>CM029552.1:13794570-14994570 GCA_017141385.1 Sogatella furcifera | reverse complement strand
TGTCATAGTTGTCGAGCTGGGCGGCGTACTGTGCCACCTTGAGCATGCACTTGTTGGCTGACGAGTTGCTCTCCTCTCCCTTGAAGTAGTCGGCCGCCTGCTCGTAGTGCTGCACCGCCCTGTCCAGGTCCACCGCCTCCGTCTCGTACATCTCGGCAATGGTCTGGTGGTGTTTGGCCGCCATCGTGAATCGACCCATATCCGTGTAGATTTCGATTGCTTTCAACAGGCACTGCACAGCCTCTGTGACATTATATAATCAAATCAATTCAATTTCTCTTTATACACTTCACAAGAAATTATAAGAATGCAGTATAGAAAAAAAATCTTCCAAAATTCTTATCCAGAGAAGAAAATTGTTATCCAGATGTAAAAAAATATTATACAAATTTGAATAATTATCAAATTAAAATTTGGTGATTGGCAATGAAATGAAAAGGATCAATAGAGTTATTATGATTTCCACAATTGAAAAGGATTAAAAGAAAAAAGATCAAATGAAGTGGACATGAAAATCATTTTATCAAAATATTGGAAAACACAGAAAAACAATAATAATAGTAACAAGTTACGATTGATTAAATTTATGCATTTTATAAAAATAGTAATATCACACGTTCATGTTATCATCGTATTTGCTCAAACAACAATCATATTAGTAAAGCAAGACTGCATGAGTCTGCATCAATTATTGAAGATTGACATAATAGATTCAGCTTATTGAATAAAATTTGTGTATCATCTTCATAACTAGAAAGAAAATTAATCTTACTTTCAGCAAGCACTACCTAGCCACAGTAGTTCATATTTGATTATAAAGTAAGCGTATTTCGTTGAGTAACAATATTTGTCATAAGGGCTGCAATTTCACATTAATCTAAAGGGGAAAAATCAATAGCCATCAATGCGCGAGATTTTTCGTCATGTTTCAGGGTATGCAAAAACTGCAATCGTTGAAAGCGTCAAAATCAGGAAGAATAATGAAATTGACAACTAATTTAATTGTACAAATTTTGATTTTTTCTATTATCTTGAATTATCAAATTAAGTTATACTTGATATTTTTCGGTATGATGATTACGTTCTGTGACAAATGTCAATTTATGTCATACAACTGTAAATTCTAGGCACTTCACTCTTAACATTTTCACATTTTTTACCTACTTTCTATTTTTATATGGCTTTTACATCTATTTTTCACTCATACTCAATTATTTGATATGAAAAACAATATCCAATTATTACCGTATCTGATTATTTTGAGTGGACATAATGGAAAAAACTTACTCAAGCCAAGAAATAAATTAGTTCTAATATATTACTTTCCAGTATGTACTTATCATACTTTCATATCAACGAAAGAATTGCACTTGTAAAAATGTTAATTTACAATGCATACATCCATAATTCATGTTAGCCGTTATCATTTTGTAACTTGAAAAAGACCTTGCAGAGCCCTCATGACAGCAAGAATGTCACTTCAAAATCATTCACTTGATTTCAGACAAGCGTAATGCACAATAAGAGGAGAATGAGAAACTATTTTCAAACTACTATCTACACTCAAAACTTAAAAGTACACTCAATAGATGATTTTAAAATAAGATATCACACGAATGTTAATTTACGAAATAGTAAATGTAGCTAATTACAAAATTTATAAAAGCGTTCAAGTTCTTAAATTGAGAAATATAAACTGTGTAAGAGAAATATAAAGTGTATGAAATAAAACACAAGAATAAGAAAGAGAAATCTATTATAAGATAGATTGATTGATATTTATAGGGATGATTGGATACATAGAAAACTGCTATCGATTTGATACCAAGTTTTGGCTAATTGAAAAATATTTTAATTATGCTCTTGTTTCAAATTCATAGATATGAATAAATTATTATTATATTAATAGTTTTTATAATTACAGAATTATGTAAGTTACCTCAAATAATTATCAATAGAAAGTTTTTTGTAACATTAATTTTACTTTAATTCTCACTTATATTAATTAATCTTAAGAAGTTTCGAATCTTATTACAGATTTGTACATTTCACTTTAAATTATTTGCCATAACTTCAAATGCTTTACGACTGATTTTTCAAGTGTTGAATGAAAACTCACTCACCATTGGGGTCTGACTTTTTATAGCAGTTTGCTGCGTCGACAAAATTAGTAGCAGCGTCATGCCTGCTGCCAGCCTTGTTGTGGAGGTTGGCTGCCTCGCAAAAAGCGTTTCCGGCCTGGCCCCACTTCTTGGCCATCTTGAACATATTGGCCGCACGCTGATAACATTCTACTGCTTCTTCCACCTTCGAGGAGCCACTGTAAATTATAAAATATAATTGAAAATAACATGGTTGATAATTTATAAATGTTTAACATTTTAATTAGAAATCTAGGCCAGATATTAAGATTATCAAATAACTTTGCCTTGCTACTTCGGACACCTTTAATACCGTTGTCGTCCATTACCCACAATTATCGTGGGTTCGATGGCGTCATAACAAAATACAAACTGTCAACGATCAAAACGGCACAATCAAGTCTCATAGGTGATTTTAAATGAAGTTAAGTATTTGTTAAGTCATTGATGTAGATTGCAGAAAAAAAGTTTCAACGGCCGTGATATGATGTAACTTAACAAATGCAATTTATTGAACGTTTTCTTTCATTGTGGAACCGGCCCCTAGTCTTGAAGAACAATAGCCATCCTTCAGAAACTCTGAGGGTCCCACATTTGACAATAGGCTGTAATTTATTGTGAGTGATCACCACATGATCTCCAGAGTAATGAAAGATTTGAATATTTCTTGCTCACTCGGGACCGACTCTCCTTTGGGAGATTGGCTGTCGTTAGCAAAGACAGTCAGTCGTTTCCCGTATCTGGAGGAATAGTAATTGTTGCATTACACTCTAACTGATTAACTGCATGTAATTCAGAGATGTTCTGCGCCGCCAATTGGTTGCGGAGACTGGCTTATGGTTGAGAGGATCAACTTACGTTACTTCTATCCTGGTTGATGATTATTTACTTGTTCGATGGTCTGTCCGGGGCGGAATTCTGGCGGGGTGGATGGGGCGGCTTCGGCTCGGCCGGTGTTAGTTCGGGGACTGTGAGTTCTGATTGAGAATTCATGGCTTTTGGGCCGGTATTGGCCGGATTGAGGCCGTTTTCTCGTCGTGCCGGGCTGTCTTCTTGGTTTGGACGGGCTGTGTAGTAGAGTGAATTTGAAACTGGCAACCAGCTGGTAGGCCTAGGCCCTTTATAGGCTGTTGAGCCAAAATACATACATACACACACTCGGGACAGACTTAAAATAACCTAAAAACAGAAGTGGCGAAGTGGTTTTTGGTCAGAATCTGTGACAATTAGGATCGAGCCCAGAAACCAGTAATTTACCCAGATCAATGCCAAGCCAAACCAATCTCTCTCAACTACTGCCTTTCCAATTAAAATCCTATCTTATCGCATGATTGCCCATTTTAATCAAGGAGATCTTAATGCATTTTTCATTGATTGTTATACAAAACTCAGTGGCCCCCAAACAAAGAAATTTGGCTGAATCCTGACTCACTAGTAATCTAGGATAACTTATATTAAAATAAGCTAGAGTTACTAGAACTCAACATTTTGGAGTAGTTTTTATTAATAAAAATGTGTTGTGTATCCATTCTTTTTTTCACTTAAAAATTTAAAACTCAATAAAAATCACTTATAAATGGAAATAAACTTACTTACATAGTAGTTACTAGTTTCGACCTGTTGTGGTGGTCATCTTCAGACTGACGTCAGTCTGTAAGTAAGTTCATTTCCATTTATAAGTGATTTTTATTGAGTTTTAAATAAAAATGTATTGGAATATTTCCTTTAATTAGAATAAACTTAATTATTGTTGTATGCATGACTACAAAAAAACAACATTGGTACTGTATTAGAATGCCAACTATGAGCTGGAAGTGCAGCAGATATACCTACAAGCTAAAAATATATGATAGCCTAGGCCTACGTAGCCTTTAACCAGCACTGCCTCTACACAAGTATAAATTCTAATCCTATTTGGACTTACAACATAAAATGAAAGTAAGCTACAATGATTCATTAACCAACTTGAGATGAGTAATCATATCAAGGGAAAGCATACCTAGCCTATATTAATCTTGAGTGTAGGTTGGGAATTCTAATAAGAGAAGTAATAGTTAATTCATTGTGGTCTAATGATGCAAATTGAATTGAATGGGATGATATTGATTGATCACGCAGTTAATAAAGAGAGCACTACACTAATTCAATAGAAAAACAACTAGGATAAAAGGAACGCACTACAAGAGTACCACGAGAGAAACTTACCCAAATAGAGAGCCGAAGAATCCTTTTGAAGAAGTCAACTTTTTCTCGGCATCTGCCATTAACTGCATTGCCTTTTGTTCGTTATCAGCCATTTCCAATTGATAGGATAACTATAAAATTTTCAATAATTGGACTTTCAATTTTGGAGAGAAAGACTTTACCTATTGACAAAATACTTGCTGATTTTGACACTAGATGGCTAAACGATCTCAGCTGTTTTAAACGCATGCGTCACTTGATCGAATAAAATGAGTATCGATATCTCGATAGGCTGATATCGATAATTCGAATACCGATTTGTCAAGTAGTCAAGATTTTCAGTGTCGATAGTTGGAGACCTAAAATATATCGATACTCTCTTATCATTGATGTAAACAAAAAGATAACCCCAAATATTCGTGTAGAGTCTAAACTCAGTATTGAGAGAATATTCATAGTCATCTATATTATTGTGTAAATAATGGGTGACTTGTATTTAAAATTGTTTATTTTCAGCTCTCAATTCGTTCCATTTTTATAGATTATCTAATAACTTAATGTAACTTATGTACCCTACCGTATTTCTTTTTCAAACCGACATGATAAAGTTGAAAATGTTTGTTCTGGAGAAAAGTATATTAAGCCGGTCGTTTGAAGTCGGTAGATTATTATTTCCATTGAGCATTTCCAGTACAAAATTTAGTAAGTGTCAATATTCTTCAAGTAGCTCACACACTGATATTATTCCCGGAGCTATAACATTGCCAAGATATCTCACTTCAGTGATAAAATTCAAAGGACCAATAAGTGTATTTGAATATATGAGAGAAGCTCTGACAAATCCTCTTCATGGTTACTATATGCACAAAGATGTATTCGGTCAATCTGGGGATTTCATTACGTCACCTGAGATAAATCAAATGTTTGGAGAGGTAAAGTTATTTTTGTGATTTCATTTTTGGCTTGCATTTCATTGACTTCAACTATTCAACAACTACAACTCGTTACCCAACAATTTAATAGGCCTAGCTTGTGTATGAGCTAGCTGGGCAATGGAGCTTATCTTGATAAATTATCTAAATTTGTAAGTTATTTTTAGCATTTAAAGAGTAGGTCCAGTAGGGTAAAAATACAATAGGCACCACAGTGAAATACAAATTTCAACTGATAGACGAGAAAGAAACGTATAAACTATGAACTTCTAGGCTATCAACTTCTAGAACTTCTAGATACTTCAAACATAAGAAATTCAAGGATGGAGTAGGCCTACGTGGAGTTGCAGCCCCTTTAATGCTCCTTGGAACTCATCCTTAGCTTGTAGGTCACTGGCCCACTAGTAGGGTAAGCTAGGGTGTTGTGAATGGGCGAGTTGTCTGTCTGTTGTTGTCCTGTTCATTCACATCTAACCCCAGGCCTTCCTTTTTTCTTATGGTTGTAAGTCCCCCACACTTGCTCGTGTCAAATTTGAGACTAAAAAATTTGTACAGTGAAAAGTTTATGTGAAATTTTTATATAGCAAATATACCTGTATTCCCAACCATCAACTTCAGGAACAACACGTCTTCCTGGTATAAAAGACAATATTCAATTCTTATTAATAGTAGGTAGTTATATTAAATATACTAGCCGGCAGGCTCGCTTCGCTCGCCTTCTCCGCCTACCCCCTCTACTGGACCCCCGACAGTATAGGCAGTGTAAGTGGGTCAAACAGGCTCGCTTCGCTCGTCTGCAAAACCTCTGTCAGTGTAAGCTAATTAGCTGAGACAAACAGGTTCGCTTCGCTCGCCTGCAAATTCCGTTCAGTAGGGATTTGAAATTTATTGAGCACAGCATTTCTACACCTAATCTGGACCTGTTTACCTAATTTCAACATTTTCTGCCAATTTGTTCTAGAAAAATCCAATAAAAACTCAGAAAATTCGAAAAAATAGTAAAACGCTAATATTAAGCGTAACCTTGGGAAGTATATCGGACATAGTTTGAAACTTGATTCAATATCTTCACAATTAATTCATCTATAATCTCGCTGAACTATTCAATTTACAGTTAGGATTGGTCGTATCAAGGCGGAAAATATGCAACCCGCAACACATCTACAATTTTGAAAACCTGATTACTGACGTAATCTTGAACGGATTGCAAAAATATTTTAACACAAAAATTTCTAGACCTCATCTGAACCTGCCCACCAAATATCAACATTTTCTACCGATTGGTTCTCGAAAAAATGAGGAAAACGCCGAAGAACTCTAGAAAAACTAAAATATTTGGCGTATCCTTGAAAATTTCTTAAAATCCTTTCTTAGCGCGCGTCTAAACGTCCAACTGAACATGCCTGCCAAATTTGAACGCATTCGCTTCAGTGGATTTTTAGTTCTGGTGATGAATGAATCAGTCAGTGCCATTTCGCTTATTTAGGTATAGATTGGAGTGGTTTATTATGTTTTTTTAATTAGTCTATTCTTCTTCTATATCTGTTATTCTATCTTTTACAGTTGATTTCTATTTGGATAGTGAATGAGTGGATGAAACTGAATAAGCCAAATCCACTTCATCTCATAGAACTTGGACCAGGAAGAGGAACAATGATGTCAGATATTTTGAGGGTAAATTAACATATTGACATCATATAATTTTCAACTTTATTTATAAGAGAAACGAATTTTTCTAAAACTTTTGAAATGAATGTTATTGAAATCACTTGAATAAAGTACCTTCAAAATTCTCGTTACTTACTTTTAAACATTAGGCCTTTGTGTTAAGAGAATCTCTTTCAAAGCAAATCTGATTTTAAACTCTTGATGTTGAACAAGAAGTACTGAAATCATAAAGATATAAGTTGAGTAATAATTTGATTTGAAAAATAGAGATAAGCTACTTCAGCACTACCAGTAAATTGAATATATGCTCTTCATTTTTTGTACTTTTTATATTTATTGTCTGTACTCTAATGGAAACTATTACAATAACTGTAACTCATTCTCAATCTTTGCAGGTATTCAAAAAACTGAGCCTTCTAGACAACGTGAGCTGCCATCTGGTTGAAGCCAGTCCCAAGATGACTCGATTGCAGGCTAAAAGTTTGCTGATTGATCCTAAGACCCTCAATGACGAGCCAAATGACACGCAATGCTATTGTTCTGGCGTGACTGGTGATGGAGTACCCGTACACTGGTACAATCATTTAAAATCAGTTCCTCCTGCTTTTTCTGTCGTGGTGGCGCATGAATTTTTCGACGCTCTACCAATACATAAGTTCCAAGTGAGTAGGCTGGAAATCATTTTGGAACTATTTATTTATGGAATTCAAATATAAATTTGTTTCATTATTTGCAGTGGAGACTGAAAACCTTGTGTTCTTGAAGATAATACAACTAATTTGTTTGTTTTGCTTCCTGAGGGTGAAGCAAACATGGGCTCATAGGCTTGTGTGTGCGTAATGGGATGCAAGTAAGCAGGATCATGCATCGGTAATCCATCGAGAATTATCTATTCTATTCATCTATCTTACAAAAGAAATAGAAGATCATAATAATTAATGTATCTCCTATGATACTATCTCCTATTATTTTTCAGAAAACTGATAAAGGCTGGAGAGAGGTGCTCATAGACAGTGATCCAACAGATCCAGAGGACAAAAGATTCAGATACGTTCTATCCCCTAGTCCAACTGTAGCAACTAAACTATTTGTCAAGGTTTGTCAATCAAAATACACTAATTACAAATTATTTTTTCAATGTATTCTTGAATTATCGATAATAATCAATCGATCAAATTGAATTTAGTATAAGATTTTTCATAATATATTTCAATGGGTAGCCTTTTTTATGGATGTACAAAAAATGTCTGAATTCTATTAATTTACTATCCATACTCTGTATGATAATTTATTTTATTCTAAATACATTCTCATTTTTGGTCAATTACCATTATGAACTAATTTTGAATGGGATGAAGTAGCAAACAATAAAGCAATGTCAAATATGAAAAGACTTTTGTAGTGGAGATTTGCTTGTTTACCCCTATTAATTCTCTTCTTGAACTTGAAAAAACCTGCATATTTGAGCAAAAGCTTATTATTGAGACCTAGTTTTAAATCATGGCATTGGCGAAAGTGACTATATAGTGTACTAATATGAACATGGATTTCATTTGAATAGCAGGATAATTTCAGTTCAATTGTATAATTTTTCATATGTAAACTTGGAAATCGTACATGATCTTATTCTATTACCTATATATTGAGGAATTTATGCAATAGCCTTGGCCTACTGACACTGGCACTAGAAATAATATATTTAATTAATTATTGCATTTTTCAATAGGAGTCAGATCCCAGAAGTGAATTCGAAGTGAGTCCTGAATCTAGAATAATCATGAATGAACTAGCCAACAGGTTGGAGCAGTATGGAGGTATGGCTTTAATTGCTGATTATGGCCACGATGGGTCTCAGTCAAATGTTGATACATTTAGGGTAAGTTACCAAATCAACTTGAAAGTTGAAAATTACGTTAAATAGAATAGAATGACTTCTCTATTTTAATGACGAGGCGAAGTACTTATCCACTACTTATCCACAATTAAATTAGGCCTATTCTAATGTATAATCCTCGAGTATTTTTCCACTTCACTGATGACAATGAGTTCATGCAACTCGTAAGCGCGTGTCACGAACATAAGCGTTCAGTCACGTGAGTAACTATCAAGTGATAAAAAATATAAATTGACTGCACGACGTAATTTTTTTTCAAAAAATTTAATCATCAGTGTTATTTTAGCAAATTGTCATAAATCAAAAAGTTCGTAACGTTTTTAAGTTTCATCAATTAGGTTATTCTCTATGAACTATATCAGACGTACTATACACACTCTGGACAATTTTAATGAATTTAAAACCCAGGCACCCTAGGTACTCGTACCTAGGTATGTATAGGATATTAAATAATGGAATTAGTGAGCTTTCGCGAATGAGACACGGATATTCTTTACCCAGGAGATGCCAGATACTGTAATTTCCGATTATGACATATTCTTTCATATTTGAGAATATTTTAATAATGTTTCTGAATGTTGATCTAATTGGATTTCAAACTTCCGAGTACGCATGCTATCCATTATGTTGGTCAATTATAACATTTCATAATAAGCCAGAAGTTCCTTTGATTCGATTTCATCTTAAATTTCCAGCTATCTTCTTATTTAATAATGTTGGAGAATTTTACACTGTTGAATAAAGTAACACCAATCAGCTTATTGTGCTTGTTATTCTCACTCTAGAATGATGAATTTATAACTTTCACAAAATCTAATTATGGATAGCAATCACTAGTAGTGTTCACGACAAGTTCTTCATCTTCGTCTTTATCATTTATTTAATAATCATAATAATCTGCAACGTTTGATGTGTAAATTGAAAGTAGGCTATTTTAATAAATAAAAAAATTAACTATGTTTCAGGCTTACAAGGGTCATAAGCAGATAGATCCTCTCTATAACCCAGGATCAGCCGACCTGACTGCTGATGTTGACTTCACCTATCTAAAAAACAATACTCTAGACAAATTGATATCATTTGGTCCTATCACACAGAAAGAATTCTTAACCAGAATGCAAATTGATGTTAGAATGAAAGTAAGTGCAGTAGCAACATTTTAAAAATTGTCATAATTTTTATAAATTGTCATAAATTTCCCTTTATTGTTTCAATAGACCTATTTGTTGAATTCTTTATTCTCTTTTGCAGTTGAAATTAGTAAATTTAAAATACTGAACAGTTGATTGTAAAAAAAACAAACTTCATACATTTGAAATGGCATTGATGTTATATTTATAAAGCAGCATTTATTCTACTTTCTTAAGCATTTGTTTTATACTTTTAGAGTAAATTTGATAAGTAGTGAGATCGTACTCTCCAATGTACAATTTTGAACTCAGTCTGTGCGATTAAGCATTCACTATTTTTCTTTTATCTATTTCCTAATATTGTATTTTCTCCATACGTATTGTCAATTTCAACTCTACTGTAATTAAGGTTCGTTTAACTTATAAATAAAGAGAAACATAAATCATTATGTTATGTGTGAATTCACATTAATAATGACATTTTCAACAGTTTTTTTAGAGGAAATAATCAATGAGTTAATCTAATATAATAGTTTTTCATTAGAACTCTCTGATCTCTGCGGCTATAAGGGGTCCTCCTAGGATCATTAATTATGTAATTTTAGATTTCTTATCAACTCATTTCATAGTGTTCCTTTCCTTGATGTTTCCAGGCACTACTTGATAAATGTATAGACGACGAAGAAGCTAAGAAGTCTATTGTTTCCGGGTACAATATGATGATGGATCCCGAACAAATGGGAGAACGATTCAAATTCATGTCCTTTTTCCCTGCTGTGTTGAAAGATTATCTTGAGAAAATGCCAGTGGCTGGCTTTTCACCTTGAAGATTGGTAATCACAGATGCATTCAGAAACAGATTATCATAATACAGTAATAAACTAATAATTAATGTATCATTTTATAATCAAGCCTCTTTTATTTTGATTCCTTATATATTCCAATTAGAATAATGTCCATAGTTGGTACGATACTGGCTATTGGGGTGATCTATCGGTGAACGTGATGTTAAGTCACGAACACTGTGGACTGCTCTTGTATGGGTGACCAGTATTTGACCAAGTTGGCTAGGTGGAACTACCCGTAAGGGTCTCCTCACCTTCAAAAGCCATAAGAATATTTTTATTATGTTTATAGCCTACTGTATCTATGTCTGTAGCCTATACTTATAAAGAAATGGAAAGTTTTTAACGAAAGTATCATATTAATTTGTACTTGGGTATGTAGACTATTTAATGAATAGATTTAAAATTATGTTTGCCATTAAACTTGTTACAGTATATGAATGATCGTGAACATATAGATTCTTTGGAAAGCCTGTTTTTAGCCGCTACATATTATTAGTTTCATTCCTAGAGCTATGCCAGTGCAAGCAGCGTTGCATAATATGATTGTGATAACAATGATGATTTATTGTTCTGCGAGAACGAACAAAATACACTCTCTCAGACCGCTCGCCGACTATCCTAACAGAGCTTTAATCAATAACGCAGTTAATATTGTCAATTTCTTTGGCGTCTGCTACACTAATGGTAAGTTACATTTGATAACATTTTTCTAATCTAGAGGAGAATCAGGACCACCTAAATACCGGACCTGCGCCTGTGTGAAAATTTAGGCAAAATGGCGCCGATATGTGGTGGAGTCTCAACTCAGCTGAAACTGCCATGCTGTCATCAGTATTAAGTTGTAGTTAAGTGGAGTTTGTTTACAATTGTCACGGTGAAGTTTTGCAAGTCTTATAATAAATTGATTGATTATCATTCTATGTTACCCTATCAAATAATTACTTCTTTAATAAAAAACTTATTTGAATTCTTAAAAATTATTTCAAACAGTACGGTAATAAGTTATTAGAGAGAGCTGGAACCTAGCTGATGGCAGTAAGTTAGTTTACCACATACGGCGGCCATCTTGTTTGTACACTCAGGTCCGGTATTCAGGAGGCCCTGGGAGAATCCAGATGTAGCCTTAATTTTTTGAAATATATTAGTTTTAATTTTGTCTACAATTTTCAAATACGGTACACGTCAATGGGATCACCTTTGCTGGTCAAACCCATTTGCGTTCTGGACTAGGTGGATGCCCCAGAAAAATATTATCTCAACTAATTATTATTATTATTATAGAGCGGTTCACACTATTGTTCATGGGCACTCTGATCGTAGTAGAGGCTTCCAGTCTTTGTTGGTACTGTAGGTACTATGAATAATAAAACCAAAAGCAGATAAAATTGATAAAAAAAGGTGAATTAAACCAGCAGTATCCAATGTGTCACTTTAATGGCTAATTTAAAAACCATGTTTAATTTTTTCTCCAAGCCTTTAGGGGTATGCTGTAGGTCTAGCATCACACCCGTACGTGGGTGCATGTTCGCCAGCAGTAGCCAACAGATAAAATTAATGAGAACTGATGGAATATGTGACTCCCGCAAACCAGTATTCTGTATTGAGAGTTTGTAGTCTACTATTAGAGAATTTAAAGCGTTTTTTTTCTTCAGCCCCCAATTGTGGGTGCATGCCTGAATACTGTAGGTATATTAACAAACAACGAGACATTGTATATTTTTTTGAAATTATTTCAAACTGGCGCTCTACTGAACATCGATACTATTCGAGAGCTTGTCAATCGACTCTGAAAGAAGTTAGATATCGATATAACAAAATAATTTGAGGTTAGAATTTCTATAATCCATGTTCTCTACTTTCAATATCTAATAAAACACTGTAATTACTTGTCACTGTAATTTCTTCAAAAGCATGGATGAAACTCCTGATTCCAATAAAACAATTAGATTAGCTAGTCAAAGAGTTAATCTTTGCCTCAATTCAGGAAATAATCCACCAAACTTTTTCACTCCTGGACAAACGATACCTCTGGAAGGTTGCATGAGGTAAGAGGGATTTATTATCCAATTATGGAATTTATTATTGAATTACTTACTTGCATAATTGTAATAATCCTACTGGTCATTGGAAGCCTTGCAGCCGTGGTCATCACTTCCGTTCATTTCATCTGAAAGTCAGACGTCCTCCAAGATCCAGAACTTCTCCATTGAGTACATAAATAAATTAATACATAAATACATAAAACTTCAAATTTTAATCCTCACAATAGCCTGAATATTAAAAAAAATTATTTTGTATTTAAACTATTTCTCAGCTTTTTATATTTTTCTCTGCACACCAATTCAATCTTACTCCGTTTTCAGAGGACATGGAACTTACTTTGACAAAAATGCAACAACCTTGAAAGCATCAGTGTCTGGTGTTCTGGAGCGTGTCAACCAGTTGATTCTAGTGAAGCCGTTGAAATCACGCTACAATGGGGAAGTGGGAGATGTGGTAGTTGGCAGAATAATGGAAGTGCAGAAAAAACGATGGAAAGTCGACACAAATTCACGATTAGATGCAATACTTCAACTCTCTTCCGTCAATCTACCTGGTGGAGAGCTGGTGAGTCTCATGCCGGGTTTTTCCAAGTACACTCAAAGTTGAGGGACCCTCAAATTTTGATGAACAGCTGACATTTTCTATGATAAGTATAGGAAATGTAATAAAGTGTAGTAAACTTAAGGGTCCTTCAAATTTGAGTGTGCTTGGAAAAACAGATTTCTCCCTTTAATAATTACAATTATCTAATGATCAAACATCCAAGTCCTCAATTTTTCAGCCATATCGATTTCATTCCATTAATAGTACCATTATTTTAGTTCTAGTTGAATGGTTTCAAATTTGGTAGTAACGCTGGTCCCTTTGTTTATCATTAAGATTAATTTCTTCTTTTGTCTTCATCTTAATTGAACTGTTATGACTAGAATCAACAGTAAATTTTAACAACATCTTACTTGAACGGGGATTACTCGATTAGTCCAGTGCTCGATTAGTCCAGTCCCTATCCTACATTAAGAAACTGAAAAACTGGACTAATCGAGGCGCAGGGGTTCGATTAATACAGTGACTCGATTAGTCCAGTTCTTCAATTAGATGAGCGAAGGCCTCGATTATTCCAGAACTGGACTAATCGAAGCCCTGCGTCTCGATTAATACAGTGCCTCGATTAGTACAGTTGGCGTACTGAATTCGTACCAGGTGATGAATCCATTATATGCGTTGAGAAGGAATTGACTATAACTAGACGGCGTCAAAGTGGTCGTCTAACAAATTTCAAATAAAACCAAGGCGGCGCGGCGCGATCTTTGAATTATGTTGCAAATGACAATAGCTTGGTTTTCATTATACAACCATGTTGTATTTATTTATAATGTAATATTCTGTATAATTTACCGGTATCTTTCAACTTATTATATTTGTTAAATCTATTAAATTAGGCTACTGCTATTAGAAATTCGAGATTCAATATTGTTTGATTTATGGAAGTGACAGTTTGATTAATTAATATTAATACTTTTATGATTTACAGCAGTATTTGAAATCTGTATTGGTAATTATTCAGAAACTGAATTATTGTATTCATGGAACTAAAAATCTAATGAACCAAAAAACCTTTAAATTTGGCTCTCGATGCGTGACTTTATTTACCATAATTTTTTGTATTGAAATGTTAATACAATTTTAATGTTATCAACAGTCTTGAGGGTGGCCGTGGCTGAGTGGGTTAAGTTCTGGAGTTAAAGCCACTAAGATATTATTGTATTGGAAGTATTCAAATTATACATTGTGAAAGCGTATATCATTGTCAAGAATATACGCAGAATATGCGCTTATATAAAATAAAATTGTTAATTAGTGAAGATCTGTACGATTAAAAAGCCTATCTGTATTGATATATGTTTAAGGAAATCTTCGTAAACCCAATGCTGCGTTCAGAAATGCGAAAATAATAATAAATAATCAGTTATCAGTTTGATAAAGAAAAATAAAATGAGCATTCCAAATTTAGTTCATTATCTAGGTAGATCACACGGAACTTCTTAAGTTTTCATTGTATAAAAACAAGAAATCCGAAAAATATGAATAATTTTTTTGTTTGTTGTCAGATTGACTTGAATTTTTATGGGGAGGACACTAATATGGAGAGGAATGTTCCTGTTTTTAGTAGAATTTTTCCATGGCTCCTCCACCCCCCTCCCAGATCCGAAAAACCGTTCGGGCGATTTCATTAATTTTAAATTTCCCGGCTTAGAAAGACTTGACGTGATGGCATGTGATTGGTTGATAATTGCATGCGGGCGAAAAGAAGACTTTCTGGAAAGTTGGGAAAAGAATTCCAGCTTGGTCAATATTGATTCAAAAATTATAAATTTGGTCTCAAATTGTAGATTAGAATGTTTCCTACAATTCGAAATTAGATTGATGATTTTTGAAACAATATTGACCGAGCTGAAGACATTTTCCCATCTTGCCAGAATGTCTTCTTTGCTTCTTCTCTGTGTGCAGTGTTGTCTTAGGGCCCTGTCACACTACGCCACTTCAGACGCGCGGCGAGTCATGTTACATTTTTTTACCTCGCGTTTCGACGCGTTTTGATGCGCGTTTTTTCGTGGCGCCACGAAGGGGGGATATAACCTTGGATTCTACAGTGTATTGGTTCGCGCACGCTGAGAAGAGACTCCGGCTCAATGCACCACTATTGTAGCGGCGTATCTTCTCAGCATGGGCTATAGACAGCACCGGCGGCTCTTGCCCACGAAACAGGCGAAGTTCTGTACAGTAAAAGATACGGACACTTCACCTGTTTTGTGAGCCGCAAGTGATAGACAGTATACTTAATATACTGTATCATTGTCTACATTTACTTATTACATCTACATTTACTTATTGTCTATCATTTTGGCCATTATTGAAACTGTATTCATTAATAAGAACTATAATTATATTAACCGTTACTATTCTCACTACTAATGACAATCAATCAAAAAACTACATTGAATACAGTAAATTTGGTTTAATTGTAGCTACATTGAGAATCACTAGTGAAATCACTACATTTTAGTCACAGGAGTTAACTGGGTGCTTTGAACAAACAAATTGGTCAATATTTCTTCAAGAATTATAAATCTGGTCTTAATGGTAGATCAAATTACACAATTGAAATGAATTTGATACTTTTTGAACCAAAATTGACCGAGTTTGAGTCATTTTCCTATCTTGCCAGAGGGTCTTCCTTACTTGGACAGACTATACCTACTATAAAAGTTTTCAATAATTAATGAAAATCCTAGTACCCTTTTAAAATAATATTTATTGAATAATAAATCTATTAAAATAATAATAATAAGGCACTGGGTGGTCGTCAATTAAAATGGAATTATATTGAAATGTAGGCAATTATTATTTTTTAGAAATTATTGTGAAATACTGCCATCAGCATGACACGGTTTTGTCAACAACATCTTATATTAGTAGTAGCTGTGAGTACATGAACTTTTCATTGAATATACATCTCATAACATTATTACTATTTCTATTATTATCAATGAATTGATATGATTATAATAATAATAATAATAATACAAAAATGCTCATAATTATATCTTTGCACATGAAAAACTCTGGAGAATGATTTTATCATGTAAATTATAAGATTATACTCATCTACATTTGTGGATCTACAAGTAATAATAAGCTTGATTATAATTCTGACAAAATTGATTAGACCTGTGTGCTTGAAAAAAATTAAAGCATACTAGAATATTTTCTCATATAATCAGGAATAAAAAAAGGATACTGATTATTCTAATGAAAATATAGAAGCTGCTATTTTATATTTTATAATAATTTGTAGTGCGATATTTTCATCATTTAAACGAAATAAGTAGTATAAAATAAATTGAAACTATCAATGATAATATAAATTCCACAATTTTCAATATTTTCGAGTCCACGTGGGAAATCTTACTAATTCAAGAGCGCTGAATTCAAATCTGAAATCAGAATTCCTCTATCTTCAAAATCACGTGATTTAGATTTGGTGGAGTGATAAGATTTTTCATTGCGAGTGGCGCTGAAGTGGCGTAGTGTGACAGGTTGGCCGCGTTCTCATAACGTTACAGCTGCTGACCCTGTGGCTCGCCACTTCTGAGTGGCTTTGGAAACGCGGACGGTCGACCCAACAGCGCGGCTCAAAAAAACGCGTGGCGTAGTGTGACAGGGGTACGCGCCACTCGTATTTGATACTATAGGAAAAAAATTGGATGAGCCTAACGCGCTGTTACGAACGCGCGTCTGAAGTGGCGTAGTGTGACATGGGTCTAAATGAGTGCAATTTTGCTTTCATTAAATTAGATTAATTACTCATATCAGTCTCTTTATCCTGTTGGTCAAGTGTAAGGCAGGACTTGGTCCTAACTTCGCCGTTTCAAGGCTGTAACGAAGTAGTCATATTTTATTATCTATAATTAATGTACATGGATAAAGTTATTCTATTCACCTTCTCTCATTTTACTCTCTTTTTCGCTCTCTTTAACCTCTCCTCTCTATCTCCTCTCTCGTTTTATTCTCTTGATCCTTCTCTCTCATTCTTTTCAATCATTTCACTGCCTCATTCACTTTTCAATCCACTTTTTCCTATCTCTTTCTCATTTTACTATTCTCTCTATTTCTTATCTCATTTACCCTCTTTATCCTGTGCTTTCTCTTCCTTCTCTCATTTTACTCTCTCTTCTCTCTACTTCTCTCAATCTTTTCCGTTATTTTATTCTTTTCATCATCTTCTCTCTTTACTTTTATATACCCCCTCCATCCTCATCTTTCTATCTCTTCTCTCATTTTACTCCCTCTATCTCTTCATTCATTTAATAAAAGCCTATAGAAGCATTATAAAAGCGTTATAAAAGCATTTGTTGCGACTCGTGTGCAAGTGGGAACATATATGTCCGTGTTTTATACAATTATGATATAATTGTATAAGTATACATATATTATACAATAATGAAAAATATAACTCAGTTGATAACAATATGATTACAATAATAGTTTGTAATCATTTTTAATGGAATCATGACTTGCACACGTGTGCAAGTGGGAACATATATGTCCGTATTTTATACAATTATGATATAATTGTATAAGTATACATATATTATACAATAATGAAAAATATAACTCAGTTGATAACAATATGATTACGATAATAGTTTGTAATCATTTTTAATGGAATCATGACTTTGATCTTATTATTTACTAACGTAGTCTACAGTACAGCTAACGTCAAATAGTTAGACAGTTGGCGAATGACTGTTATCAATACTCACCTCTGTCAGGACAGTCTGAAGCTGTCTTCAAAGGCGAATAAGTATAGATGAGGTCACTCTCTTTTCTATGTACTTTCTCAGACAGCTCGTCGATTGTCCTGAGAGAGCTGAGAATTGATAATAGTCATTCGCCAACCGCCTAACTATTTGGCATCACCTATATTATTTCAATCTTATATTTAAATGTAGTCTACAGTGTTATACTCAGATTTTTTATGCATTATCAAGACCATAACGTATATGTCTTTTGATTTTGTGGATATTGAATGATTATTTCTGGAGAAAAGCCGAGTCAATAGTTTAGAGAGGTTGATAGCTATCGATACCCCACAAACTTTCCCTGGAATGCAAAATAATAACAACTCAACCATCCTTTGATCTCCAAAGAACTTTGTTTTTTTCTGATGACGTACTCTGTAGTCAGGCCTCCATTCAATTCCATAATATGTTAGTTATAATAGCTTATAATATTATATCTTATCAAGATAATGTAGGCTATATTGAAAGTATTCAACATTTTTCAAGATCATTTAAAGGCACCCATAACCAAATGAGATAAGGAAGCACCCTGAATGTTCTCTTAAGCTTAAAGAAATTCATTATAGTTAGCCAGCATTTTTGAGAAATGAATTATACAAGAATGAATACGGTACTTGTGGTAGGTACTTAGTAGTAACTTAGCCTACATACAATGATTCTTAGCACGGGAGTAGTAAATAATATAGGACTAATAGCAAATATAATTTTAGATTTCAAGTACCTAGCTGAACATTCATATTATAGGCTAACTTTTGCGCTCTTCAAAATGAACTGTGGAGCCAAAATTTGCTGCCAAAATGACGCTTCCTCCTCAAGTCTTCAATACTCTTGCCTTGCCTGTTACGGAGATTTACTTACTCCTTTGGTCTTCCACATGGATCAGTGTCTGAGGAGTCGTCCTTACCGTGTAGTGGGGAATTTTCTATAATTCTACTTATTTATTGCAAGAGAAATAATTTTAAAATTTTGAACTTTGATGGCATCTTCCACATAGAATTTTCTCGGGAGTGCCTCTTATTCTCAGTAAATTCTCAGAAATCATATCTGAACTATATTTTTTAGAGTACCTCATTGTATACATTCCGTGGAGGTTTAATGTTTTCTTTGTACTAGTTTGCTTACTGAGAAATAGAAATTTATTATTATTCATTTATTTTTCCCATGGCTATTTTCCTACCGGTAACCCCCTCCCCATCCTCCAATTTATGAAATTGAGAATGCAATTTATACGAAATTGATCATACATTCCTATTATACAAGAGTTTTTACAAGAGCACATTCATTTAGCCTATATTCCAAGTAAGCCTACTTGTTGTGAAATTCAAAGGTTTTGACTTAGATTTTCAAAGACTGAATTAATCTACCCCTTTTTGGTACGTATCAGCTCTAAAAGAATAGATCAAAATTCAACGTGTGACCTCAAATTTTCCAAGTAATTTTATTGACTAAAATCTTTAACTGAATATTTTTCCATAAATAAACAATATCAATTGAAAAATCAGAAACAAAAAATTACCAAAATTTAAGGGTTTTTTCAATTTTTAAGGGTGAAGCCGTACCCTAGGACGGCAGAAAACTTCAATTTCGGATTCAGCGCACTGGAATACAGTCATAATATAAAACAATTGGAAAAAAAACTTTCGCACCACTTGTCTGACAAAACTACCATTATTTTACTGGGCTATCATATCGTCAGAGTTTTACTGGAAACCTGACGTCAGAGTTTGCAAGCTACTTGAACTGATCGATAACTTTTGCCGTCGGCGATTATGGCAGCGTCTCTAGTGTAACGCTGAGAGAGTGATATAGTTGATTCCACATATTATAACCGGTTCAGCGGGTCGCATGAATTGGCTAAACTGGACTAATCGAGCGCCTTGCACATCCTACCTAATAAACCAACTTTACTGTACTAATCGAACCTCTAGACAAATTGAAATACACTGCCTCGATTAGTACAGGAAAAACTGGACTAATCGAACCACTCTCATAAAACAACTTATATATTTGAAAAACTGGACTAATCGAGCACTGGACTAATCGAACCCTACCCACTTGAACTGAATTAACTAGAATTATAACTTGATAACTTTCACTTCAACAATAGTAATCGCTATTTTCTTTCTTGTAGAACGCTTTACGTGGTATTGAGCCACATCTTCAGCATACAAGAAGTAACTAGATAATAGTATTTCGTTACTCCTTGTACTAGTATCTAGTTACTCATTGGACGCTCAAGATGTGGCTCAGTGCCACGGCCCACGATAGCAAGTTTTGTTCAACAAGCAACAAGATCGTGTGTACTGTTTTTTAAGGGGAAGTGGAAGTTATTATTATTAACGTATTTACCAAGTTATAAGCTAATCTTTATAAACTTTGATTTATGATGATCAATTTCAGAGACTGCGATCTGTGGAAGATGAAAGGATGATGCGCAAATATCTGTCAGAGGGTGATCTGATCAGTGCCGAGGTTCAAAGTATTTTCAGCGACGGCAGTTTAGCCTTGCACACACGTAGTCTCAAATATGGAAAGGTATGCTAATGATTTTGTTTCATTCACCTCATGAGTGATTATTATCACCTCACTAAGAATGATTACTCACATAACCAGTAACTTCATCAACTTTTACTTATTAGCTTGAATCTACAGCAGTGTATGTGAAAATGTTTTTGATAATAGCCTACTCTCCTAATTTTTCATGTAAATTGTTCCATGTAATAAAATTTTCAAGTAAAGGCAAAGTATATAAAATAGATATGTTGATCAATAGTTCGCTAGAGTCGAAGAATTAAGTAAATCATAATCTGTTGATTTTGCTATTATCATAGAGAAAGTATTGTAAACTTATATCATTTCTCTATGCTATTATACTCCTGAATTGACAATGAAACATCTGCAGTTTTTAAAAAAATTCAGAATAATATTCATTCTTGATGGATCATGTCATAGCTTCCTTTAATAGATGTGTAAAGGAGGCTATGATCATGTTCTAATGTGTAGTGGATGAGTTCGTATACAATTTGATCTTTGTGAAATATTATGAATATTTTATTTATAATGCAGATTCCTCTGTTCAATCGACCAGCTGTAATGTACCTATATTGTATATTATTTTTATTCAGATTTATTACTTTAAACAATTATATACTAGTTCCAAATTAAATAATTATTGTTTCTTGCTACTTTTCAGCTTTCACAAGGCATTCTAGTGAAGGTTTGTCCAGCCCTTGTGAAGCGATGCAAGACGCATTTCCAGAAGTTGCCGTTTGGAGTGAGCATTATTCTTAGCAATAACGGCTACATATGGATTTATCCAACGTCTGATTTAAATGAAGAGGAAGGTGGAGGATTCCTTCAAAACTTAGATAAGGTAAATAGAAGATTGATAAGAGTAATACAGTAATTATCATTAGACCAAAAATTAATGACCAATAATTTTAAAACGGAATGTACTCACTGAAGTAATTGTATTACTGAGTAGTAAAGTATTAACGTAGTACTCAGTAATACATTTACTTCAAAGATGATTAAAGAAAATACCTAGATTTGATGATCAAAATGAACAATTATTGATTCAAGAGCTTCTTTCTGATCTATATTAATATTGTATAATTCGATACGAGTATCATCTTGTGTGTCTTATTACACTCATATTAATTTTACTTAAGTTATATAATATTTTTCAAGTATCACTATGTACTCACATATTAGTGTGGTCATTGACTGATAAGGTGGGGTTTCCTTTTGTCTAGTCCTTGAGCTTTAACAACAAGAGCTGTGATTGGTTCGACTGCGGCCGAGCGTCGTACCGTTTCGCATAAAGGAAAACGTGCATTTGATTGGTCAGCACGGTCACATCTTCCATACTCTTGCCAATTCCCAGTAGATTTACATTGCAAAGATACGTTCTACACGATGTTTTGTTGGAATATTCTCATCTACTATTTCCTTCTAGTTCTAGTAGTAGTTCTCAACATTTTAAGGCTTTGTTTACAAAAGCAAAAAAGTTGTGTAATTGTCTGTAAAGCACTCCATAATTAAAATATTTGGAAAAGTACGGTGGCTGGCGGTGAAGGATCTGATCTCAACAAACTTTCATGGAGCGCTTTACACCAATGGTCACACTATGAATATAATGTCTCTATAGAACCAACTAGTTTTTTTTACACCAATTCATATTGGTAGGCATCCTCAGGCTTGCCTACAAGCAGACTCTCAAGGTTTACTTATTCACAAGTGAATTCTGATGTAATCCATCAACTAGGAGAACCAGCCGTCTATTGCTTATTATGATTGAAAATTTAAGTCTTCAATCAATTTCATAATTTTCATTTCAGAGGATAACCTCAGCCGACCGAGCAGTTATTACTCGAACACGGAATTGCGTTCTAGCACTGGCTGCAAGTAAAATGCTTCTCTTTGATTCAAGTATCATCTACGCCTATGAGCAGTCATTGAAGTATGAGGTAAGTTGTGATACTAGATCGATTACTTGTTATTTTCTGGTATAACTTAGTTTGCGCAAGCTGTGAAGACACGCCTTTAAAGTGTATTGTTATACTTCAACGTGTCTTCTCGTTTTTAATGATTTTAAGTTTCAATGATTGAGTTGAACGAATATCAAAATTATCATGATGGTTATTTTTTGGATAAGTTATCTCAATTCATTTCGGCAATTAAAGTTCTTGAATAATGTCTATTGCTGAAGCAATGTACGTGAACTCTCTGAGATTTGATTTATTGCATCAATTCTAAATAATTGTAATGATATTATTCTTTCATTTTCAGGTGCATGAGCTGTTACTACCAGAGGCAATGCTTGATATCGCAATTCTGACCCAAGAAATTTTGTCACGGCAAACGGATGATTGAAAATTCTGTATGTCATTCAATTCAATACATAAACGTTCATTTTGTATTTTTATGGGACTCGTTTTTTGAGGTCTCATCCCATAACGAAACCATGTAGACCTATCAAGTACTCGTGGAACGTCAGTCACAACACAAATAAGCAATGATAGTTCAGTAATATAGAATAAATAATTTGGTTTCAAAATAAGCTACATCTTATTATTAAAAAGGATAAACACTTTATTGATCTAATTATACAGAGTGTCATCGCTCAGTTGATACAATTTTATTAACTACAATGGAAGAATGTTATTTGTTTACCTTTCGGAATGATAAAACTTCCGGCTAGGATTGTTTTCTCTGCAAAATCATTTCAAAATCGAAATTCCTCTCCTAAAACAATACAATAAAATGCGGGTTGAAGAGGAAATGATATTGAATAACAAAAATAAATAATACAAATATCAACTACATTGTTACAGTCCGGGTATATAACAAGTACAGTCTTCAATGGATTAATAAATTATTATTGTATTCCAACCAAGTAGAGCCGGAATAAAAATAATGATGGAGCTGAAATTGTTATTAAAAGATTAGGAAATTAATTGAATAACGTGTAAAAATCATTAGCACCATCATTATTACAACCACAGTAAAGCAGCGGTGGAAAAGTTTCAGTTTCTCTACTTCACCCTATTTTATACATTTATACAACATTTTTGTATTACTCCATTAATACAGATTTCGTTTATTATTGCTACGTGAAATATCATGAACTCATTGATAAGTTCTAAATGTAGTATTAATAAACTTCATGAAATGGACGCAAATCAAAACCATGACTATGAAAACATTGATTGTGCGCTGTAAGTTTTCGTTTTCAATAAGATAACGATATTCAGTGTACATCAAAATAAAATGCAGCAATTTGAATGAGGTTTGTAGATAAATGCAGTTTCAATGCAGGCATTTCAATATGAATTATTTTTTGTGCAATGAATTTAATTTCACAAATTTTACAAAAAATACTGAAGATAAAATTTCACAAGACAGCTAAGAGGAAATACTTCATCATAAAACCAACAGAATCTACGGTAGGGTTATTACAGCATTTGAGGATCATTGTTGTTGTTGTTGTTGTTGTTGTTAATATAAATTTAGAAACAAAAAATGGCGTATTCATCAAAATGTTGAAAAATTCAACTAAAGAGTGTTTTGTTAGGCCTACAGTAAATACGATCCGCATGAGAATACAAATAACTAATGTGGACATCATACTAAAGAAAACATAATGAGTGATTTTGTTTTGCAATTGCAACAAAAGAATGGATTTTTCATGTCATTTATGTTCTGTAATCTAATAATAAAATATTTGCAATGAAAATGTTCAAGGAAACATTATTCCTACAAAACGACATCCACCTTAAAGTGCAAGTTGAATTCAACTAGAAAAAGAGACGCAAATTCATTAACATTCAACTTTCACAGGTTCAAACAAATATAATCAGATTGAAGAAAAACTATTTCTGCACCTATAATATCCATTGTACGTTCAGATACTGAAAGATAGATATTTCTGAATTGCTTGGTTTACCACATTTTTGATAAGGTACGAGTAAGTACCGTATAATTTCTGATTTTAATAACACGTTTTGAATATAGAAACTACAAACAATTTTTTCCAATTTTCAATTCAACTGTGGTAATCAATAATAATTACTACTTGTACATTATTTCAATATTATGAAAGTAACAAATTTAAGAAAGTATACAACAGCATTATCACCACTATTAATAATTTGTTATTACTTGTTGTAGTATATCGTTAATTTCATTAGATAACATTATAAACTATTCAGTTATAATTTACACTTCACAATATTCTACTCATTCGAGTTACAAATGATATTTTTTTAGATATGCACAGAAGTCATGATAATTTTTTATGATAATTATTTTATGCTGTACTTGAAGTTATTGCATGATATGTAACTTTATACAATGATTATCGTCTTCTTAATATTGAATGATAAACATTCGCGTTCAAATAAACATTCAGCTTCAATTAATTCAATTTACTATAATTATTAGATATCGCTAAAACCTCTACGTTCTAGTATAACTTAAAATACTTGAATTTCGCTCTTTTTCACACCAGCTTAAATAACAGAGTACTAAGTACACCAGTTTTCATTCTTTTTACAAAACATTCATTCAAATAGATAAAAGTGATATAATAAGAAGCGTTGGCATTTGATTTGTTTTGAAAATGTATTTTGTTTGCACGATTTCTCTAGTTGTGCTCACTGGAAGCAGTTGAGCTGCCATTCTCTTCGCAGTCCTTGTCAGTCATCGCTGTCACCAGTTCACTCACCACCTTTCCAAGGTCACCTTCAAATAAAAACATACAATTGAAATTATTATACTGATGCGACATTTTCAATAACATGATACAGAGTGGGACATAAGTCACTTGACAAAAATACATACTACCATCGCAAGTGAATTATGGACCACTCTGAATCCAGTATAACCTGATTGAAAATCTTGAGATCTAAATTGTATTTCATACTATCTGAGGACTAGTAATATTATGAGTAATGTGTAATTTGAGCATGAGTAATATTCATGAGTAGTTATCAATATTTCTATTAGGTACCTACTTAGTTTTCACTGTAGCCTATTATGTATATTCAATTATTTATGACAATTCTTATTAATGACGAGAATTAGGGTAATAATCAATGAATAAAGAGCGTTTTGTTAGTCAGGAGAGATTCTCGGTTATAGATACTGTACAGTCTCAGATCAGTCTCAGATTAGTTTTGGGAAATTATTAAAATTCCTTGGAAATTGAAAGACTGTGAACGGTAATATTCTAACCCAGAAATATCGAAAACACATATGAAATTTTAGCTTAGTTTTACACTCAGAAATCTGTAATTTCGAGTTGTAGTTGATTATTTATTTATGAATTAAGAATCATCCACGCCATTCTTCCCTTGAAAAATAACAAATAACTCGGAAATGAGATGAAGATCCATTATGAGTAGTTTTCAAATACCTAACTATACATGATTGGCATTAGAAATAATTGATAACTCTAGATTTTCATAGTAACACATACCTATATTCTACCAGCTTGACGGTAGCATGAAATAGAATAAGAATATCTATTAATTAATATTTTCACTCAAACCAACAAATCAAACAGAGATTAACAGGCAATTGCTAACATAAAACAATTTTATATTCGAAAACATGAATCTTTCAAGAAAATGCAGACATGAAATAAAGAGGAATTAGGTTAAAAAAAGATAGCAAAAATGGAATAAACGTTTTAGCCTAATCTTTTCTGAAGACTAGGAACATAAGGAATTTGTTCATAAAATTAATGCAGATTTCAGATCTCTGAATAAGAAAAAAGAATAAATGTTAGAAATCTATGGAAGGAAACTTCTTCATAACTTTGGACTATTTATATGCTTAAGAACCTTTCTAGGAATAAACGACTAATAAGCTGGATATTGTAATAATGACTCAATAATTAATACCATTAGTCAATACTGATATCGTTTCATGCATCTAGGTATTATTGAATTAGACAATTGCGTTGAATAGCACAGATTTCAGGAGAGAATGAATATGAAGAGAGAGGAAGAGGAATAAAATGAACTATTCAGTTCATTGCAGAAACCTTATATTGTTCATTCAGAACCACTGGCGGCTCGTGCCCACGAAACAGGTGAAGTGCTGTACAGTAAAAGATACAAGCACTTCGCCTGTTTCGTGGGCACGAGCCACCAGTGAAAAACTAATTTTGTAGTTGGATTTTCACAATATAAATGGGAAAACTGGTTCTTTCTTATAAGCAGAGACTAAATTAATACAAGAGACATAAAACCACAAAATCATGGATAGAACTGTTCCATTCAAGAATAAAATATGCATTATAAACATAATTTGTTCTGAATTTACCTAAAAAAATGAAAACTACGATTAGATGGACATACATGAAATGAGAAAGTGAAGACATGACATAGACATGTTGATAAAACGTTTGTCTTGGGGAAATAATTTATAGAACAACGATTTTACATTGATAAAACGAAGGCAGTGAATTTAGCCAATTTTGTGAAATAATACTGTTATCAAGCCTGCAAAGATCACATACCGCACATAAATACAATAAATCACAATGTATTGTAGTTTATCTTGTAAAAAACCAGTTCAAACTATTTTTCAATGAACTCTACAATGAGATTCAACTTATTGACTTACAAAATTCCCACCTTATTACCAAGTTTATTGGAATGGGAATAAACGTATGAAATTTGAATTGTAAGACATTTATTACAACACTAATCACTCAAAAGTGGGAAATTTTCTAATTTTGAATTTCATTAAAAGACTCTCAAACTATTATAATGTTGATAATTATGAGAAAGGGATTAGTTTATAAAAAAGCTTGTTTATTACGGTACCGTACATAAGAATGTTTACATATTTTCAAATTAGATGTATATTATTACTGTACAAGTATACATCAAAATCCCTGAACATCACACATGAATTAAAAACCCCCAAATTATTTTGCTAATGAGTACTGAAGATAAGCGATGTTAAGCATGCAAGCGAGTGAGACATGCGCTGAAGCCAGAACTAACTCTACAATACTTGATTAGATATAACTTCCGCATCGGAATACTTTGTCATTATCTTACGCCTAGACCTTCTCACCTGATCTGACCTGAGAGAGTAAGAGATCAGAAATATTTGACATAATGTGGCGTGGTTTCAGTTTATATGCCTTTCAAACCTTCTCCTTCATCCATCACCCACATCTGTGGGATCGATGGCATCATTACAAAATAAAAAACAACACTAATCATACTCGAGTCAAGATCAAGATGGCAGAAAATGAGCAATAAGTTAACATTTGAGTCAGGTCATCACTCATGTATTCACGCACTTCAAAGTAGAAGCACTCCAGTTTACAAAAAGGGTGACCACCAGAGGCAGAGCCTAAACAGCTACAGGTCTACAACCACTCTTACACTAGTGAAGTTGGGCTACCATCGATCCACCCTAGCTTCCACGGATATATTAGAATACGCGGTAGGGATCACGCACACATTCCAGTCAGTTTGGTGTGGCATTCCATGAACCCACAAAACCGCTATAAAATTCTGCAAACTGATTGCTAAGCTCAGGCAAAGCCTTACAATGCTATTTTCTGTTGGTTCCGAAACGTCATAATCCTAATACTGCGCATCATACGCATGATCCTTACAGTGTATTCTAGTATCTGTGGTAGCTCCCTCTTGGGAGAAATTCACTGCTCGCTGCCATATTTTATGTACTTTAAGCGTGTGTGTCACCAAGATACTTTCTGCTGTTGCTAGCAAAACAGCTGCTTCACAGTAGCTATGTCACAAAAAGAAGAAGATATTCAAGTAGGTAGATTGGTGTAATATGGTCGAAGAAGGTCTAGGTCTAGCTTATAGGCCGAAACGGAAGTTTTACCTTTCCAGCTATACAGACCTGCCATGTGATGTAGATTACCGAGGTTGATGCTCTGTGTGGCGCTGACACTGGTGGTGAGGGGTGCGAGGGGAGGCGGTGGAGGAGGGCGATCCATGCTACTGCGCCCGTCCAACCAGCGGCCGCCGCCGCCACTGCTGCCACCTGCTCATAAATCACACCACTGCCACCACCATCCACCCACTAGCTAGTCCCCACTAGCCCCACCCATGCATTGCCATTCTTATCCCATTACTTTTATCTAAACTCACTTATCTAAAGTTTTTGGGTTGGAAATTTTAAGAGTGATTTTCAAGTTATATTTTTTGTTACTCTGACTTCCAAATCAACCTTCAAAATTATAAATCACAAGGTTTTCAATTTTTTAGTGTATAAACTTGTGAATAGTGATAGTCAATAAGGATCAAGTGAACAAAACTTCTATTTTAGAAATTAATACATCGAAACTGAGGAAAAATACTTTATTTTAAAGATTTTGGACTTTATTGTTTGTGTTTCTACCCTAATAAGTTTATTGTAATTTCTCAAATAAAAGGCATATTAACTGGCTATTAAACTCCGTGCTCACTGAGGACAATACAGTTTGAGAAAGAGATAAGGTATCTATCACAAAAATAACCGGCAAAAGTAGTCACATACCGTATTTTCATTAGTATAACATTTAAAAAATTTAACAGTGTATGACACAAATTTAATTGCTCCTTCTAAGATACTTGAAAGCATTTTAAGATAAATACTTGGATAATATAAATTGCAGTGTCCTCTTTTATGATAATTCCCAATGCTATATCTACGTTTCAATACGGTACTGAATTTATAATGTTTCATTACGGTATACAATTCATTTTTATTTTGTGTAGTAATATTGTATTCTGTTTTTTGCCAAAAATGATGGTGTGATTAATGATATCACACCATAAAGCCTGTTAAATGAGTAATGAACTTTTCATTCCACTGAAGAATCGTACAACATTTTTATTTCAATTACAGGAAATAAATTTACCACACTTCGGTTTCCGGTATTCGTGATTAACTCGGTATTCGTGAAAAATAATTATTACTAACCATCGAACATTGTTGGTTCATGTTTGAGAACAAATGGATAAGAATGGCAATTACATGCATAACCTCCTTGATATCCCAGTTTTCCATGTAAAATTATCAGCATTCACAAGCGATTGCATACTAATTACATGATGGATTGAATGAGTTGCCTAATTATAAGAAACTCGAATGATTTCATTGGTGTAATATTCTAATAAACTCTAATAATTAAGTTTGCATTAGCGGAAAATATATTCTTGTAAATGGTTTCTGTCTTGTGTAGTGGAAATATTGTACAATAAGACTACAGCAAAGTGAGCAACATTAAATAGAAAAATATTTTCTCATGATGATGATGATGATGATAATACGATGCGCTTCTGCAATTGCTAAACATTATTTGTATTGCTTGTTGGAATAGAAGCAAGAATTATCTATACAAGTGTAGCGTACTGTGCCTATTGTTTGTTACAGTGCATAACCTAAAAAATGCCTATCAAGAAATCTAAATTCATAAAAGATTTCAATAGATAATTGAAAAGCGTTTTCTTATGAAGCTGGGTGATTCCTGCTCTCTTTACTACTTTGAAAGTAGGCTACTTGAAGCTTAAATGTAATTAATGGTGGAATACTTTGAATTGAGCTCAGGAGAAGTAGTACATGATTATGGAAGGATGTAACAATAATTGTAAAAACTTGAGAATTTGATAGGGATGAATAATCAAATTGGTAGATTTGCTTTTACAGCAACTGTACGGTATTCAATTATAATGATAAACAAGCTATTTGTGTGGAACAGCTGAATGAGTAGCTAAATCTTTACTAAAATTTCAAAGTTTATAATATTAACAGCGTTATACCAGACCCAATGATGCCAAGTTAGTGAGAATGAATGATCATTAAATAAATAGGAGAGGCCATGATAATTCGTGAACCAATCTTTGTTAGAACAAGTGTACGAGTCAATGAATGTGAGACCACTATGTTCAAGAGATAATGTTTTTCTGTACGTTACCTGGAGCCTCGTGGTAATGACCATTCATTTTAGCTGGCGAATCAGTAGCTAGCTGCGATGCAGTTACCGATCTCGTTTGCAGTGTTCCAGTTTTTGATGGCGAACCATTACTTGGCTGAAAAAAATGATAGAATCGGTAAGTTACTATATAAATCCGAACAAATTAATTTTCCAATTGCAACACTCCAATGTTTGATATAGTCAGTTCAAGCAAAGATATCTCAAATTCTAGATCAGAGTGTTTCCTAAAGTTTGAGATCAAATTTTTAATTTTGGAACCAATATTGATCGAGCTGAGATTTGAGATTTTTTCATCTTGCCAGAATGTCTTCTTTGCTTGGACAGACTATCTATTTTTTGTTGTTTTTGTAGGTGATGCCCACATGGGCACTTGGGCCTGTGCGTGGGTAATGGGAAGGATGATGGTGAGAGATGAATGGACCTACTGCTTTAGGTGGGCTCCGAACCACCGGGAAGCGATTTTTGGGGCTCATAAATTGAATTCAGAGGAACCGGTCACCAGGACAACAGTGGTGGCAGAGGCACGTCGCTTATCTAATCTCACTGATTAGACGCTCTCTACCACTGGGACAAACCGCTTCCTATCCTATTAATAAGCACCAATCATGTTCGAACGTGAGTGGGATCGTCCTCAGAGTGTTCGGACCTAAGCTCCTCCTCCGAGGTTCTGACGTCATGATCCGGCCAGCTCACAAACTGTCGTAATTGCCAGGAACGTAGAATTTCTAATCGATATTGGAACTTCAATATAGAATTTTTGAGTGGCCTTAGAAATATTGATTTTTTACGGTTTTTCGGAAAAATTTACATCCTTCTAACATGAGAACGATCATTATCAATATCACTTCACTTGATAGAATTATAGTTGATTGAACTTAATATTTCATGATAATATTTTTGTTATTATCATTTTGACTGCTCAGTTCAAGCCGAGAATTTCAAACTTATTCAACTACACACTACTGCAAATTCAAGTAGGCCTATTATAACCTAATCTGAAGTTTACACTTGCAATAAATTAATCTCATCACTGTATGTACTTTGAATTCAATAAAACCAATTTTTTTAAAGGATTATGTTGTTTTGTTGAAGGTAAAACAAAGAAGAAAACATATCCGCCAAAAAATCTTCCATGAGAGGTTTGAATTTAGTAAATCAGCTGAAAGAGTGCAAACACATAAATTTTGATAGATTCTCTGAAAATTGAAAGGCTTGCATTTCCCACATTTCCACAGCATGACTGTGACCTAAAGAAAAACAGCTGCAGCATGATGACCTTACTTGCCATTGGCTAAAGCCGCCTGCGACGTCAAAATGGGGGAGGAGCTTAGGTCCGAACACTCCGTGGATTGAGTATAGATCTATTATAATTATTTGATTTATAAAAAAAATAGAAATTAAAATTTGATTAAAAAATTATACATTTATTGAAATCAAGCATCAATCTCCTACACAACACATAGAATAAACATCCCTCACCCAAAGCAATATTATAGAAGATTTACCTTGAATGTGAAAACTCAAAGCAAATATTAATCGAATCACTTATTATTCAACTCACAGTTGTATCGCCATGAATTGGAAACAAGAGAAAATTTCATAACAAAACAATCAATCACAACTTTCCCAAGAAAACAAAATTCTCCAACCAAAATTATTATAACATCCAATAAAAACACCCAAAATTATTTTAAATATTGATTATTTATTAAATTTGAATGAGCTTCCAAGAAATTTGTTGTACTTTGCCATGGTCTTGTCTCAGAAATTCCACGCTTTGTAAAAAGATTATGAATGTCTAGTTCTTAGACATTTGATAACAGTTTTGTACTTGTATGAAAATTAAAAATTTCTCAATTCAAGAAGAATATGGAGAGAGGGAACATGAGTGTAAAAATGCATATTCTCGTCGTTACTGTATCCTGGTATTTCAATGTGGGGTATCAAGGATTAAAAGAACATTCTTCCAAACGGAAATAACCCATTGACACACTCAAATTAAATTCATATCCAATTTTGCCAAGATGCCAACTAAGATATCAGATTTTCAAACAAAAAATCACACCCCCTAACCGGAACCATCAACCACTCACCAAATGGAATTTAGATTTTTTACTATAACCAGCCTTTGTCTTCAATACCATACTTTTCAAGATATAGAAAGAAATCTGAAAATACAATCATAATAAATGACAGCTTTGATTCGAGAATACTAATAGTATAAAGTATAATAGTATATAGAGTATAAATGAAGTGAGAAAAATTAGAGAAATAAATTATTTATATTATTATATTCTGTTTTTCTCGAAATCTAAAATCGTGAGCGCATAAGTTACACACAATCAAAGAATGCGTGTGTCAAGCTCTTCAAATGTATTGATAGTCTCGTCTTTTTCTTTTAATGAATCATTAAGTTGGTAATATGTCAAGTGTAGATTTTAATGGCTTGGTCGGTAATAATCTTTTTTTATTTCTATTCAAAGTTAATATTATCCTATTTCCTTATGAAAATTAATGACAAAAGACCTTTTAGGAGCTTTTGGACCTTTAATAAAATTAGCATTTATCCAAGCTTCAAAGAGGGTTTGACATTGCTTCAGTTTCTTGACTCAAGTAGAGCTCAAACTTGAAACTTGAACTTGATTTAAAATTTGCCCAACCTCAGAAAACAAAAAATACAAAATGAATAAATAAATAGTTTCAGTAGTGTTAGGACTATTCTGAAAAATCATCCTTTTGTCAAGACTTGTATCTAATCCAGATGCACCCTCTACCATAGAACGGAAACAAATGAAAATACGAAATACTAGTGCTCTATAAAGACCTTAGAGCCCCACGAAATCTTTTTTATCGCTTTTCATATGTAAAAGAAAATATTACAGATTTACCATGTAATACCGGACTATTCAAATGACACAAAATAGTTGTGCAACCCGAAATTATCTATATAATAATTAAGTAAAATATAAATGAGGAGCTGACCTCATCCAAGAGTTGCCTGAGCCGCTGCAACTGGGCCTCCAGCTGCCGGTTGTGGTCCTCGAGTATCTGCATGCGCGCCTCCAGCCGGCCCTTGTGCTGACGCAGCAGCCTCGCTTCGGCCGCCATGTCTCCGTCGCCTCCCCCTCCCCCGGCTCGCACTTCCTCTGGTGTAGACTCGGGCGTTGATCGACTGCGTAGCCGCTCGTACTCCGCCTGAAGGCTCGCGTTCTCCTCCTCTAGTTCCCTGATCACCAATCGAAATATGAATCAATAATTTAAAAAATTAAAATTATTGTAATGCATGATATTCATCAAAACTCTAATGTAGGAATTTCGTCTTCCAATCTAATACTCATACTTTCAATTCATTCTCATTGAAAGTTTTACTAAAAAAGTATGAAAAAATGAATAAAATGTATCAGTAATTATTCATATACAGTACATTGACAATGATAATTAATGACAATTATAATGATAATTATGACAATGTAATAATTATAATTCTAATACATGGTATTCAACCTCCAGTGTAGCAATTTCGTCTCCTAGTTAAGTTCTGAAAGTTTAACCAAAGAGTATTATTAGTAAGAATTGAAACTTGAAAGTACTACTGTAAAATGTAGATGGAAATTCAAATTGACTCTCATAGTTCAATTGAAAGGTCAAGTGTGATTGGGAATTAAGATTCCAAGTATAATTGAAAAGTTATATATAAGAATAATAACAAAACTAGAATATCTTCTTAAAATAAAATTGAAATAGAAATCCCCAAAATAATATTATATTCAATCATTTTTTATGTTAAAGATTGAATATACAGTGCATATTCGCGAGAGAATATCAATTATTACTGTAGGTGTGTTTCTTACCTTGCAGTACAGTAACAGTGGTTGTCGATGAGTAAAACAGTATTTCAGTGAGTTACATATTGACGAATGAATGGCAGAGTGAATTTGTAACAAACACATTTTTCTTATTTAAACATATGTAATTTGGACAGAGTAACAATGGAACCTTTAATATTAACATCCCAAACGTTTTAATTTTGATGAAAGTTGGAAAATATAACAATTCATTATATTACTAGCAGGATTTATGTATTATTTGAAATTTATTAATATTTTCCATGGATAAATTGATATCAATCTCCAGTTAGGCACCTGATCATTGCTTCCAGTTCTTCCCTCTGTTCAGCATCAATGGCCACCATCACCTGAACCGGACTGCGAGGCACAGGAATCGATTCACCATTCAATGATTGACAGTATTGTGCTATCAACTGATGCTCGTCCTCACTGCAATCGCAAATATTATTCTTTTAAAAAACTGTAAAACTCACTATGGCAAAGGCACTAAACGATTTATAATTTTTTTATAATGATTTGCTTAAATCTGTGATTGGCCAGATATTTAACCAAAGTTTCTGTCACTAATTAAAAAACTGTTTTTAATAAATCTTCAATTTTATAAATTTTACAGCTATTTTCTTATTCGTTTCTCTAATTTGAGTTTAGTGTTGAGTTAAGGTTAACTAAATAACCTCACATTATGTATCATTATAATTATATTTTTGAGTAGGCCAACTTTTGAAATTGTTCTGTATGAATATTGTCAGAACAACATCTTTGTTCTTTACAATGATTTACAATACCATCTAATACAATTATAGGAAAACATACAAATATCAATGATCAATGGCCTCTTATATAATAAACTAGATCTCTCTAGAATTGTCAATGTATGATAATATTTCAACCATTAATAAAGGTAAAAATCATAACTGTATGATTTGGGAGAGAAACAACATCCTTGCTCAAAACTTGCTTCTCTCAAAATGGGAAGATGGGCATGAAATGGGAAAGAGCACTTTTTCTTCAAAAAGATCCCACCAAATCGAGATCATCCCGATCAATCGAGTCCAAATAGTCTTCTATTCCCAATTTTGATATATTTTTCAACTACATTATGTTTGCATTCACCATCACTATTTAGGCCTACCACAAATTTCTTTCAAACTTTGAAAATTGTGAGAAATCATTTTTTATTGGGAAAGTCAAATTAGAAGCCGAAAAATACACAAATGTAAGTGGAATAACTTTAAAATATCACATTTTTCTTGAAATTTTTAAACCCAGATAATAAACAGCAAACGAATAAATAAGAGAACTCACGAATCGGGTGTCGAGTTGCTCCTAGTCCTGAGTTCGACTTCGGCGAGTCGCGACGCATACATTTCCAGTCTGGAGTGCATGTCCTGCGCGGTGAGCGTGGAGTGTTGCGGGGAGGGAGCGGGGCTCTCCAGCGCATCTCCCTCCAGCACAGTCTGCACAGGTAGGTAGCCCATGCGCGGGTGCTTCTTGTAATAGCGTTTCGATTTGAACAGTTTGTTGCGCAGTGCGCGCGTGAAGTCGCGCACATCCTCGCCACTGGTTGTGGCCGTACAGTACTCCTGCATCGGATGCGTCAACTTGTGGTTCTTCGCCTTTCGGCCCGAAAAGAAACAGCTCTGGCACATGTCGAAGTTGAAGCATTTCAGACAACGGTACCTAAAACATTCCAAACCAAATTTCAGATTTGAAATGAACTATAGACATTTTTTAATCCAATTTCATTGCTGCTGGTTGATATTTGTCCATAGGTACTCCCTAATGCTATGAGAGTTTACTACCGACATGAACGTAGAGGAACCGATTTCCCCTTCCACTGTGCGTAACATCAACAGAGTAATGTGGAGTGAAGTGCGCTCTACCTAGTGTGCACGAAGTGGGAGAGATTAGAGAAGGATAGAGCATCTGGCCTCTGTTTCTAAGAGAGAGAGAGAGAGAGAGAGAGCCGCGTCCTCAGTAAAATCTCGCAGACTGTATTCGATCGTACTTATGCTATTGTTTACTTGTAACAATTTTCATTAGGCTATAAAGTTAAAATGATAGTTAAATTAGTTGATTATTAAATAAATTTTCAACATTGTATTGGCTGTCGATTCATTTAATGCTATCTTATCATATTCTTCTAATATCATCTTTGTTTTCATCACATGTTTTATTTCAATGGGGTTACAGTACCGCCATTTTAGCTGTGGGCTACAAATTAACTTTGAAATAGATGAATAATTGTCGTCTTGTCACAATGACGAACCATTGAAATTAGATGATGACGGCCTTCCAGAAGTCAAATTCTAAAATATCATAAGAACCAAGATTATAAAAATTACGGTTAGTTTCCAGAAAATTTAATTGATGTAAAAGTTACATCCAACTGAACCAATAATAATCAAATATGACGTCAAAGAAATTACATTATTTGGCTTTTTGGCAGTGAAGACTTGGCATTCAACCAAATTTCCCTATTTCGTGCAATTCCAGCGAATCAAGGTCTAGTTTATAACTCTCATAGAATTTTCTTCTCTCCAAAAATGAAAGCTTTTCTATCAACCACAATAATGAACATAATTTTTCAGATTCAAGAACGAGTCGTAGGCAGACAAGTGATGAGAATAATTGTTAAGAACTCAATTTTTGGCAAATTCATGAATTTGTATTACAAATTGAACGTACCTAAATCCGACAATTGGATATTCTTTACAAATATTGCATTTGGCTTGATGTTTGGCGGTTTCAGCAGCTGAGAGCCTATGAAGCACTGGTAGCCAGACCATACTCTGAGGTTCCTGTTGTAGCCAATTCAAAAAGTGCACAGCCTGAAAAATACACAAAAGTGTTAAATATTATGCAATTTCATTTTACTGTAGCTTATGCAACAATATCAGATGCCTTTGAGTTGTGAATTTTTTACATTAATGTCACGATTCCTGGAGCATTCTCAAGAATTGCTACTTCGAGAAGCAATTCAGTATAATTTTGAACTGAACCAGGAATGAGTAACAGGCACATATTCACTGGGAATAGGAATATTAATAGTATTAATGCATAGGAATAATCCTGTATTATCTATTCTAGACTGCATTCAACTTGAAACAAGAGGTTCTGTAAGCTGACAACGAATTAATCGGTCTTCCAAGTATTAATTCATATGAAATGCCGCCTTAATAAATCAATTGAATCCAATCTTGCTCAAAATATTCATATGATTATGAGTAGGTACCACCGTACCACTTCATCAATATGTATTTGATCAGATACTGGTCACCCAGCCGAGAGCAGTCCAGATTGTTCGTGACTTAATCTCACAATCAGCGAGCAAGAACTCTAACCGATTGACCAATACACCATACATTGGTGAAAATTCTTTATATTATGAAGAAATAGCACAACATTTCATGACATACAATCAATTCATTAAGATTTAGGTACATCGCAATATTTCTTGTAACAAGATAAAAGTGAATGTACCACGGATACTAGAACACAGTATCCGTATTCTAGTAACCGTGGAATGTACCGGTAAAAACTGTTACTAACCCTTTTGAAGTAATAACTCTAAAAAAATAGAAGTAATCCAATTATTAATTTTAATCTTTTGTAAGGACTAGTGTACACCGAACTCTGATTTGTTAAATTAATCGGGTTAAAACTAGTAATAAATATCTCATGAAAAGATAAGATTGATGAAAATTCTAATACATAATATTATATAAATCCTGTATAATCTCACCTCGATTGCATTCTTGTCTTTGCCAGCCATTTCGAAGCAGCTGCGCACCGATGGTTCAATGTTGGATCCACCGAAGGCGGCCACCTCTCCCAGTTGACGGGGAATCTGGATGCAGTCATGCAGCAGCAGGCCCAGTTTGCGTTGATCTACCAATCGGTTCGGATCGGCGATCAATCGGAACAAATCTGAAAATTTTCATACATTCATCATATCGTTATCACCTATTTATTGAACATTACATCAATGCTTCAAGTAATATTGATGTATCAATTTTTCCTCTGCGTGATACCATTGTTTCGATTGTTCGAATATTTTTCATACACTTGATTCTGCTAAGATTATTCAGTTTTCATACACTTGATTCTAATAAGATTATACAGTCAGTCTAATAGAAATTGAACGTATTGAACGTAAACCCAATGAATTTAAACGCCCTAAAATATCGTAATCTAACGAATATCAAAAGGCCTTTTGATATTTTTTCATTGCTGGTGTCTCATTACTACGTACTTGTCGTAATCGCAAATAATAAATTAATTAGTTTTATAATCAACATTTAAAAAAGAATTATTCAATTACCTATCTGGAAAATGGTTTTATAGTATTGATGAGTTTTTAAGAGACAGTTGACTATTACTATTATTGTATGATAACTACTCAACCAAAGTTATATTATATATTGATGACTTATTGTAAGATATTACTACTATGACAATGTAAAATAGTATGATCATGTAAATCTCTTGTTAATTTAGTTATAAAATAATTCTATTGACGATATTCAATTGTATAGAGTATAAATATGCTGTATATTGTATTGAATGAATAAATGTATTATTATTATTATATGTAGGCTGATTCCCCTTTTGTACTAGTAAAAATGTAATCTATACTCCATTCACGATAACTTGAGACTAAATAAACAAACTTCGGCGTTTGTGTGCGTGTAAAGGTAGGTTTTCATTGGTAAATAGTATTATCACCTAATAAATATTATCAATGTACGGCACTGTATATTCAATGGGGAATAAAAAAATTATAGGATCAAAAAATAAGAGACGTTCATGGAATAAAACAATATTAATCAATAAAATATGATTAAATCATGTATAGAAACGATTTGATTAAACCGTATAGAATACTTACACCGATACTTCTCCTCGAGATGTCCCCTGCACAACAGCACCAGTCCGACTTTGAAGGAGAGCACCCTGACTTGACCCGTACGCTGGCTGTCGTAGATGTTGAGCATCCAGTTGACGGCCAGGTCGAGGCAGAGCGGCACATTGACCAGGGAGGGACTCTCGGCGGCCAATACCTCGTACAGGCCAGCCAGCACGGTCACCATGTCGGTTACGTCCAGCAGTTTGTCGTTCTGCGCGCGCAGACCGTGACTGTCGAACGACTCCACCGCACGAGACAAACTTAGTAGGTCCACTGCAAAACGAATTGCAATGATAAGAAATAAAGATTTATTGCCAAATTAGAGAAACAAATTTTATATGACAAATTTTACAATATGAATATGAATAAATTTCGAATGCAATAGCTAATCGAATTGAATATCCAACGTGAAAAAGATGAGTTGTAGTTTTTTCAAGTTTACTGATATTTTCCAAGTTTAACTGATAATTTGAGTGGTAACTCGTATTTATTACTTGTAACTTATTTACATTCTAAGCTCTAAATTAGAAATGATTCAAGTTCTAAAATTGAATGATTTAATTTTCCTATTCTAACTAATTTCTTCATGTTTCAAAATCGAGTTTCGTGAATAAAGGAGTGTAATAATATTGAATTATACTTACGGCACATTCTCTTCTGCACAGTACGTAGCTTCATGGCGGTTCTATAGGCAGAGAAGCGAACTTCATTGAATTCGGATAACGTGCTCATTAGGTCCATCATTTTCGGATGGTCCCAATACGTCATCTCCAGTTGATGACTGAAACCAAACAACAATCATAAAGTTTCAATTTGAGATCAATGGTAGAATATGAAAAAAATTATTGGAGAATAACATAGCTGAATGATAAGATTTGTACAACTGATTTTCACGTGTTTAGTAGTTTATCTGAGATTGATAATGGTGTAGCAACCGAAACCGGTATCTCGATTTTTAATAAGTCTTTGGTTTGACAGTATCTTGTCAAATTATTATGATTATTTCATTTATTGTAAATTAAATGATAATTTCTTCATTTCAGCGCATACTCTTGCGGTGGTTGTGAGTTCGAGGTCCGAGTCCTCCATGTCCCTCCTCAGTTTTTTTTATATACTTTTTCTCGTTATTTTTTAGATTTTTCAATTGCTATTCTGGTTGCCAATTCAATACCGTAGTCATTTCATAGTTTAGTGAAAGATGAAGTATTCTGAATCAGATGTGTTATGAGAATTTGTCTGTCTCAATTAATTTTTTTATTAACTTCAATTTGTATTTCTTTTCTATTACTCACCTAATATTAAGTTAGCTATTTTAATTGTTTACATTATTACCGCCTGTAGATGTGGACTCTTTCCCCGCTCACGGATCAGTAGTCCATGCGGGGAAATAACTATTCCATATATATTGTCATTTATTATGTACCATGTTTTGCTTATTTGGAATAAAGAAAATTGAATTGTCTTTTCAATTGATCCAACTGATTTCCTACAGAACTAAGAATGAAGTAGGAAAAGTGGTAAAGTGGAACATTCTTTCATTTTAAAATTGGTGCCGGTTGTAACTTAGGATCACAGGATAAATAAACACTTACAATTTCATAGTGAATAAAATCTGAGCAAAATTTCAACTTGAGAAATCACTCTCCTCTGATAAATTTTCCTTTGTTATTCATTGCCCTTTTTCCATTACTTGAAGTCGACCCTCGAAAATTCAAGTCGATAGTAAAGTAGGCTACATGTATCATATTGTATTGGGATGGTTACTAATCTCCTCAAGAAGCATTAGTAATATTACTCATTTACTTTCACTGATTGATGCTACACAGTTTCAGATGTTTTCGTTTTTACAAAGTGTTTTGGATGTTATACATGTATACCATATTATTTTCTAGGAGTAATCATAAGAAGGCCATCAAATTGTTGAAGAATTAATATTAGTGAAGGTGATCAATATCTGGAGACATTCAATGATTAACATATTTGAACATTATTCAAATAATTTTTTTAAAATGCCTAGTTGATAGAATAAGTTTTAATTTTGAATAAGCAAAATATTATAGAATAAAAAGGTACTGACTTGATATAGTAAGGCACTTTGTTGGGAGTGGTTGCACGCTCCCATGGATGATCGACAGATGCGGAAAGGAAGCTCTGACTAGGCGGCGCTCCATCCTTTCCGAAATCTCTCAACTGCTTGTAACGGTCGTCCACAGCCAATTGCAACAGCTTCCACCTGAGTTCACAAATAAATTCAAACATTAATTAGAACTCAACAAATTACCAGTCACAAAAAATAAATAATTGCCCGAATATCGCTCAGGAGGGTACAGACACAGACCGACAGACCACTCTCTCCAATCTTTAAAAAGAGAATAATCTCTATTGTCATTAGTATAGGTCATTAATCGTTATGAAAAAAGTAGGTCACTACTCATTGTTATGGTCACTGAATCGATGTTTCAAGCAGAAGCAGAATTTGATATATTGTACAAAACAAATAAAATTGAATGGAATTGAAAATTTTTACAGCCTGAAAAAAGTAGAATGATCACCACTAAATATTGTGTGAGGCACCAATTGCCCAAGTTTTCGTTCAGAGCTTGATGCATTATGACAAATTTGAATCTGATTAGATGAATAAGATAATAGAAGTGATGTGATGTAAATTTATATAATGATGCTAAATGAGACTAAATGACATCTTGATAATACATTAATTACAATGTAATGGATAGACCATCAATACAGCTTATCATAAGATAATTTGAAATTGCCAGTGCCCTAATTTCGAGTTAATAACGATTCATTATCATATTATGATATGTTTGAAAGATATATAGAGTTTAATCGATCTTTAATGGCGACCTTTTTTATTGGCATAGGACTTTGTGTCACTATTAGCTTCAATGAGAGTATTGAGTTGTTCATATTAACTTTATAGCATTCAAGGAATAAATAAGTATTTGACGAATAATGGCAAGATAAATTACAATTCAGGAGGGTGAGTAATAGGCTACAGCTATCTAATTACTAATATTCACCATATTAACAGTTCAAAGGTTAGAGATAAGTGCAATTCAATTCAAAAGTAGGCTAATGGGGCTCAGAGAAAGCTATAAAGAATGCAAATATTTGTAATAGTGGACCAGTGTATGTATTAGTAATTATAAATTCGATTCTTTAGTAAACTTAGAGCAGGACGAAAATTTGGAGTTCATATAATTTTCAAAACAGACAAATAATAAATTAGAAAAATTCTGTTTACAGTTGATTCTGATCAAAAAGAAATATTTCTTACCGTGTATTAAGGTCCTGAATCCTGTTCAGACTTGTTTGAGCGATAACTACATTATTAGAACTAAAAAGAGCAGCTTGGTCATTCACATCATCTAGAGTTCGCTGAAGTGGTGTCATGTGTTCACCAAATTTCTGAAAATGAAAAATTGAAAAAATTCGATGATTCAAGAGCAAGACAATTTCAAAAATTACTGTATAGCCTAGTCAACTAGTGAACAAGACACATCAAATTAATGATATCCGAATATTCATGGAAAAATCATGTTTAAAATCCAAAAGTCCTTAAAAAATCCTTAAAGTCCAATTTTCTAATCAAAGTGAATAATATAATTGTCGGGAGTATGAATGACATATCTATACAATAATATAGACGAGTATATCACTATACTGCATAGGTCTAGTCTTTGGCAAAAGTGATATTGTGAAAATCTTATATTATGTTTGAATAGTCTGTATTATAGTTTGAATACAATAAATTTCGTTTGAAATTATATGAAATTTTCCATTCACTAAATCTACCGTACAAGGAAAGTTCTGAACTTCTAAAAGAAACAAAAAAAAAAAACAAGTACGGTAATGTTTAGCATAATGTACGACTTGTGAGAAGAGATCTTGACTGACCATATTGCAGTCTGCAGTTTTAGTAATAATTTACCGTTAAAATTGAATAAGTATTTCTCACAATAAATTTTTTAGACCAATTGTATGGATAGTCTTGGCGAACAAAGAAGACATCCTGGCAAGATCAGAAAATGACTCACGCTTTACCAATATTGGTTCAAAAATTATAAATTCAGTCTCAAATTGTAGGAAACATTCTGCTCTACAATTTAAGGCCAAATTCATAATTTTTGAACCAATATTAGCAGGAGTAATTCTCCGATCTTGCCAGAATGTCTTCTTTGCTCGACCGGACTATAATTGAGAGAACTGATGGTGATGTTTCACAAAAATTTTATTATGAAAGCATACAGTACCAGGTTTTACATTTTAGCCAGTAGGCTACAGCTGAAGATGCATTGGTAAAATGTGAAACCTGGTACTGTATGCTTTCATAATAAAAATTTTTGTGAAATTTGACAACATCTTAGTTTTCTTATTACGGACTATAATTGATTAAATTAACAAATTTTCCCAACCTGTAATTGTTCAAGAGTTTCTGGCACTTGACTGCTGTCTGTTGGAATTTGCCAGGAAGCCTTCGATGCTTCAGCCGCTGATAGACGAGTCGTAACCTCATCGATATTCTTCTGGAATATTCGCATTTTCTGAAACAAAAAAAAAGGAAAAGGTATAATCTCCAGAAAAGCAAGTCTAAAAAGCGAAAGAAATAGATATCAATTTTTACTAATTACTTGCAGTCAAATTAAAATAATTATTTTAATAATTTGATAACTTGTAGTTAGTTCGAACTTTTATTAAATTAAGTAGCATGGGTTCAACACTCGAGGTAGTTTTATTTAGTTATAGTAGACACCAACGGAAGTATCGGATTTCAAATGTCGGTTATTAATGTTCAGTTCTGTCAGGACAGTCAGAAAGCGCTCTGAGAGGGAAAGGGTTTAGCTGAGATCGCTTTCGACTCGACACCCGTCGCTCGTTGACTGTGCTGACAGAGCTTTAAAAAAAATTTTCCTGACGAATTATAAAATTCCTTGATTAGAAGAGTCAACCAGTGAACAAAGAGTACTATTAACTTAATAGTAATCTCTATTAAACTAAACTCAAGCATTTACATATTACCTTTTTTATAGCGAGAGTAATTCCGGCAACCGGGAACTCTGGATATTCTGGAGTATACTTCATTGTTATTGATATGCTATTTTTGTTTGCAAGATACAAATTTTTTATTTTAGAAATATTTATCTGAAAGTGTGTAACTGTCACTGATTTTGTTCAATCAATTTTGTTCAAGTGTGTAACTGTCACATTGTTCAATCAACACATTTTTTATATTTATCAGTGTCTTTTTGATTGAAAATAATAACAATGAATAGCCTAAACTTTAAAAATGACTGGGAGCACTTATTAGCACTGAATAAGCTTATTTGTCATTTTCGAAAAGTGAATCAGGTACCTAATTCATAAAGTTGAAAACTGAAATAAAGTTATTGGAATGACAGACTTTTTTTAATGATTATTTCAAGTGAAGACAACATTTTTTTCAAAATAACACCCTGAAAAATTCACTATTTCAACTAGCACAATATTTACACAATTCCAAAAATATAAGCATAAGTTACAGGGACTATATTTCACTTGTTTGATGGAATTCAGTGTATTCTCATAAGAATACAATTTAGGAATTCACTTAGTAAGGTATAACTTATTAAGATTAAAACTAGCACAATATCCACAAGTTGTGTATGGATTAAAGCTAAAGCACAATATCCACAAGATGTATTCAATATAGATGAGATGAGATAATTCTATAACAGGTATCGGATGGTAACTATTGCAGCAACAAAACAGCCATGTGTTTTACTGATAGTGAAAGAGCATTGGCCGCGGGAATCTCAAACTTGCGCGCGCGTGTCTCTGTGTGAGAGCATCAACAAGATTCCAACCATTTCAAACCGAAGAATAAGCACATAACCGCACAACTGTTACTCAAACACTTCGTCTTAATAGAATTACTTTGTCCCGAAGAGGCAACACCGATCTAACCTACAAAACGACTGATGAACATTCACGACATGTCACTTTCACTTGCGGCTAACTGCTTATAAGGAGATAAAACAAGCTAACAAGTTGAAAATGTGTTACTGGATGTATATTAGTATACAGTTCACTGTATACTGTAGTGAACTGCACATAAACACAAGCGATCGGGTCCACAGGTCGCACGCTTCTAGACTGAACGAATACACTTGAGTGTGAGCTAGAGTAGAATGATATAGAACACTCCTGTCTACCACAACATCACTACAGCCTACACAGAGGACAGAGTAGAGAAGGACTGAGCGAGCAAAGAAAGGAAGAAACATGACAACAAACAACCAACACACACACACACACACATTGGCGGGACAAACTTTACAGCTGGTGAACAAGGATGGAGCTTTCTTTTCAATTCTTCATCCCTCTCCATCTCATCCTGATCACTCATTCTCTTTCAATGTGTGTCACCAAATCAGTTATTCTCTTTCTCTCTCGAATTCATACTCCTGTTTCTTCAGACTTGGGCGATCGAGAACAATGGCAAGCCAACGAGCAAGGTTCAACAAAACAAAATTTTTCAATTGTCGAATAAAATCAACCAGACCGTGCTTCAAACAGTAAAGTTCTCTGCAAGACTGCAAGTTACTCACTCTCATAAAAAAGAATACTAACAAACTCTCGTGCAGCATTAAGTAATTTGACTGGAGCTTGTATACAAGACTGGAATGAAACGAACCAAGGTTAGAAATGTCCAAGGTTCGTCATAATACTCATAAAATTAAAAAGACCAAACGAAAAAAGGAAGTCCCCACGAACATACAGGGTACTCTCATACATACAAAAGAAATAGAGATTTTCTACTATTCATTCTACTATTTCAAGTCGCCAAAGGTCTTATAGTACACAAGACCGTGAAATGATTTGAAATGAGATGAACCCTCTCAGCTTTCTTACCTTTCTGTTTCTAGCAGGTTTAGAATTATCTATGTTACTATACTATACTATGCCAGTGAATATAAAGTATATTCTCTCCATATTCTTTGACTATGCTTCCAGGACATGATGATAATATAGGCTATTTATACTTTACAACTATCTATGCTGTCCTCAACTTCTTCTCATTGAAAAAAATAAATTAATCTTCTATCGTTGTCTTTTCTTCTACTACCCTCTCCCTACTTCAACACTACATATACTTTTTTCTTTTTCACTCCTTCCTTACATTCTTTTTTCTATCTTTGTCCCATAGCACCCTCCTTATTCCTCCCCATTCTTTGGCAGGACACTAGTGTTCTATACAATTCGTCGCATCTCTGTGGGTTTTCACCTTTTCACAAATAAAGAACCCTCTGTCTCTGTTTCGATGGTACACTGGATACTATTCAGAATTCTGTACAGAAAAGGAATGGCGGGTCTTGTCATATTCTCTTCAATGCAGCAGATGCAAGCTCTAGTCTGTAGTGTATGCTGTAGTGAAGTAATACAATTATAATACAGGTCTCTCTCTTACTTTGAACACAATATCATATAGCATAATTTTATACCACCAGAGATTACAGCAGAAATACTGAGAGTGTACCGTGATCATGAAGCAAATAATTGAAACTAGAATAAATCAATGAATTGCTATATACTAATTTTATAAATAAAATAATTGATGATATTGTACTGTATCAGATAAAAGTAGAAATGAAGAATATGAGTGAGGATAATGAAGAAGTGACAGTTTTGCAGTACGTGGACATTGAAGAGAACGATGATTTACATAAATTGCCAGATATTTAAAAACATTTTTCAAGCACTACATACTCGAGACAAGGAAAGTAAAAACACTGGATTAGAAATTCCATCTCCAAACATTTGTATAATGCGATATGTACATTATCGAGGAAAATAAAATTGAATCAACATGAAACAAAATTTTACAGTTGGAATTGGAAGAATAGAACGCTGAATGCGAGCTACTCAGAAGAATTCATTTGATGTTTTTCAAACCCCCTAGCGGCAAATACAACACTAATAAGCAGCTTTTATACTCAAGAAGCTGGTGAGGTCTCATGAGGTTTCTCGTTTCTGTAATGGTCTTCAACCAATCCGCTTTGAAGTAGTGATCATTGAAGGATGTGAAATGTTCATAGATGAGAATTTGTGGATGTGAAATGTCCATGAATGTGGGATGTGACGTATTAACTTTTATTTTTTACTGAATTCCATTCGATGAATTAATGAGTTGTTTCTTATTACACATCAAAGTGATCATTTTGATCTATAATTCGTGAAAAAATTTGAGAAACTTGATCACAAACTAAATTACTAACCCGAACTACTCACCTCGCAGCTCTGCAATGAGTTTTTCCTAATTATTTTTTGTTTCTAAGGTTGATGCCCACATAAGATTTGAAGCTTGTGCATGGGTAATAAGAGGTATGATGATTATGAGAGATCAAGGTAATTAGAATAGAAGGACTGATACCTTTCTTTTCTAATTACCTTGTGAGAGATTACGATTACTTTTTTAGGTTGTTTCTCAGTCATCAATAAATTTATTTAAACATTAATATTTTTTGGAAATAAAATATTAATGAGAGCCTCGTTACTCTCAATGAGAGTAACCGAGGTAAACGATAATGTAGTGAGAATAGAGAAGAGAAAAAATGATAAAAAAGATGGAAAACAAGGTGAGACAATGTTGCAGTAATAATCATAGAGAATGGCAAAGGAAAAGAAGACTATTCCGAACGAAAAAAGTACAAAGCTGAAAGAGGAGAACAAAATGTAGTGACAAATAAAAGCAGAACTGAGAGAGACAAGGATAAGAAAGATGTCAGAGCAGCTGCGTTAATTAGCAAAGCTCAAGAAGTTGTTTCAAACTAAAATTCTCTCTCCATCTCATCCACTTTCTGACTCGTCTTCTCTCACTCTCTCCCTGACACCTCTTACTACTTCGTTCTCTCTCAATCCAACAGCCTCTCAATGTGTGAACGGTGAATGAATGGATGGATGCATCTCTGGGGATGTTTGACCCGTTATGAATGAATTCTTTATTAAATCATCCCTCTGAATACTAAAACCTCAGTCCTTACACCCCTCCAAAACTACATCTCATAACAGTGAACTTTCTCTTCACAGGGGTGCATCCTCGGGGGTAGCTCTCACGTAGGGCAAGCCTCAGTCCCGACAAGATTTCGCCAGAAGTTGAAATCTCTGGAGAGAATCCTTGGTGACTCTCTATCCCTCCTTCTCTCTCTCTCTCTCTCTCTCTTCTTATTAAATCTCTCTCCCGTAAATATCTCTCATTTATCTCACCTGAACCCTTCCTACTCCATTACATTCACGACATCTAGCACCGCCGCGCCCAAGGGCATCAATCCATTTCCGGCCTAATTTCTACCCTGTGACACTATTTGCTCTGAATTACTATGCAAAGTGTTCCGGCAGCACCACTAACCACGTGACTAACTGTAAGATTTCATCACACTTCCCCACTACTACTGGCGCATTATTCGCAAATGCATGATTCAACAAGATGAGGAGGTCCTTCAAGCGCCTCCAGGCTGAACAAGAATTCGACTACAAAACGTACCATATACGTTTATAAGAACATGATGAAACTAACTGTCAGTTGCAGCTTCGATAGGGCCGGTATTACACGGTGATTTTTCTATCATCATATAAAAAGAGATGAAGATACGAAATTATAGAAAATGTAGTTTCAATTCAAAAGTCAACCTTTTGAATTTAAAGGATCGAGAAACATTGCTCGAAAATATAGCTTGAATTTTTTCCAAGTTGAATTTCAATAACTGGACTAAAATGAAAACAAAAGTGATGAATAAACTAGTGGTCGGTAAGTTATGTTTTTTCGATGAATCTTGGAAAGAATAGAAGACCAATGTAAACTCAGTGAAATAAATTTCTACTAGAGAGAGGATAGTGGGACAAAACTCTGTTCCTCTATGAATACGAGATGAAGAACAATGATGAATCTGACAAACAAAAACAATGAGAAAATCAAATAAAAATAAAATTTATAGTAGAAAACATCAGAGACAAAAAATGAAAATAGAGCAGTAGAAAACATCTATCTGACAACAAGACAAAAAAGTGTAACATCCAGAATGAATCAACTGAGTTGAGAGATGATGACAAAGAACAGTATTAAAATGCTGGCCTGGAGTGTTGTTAACTCCTTACTAAAAGCAACCAATGTCTGACATCATTTCCACAAGAGGAAACGATCAACATAAATGATCAGGGGTTGAACAGGATGAGCTTTTCAATGATCCACTTTTAAGTTTCAGATTACATGTCATTCCAAGTTGTGGTCGCAAATAATTTTGTCATTGTCTTGAAAGAGTCATTAAATGCTGTCATAAGAGTTGAGCGCGGATTGAGACAATATTGTCGGAGACCACTTCGTTTCAAAATGACCGTGACAGAGAAGGGAAACAGTTCCAGTTGTAACATACAGCTGTGTCCAGTGGCTTATCCATATCAATTAAGAGAGAATGGGTCTTGCACTTGCAGGCTGGTAGGCCTAGGCAGGGCTGCAGGATCACAAAATGGTTAGTAGAGAAAAAAGGACCGAAGTTGAAGCAGAGGAAGTAGAATGGAAAAGGGTGACTACGACGAAATGGTGGACAGAGGAAGCAAAATTGCTTTGAGGTATTTCAAGTAGGGGTGAAATATTGAGAGAGAAAGGAGGAGATATAGGGAGAATAAAAGAAATAAAAGTAGCAAAATAGTAGGAATAGTAAGATATTCATTCTATAAATTTAATTAAAAAAGAATCAATAAAAGAGTATAAGAGCACGCAAAGAATAACAAAGTGTAAACGTTAATGAGGAAAAGTTGAATGAAGATGGAAATTGATAGTATGAATAGGATAGAATGCTTTTATTTATATAAAATAAAATTGAAATTTCCGGAATAACAATAGGGTACGTACAGAAGGAATAGTAGACGTGGAAATAGTAGAAGGTATTATTGTATAATGAAAAGGTTAAGGAAAAATACTAAAGGAAGAAAATAAAACAATTATTATTTAATGAAAATATAACAAAAGATATGAACAGTATAGATGGTGGAGATGGTAAAAATGAAGATAAAGCTAATGTGATAGAAAATGTCGATGAGGAAGGATAAGAGTTGGAGTAACGAAAAAATAAAGAAGTTGAAATGATAGAGGAGGAGACTACAGAAAACAGAATAGAATCTAGAAGAAGGAGAGAGGATGATAAGGTGTAAGATAATGGGAAACAACGCTTGCGATAGTGAACATGGAGAAGAAAAAAGTATGAAGAAAACAAAATCAGTAGTAAGTTCAAATAGATGGAGTGGCAAGGAAGTGAATGTGAGAGCACTTTGTCTCTCTCCGTTCTTCATTGGTTCTCTTTGTCTCTCACATTCACTTCCTTGCCACTCCATCTATTTGAACTTACTACTGATTTTGTTTTCTTCACACCTTTTTCTTCTCCATGTTCACTATCGCAAGCGTGAGACAAAGGGAAACAATGAAGAAATGAGAGAGACAAGAGAAATAATGAAGAACGGAAAAAATTAAAAGGAATGGAGAACGATAAAATTAGTAAGAAAACAGATGGGTGGGTTGAAAAAAAGGTAGATGAATGCACAAGAATTCAAGGAAGAGAAGAAAGAACCACGAGAGAAGGTAAGTACAGGAGAAAAAGAAGAGAATGAAATTGGCCACGAATCTGGCCGTTAGTGGAATAAATCCTATTTAATAGGTTTCCCTTGCAAGCGAGCGAGTAGATGTATTTCAACCCTACTGCTCTGAACAACGAACCAAATGCAGAGAATTAGGGATTAGTGGTTGCAGGCTAAACTTGCAAGAAATGAAGAAAACAAGCATTGTGTTTACTACAACCCCGGTTGGAAAAATGATTTCAAATATTCTTGGTCGTGCTTACTTTGATAGAATATAATCCTGCTTTTATAGCTTACAAGGCTATTCTATTCATATTTTACCTGAGCAATAGTTTTATTTTTTACCAGAACATCACTCTACCACTCTACCAGTATTCATATAATTTTTGAAGTGATAGAACAGTATGTTCTAAATGTTATGAAATCTAAAAAAAGCATTTCTTTTAAAGTAAATGATTTTGTCAGACTTCAAAACTCATAAGAATAGACTTTGGTCAGAAAAAGGCTGTTCTCGACCTCTCATTGAATAGAGAGCTGATATTTTTATAATAAGACAACTACTTCTCATTTTTCAATACAAATGTTTGGTTCAGTTTAATCAAGCAGTTTCAAGTAGTAACCCCAAACCACGGTACGTGATACAGGAGTAATCAACAACACAATTATTAGTTTCTATGAGTTTCAAACCATGATAGCGACATTACAATAACATCACATTCATGAAATTCACATTCATGAGTTTTTGAGCATAAATGTGTTGTTGAACAAGTGCACTAATCAAGCTAACATTCGCGTTCAAGTTTTAACCCCAAAGCACATCTTTTATTACAGCAATTAGCAATTGAACAAAACCGAAGTGGAACGTTAAGCGCCTAGCAACAAACATTAGCCATTAGTGGATGAGGTTTGTTCCTGAAACCCTCAAATGCTGTAAACTAGACTCACTAGACAGCTAGACTCTGAAGCTATAGGAAATTAACAAACCAGGAATAGATGCTAGCTTTGGACTATAAGTCGACGAAATCAAAGTAGGAGTAACTTACTAGAACTTCAAGGGGCACGACAATAACAATACTGTATTCACATTAAATTTATGGTCGTCGAAATAGCGATGTGCGATTGCGCAATTCCTATGAAATAAATTCAGTATAATTTTTAGAGTTTGTAATGAGCATAGACACTAACTAACTGGAATTTGTGATAAAAAAAAATTTTAATGGGTAATTGATCCATTATTGGGTAATAAAGTTAACGGTCTCTTATATTATGAATGAAATTATTTCTTGAACAAGAAAATCTCAACAGGTTATAGAAACTAGAAAACTCTAACAGAATAATCAATCAAATAACAGAGCAATGTAGGCTATACGAGGCTCGTATAGTTCTGATGCAGTCTACAGGAAAGTCTGGAGATTAGATACCAAATAAAAATATTTTACAAATAGTCTCAATAATTGTAATGTAGCAAATCAACATTGAACTTTGAGTTCCTTGCGTTCAATCATGATTATAAAAATTAATATAGAAATTATTCCAGCAGTATCTTGTAACATTATATTACCACTTGCTTCGAACATTCTTACTAGCTACACCACGTCCCTTACAACAAGGATAGGCGCTTAAGCTAACAATAAAACGCAATAACTCATAGAGAAGTTCTCTAACGGGTGGTACAACGTTTGTGAACTCGCAAAATGAGGTTAAACACTTGGTGGAGCTCACCTCTGGAAGCTGTTCACGCGAAATAATACTCTCAGCGCTTAGAGGCAGCTAAATTATGAGCGTGAATCTCAACCTCTAATAGTAAGTCACACAGTGTGAGGGTATGTATGGGATAATGACTGCATTGCATTAATTATATGCAACCTCACGTTGGGTACCTTGTTCATATCGTACAATATTTGTGAAGTTGCAATGAGAATGTTTAATTGAAAAAGGATGAGGTTAGATACTTAATCTTTCCCATTTTAATGAATGAACTCAATTCAGTTAAAAAAAGTGATTTACGAGCTGCAGCGAAATAAAACTAATTTATATACTACAACACAAGAATGTCCCCAATAAATCCTGATATTTTTTTACTGATAAATTTTCAGTAATCTTATAATTTATTCACCAGAAATTTAGTTTTCAAACTTCTTTAGAATGTAAAAATGTTTTATTTTATTAAGTTTTATTTCACTGGCCACAATTTCAACGGTAACTAGTGAAGCCACGGAATATAGATAAGAATAGCAATATCAAATAGTGTTTTCTCTCACGTCGTGGAGTTAGGTCGTTCGGTAAGCGCAGCTCAGGGGGTTGAGTAAAAGAGCTTTTGGATGGATGATGATATAAGGTGATCAAAACCTAATATCACAGGACTCCCCACCAAAAAAACATCATAATTACTTTTGTCATGGGGTCTAACAGCGTCATAAAAATTCCTATCAATGAAAATTCTACAAAGACTATAAAATTTATTCAGTTCATTTTTTTATACTCCATGATTTGAAATTTGTCAATTTATCAAAGCCATTGAATGTATGCCAGTGCAAGACCATCATAAAAGTGGACAAAACATTGGACATTATAACATAGTGAACAAAAATTAGGAGGTTGATCTACTGAATGCCTGAACTGTTTTTTTATAAGGCTTATGTGCGCTCCCACCTGAATCACTACATAAATGACCACTCCATGTATTGAATAGTTCAACCGCAATATTGGAAAAAATCTATGACTCATCTATATGATTTCTATAAGAATTTAAAGCTCTACGGTATGGTACATAAGTTTCTGGGTAAAAAGATGTAATATGCATTTTAAAATATTTAGAATAATTAAAATATTTTAGACTATTAGTTTAAAAAATAATATTTATTTTTGATTATTCAGTCAAACCCTATACTAATTATTCCGAAGGATAAAATACTCACGGTTACACAGTCGTCCAGCTTGCGCTGCCATTGGTCGGATCGGTCGATGAGAGCGTTCCACTTTTCGCTGAGCTTGCTGACTTCACGTCGGATGCAGCGCGTCAACTCTCTCGCTTGCTCCTCCGCCGACCGGTAACCTCTACTGTCACCATCCAACATCTCTCTCCCTGAACACAAACAAAATGAAAGAATATCAATTAATCGATTGTAAAATAATCAACTTGTGATTTCAAGAATAACTGTTATTGATCAAGTATTGAGTAGTCATCATCAATAATGAATATCATGCCAATCAGTAGTCATCACGCCTCTTACGATTACCCGATTACGAGTGGATGGTAGTGGACGGCAAACTGCCGAACGGTAAGTTAACTGCACCATAAGGGCAATGTAATTTATATCAATCTCTTGGAACAGATATCTTATTTATGGATAGAATTTCAAGTTATTTATGTCATTGGAAAGAGAATTCAAATCTCCAGGGGCGTGACTTTTTACTTTTTTGATTCAAAGTTTATTTTAATAATTATAGTATAATTAATTAACTAAAAAAGTATTGAACTGTCATTATTGATCTAAACTTAAAAGTCACGCCCCTGGGGAATTGAATTCTCTTTCCAATGACATAAAGACATAATTCTGCCGTTAAGCAGTTTGCCGACTACTACTGCCCACTCTTAACCCTTATGATCAACGATTACGATTAACATTTCAGGTTGTCGTTATTTTGATTTCGTAATCAATTCCGCATAACATCAAGTCGATCAAATTAGATAAGTTGAGTGTATTCGCTAGTTCAGTTGCAAGGATAACATCTCATCATTTTGGAGAATCGAAATCGCTTCCCGGTGGTTTGAAACGCATCTAAATCTCAGGTCCATTCATGTACGATTCCCAAGCGGCAGCTCGAGCCGCGCGGCTCTAAATTCGCTGCTCTAGCCATCATATCTCTATTCACATAACTAAATTATACAACTTTACTCTGAAAACTGAACTTTAAAACTTAGGGCTATTTAGAATAATTGAAAAATAAATGAAAATCAAACACCATTTTAAAAAACTTCAAAATTATTATGTGTTTTAATAATTTCGAAGTTTTTTAAAAGAGTGTTTGATTTTCATTTATTTTTCAAGTTTACTCTGTTATTAGGGCTACTAATGTATACTAAATCGATAATAATGGTGGAGTTCACTTAAAAATAACTTAAAAAGGGTGAATTTCGCAATTTTTATTGATTTAGTATAGCCTACAAAGTAGCCCTTACAAGCGCGGATCGAGCTGCCGTTTGGGAATCGAACCTTCACAATGGGTCAAAAGCTATGTTGATATCAACAGAACAACAATAAAGCAGATAGGAGATTCTGACCTACTAAATTTTCCTCAATGTCTTGAACTTTTACTGTTTAGTACAGCAACATTTCGCGATTAGATTTTACAAGGGTTCCTACCATCACTACCCATTGATTTAGATATTTTAGTGTTTCTGTCAAACAGAATCATAAACTTCTATTTGTCTTTGAACCAAACTACAATAACTGAGTCTAAGCCAACCAGAAACGGACGATGGAATCGTTTGAGTTGTGCCATCATATTGGGACTATTTGGTGTGGCTCTAATCCACTCCAGCAATAAGTGTGCTACAGTGGCAAGTACGCTTACCCCATTGGCCAAATGCCAACGCTTCAAGTATGCAACATATTCCAATGGACAATAAAAATTAATTATTGTCTAGGATAGGCCAGGATGCCAGACTGGACTCGTTCCCATTTGGCTAGTAGGCATTTTAATATGAGAGTAGTAATAAATATTATTCATTATATTGGTTGATAAATAGTTATCAATATCAGTAGATTTTTGTCGTAGTTGTCTAGTTGATGTTAATAAAAGTTTTAAATATTAATAACGTGACTGTACTATCTTTAACATTAGTATAAACTACCCGCACAACAAGAATAAAAAACAAGGTATCATTGCATTAAAATGATACATAATTAATGAACTTATCTATCTGAAGTGAAAACTTTCCCGAAAAAGCGTATTCAAGTGATGAAGTATCGCAAAAGTGTGTGTAAAAACTATGTATTATATTACTATCTATCTTCTATAAGGTGAAACCTCATCTCATGATGTTCAACAATATGTTTGAATAGCTTCAATACTGAGGAAATTGAATAACCCGCGTCTTATGTACAGCCAAAGAAATCTTACACATAAATAGGTAGATAGATATACTTCTTGGATCCCAGAAGGTATATATAATGACCAGCCACATCCATCCTTTACTCACAGATTAGGAGGCAGGATTTGGAGAAGGTAAAGCAGGTAGGAATAACTCGTAAAATATTTATATACGAGCAGCTTTTTTACGTGCTTTCTCCCCTCTGGCCCTTCCTCCCGGATCTCAACGTGTGTCTATAGATTTTCCGGCTGTAAAATTGCAAGCATAAAGCTCCTTGCATGATGCAGCCAATCGTAAAAAGTTCATCTCTCCACCGACAATATCACGTGATCTGCTGCCCTTTCGCCGCAAAATTCCTTCTCACCGACGATTTGGATTGTATCCATGGCATGAGCATTCAAATCTGGGTGTTATAATCGAGTGGTGGATCGAACAGTGACCACTTTATTTCCTCTCCATAAATAAAATAGATTATGAGTTGCTGAGTAACGTTTTAGAAAAAATAGAACGACTGAATTTATGATTATTCGAAAAACTTGGCAGTAATATAGCATTATGCTAGAATAATCAAATAATTTTGAGTATGGGATCTACCAGAATAGGACGAAATGGTTGTAACAACAATGTGAGTTTGGTATTATACAGGGTGCGGCAGCGTTTCGGGCGATTTTGAAATGAGTGACAAAAATTGATGAAGCCGTTTACAAAAATTTCATTGATGCCATAAAATTAATCTACATAGTAAAGCATTTATATTCCACTTTCATAGCCTGTTGCTCGTAGCCTTTTAGTGTACGAGACTTTGTCTCGTCTCCATCTGGCATTATCGGATCATTTTTTCGAAAATGAACATGGAAAAACTGTTACTGAGCGGTTTTTCGAAATGTTATGCACATTTTTCCTTCCTCAACTACCCCAGTCCGAAATGAAAAATGAAACATTATTTCAATCAGAAGGAGCAACAAGCCATACAGCCCGAATGAGTATGCATCTTCTGAATCACGTGTCTCTTAATTCGAATCGTTTATTCTCTCAAAACGGACCAATTCCATGGCCCGCACTTTCGTCCGATCTGTCGGCCTGTGACTTTTTTCTGTGGGGCTACCTCAAAACGGCTACCTCTCTCACCAACGGCCGATGACACTGGATGAACTGAAACAAAACATTCGTTGAGAGATTGAACGAATACCCCAGCAAATGTTACGGGAACATTTTATAACAGTTTTCATCGGCGGCTTGAGGAATGCCTGATAAGAGAAGGTCAGCTTGCCGACGTCATTTACAAAAATTGAGTTTGTTCAGTGAAATATAAATGCTTTTCTATATAGATTATTATGGCATCAATGAAATTTTGTAAACAGCTTCATCATTTTTGACACTTATTTCAAAATCGCCGGATTCGCTGCCGCACCCAGTACTACCACTTTGATAGCTCAATTCAACCAGTAAAGAAATAATGAATCCACAACACAAAACTTAATTTTCTATCGTTTCGCATCAGACAAACGATCAATCTATAAATACAAAAATTAATAATCTATCAATCAGATATTTGAAGGTCTAAAAAAGTACTTATAGAGAAGGAATAATTTTTGTTAGTAATCTTTGAACAGAGAGAAAATTTGCCAAAAATAAAAAGAGACCAGTATTTCAAAGGAGGCTTGAACATATCAAAATCAAGTTACTTTACCGTACCAGTCAAAAAATAATCATACTTTTGCAATCAATTATATTCACCGTAAAGAATACTTCACTCAAGAAAAAATCAAACATTTCTTGATAGGACAGGTTTGTTATGAGAGGTTGAGAGTAGACAGAAACGTCCCATTTCCGCTTCTCTGGACACACAGATCCACGGAACGCGTCCGCTTAAATGTCCAATAAACAAAACTATCACCAACATGACTGGTGGTGGCCAGTCGAATGTATGTGAAGGGTAGGGGGGCAATCAGCCATCCGCATAATCGCAATGGCCATGTGATAATGTCGTCCAGCCATTTGGGAGCAATGTTCACGCGGCCACGCTAATTTACCTTGTCGCCATTAATTAATTCACTACTGCAACTAGCGCGCCAACTTCATTGCGCGTGCGCGTGACAACACATACACATACACAAACCCAAACATTATTTAATTAGGAACAGCTTGCAAGACAATGCCCAACTGTGCGGTGGCGGCTAAGTGGAATCAACGGAAGAATGCGCTCTCAAATACTGTACAAAACAAGTAAAAAGCACTGTTGCCTTGATCTTAGCGCAGTTGTAGGTGGATGGAACAATGTGCTTCAAAATATAGCACAATTGTAATATAAACATTATATACAGTAGCTGCCTTGATCCAAGCACTTTACAACAATCCTCAAATATTCGTAGCAAATACAAGTATTGTATTAAAAAATACAAGTAGCATGCATCTGCAGTTCCATTGCGTGATACATTTCAGGTGTTCTAATTTGGAATATAAGCAAGATGGAATTATGAAAATTATTTTAGTTGGTGGTGGAAATTTCAAATTGAAAAGAGTGCTGGATTCCATTATTCAGGATGTTTCAAATTTCTGTTTTAAAATTATGAGAACTATAATCTACTACATGGTTCTCTATGTTCCCAAACCGGGATAATTACGATACGTGGCGAGATGAAACTACCTACGCTACGGGTATCCCAACCAGAAAAAGTATACAAGCTGAATGAATGAATTAAGAAGTTAATAATACAGTCAAAATTAAAAAATTATGTGGTTTTTACATTTGAAATAAATTGCTAAAAATCAGGTCCTGACGTTTTTTGAGATGGCGAGGTGGAGAGATGAATCCAACACCCGGTACCCCAACCAGAAAAGTATACACTCTGAATGAATGAATTTTAATTGTCATAATTCAGTAACAATAGAAATAAAAGTGATGTTAAATTTTGTATAAATTGTATCAGACCATGATTTTTTTCGGTTGAATATTGAATATAAATAATAAGATTGGATTTAATTTAAATGTTGAATGGATTGGACTATGATGTTTAATCGAATACAATGTTATAAACTATTCAATTGTTCTTCATAGTTCAGAGGGTATCCAAGTTTCTCTTCAATATTGAGCAATATTTTAGTATAACTGATCTTTTGTATTCTGAAACTGATGTCATTGAGCTATTCAAAAACTTATTCCAAATAGGTCGCCATTAAAGTTATGTCTTCCATGATTTACAAATCTGTTTCTACTCCTATCCCCTTCGAACAATCTGCACTGAAAAGTAGTTGAACGAACGTCAACAAATCAGCCAACAGTATTTTAGTTGAATATGTCGTCGGTCGTTGCAGAATCTTGGCACAGACGATGTAACGGGCATTTGCTTCATAAATTCGCTCCAACTGTTTCACTTTGTTCGGATTTGTTTCACGAACTTGCTTCAAAACTTGCTCAACTGTCTCAACCGAGTGTGAGTGCCTTTTGAACACTCACTGATGCCTCAAAACTTCCAAGTCAGTACCCAGAAACATTTGAAGGAGCATTGATATTCTCTGTAACTTATTTATTTAGTTCGCAAACTATGAAAAAATGCTTTAAAAGTGTTTTGAGTTCATAAAAAAAATTACAGATACAATAACTAAAAGAATTTATCCATAAGTTTTACGGATGCAACAATTATTGATTAGATCAATATTAATAATTATCAAATCAACAATAACGGTATTGCAGTGGATGCGATGTGTTAATGTGATTTTTCATCACGAAAAAATGAAAAATCATGTACGACTAAATTTGGGTTCGCCACAAAAAATCTGCATGTTCATGTTTTAATTTATTTTCAAAAATATTAAAACGATGACATGTATAGAATGAATCAATCCAATTGATTGTTCTAGCATCATTATAAAAAGTATGTTTGTTTTCGTTTGCTTCATTTAATACATGCATAGTTGACGCCAAAAAGTTGAGCGATTTCGTCTATCCTCAGTATGTGATGTAACCTACTAAGTAGCCTACTTCTAATGAGTCTACTACTACCTACCACCTACTACTACTACTAGGGCCGGTTGCACGTACGTTCTGTTAGTTTAATCACCGTTATTTCACCGTGTCAAAGTGGAAAAACGTTCAAATGAATTAAGTATTGAAATGTGATAGTAGTAGCAAAATATTCAAATGAACTTATTCAAAATAGATATGAGAATCAATAATTATCTCATTATTGGATAAATTATTATTTACTGAAACAAAAACATGATCTGAAAATTGCATACTGATGCAACTTAATTGTTGTCAGGTTGGTAGTACCACAAAAATCGAAAACCTTCAGCTGCTAGAAAGTTTTCAGATATTGAAAATTTAATCATCAGCTTTTGTTTATGTTAAAATTTTTAACGCCTTTAATTCTGGCCGATTAGTTTAGTACTGTGAGATTAGTATTCAATTCTATTTAAACAGCTGCTGACCTGTTAAATTTGAAAAAACCGCCATTGATATTTTCAATTACCTCACTGATATCATTGCCTTAATGATAATAAATCTGAACTTGATTCATGAATTTAAAGGTTGGTAATATTTTTAGGCAATAAAATGTAATGTAATGTAAATGATGTGTCATAGATTTTTGTAAATGAAACTATTGAAAGTCAAGGCTTTTTAATAATTTATATGTTTCTATTCTCTATTTGAATTGAGTTAGTTTGCCGTTGCTACAAGATGTCGTTATCCAGGATAATCACAGCGTTAAAACTTGACAAAGTTACGAACAACCGGCCCTAAGTCTGTTATGTCCTTAGTATGTGATGTAGCCTTACTAACAGCTGATGTAAAGCATCTATCATCTCTTTTGATTTCAGAAACATCATCTGAGCATAGCTAAATGAAGACTAATGAACAATATCAGCTGTTGGAGCAGACTAGGAGCAGACGAAGTCACCTAACATTTTGGCGACAGCTGCATTATGTTGTGCATTTTTTCGAAAGGCCATTGAACCGTGAACACAACATAGCTTAAAAATGTATTGTAGTGTGATCAATCATTTTCCGCTCACCAAAATGGAGGGAGGGGTTCAAGGTGGTAGTTGGAAAGGAGTGGAGATGGTTCCCCCAATTTGATCTTTCGGTGGTTGTAGGTGAAGGGTTATAAGTGAAGAGGGTTGTAGGTTACTGCTAAGTGAATGCGATCGATGATAGAATTAGTGACGTGAAGAAAAGAAGGCCTCCACATTCGCCACATTCTCATTGTAGGCATCCATGTTGATACAGTATTCTGTAGCAACAGCCGCATCCGATGACGACCGTACTCCTCCAGAAGCAGTGTTCCGACCAGTCGCAGTGGATTCTAACCTCAAATATTTTGGAGACTTGCAGAAGATGTAGTAAGTTATAATTGAGATGACCAGAAGGGAAATATTGATAATTATGAGGGATATTTATATCAAAGTTAATGAAATTTTGATTCAAATAGTACCAAAATGGGGTAATTGTTATTTCTCACTAGTAGATCTGGATATCATGAAGGCAGATCATTGCGACTGAGTCGTGCCAACGAAAATGGTTCAGCCGCAGCCGTATGCGTACATTGCGGCTGACAGTGGTTACGTTCCGCACCAGCCAAATCGTACCTTAACTCAAACACATTTTCAAGGAAAATCGCCCAAGTTACTATTGGACATTGACGTATTTATGGCTGCATCCCACAAGTTGGTCAAAGTTTAATGCTTCTAGATTCACCCAATTAATTGGTTGACTCAATTAGTTGAAGCTTAATATGATAAGATTGTAATAGTTTGGATACAAGAGTGTGGGGCCCTCTTGGGGTGACTGCTTCTGCTTGCATAACTGAAACTTGGTCGCTTCGCTCTTAATGGCTTTTCCATAGGGTGTTAATGGTATTGCTGATGGTCTACTTTGTACAGTGCACACCTAAATTGCTCTTGATGGTCGCGTTTAATCTGCCGCCGAAGAACTGTCAACTAGAATCTGTGTAATTTGATGTGACCTAGATTAGAGACGACTTCAGACACAATTTGCAACTAATCTCATCTGGAAAATATTGATTTTTACTGATGAATTCTCAGAAATTCAGCTCTCGACTTGATAAGATCTGACAACTTGAAATTATCACTCGAAACCTCTCGTAAGTACGTAATATTCACAGGTTGTTTTCCATCTTATTATGTTTCTTCTTCTTCTTCTTCTTCTTCCCCTTCTTTTCGCTATATTGTGTTATGAATTGTAATCATAATCATGTATAGTTTAGAATAACATAAATTTGATAACATACTGAAAATCTCAATCCAATTTTAAAAAATCCAAATTCTAAGTTTAACTAAGAAGTCAAATTTATCTTCATCTTTCAATTCATAAGTATAATATGACGTTAACTACTAATACCCACAAACACGTTTTACTTATGGCTTACCAGTTTATACATATAGGGAATGATAGGCTCATTTGATGTGTTGTATGGAAAGTTTTCTAAATCCTTTTCCCAGCAGGTTCACTTCGCAGTACTCTCAAGTTCAAGTCATCAAGGATTTTATGGCCTCTCTACTGTACTGTACCCTTTAATTTTCGCTTCAGTCGAGATTCTTTTGTTACACAGTACTGCGTACTGCAGGTTTCTCTCTCCAACGCACTTCATCCAGTCATCATCACCATCAACACTCTTGATATCTTTCATCTCTTTTTCTTCTTCGAATCAAATCTTCATATCACTGATACTGTTAACCGGTACAGTTGATATTCCTCCTTTCTACATCTTATCCTGTTTCCTCCTTCTTTTTCTTCTTTGTCTCCTCCTTCTTCCTCTTCCTCTCCTCCTCCTCCTCTCATTCTCCTATCGTTCACGTTTTTTTTTCATTCCAAGTCTGTCTTTTCCCTTTGGTTTAGCGTTTCGGTTCTTACCTCTGTATTCCAGCCTTAGCGGTACCCTATGACCTTTAAACGTACGTATAAACGAAGGACCTCAACTTCAGAAGGTGCTTTACTACACTTGAAAAGCTGCAGCTCTTTCTTTCAATAGGCTCGATGCAACATGAGAAAAACGAGAAAGAAACTGAGGTATAGTGTTTCCAAGCAAAGAAGACCCTCTGGCAAGATGGGTGAATGACTCAAGCTCCATCAATATTGGTTCAAAAATTATAAATTTGAGCTCAAATTGTAGGAAACAATTTGATCTACTATAAAGACCACATTTATAATTCTTGAACAAATATTGACCGAGCTGGAGTCATTTTCCCATCTTGCTAGAGGATCTTCTTTGCTTGGACAGACTATACTAAACTATAAGGTACGATGTCTTGGTTCAGTACATACTTGCTTGGTTTCCTTGCGTGAATTCACTCTCACATTCTTCAACTTGAAAGTGATGTTTAAGCTTGTCATAATCATTGGATTGATATTTGAAATTGAACATGCAATCTTCTTCTCCGATCTATCAATCCATTCACCCTTACAATAGTTTGAAATTATCAGATTAGAGTTGACTCTTTTTTAGCCTCCTTCACTTTTCACCCTTCTGTAGACGCATCTTCAACTTTCTTCCTTCCCCCAACACCTCCAAACTTGAACATCCCACACAACCACTCAGAAGCTTTTTCGCAACTTCTATTCCATTAGATCTCATCAAGCGACTTCCAGCTTATTGTTGTAGAATGCATTACACGTGCTTCAGAGTTTAGCTGAATGATGGGAGTAGCGACGTGACAGGTCTAGGTTTAGCCCGTGTTAGATGATGAAGATTAATAATTTCAGGTGAATGAGCAAGTCTTGTGAATATGTTGTTTGAACTAAACAAATTGTAGTCCTTAATTCTATTTGCAGTCACTGTTGTCTTCCTTTATAATGTGCTTCCAAGGGAAAATAAGTGGAAAAGATAAGAATCAAGAAGTAAAAAGAGAGAAAAAGGAATGGCTTTGAAAAAAGTGATTCTAGTAGGCCTACTATGAAAATTACTATAAAGCACGTTTGTAACTTCGATTATTTTCAATTTGCTAAAAATGCTATAACTTTCAAACGAGTATCTCCAATTTAAGAAATTTCAAGAAAATTCAATTTTGCCGTTAAAATGTACAGTAAACAAATGCGACAGACAAAATTCACCCTCTCCACAAAAATTAGGGGGTTTGTGACAAAACCTATTAAGAGTAATCAATGGAAACTCAAAAGAGGTTCTAGTTCATGATGAGGTATTATATAACTTATATCTTCTCAGTATCAAATTCTCTACATCATATATCATAAATTAAAAATACTACACTTTTCATAGTAGGAAGAAAAAATATATTTCCATAAAATTATTAATCGAACAATGAAATTGTGAACGATGAAAAATAATCGAGCCGACCCCGAGTCTAAGAATATTTCAACCATTTTAATTTTACGGAATTCAACAGTGTCTGATGGCCTCGAGACGGTACTACGACAAGGATTGACAAGGCGGGGATGGGGAGGCTTTGTGTCAACAAACGCGCACATTGTTTTGTAAACAAACGCTTATCTTGAACCCTCTCGAAGTCAAATAAATACCAGCAATTTCTCGCTAATTCTCGAACATTCTATTAGCTTATATAATGTTGGAGTGTTTGAACTGCCAGTCAGTCTTACTCGAGCGTTCAAACGAATTGTGTCAGCTGTATTGTGTGATAAACAAGCCAGGCGTTGTATATAGACACTCTATAGTTATATTCATATTTCTTCTAGGTGTAACTTAAAGAATGTTTTCATTTCTTATTCAGTGCAGTGTTAATTTTAGTGGAATTTGTATTGTGAAACGTTATAAACTCTTGTGCTATCTTCTGATCTGTTATAGTTTATCTTTTTCCAGTGTGTTATAGCAGTGTAATTAATGAAGTTAATCAGTATAAATTACCTCAAGTCTTTTATTAGTGGAAACCCGTAACAATAAATTGAGCCAATGGAAAACTACCAAGTCTCTGGAGAAATAAGCGTTCTTATGAATTAATATAGTTCAAACTAACAAAGCAACTAATTATGGGATAAAACTAGCATCCAAACAGAATTTCCACCATAAGGACTGGAGTTTATAACAAAGACATTATAATGATAACAAAGGCGAATAGCATGAGTCCCGCATGAGCTGTATTGCTGGTTGACGAGAGGCGAGGATTAATCCTCCAATTTCTCAGCCGTAGATTAGGATCGTTATTATGAAGAGCAGTTTATTATCCGAGCACACAGGGGATAACGACGACTAGCCGAACGCTGCAGCAGCAGCTGTTATTTAAGAGCACAGTTAATCATAAAACTATGAACCCTTCTTTTGTAATTCATCGAAGCGTTAAACTGCCGCTTGAAAAGTGAATAATATAGTGTGGGGGAGGGGAGTAAATAAGGGATGAAGGCCGACAGAGGATGACTGCGTTTGTGATGGCGTTGTGACTATATTGGATACGGTCATACTTGACTTGCTTCTTTCAAATTACTTGAGCCGTTTGTGGTTTTATTGAGCCAGCAGTATATTCAATGAAAAAAGCAGTAAAAATTGTATTAATTATTCTCATAATTTGTTACGAGGTGTTGGTTCATTGACAAGGGTGAAACAGGAATATGACAGCAAATTCTAATATTGAAATCTATTCTATTGTAAAGTTTCAATTATACCAAACTAATAATAATTGTCGATACAGGACTTGTATCCTACGGCTCACTAAACACTATAGAATCCATGGAAAACAGGCAATCGAAGGATTTGTTTGAATTTCTCTGGAAATTTTCTTTAAAGCTGTGTTGAGAAACTATCTATAATTTGGTAAAAGTCTTGAGTTCTTCGAGGGAGACCTAGTTTTGAAGTATTCACTCAATAAGATATGATTTAGTAGTACTTGAGAATAATTTTCTAGTTCTTGAGTACTTGGAGGATCTAGAATCACGATTTACACTGTATTTGCATTTGGAAATTTTATGTTTAGCTTGTTGAGTAGATATAAAGGTGATATTGTGGTAGTTCTAATTATCCATATTTGATGGAAAGAGAAGATATTGTCAAACCACATATTGATAAAAATTTGAGATACCTGGTACGGTTTATGCACCATTATCAATCTCAGTTTTACAAATATCTTGTCACTAGACAATATCTTGTATTTTCTTTTGATCTGTGTATCGTTGTTTATAGATTCGATTTAATTTAATGAAATTCAACTCATATGGTTTCATTTCAATTTCCTCAAATACAATTATTCAAATACTGACAAATTACGGATTATTTATCTGAATCATTAGTGAATGAGTTTTATTGAATTGTTAGGATAATTGTTCAAATAATAATTGAAATATTAGAATAATTCAATAGATTGCAATTTGTTACCTTCCGTATCACTGGTGTCGGAAAGGGGAGGTTCATTGGCGATGTACTGACGACCACTGAGCAGGTTGCTCTCGACAACTGGCCTCTTGTCTTCCAGTTGCCGCCTGAATGCTCGGTGATCATCCTAGAAAAAGGAGAAAAATCAGAACAATGCTTGATAAGAGATTTTACCAAGGATCAAGATAGGGCATTTCATAAGAATAATAATTAAGATAAAGTACACAGTTTGTGTAATTTGTGCCCAAAGTAAAATCCTGGGTGCGCCACTTAGGCTACACAGAAATATTGTTTCAAATGAAATATCTTTTGAAATTGAATTGTTGAAAATCATCGCAAGAAAATTAGTGATACGAGACTACAGAAATACAACAATGCGAGTGACTAAATTTGATCTCCAATAGTAGTGAACAAAAATAGTGGGTTAATAATTAGCATGTAATTAATGAAAATAAATTATTAATCAAAATATTGCACAACAAAACACTTACAGTGCATTGTTGAAATTATCTTCTTATTAATAAATTGATGAAAAAAAAACTGCAATTACAGGTGAATAAACATAAAAATGCATATTTAATAATATGAAGTATATTAAGTTCATATTTTTAAATATTCTTTCAGAAGTTCTTTTCAAAATAAGGGTCATACTGAGTATCATCAGATTAATTGTCTTGAAATAAATACAGCATTTGATGATTTGTTCAATTTATTTGGTAAAAATACTTCTGAATTTGAGAATAAATCGCAGTTCATCACCAAACAATTAATCATACTTTCTACTATATTTGCAACTAGTATTTTGCACAGTATTTTTTCGCATAATCTGAGTGACATAGTCAGAGGCTCAGTACGGGGTAGAACCATTAACCAGCACAGATTATGTGAATGCAAAAGGTGGTTCCATTACTTTTCATTAGTTGAGTGTGGGAATAGAGGAGGGGGTAACCGAATAACTCATTTCGAGGTGGACCAGGCCACAACCAAATCCCCATCTTGCCAGAAAAGTCCAGCTACAAACACAGCGTTCCGCTCACTATTTTCCAATTAGGACTCTTGTTACAGGGGCGAAATTGTTTTTCCTCTCAAGCTACATTGTGGGCGAAATGTCCATGTACTTATCCTTATAATGCAGGAACAAAGGACTGGAATTTCAATTCACTGATTCGGAAAATGTATGCCAAAAATTAATTTGCTCATGGAGGAACAGTATTATAACATTATTATAATATATCAATATTGCAGTTGAAACAAAATTCGTGAAAATGTAATCTAACATATTCAATGTAATATATATTCGTAATATATTCTAATCTCAACATTTTCGAGCTCAAAAAAGCTTAGGAGTCTATTCAATAAAATTTTTCTAGACTTCTAGGTTGTGGCGTAGACATAGTACTTATATAATCGTTGCTCGGCGTAGCCTGTACAACGCAGCTCGACAAGTGAAGAAAGATAAGGACTTTCAGTATCTTTGGGTCAGGAATGGTAAAATTTTCCTGCGAAAGGTACAGGGATCAAATGTGATAACTGTTAGGAAAATGGAAGACCTGAAAGATTTTATCATTTTAGTCAAGTCATTTTATCATTTTTCGAACTCTTTATTTCTTAAATACTTTTAAATTTATCTTTTTATTTATATACTGTTGCTTTCATTTCCTTTACTTCTATTGCTACGTTAAGACCGAATTACTTATTTCACTTGTATAGGCACTGTATTAATCTTAGATACTTTGTGCTTACCTCTTTAATCATACACATATATTCAATATCTTTATTATTTCACATCCATTCTATCTACAGATGAGATAAGTTTATTTTGCAACAATGGTTACAATGCTTATGATTGCTGTAATGATAATTATAGAGCCGGAGGAGTGATAGTATACGCCAAAGCACAATGTTTTATTTATATACTGTTGCTTTCATTTCCTTTACTTCTATTGCTACGTTAAGACCGAATCACTTATTTCACTTGTATAGGCACTGTATTAATCTTAGATACTTTGTGCTTACCTCATTATTCATACACATTGTCACGAAAATTTTCGTGACGAAGGGAAACTCAACTTTTGGAGCTGTTTTCAGTCATCTTACGCTAGGATGGCTGCTTATCATTATAATCTCGTTGACCAAAAGTCGACGAGAAGGCCGATCGTAGGAGTGTCGCCCTCACGCAACTTACTCCAACTTACTACCAACGAAACCCTCCCTCCCCACCAAGAATTGGGGTGGCGAGTCTTCCTGCAAGGCAGAGAGCTTGTCTCGTTCTCTTTCTTGCTTTTCCTGAGGACGGAACTCTTCCGCGGCGTGATAGCGCTCGAGTTAGGAACCAGCGCGTTCCTGTTTGTGAGTGAAGTGTAGAGACAATTCGCAAGTGTGAAGAGTGCTGGGGATTCTGCGGCTGACGGAGCTGGCGAGGATCACAGCAAAGCAGAGGCAAGGCTACAATACTGATCAGGTCAGTGATAGAATTAGTTGTGAGCTAGCGTCCCCGACTGTATTTTCAGGGAGCTGTAGTGGTCGTCAGATCTTCATCTGGGGGGCCGCTGGGGTAAACCCTGTTTTATCATCCCGATTTTCTAGTTCGGCAGGCGGTTTACCATTGCTGCCTCAGCACGTGGCCAGCCGCTGCCGGCTGTTTCCTGTCCCTTCCTTACGTGTTCTAGCTTGGCACGGGGCGATACTACCGCCTCCGCGGCACGTGGCTCGCCTCCGCCGGCTATCTAAGTGTTTCTCCTTGCTATCTCAGGCACGAGGACGTCCCATTGCCGCATTAGCAAGTGGTCCGCCTCTGCCGGAGTGGCTTATTTGTGCTTCTATCTATACCTAACGTGGCACGGGGCTGATCAGCCGCCCCCGCCATCCTTCCGATACCACCACCCACCTTACCTCGAGGCAGGGGAAAACGCTACAGCCTTCTATAGGCAAGTGGCCATTATCACTGCCCTGGCGCTTTCCTTAACCATTAGCGGGGGAAAACTCTATGGCCGCGTGAAGCGCGCGGGCCTAGTGGAACATTCCACTGCAGCAGGGGGCAACCGCCGCCGCCGCCGGCAAGGCTAGGGGCGTCCGCCACTGCTTTTACCTCTCGTTCCTGACCTTGGGCTTGGAGTCCCACGCCACACCCACACAAGGCAAGTGGCTAACGGCCCTGCCCTTCTTTTCCTAGTCTGTTTGGCAGCCCCTACCGCTACCAGCCTGGGACGGCCGTGGCACAGGGGGCGGCCGTATTCCTCCCACACCCTAAGTGTTATATGTAAAACCCTGGCAGGCTTGACCGCCACTGCTCGGCGCAGCAGGGGCTAACGGGTCGGCCCATTCCCTTAACCTGAAATAGGATTCCATATATCGCTGCCAAGGGGGCGGGTGACCCGCGGGTCATTATTTCAGCCCCGCCAACGGTCATATACGCGGCGGACTCGCCGCGGCTCTCTGAAACCTTCACTTACTGGCCCCGCCCACCCGCCGACTGTAGCTAGCTGGTCCGGAGCAACACCGGAGATTCCGACGCCCCTGAGCCGACGCTCAGATAACGCCAGAAGATACACATATATTCAATATCTTTATTATTTCACATCCATTCTATCATATTTATTATTCAATTGAAAATGGAATTAATTTCTGTTCGTATTGCTAGAATTCAAGCTCTTAAAAAGAGTTTTAAAACAAAGTACACATTTTTAGTTCATTTAACAATATTAATCAATTTGTCACATTCTGCTGATGTCTAATTCTAATCAAGTTATAGTTTTTTAAATCAAAACATCCGTAGCCTGACACAGAATTTTGATTTTTTTTTAGCTGAATTGAATAATTTAGAAATGTCTCCGGACTTTATAGTACTAACGGAAGTCTGGATATCTACAGATGAGATAAGTTTATTTCGCATCGATGGTTACAATGCTTATGATGGCTGTAATGATAATTATAGAGCCGGAGGAGTGATAGTATACGCCAAAGCACAATATAAATGTAACATTTTAGGTAGGTTTGATAATAGGTCAGCTGACTGTTTACAGCTTAGTTGTTATGATGATGATATTGAATTCATTATTTTAGCAGTTTATCGTTTACACAGTGTTCCGATAACGGAATTTCTCGATGATATCGATTAAAATCCTAGCTTCACTAAAAGAAAAGAATATAATTTTCACTGGAGATATAAATTTTAATTTACTACTTGATGATAGGGTATCTGATTCTTAACTTAGCCAGATGGCTAGCCATGGATTAGACTGCCTTATCAATGAGCCTACAAGAATAGTTGGCGACAGTCAAAGTTGTTTGGATCATTGTTTTGTCCGATTCAATCAAATAAAACAATTAGTTGAATATAATGCTCAAGTGTTGCACCTTGGAATAACTGATCATTCAATGTTACGATTAGAGCTAGAAATAAGTAAGCGTCGTGTTGTTAAAGATCCCACAGAAAGAAGCGTCGTAGTGATTGATTTTGATCAATTAAAAGTAGAGTAACAAAGGTTGCAGTTGGAGAGCGTCTTAGATAAGAATTCCGTCTCGGCTGCTTTCGGTTTGTTTAAAAAGTTATTATCAGAATCAATAGATAAGTGTAAATACAATAGACTCAAAAACAGTGTTATTAGCAATAATACTCCATGGATTTCTGACTATTTATTCAGAGGCATTAATAGAAGGAAAAAACTTTTTAAACTTACGATGTCAAGACCACACGATGTAAATTTGAAAGAATATTACAGAAGATTCAGAAATAAATTAAAATCTGATTTGAGAAAGTTTGATAATTGTTCGGGGAATTTGAAGAACCAATGGAGAATATTAAATAGCTTAATAGGAGAACAAGAATCAAAGCAGGATGTTAGTAGTCTAGAAACTAATTCAGAGATAATAACTGATAAAACCCGTATTGCGGCAGAGTTTAACTCATTTTTTATCAAAATACCGCAACTGTTAAGACAGTCAATTGTTAACATGGAGTATAATGTAGAATTGAATTCCCGTTTCACACATAAAAATATGTTGCATTCCTTGTTTTTTATTCCCACTAATGAAACTGAAGTTCTAAAAATAAAAGCTGGTTTGAAAAACAATAAAGCTCCCGGATTTGATAATATTAGCAGTTATATTGTTAAGAAAATTTCTATTCAGATTTCTGGTATATTGAGTAGACTTTTTAACTGGAGCATGATGAGTGGTGAATTTCCTGATTGCTCGAAAGTTGCTATTGTGATACCTCTTTTCAAACAGGGTAGCAGAATGAAACCAGATTGTTACCGTCCAATATCTTTATTATCTGTTTTCACCAAGATTTTTGAAAAGATTATAAAAATTAGATTAATAGGCTATTTCAAAAGATTCCATTATTTCAGTAAAAATCAATTTGGTTTCAGAGAGGGCTTGAGTACCGAAGATGCTTTAGTTTCATTTTTTGAGGATATCTATGAGAGTATCAATGAGGGTAAAAAATGTTCAGCATTACATCTAGATATCACTAAGGCCTTTCACACAGTGGATCATTCAATCTTATTAAATAAGTTATATGCAGCTGGTGTACGCGGCTTACCTAAGTGGTTTCATAGTTATCTTCGAAACAGGAAAAAAACAGTGCGTGAGAATTGGGGGATGCTACAGTGGATTCGAGAATATAGAGTATGGTGTACCCCAGGGGACAGTTTTGGGACCTATTCTATTTCTTGTATATATTAATGATTTATGTGATGCAAATTGAATGGTAGATTGACAGCTTTTGCAGATGATACTGCACTCAGATATTCAGATTCTAATTGCAATGTAATATATACTCAAATGAGCACTGATTTAAAAGTCTTGAATTACTGGTTCAATAAAAATTTCATGGTTCTGAGTGAAGAAACTAAATACATGATTTTTAACTTGAAGGGAAATTCATTTTTTGATACAGATTTAGTTTATCACGACTATTCCTGCTCGGTTATTAATAACTGTAACTGCCTAACAATTAACATAGTGAATACTTTCAAATACCTAGGTTTAATTATTGACTCATTACTGTCATGGAAAAGTCATGTAGCAAAATTGAAAAAGGAGTTTTGTAGAGGAATAAGGAGTTTCTACGTGCTACGATATTTGTGTCCTACAAGTGTATTTGTATTATTGAATGCTTACCATGCACTTATTAACTCACGCATGAGCTATGGTATTGTATTGTGGGTTGGGACCTATGACACAACACTGTATCCTATAATCATTTTTCAAAAGTCATTCATTCGTATCATTACTAGATCACTAAGAACTGATCATTCTTGGCCACCGTTTGTTCAGCTCAAGATACTTCCAATCAGAAATCTCTACGTTTTTAAAGTACTAAAGCTATTCTTTCTAAGAAGTCTTAGAGCAAATCTCATTCGAGATATGAGATACAACTTCAGGCGGGTTCTAGTTCAAGTTCCTCAGTCTAATTTAACATTTTTTTCAACATTCATATTCTTTTAATGCTCCTAGATTGTTCAATTTAATTTCACAAAAATTTAATACTTCAGTCCCGTTAAATATATTTCTTAAAAGTGTGAAATTCTATCTGCTCACATTGGATGACTGTGAATCTTTTTTAAGGATTGTACAGTAGTAGTATTTATGTACAGTAGGTTCTAATTTTTGTTCTCAAGCCTTTTCTTGCCTATCCTTCTGTTTTCATGATTTGAGTAAGGAATTTTTTATTCAATGAGAAAAGTATTTATTCATTTTATATAATTGTTCAGATTCTTTATGAACGAATCCTTCATTCAATAACATTAAAATAAGTATTTTACGATAGCTCAAGATTTAGTATTTGTTTTTCCCATTATAAAAACCGTAACACTAGTTGATTTATATTTAATTTGATACTAAAGTAGAGTTGATTTCATTTGTAGAGCGTGGCGGTCCTACTACTCCATAGTCTTTTATTCTATTTTATTTTCAAGAGAAGTGCACTCCAATAGGGCTTTTGCCTAGGTGTGCCCATCTTTGTTTCGCTTTTTGTTACATGTTATTTGTCTTCTAAATCAAAACAAGTAGTTTTGATATAATATTTTGTATTTTCAAGTGGATTTTGATATGTAATTTCTTTGTATTGAGATAACCAGTTGGTTACAATGTTTTGTAATAATGTATAATTTAAAAAAAATTAAATTTTGAATTGAATTGAAAAAATACTTGGTCTATGGTAGCAGGTAATGGAGAAGTTACCAATTTTATCAATTTATAGAACGTGTGTAGCGTATTTCACGAAGTTCCGTTATTAATCCAATGACATAGATAAATAATCATAGAATGATTGGGGAAGAAAATCAGGCTTTGCCCTTTTCCCTAATTTTAATAACTAATGTAGTCCATAGACTACTATCGTAGATATACTATTCTATAGTATAGTTAGTCTATGCTACTTTGTATTAGTAGTCCATATTATACTATTAGTAGTCCGTAGACTACTTATTATCCCTAATTATAATTACTAATGCAGTCGAAAAAAAAATAATTTTTATTGATAAAAATTACTATAGCCTAACTATACAGTACTCAAAGTATGAATACTCAGTACGAATAGAATAGCAATGTGCAGATTAAGGAAGTGGAAAACTAACCTGTTGTTTCTGTAGAGAAGGGCTGTCACCGCCAATTGGCCCGAGTCCAGTGAGTTCGGTGTCTTTGCGAATGACCCACTCGATCAGCTCACGCAACGATAGAAGCAGCGCATTCCAGTGTTCTGCGTTGCTTTCCAGCCGATTTCTGAAAACAAAATCAAGAACAAACGAGTTGAAACAATGCCTCACTACTAATCGAGAAGAAATTTGAAAGATAACAAGATTGAAAAAAGACACAGTGTAAAATATGAGTGTTTTGATGTAAAACCTAAAACGGGAAGGCGCCGAATAAAATCTTTCATGAAAATTGGAATTATAAATTACAGAAAAATTTAATAGAAAAAGTTTTTTAATTCGATCTTCATTTAGTTTTTAATGTATCGAATGTTATACACATATCCCAGTCCCAATGATACAGTCCCACAGATATCAGCCATAAAATTATTTCTCCTTTCTCATCAACAAACTCCACACGAGCATAAAATAAAATGTGCAACTAGAGCTCACAACTTACTTTGCACCTAGTCAACCTCTCGGCTTTTCAATTTCCGGGCAGCGCGTAACTCAAAAGTGTCAGGGCTGTAAATTATTAGCGCATCCCACGGGCACTACGAATAATTCAAACAGAAAACTGGCACAGAAGGGGTGGGGAACGACTTCAATATTCACATGAAAAAGTTCGACAGAAACCTTAACATATATTTATATCCCGAAGTCGATGTGAAAATGTATGTGTGGATCTAATAGTGCTAGGAAAATGTGTTTGCAGGAGTAAAGTACTCTACTACCTACAGTCTGCTACCTTGTAACTTATCTCAAGTCATCGAAATATGAGCCATAATTTGGAGGGGCACAGGTAGTTACAATTCTGCGAGTAGCCTTACGCTTGCCTTTACACAAGCCACAGCTAAACACACAACAGCTTCGTAGAGATGATTTACCACCTTGAAATATTTACCCGGTAGCAGAGTAAAGCCGGGACTAAGGGTTAAAGGCAGGCGCAGCCCTGGCTGAGAACGTCGCAAATCATCGTTTCCGACCCTACCCCACCCAACAAACCTTTACCAATCTTCCGGTTTACTTTTCTGCAATTTCCACAAGTATATCGACTTCCCATACACCACTCCTACACAATTAACTTACCCGATGGAATTGGATTGGGAAAATGGGCAGAATGGAACTAACCTTTCATCGATAGCTACGGTCCAATAGCTCAGTTATTTGGCAATTGATATCGGAACAAAATAAGGTATTTATCTCATTATTTCCCGAAAAAGAGCCAAAAAATGTTCTTCTTTTCATTCTGTTAGATAATTAGATTGATCTGAGAGAAAAGTTTGTTCATTTTCAAGTTACAATCTGAGCCTTAAGCCAATCTGAGAACTATCTAAACCTTTTTTTCTAAGTTTCAAGCCAATCTGAGAACAATCTAAGCCAAGGCTTTCCACTTGTTATTAGAATTCATAACATTTGCAGATTAAATTATTGTAAATCAACATGGAAATGCAACAGTTGAAAAGATCATTCTGCTTTCACAACATTATACTTCAAAAAGCAATATTGAAAGAAAAAATGAAAATTATGTGTCAAGACGAGAAATCAAATGTTGGGTCGAATTAGTTTCAACTGACAAGTATCAATAAACATTTAACTAAAAAATACAATTTAATGTTGAATACAGAGGTATGGATGGTACCGTAGAGAAAGTACAGCGAACGTTACAATGCTAACCAATAACATAGTTTTAAAAGGCTTGAGGAAAATGATTTTTCAATCTTCTGAATTGATTCGAAATAGTATAGTTAGATTTCATCGTATGTGGACTACAATCTCAGACAAGAAATTCTCTGAAAACTTTAAACTGATTTTATCGACCTCCCCCACCTCCGATGACTATTACAGCTTTTTCTAAAAACCCCTTGAACGTTTAACCTTATCTACTCCATCTAATACTAAACAGCTATTATCGTCACCCTTCGATGCGCTTAGCTTTAACACTAAGGAAGGATGCAATGTTACTTCTACTTGTTGGACAATGGAATTAGATCCGGTCCTGTTGTTCTAACACAGCCTGCAACCAACTAAAGCCTGCTGATACGAGTCAACTAGATCTTGCTTGTGAGAGAGAACGAGAAAGATAGTGTGTGAGTGAGAGAGAGAGAGAGAGAAAATGATCGAGAGAATGATGTAGTTGGTAAGTAAGGTGGATGGATAATCCAGACCTAACGTGTTCATAGTGATGTCGCAAAGCTTGGATACACCCTCACACATCAACAATACCCTTCTCAATAGAACCATTCACAGTAAAACCGATCCAGGACTGACCACCTTTCTCAATTTCTTATTCCTCTCATCCTTCAACTCCTCCAACTACTTTCCAGATCGATCTCAATAACTTACAACTAAATTCAAATATCCAAATATTACACCTTTCCTCAAATTTCAATATACTCGATTAGATTACTCGTACTTCTCTCTGTCCTATCAAGTTCAATATACTTTTCTACAACTTGGCATGCTTTACCTGAGCTGCTAGCACAATAAATGACTGAGCTAAAAATGTGGGAGTAAGGAAATTTTGGTTTATCTCTGCTCTGATGATAAGGCATCATCAATTCCTCACTTTGAAACTGATATAGATTATGGGTTACGTGGAAGATGGGGCTATTGTGCCTCAACTCCGCCAAATCTTTAATGTGATGTACTAAGTGGAAATATTGACATTTCCGACCAAAGTATTCAAATACTATCAACTACTTGATAAAAACTTCAATTACACAAACTAGGTAGAGTAGCCTACCTTTTAAGAACCCAAAATACAAGTGATTTATAAAGCTTACAAATGAGTTCTAAGCATTTGAATTGATATTATTTATTCAGTATATTATATCGATAAATGATCTATTACCCAAAATTTTGGTTCGAACAATATTCCACCTCAAACCCTTCTTCATTTATCCCATCTCTTCCCCTCTCTCTTACTAATTCACAACCCATACCCCACACTCCCACAACATCATGCATCTCTCTTCAAAGCAGCAGGAATAGTAGAAGCAACACAACCGTATGATTGCCGTAGAAGCCGACTGGCTCACCCACCCACCCGCACACACACACACCTCTGATCGCATGCCTCAACAGAGTGTACATAGTATTTAGAGCAAATAGCATTTCTGCATCCGACCGCCGCACAGCCTTATCTCGGCCGGAGTCTGTCGTTGCGACTGTTGCCTGCTGATAAGCCCCTTCAACCCCTGTACCCCCAACTTCCTCTATGAAACCCCGGTTTAGCAAGGGGTCACCAAAGTCCCCCCCCTCAACCGGAACTGTCCCAACAGGGAAATGGATAATCAATAAAAGGTCGTAAATTTTCTAAAACGTTGACCGTTATGAGTGCTGCCCCCCAAAGTTGGATGATGGATGCATAGTGCAGCATATGTCCAGAAAACATTATCCACATCGCATAATTCATTCTGATGTGTTCAAGTTACAACACTGTTTCAGCATGTCAATGCGCTAGTCGATTGTAAATAAATCAGTGATCATGAATATTCTTATAATTTTTAAAAGAATGGTGATTTCAAAGATTATTGGTAATATTATTTAAAAAATATATATTTAAAAAAAGGTGGTGATATTGATTTGAAAAAAATATAAAAATGTTCAGTTTGTGAGTGGCTTGCAAAATGTTCACTATTGCTTGCCCATTCTAGAGTACAGGGTTTGAATTTTGTAAGCGGATTAGTGATTAGTACTTAGGCTTAGTCATTAGGTGCCCTGGGTATGTGATGGTTTAGGGAGAGTTAATTGAAATTATTGTAAGTTGTTTGAAATGTTTTCTATGCTCTGTCTTCCTTCGCTCATTAATCGTGTTGCTTTCCGTCATCGAACTATTGCTTTGATTATTTCAAAATGTTTTATATGAGAAAAGTTTATATAATAATTATTTTATAAATGCGAGGAATCCAAAATAATCCATGCATAAGCATGTAATATTATGTTTTATTAGGATATCTGTTTTTAACACAGTCGATCAATAAATTGTTAATAATCTTGAAAAATCAACTGTTTGGGGGATCCAAAATCATCTTACCGCAATTTTATAAAATATTATTTTGGCGCTAAACGATTGAAATATCTATCAACCACTGTGAAACTTCAAACCACTATATTAAAATACATCATTCAATTTTATTGTATTTAAAAAACTGAAAATTTCAACTTATACGGTAATATTCTGGAATGAAATTTCAATCCTATAGATCAGCAGATATGGAATAGTGTATGCGAAATTCTTCGGATATGTTTCAATACAATTTAAAATTTCCAGTATTCAATAGAAGATCTTATAATTTTACAATAACCGAATCTAAAACCAATATAATTTTACAATGAAATGATCATGATAATTGTGTGAAATCTGATTACATTTCAACGCGAGGAATACAAAATAATCCTTGCATAAGCATGTAATATTATGTTTTATTAGGATATCTGTTTTTAACACAGTCGATCAATAAATTGTTAATAATCTTGAAAAATCAACTGTTTGGGGGATCCAAAATCATCTTACCGCGAAAAATATTCTACGGCACTAAAAGTGTTTTTACTCGAGAAACATGTAGACTGTAGAGCTTAGTCTCTATGAGGTGGGTGAATCGATGAACAAACCTAAGGCACCTTGTTCGCTGGCTCTGTTACAGACGTTGATCCCACCTACTCACAGTGATGCACCTTGTTTGAACAGCGTTTACTGCAATAGACAGCACAGACGACACACTTAATTACCAACAAACAAGCATTACATGTTATCCATATTAGAAATCCGCGAGCTCACCTGCATTCAATCCCAACAATATCACGCTGCACGAGAAAATCCTGAATATTTAAAAGCGAATTTCAAAGAGTTTGTCCTAGCTACTTTCCTTTGAGAGAACAGGAGTATCTTCCTGAATTATGAAGTGGTGTCTTGGGAGAGGGTAGTGTGTTTAAAAAATTACGCAAGTAAGTAAAACAGGGGGATGAAATGTAGGACAAGTTGCAGTCCTAAGGGAGGGAACTCAATTCTTGTGTTTATTTAACCCCAAGAACGGTCGGTCAAAGAGCAGGTCGACTCATAGTGACGTTTAGTGACAAGAAAGTCGGCGCAAAAAGAAAGTGGAAAGCGTCTTGAAAAGAGGAACGATGATACCGTTATCCCTTCTTCTTTGCAATCGCAAACAGGGAACGTTCCTACACCATCCCCCCGCCACTACACGGCTTCAGTCACAGTTGTAAACTTGAAGGAAGCAGCTAAAGAAAAGACAAATAAAAAAGGCTGTAAAACGTTAAGGATCTTCCCCCTCCCCCACCAATCTTCACCGGAAACAATTTCACAGCAAGTATACTTTGCCAGTACAGCTTCTGTTAATACGGGAGCAGATCGTAAAAGCATGGGGACTGCGCTGAGACAATATGGTAAGCAACCTGTTTATAACTTGTGGTATCTGGAGATATGGAAAGTGATAGATGCACAGCGACTCCAGTGGTATCATTTTCCTTTAGCGAGTATCTGCAAAATTACCTCCCTGAGAAGTGGTGGTTACATAAGAATGTTTCTTTATGCTATTTTTAAATTTGAGAATTGTACATTTGCTTGATTAGCTGAGCAAATAATTCATCACAGCACGATTTTGTATCATGAACACACGGTTAATGGAACAATTCATCAACTCATAAAACTAGTATGAAAAATACATTAAAAATCTGGTGTGGTACACTCACACAACTTTCCTTGCCATAAACATTTGCTTAGCCTAATACGAGTAGGCTATCCATTATCCATACTTAGTCATCAGCGAGTGCAAATTTCATTACGCTATTACTTGCTCATCTACTCATACTATAGTCGACCACAGATCATTGGTATTACCAAGGTCACAGGATTGCTGAGCCCTGTTACCACTGTAGTCCACCTTCACCCAAACAAAACATCACTCCTTCTCTCTCACACTCACTCTCTTATTACCTACCCCTAAGTACAAAGCGGCATCACCGGAGGGAGAAACAGGGAGTGGTATCGGAAGAATTGCTCGTCCTTGACCATTCCAATGATCTGTGGACGACTATAACAGTGAAATTTGCATTCGCCGATGACGCCTCGCGCCTACCGGCGCTTCGACTAATCGTGTGTGCGATTTGAAATTTTCACAAGCCCATGTGATGACTCGCGCCTGTCGGCGCTTCGGCTAGATTTTAGCCAAATGACTTGGATTTTGAATGAAAGTAGATTTTTTGGTACCTATTTCAATATATCGGATCGAAGAGGTGGAATCGATAGAGGATCATACTCTGTTATTTTACCAAAAATTTATTATGAAACACCAATACTTTTTCCAAATGTGATTTTTGTCTCCTTTAAATCCTGATATGGATTGCTTTGATTGCGAGTTTGACGGAATGGCATTGATACAATTTTTGCACACGAGCGGCAAGAACGCTGCCCGCGTTGCTCAAACTCACCTTACCGAGCCATGTAGTGCGGGTTGCCTATATACAGACTCATGTAGTGCGGGTTGCCTATCTACAAACTACTAAACTTTTGAAGTCTGGGGTGGCGCCCCTGCTAATCTTACACAAAGGGGACATATGCCAGTTGATTGAGCTTATTAATGACTATATAGGGTGCCTGTTTGAAGAAAACGGTTTGAAAATTTTTTGAGAAAATCGAGATAGAAATATTGCAAAATCCATTTTTCTCAACAATGCTGCGGATCTTCTGCGATTTTGCCAGGAACGAGACTCATGGCAGTCGATAGGGCTTATAAAGGGCTATTTCGGGTATGAGTTTCAAAAAAATCGTTGGAGCCGTTTTCAAGAAACCCGTGAAAAACACCATTTTTAGCATATTATTCGCCATTTTTTCCGCCATTTTTCGATGAATTTTCTTGAAATTCTTAGTGTCGGGTCCTCATGGTATAAGAACCTTGAGTTCCAAACTTCAAGTCGATCGGTTAATTAGGAATCTAAATATTGCAAAATCCATTTTTCTCAACAATGCTGCGGATCTTACGCGATTTTGCTAGGAACGAGGCTTATGGCAGTCGATAGGGCTTATATAGGGCTATTTTTGATATGAGTTTCAAAAAAATCGTTAGAGCCGTTTTCGAGAAAATCTTGAAAAACACCATTTTTGGCATATTATCCGCCATTTTTTCCGCCATTTTTTGATGAATTTTTTTGAATTTCTTAGAGTCGGGTCCCCATGGTATAAGAACCTTAAGCTCCAAATTTCAAGTTAATCGGTCAATTAGGGATCGAGATATAGTGTATACAGACATACACACACACATACACACACACACACAGACCAATACCCAAAAACCACTTTTTTGGACTCAGGGGACCTTGAAACGGATAGAAAACCTAAAACTGGGGTACCTTAATTTTTTTTGGAAAGCAATACTTTCCTTACCTATGATAGTAGGTAGGGCAAGGAAAGTAAAAATCGTGGTACGGTAATAACGGGCTTAGATATTTCAGGAATAAATTTTCATTTTTTTACCGAAGATAACTCTTGACCATACCTTACAATGTAGATTCAGTCAATCCAATTACGTAGAATCTATTTAATTCATTCGAATCTATAGATAGATTCTATACATGATATCTATGGATAGATAGATCCGATAGATGATATTCATGGATATATAGACCGGACATCATATAAAAATACAGAAGGTGGATCACATATCGGCTAAAAGTTTGGTTCGATCCTTAAAGGGAGATTGAAGCCACTGAATATTGAAATAAACAATTGAATAATAAGTTAATTAGTTAAGGACGAATTTGACAGCAACCTCCACGAGAGAATTGGCTCTCTGGAATATTTAAATTGCTTGTGGGGGAAATATGGGAGGTTTTGAGGGAGGGGGAGGGGTAGAATAAATGACACCGGCGGCCATTATCAAATGCAAATGAAGACAGAGAGGCGAAGGCAGACAAACTCACCGCTTCAATAATAAACCGACAATAATTATTATTATCAGTGCCGTGAGTAACTGATTCATCAATGTTTAATCAGTCTGAATATTGAGATGAATATTCAATATCTCCATTTGCCAGACTGTGACTGGGACGACGATGGATATAGCTCACAACTAACTGGAATGCATAATGGAATAGCAAGTCATCTGCGGCACAGACAGATTACGGCCGAATATTGTCCGTTCCAGTTGTTGGTCTCAAATGAAGGCGATACTAGTGATTAGACTTCACCAACGTCGTGTCGTGTCGTTCTGACATCGGATCCACCAGACCGTGAGCACCCGCCGATTTCAATGCTTATGGTGACCTACTCTCGCTTATACTCCAGACAAACTAATTGTTCTTTATACGTACCGTACATAGTTAGTTGAGCGTAATGCAGGACTAAATCTTTCTGAAATTAGTTTTCTCTAGAAATTTCTAATTACAATTCAGTTCTCTTCATGAATTAAGTTTAAAGTATTATGAATACTGAACTCCAAAACTCTAGCTTTGATGAGAATTTCTAAGCAAATGGAGAGAAATTAGTTCAGAAAGTGTGGAATGGAAACATTTATTTTTTCAAATTATACTCGGGGGAAAACATTGCTGTTTTTCCCAAAGTTATTTTTTTAAAATAGATCCGGAGTAAGCCTACCAACAACTACATGTACTATGAACTACCAACAAATTATATCACTTTGAGTTTTTTTTTTAAATGGGTTGGACTTTTGTAACCCTTAGCCACCCCGACCGCTATTTGATCTTCTGTGGCAAAGAGACCTAGATCACTCTAGGTTAGTTGATTTCTCATATTATTAATGATATCAGGAAGTCGATATTGATAGTAGTGAAACTTGATAAGACTAATAATTTTTTCCCAGTCTTCACAATTTTCAACTCCTCTGATTATGGGGTTCTAATCTACTGATAGAATTACAGACCTTGCATATCTGATCACAAATTTGTATCGTACAGTGGAATTGAAAGAATATAATTTTATTCTATATCCCATTACTCATTTTATGAAAATTTCATATTAATTCCCGCTTTCTGCCACACAAATTTTTGAATCAACAACGAATCAAGCAGTCTCTTGAGAAATGCCTGAAAGACAGGATATACAATTACCACAAACAGCTTAACAGAGCTCCAAAGTTGTTTTAGAGATTATGTCCGTTTTATCACTAAGATTTTTGAATTAAATTTTTCCCTCAAGTTAATTACTTCAACAGTTTACAGTCTACAGACGCCCGTTAAGTTCTCGCATCACAGCTACGGTTAAATTTTTGATCATAAAAAAATTGAAGTTAAATTCTCCGAGACATTAAAGAGAGAACGCAACTTTAAAGATGGGTAAGAGAAGAAAGAGGGAAAGAGGAGAATGGGAAAAACCGAAAAAATAAATAATGGAGGGAGAAAAATATGGAATAGTAAATTGGAAAAGAGACAGGTAGTGAAATTGAGAATGGTGTAAAAGAAAAAATGAATAAAATTATTATCTCTCTGCTAGAAAAACATCAAGCCACGAACGATGTAAGGGAATTGAATGAGAATCTTGGGGATGAATCGGGAGAAGGAAAATAGGTGAAAATGAGGAAAATAGATGAAAGATGAGGCAGAAAAGTCGTCTGCTAAGGAATCCCTTTTCATGTGCAGAATGAGACAAGGTGAGAGGAAAGAGGGGGTAAGAGAATGGAATGTTTACATTTCGCAGACCTTTCATGGCGAGGAAGAGCGCAGGACAAAGGGTTGAAATGAAACTCCCTTGGAGCGAACAAAATGAACGGGGCACAAGAATCTTCCTTCACACTCCACCTTCCTTCATACTCTAATTTTACTTTACTCACTGTTAAGATAGTGCGTCTACAGAGAAAACATCCAAGTGTTGCTGTGATGAGGTCTTCCTGCACCCACTACCACCTTAGGCCAGTCAGTGTTTTAAATCCTTATCCTAATAGAAGAGAAACTGGACGCTTTCATTAACACCGCCGCAAAGATCAGAGAGACAGCAATTTTCTGCCTTTTTTGTTTTCAATTTTCAAGTTTCGAGGTTCGGCTGTTGTCTTCACAGTAGTTACACTACAGGCAGGACAAAAATGTCTCCATCGAATAAAAAGAGTAATACTTTCACTATAGGATCCATTTCTTTAATCTAAATAAATGAAGTATAAATACCTGAATTAGAAAACCGACTAAATTACTTCCGGGATCAAATACTGTGATAAGTAGTAGGCCTACTACAAATGGATAGTACTAGGTAAGTAAGTAGGCAAGTACTGCGTAGGAATGAAGAAACAGTAGGATAAATTCATTTAAAAACACTTGCAGAGAAAAATAATTTATCTAATACAAGACATAATTATACTTTTTCTAATTTATTTTTCCAATCTCCTCTCCTTAATTTTCAGGAAACAATTGATATTTTCGTCATCTTCTTAACATTATATGAATGATTATATGATTGAATGACTTGGTCATTCAAATTTTACAAGCCTAACACTTTAGGATATTCCTATAACACCTGGATATTTCCAGGTTTTTGGACTGTTCGAAATCAGTTATACTAATCAATCACTTGGGACTTCTAATGCCTCTAACTTAAACAAATAGTTGAAGAATTAACATTTCATACATGAAAACTGTAATAAAATTTGATACCTCCAAACACCATTACAGAATTCAACATAGTCATTCAAGATTGCGGCCTACTCTAATTTGACTGACAAGCATGTGGTGGCAAGGATAAACCTTCGCTTAATACTCTGTGCATATTCGCCGTTGCATTTCAAATCAACAAGTCAGGCATTTGAATATTCATATTTGCTTTATTATTCCACAAAGAAGAGTTTGTCCAAGTGCGCAGCCAATTCTGAATGCTGGGAGCTTCAAAATATCTCCAGATAGTGAATTTACAGGAAGAGAACTGTAAAGTACTCCGTAAAGTGTGAATAAGGCTTTTTACATTCCCTTAAAAGGCCAGACAAGTTGAATGAGAGAATATTTAGGTATGAGATGTATAAATTTACATTTATTTTCATGCTCCTCTTGCCACCAAGAGGCTGATTCCAAGAACGCCAAGTTATGTCTTTGAAGACGTTCATGAAACTGACTTATTTCTTCAGTGAGTGATATTTTACACGATGACATGGAATTTTGTAAATAAAAAAAAACAACGGAAATGTTAAAATGATTGAAAACCCGTTAAATATGTATCTGATTGCTACTAATATCAAGTTTTATATTTAAAAATATGGAATTGAAGTACCATATAAAAGGATCGAATCCTTGAAAGAACATTTGAAAGAACGAACAATCGATTCTCAATTTATTATGAATCAACAATAGAATTAATAATTATGAAATTGTTAAATTTTCCATCCAGACTATTTTAATCTTGTTGGATCAGTATGAACAGTCAATCTTTATTATTCAGAATGAAAATTGACATTATATCATCGAATCAAATTGTGTTTTCAGCAGACGATGCATGAACTTCATCGAGTCTTCTTGAATCCTGCGTGGATGGCATAATTGAATAGTTATGAAGCCAGCGCCTAATCCACTCGACTACGGCCTCCTCATTAACAATACTCGTATAATATAGACTGAAACACAAAAACTAAGCCTAGAATAAACTCTTCAAATCAAGAACTTGAACACTATTCTCACTGTGCATTGTACATTAAGGAACGTTTTACTCAAATAAGGTCTCTCAACAATAATAATTATAGGGTACAACAGCAATATTCATAATTTCAGACTGCAACAAGAACAGCCTCTAGAACAACCTCCTCATCTGGTGAAAGAACAAGGTTCATATATATAGATAGTATATACTAGCCATGGTGGAAGAGTTCAGTTCTATGATGAACAGTTGAAAATGCTGCAACATTAATGAAGACTGCACATAATTATAGGGTGCATCAGCAATAATTATAATCTATATCTATAAAAGCGAAATAGCACTGACTGACTGACTGATTCATTCATTCATCACCAGAACTAAGAATCCACGGAACCGAATGCTTTCAAATTTGGCAGGCATACTCAGTTGGACGTTTAGACGCGCGCTAAGAACGGATTTTAGGAACTTTTCAAGGATACGCCAAATATTTTAGTTTTTCGGCGTTCTCAATTTTTTCGAGAACCAATCGGTAGAAAATGTTGATATTTGGTAGGTAGGTTCAGATAAGGTTTAGAAATGTTGTGTTAATATATTTTTGAATTCCGTTCAAGATTACGCCAGTAATCGGGTTTTTCAAAATTGTAGATGTATTGCGGGTTGCATATCTTCCGCCTTGATACGACCAATCCTTACTGTAGATTCAATGGTTCAGCGAGATTATAGATAAACTAATTTGGAAGATATTAATCAAGTTTCAAACTATGTCCGACATAGTTCCCAAGGTTACTATACTCTCAATATTAGCGTTTTATTATTTTTCGGAATTTTCAGAGTTTTTCTTGGATTTTTCGAGAATAAATTGGTATAGAATGTCGAAATTTGGTGAACAGGTCCAGATTAGGTCTATAAATGCTCAATAATTTTTGAATCCCTTCTGAACGGAATTACCAGGCGAGCGAAGGCGAGCGAAGCGAGCCTGCCGGCTAGTAATAGAATACAACGCAAACAGTACGCCTAGAACCACCTTCTTAACCGGAGAGTATCGTGAAGGGTGCTAGATTGGGGGGGGGGGTATTGTTGGAGGGAGCACGACAGTTTACCAACATGTGGGACTGTAGGCTGAATGGCCTATATAGTGGAGGGAACAGGTTGAGGGGAGGGGTAGAGATGCTGGAGAGATGGATGTTCAGTCCTGTCATAATTAACTTATTCATAGGGGAAGCGTTAAAGTGGACCAACGAGTACCCATTTCAGCATTTGTGTGCGACGGAGTTTGACGAGACAAGTGGGACAGAGAAAGAAAGAGTGTGAGAGGGATAGAGAGAGAATAAGAGGGAGAAAGGGGATCGTCCACCCCGCTCACAGGGCGTACGTCCATCGTTTGGGGAAACGAACTCATAATAAATTTACACGTAACATCGGCGAGAACCACCACTAGGCCAGACAAGCTGACAGCCGCCTCGAAGCTGACTGCTCGTGGAATCGATGTTCTTCCCTCCTCTTTCCTCATTCGCCACAATCAGAACAAGAACCGAGACCAACTGAGGTATAACCATACTTTTCACTACCACTTCAAATACAGTACCAAGTAAAGGTCCGAGCAACACCATCCTTTATCTCATGACAGCTTCGGAAAAGAGAACAGTTGAGGAATGTAATTGTTGGCAAGAAATCTGGAGTTGAAACCATAAGTGATCAAGAAATCTAGTTTGAGGTGAATTAATGAGAGATTTGGGAATAATTTGATATAAAATGACCAATATTATTGACGCATATCATGGATGATCAAAAAAATTAGTTTGTGATTGATTGTAATTGAATATTAGAGTTGAACTGAGAATAACCAAAAATCTTGAGATAAATCAACATGAAATTTGGAAAAGAAGTGACAACCAAATCTACTTTATGAGAATTACTACAAAATCACAAGTCGAATGATTACCAGTGAGTCCCTATACTAGTAATCTGAAGATAAACCAACATCAAGAGGGAGAGACGTCTTTAAAGCGCATGCCAAACTGTCAACTCCCACACCTTACATTCATAAAAATGTTCCACTTTTTACTCCAAGTATATCAATTTTCACTACAAAATATGTTTCTCGCCACAAATATTAATCATAAATTTGGTCTAAAACACTCACTTTCAAAGACAGGCTTTATTAAAAATTACATTCCTCTGCCGTGAGATTAACTCCGGAACAAAAACAACAAAGTGTGACAACACAACATTAAAACTCGTACCACAAAAACCTACTTTCCATACACCAAACGCAAAAGAAACAGGTATATCTCGTTTCGAATCGATTGGTGAACATTCAAATTTAGAATAGGTTGGGATTACGCGGGGTCTACACAAATTTCCCCGGGGGCAAGTAACCCCATACCCCACCCCCTTTCCACCCTGCCAGGGGCTCAAGGGAGAACACATCCCGCTCTCTGCCTTGTTACTGTTAATGTGATTAGAACACCGCTTAATATTAATACATTTTTCACGTATGACTGATGGCAGCAAGTTAATAGTTGACCGCCATCACCATACAATATGCATGCGCTCATGAATATTTCGTCGCTTATTATAAAAATTGACACGCGTCTATTTTCGAGTCAAAACCCCGATTGCGACTGAGACCCCTGGGACAGTTTGACAAGGATTTCCATATCATCAGCCGCTTCTACACGTACGTAGTTCTGTCCGAAAATAATCATTGTTTTTGAAAAATTTGCGAATAGAATTTCGTTACGTTTGAATTGAAGCTCTTCTATTATGATTTAATTATGCTTTCTACACAAAATTATATTATTACACTTATAATTAATAATTATAAGCATTGATAATGTAATAGCTCCAACTATTTTAATCAATATAACCAACTGAGTTCGACACTGGGAAAAATGTAATCAACTATATTGAGACAAATTGAAAATAATTCACATCCGTTAGAGACTATTATCACTATTTTCATTATAATTTCAAATAAATGTTTAGTATATACAATAGCAACTTCATAACTCATGCAAATAGAAACTGCATGGTAGAACACCAATTAGGACAAATATCAATACCTACTATTACAATGTACTGTATTAGTAGTGTTGCGAATATACTACCTGAACGTTTTGTAAAAGTAAATTTGAATAGTTTTTGGAAGTGCTTGAAGTAGATAAAGTATTTATTTACGATTTTGAATTACTTTTGATTTTGAATTCTCAACCTCCATTCTAAGTGGTCCCTATAAGAATATTGTGCTTTTTCTTAGCTATAACTCAATAAGTGGACAAGTAAAAAAAGACATAAGTATGGTTGACTATGATTGAACATGGTTTCATCAGAGGGGAGACTCATTTAAATAGGCCTATATAAAACTTGTTCAAAAGTATAGTACAGCATCAAAGAGCGAGTGCAGGTGTTGCAATTATGGTAAGGAATAAATGGAAGGACGCTATACAGGATTATACGTGTGTAAATGAGAGATTAATATCTGTAAGGCTCAAAATTGAAAGAGGGTATCTGACGGTAGTTGGAATCTATGCTCCAGATGAAGGTAAGAAAGAAGAAACTGAAATATTTTATGACAATCTCCAGAAAACCATACAAAAATATGCAAGACAGATCATGTTGCTATTGTTGGAGACTTTAATGCAAGGGTCGGGAACATCCCCATTCCTGGTGTAGTGGGTCCATATGGTGAAACGGTAATGAATCAAAATGGACAGGAACTTAGACAGTTTGCATCTTTCAATGATCTTAGAATTACAAATACTTTCTACAGAAAGAAAGACATACATAAGTTCACGTGGAGTGCTAGGGGTTCAAGATCCATCATTGACTATGTTATCGTCAATGACAAGATGAAAAGTCTTGTTCAAGATGTAAGGGTCTTTAGGGGATGCGATATTTATTCTGACCATTATCTCCTGGTAAGCAAAATTTTGATCTTGAGGAAATGGAGAAAGATCAAGAAAAGTAAAGAAAAGAGGAGAGAAATTTTCAAAGTAAACCTACTACAGGATGATAGTATAAGGGACCTGTATCAGAGGAGACTGCAAGAACACTTCTTGTCATTACCAACTGCCGATGATATTGAGACGGAATGGACCAATATTAAATCATGTATTGAAAAAGCTGCAACTGAAGCTCTAGGAAAGAAATTGAGAACAAGCAAAAAAAGCATTTACGAATTTGGAATTCTTATATAGAAACTGCTATCCAAGATAAACAGAAGTCTTACTTGGTATTTTTGCAGAAAAAGACTCAAGAAGCTAAAGAGGATTACTTGCAGAAACGTAACTTTGCAAAGCATGTAGTGTGAAACGCTCAACAGATGTCATGGGATAGGTTTATAAATGTTCTAGAAAATGATATCCATGGAAGACAGCAATGTGCATTCAAAATAATGCGATCTTTGAACAGAAGTGAAAGAGATGATGCATCATTGAACATGATATCAGATTCTGAATGGAAAAAGCACTACAAAGAGTTATGGTTTTCTGATGATATCCCTCAAAATGTTCCTTCACATCTAACCACAACAACCACAAATAATTCTGTAGACCCAATTACAAGAGAGGAATTGCTTCAAGCATTGAAGAGTATTAAGAACAGAAAAGCTGTTGGTCTGGATGGATTGAATGGAGAGCTTTTCAAGTATGGTGTCCTGTTTTTGGAGTTGCGGTTTTTACAACTATTGAATGAATATTGGAAAAATTGTCAGATCCCTGTTGAATGGAGTAAGGCAGAAGTGATATCTCTTTTTAAAAAAGGAAAGCGAAATTGTTGGAAAAATTATAGAGGAATCAGTCTACTGAATGTTGGATATAAAATTTATTCCAGGATAATAAATTGTAGAGTGAAAAATATTGCAGAAGCAGTTTTGAATGAAGAACAAAGCGGATTTAGGAAGGGACGTTCTTGCTCAGACAACATTTTCTCAGTAAAAAGAATAATAGAAAAGAGAAGAGAGTTCAATCTCGAAACGCACATGGCTTTCATCGATTTTGAAAAAGCATTTGACAGAGTGAATCGATGCCTTTTGCGGGACATTCTCAATGAGAAAGGATATCCTTTACACCTTTTGAATGTGATAAAATCGCTCTACAATAAAACAGATAATAATCAATACAGGTAACAATCAACTTGACAAGATGACAATAAATCAAGGAGTAAGACAAGGGTGCAGCTTATCGCCCACTTTATTCAATATTTATATAGACCACATTTTCCGGAAATGGAAAAGAGAAGTAGTTTTAGGCATTGAACTGAAAAATGACGAATACCTAAATGCATTATTATTTGCTGATGACTTGTGGATTATTCAAGAAAATGAAAATGACCTCCAAAAATCAGTCTATGTTCTGAATGAAATATGCAAAGAGTTCAACTTTAAGGTTTCTATAGACAAAACCAAAATAATGGCGTTTAAAGGAAAGTGTCCAACCAGGTCCAAAATTGTAATTGAGAATACAGTTTTAGAGCAGGTATCTCAATATACGTATTTAGGATGCGACATCAGTTATAAAGAAGAAACGGATATTGAAAAGAAAATTGGAAAATTTCAAGCAGTGTGTGGAAATATTAGCAGAACCTTGGGGAAGAAAGCACGGAGGGATACCATTATGAAATTTTATAGAATAATAGCTGCTCCAGTCCTCCTTTATGGAAGCGAATCGTGGGTAGCAACTAAACCACTAGAGAGTAGAGTACAGGCGGCAGAGATGCGATTCCTCCGCAGAACCAAAGGTTGTGATCGAAGAGACCACATAAGAAACGATGATATCCGAGAAGAACTGGGAATTTACAGCTTAAATAGTAAAGTCGCAGAATACCGGAACCAATGGAAGGATCATATAGAGAGAATGCCGACAGAAAGGGTTCCTTTGAAAGTTTTGCATTATAAACCAGAAGGAAAAAGATGTGTTGGTAGACCACGGAAGAGATGGCAGTAAACACATCAATTCACATGTATAATACACTAGCTATATGTTCTATGTTATGTTTAAATATATTATAATTTATTAAACCAATAGCTGTAGGAATAATCAGAATATTTGTAAATATTGCTGTTTGTAAGTCGGAACAGGCAATTGCCTAATCCTTGTAAGTAAGATGATGATGATGAAGTATAGTTCACTACTGATTAGGTTCTACAAAATTATACCTAATGGCAATGTACTGCATTTAATTATTCAACTTGTTCCATTCAATAGGAAAGCATGAGAATATTAAGTTAGTTTACTGGTATCAACGTTTCTCCTCCATTTCAGCGTATCAAAGGAGATGTACGTGGAGCAAATGTTCCCAGAAACTGCAGTTACAGCTCACAGAGTTTAGAATCCAAATAGTCGAGTAATTGCAAGAATAGTTACCCTACTTTGATTAGTTCAAGAGAGACTTTACTTTATCATCAGCTATATGATAAAATGCAGTATAGGTTAATGAACTGCAGTTCCAACCTGAGGAACGACCTCAAAGTAGAATATGTGGATGAAGATAATACATGTATTTATTCTACCATCAGAGATTATGTACTAGTAGACAAATTTTGTAGAAATGAACAATCCTTCTCTTATCAGTGGTACTAGTTTATCTCTAAGAACAGCTTTCAAGAATTAATTATTTTCTCCTTTATTATTCGGAATAGGATTTTAGACTGGATAAAGTTCAATAAAATAAGTTTTTTATTAGACTATTATTGCTGGATTGAGAGGATCAAGAAGATATCCATATGAGGAATGACGAACCCAATCTGATGCCAAAAATGAAAAGGAATTCGGAAGTTTTATTCCAAATTTCCAACGTGAATTTTATCGTTGGTTTTATTATTGAGGTTTTTATAAACCTCATGTCTATGATCAAAGAGAGTTCCAGTTTCAACTGATACATTAATTGGTGCAGAAAATAAATTAATGATAAATTAATTCTAAAGCTATTGCAGTGAATCTACTTCATTTCTTCCGCCTTTTTTTCCATCAATACTTTCTTTCCGATTTCGGATATTAACGTCTGCTGTTTGATGAAATTCCTAGCACGTTAATAAAGCGTAATCTCATGATGAGAAAGAATAATCTGCTTTTAGTTACCATTATAACGAAACTTTTCCAACATCATTCGTTACCGAGAAATACCGAGGTACCACATACAGGAGACTGCTGAAAATCTAGCCACCTCTAAGCTGCTCACACAGGATTTGAGCAGAAAGCTTCTCGGTTTTGGAAATACGTATTACAAGAGAGAGGAGAGACCATGTGACTTGCGGCTACCTAAGAACATTTCAAAGAGAGAAGGGAGAAATAGAATAAAATGAAGAGGAACCGAGAAAGGGACAGTAAACATGAAATCAAGAGAAAGAAGTAAGAAAGAGAGGGTTTAGATATGAAAGAGAGGATGTGATAAAGAAAACTTTTTCTCTGATTTTCTCTTTCTCGAATTGAAAAAGTGACTCTCCAGTCTTCTATCTCTCTTAATCAAGAAAAGTCGTCTCTTTCTATTTCGGACGAGCGAAGCCTCAGTTCTGTTCATGATTAATCTTTGTGATGAGTAAAAAGCAAATCTCGTTCTTGACTCACGGCAACATCAAACGGCTGACCACAATCTAAGCTGACAAATAATCTCAGCTCCTGAGTTTTTTGTTTTCTGTTCTGAAAATAAGATAGTTTCTGAAATAGTCGGATGAATAGAACCTGTTTGAAAGCATTGAACAAGATAATATTATTCTTCAAATTAAGTGAATCTTCTCATGACGATTGGTGAGAATGTAAGTACATCAATACTATATTCAATGATTTAATAGTATGATAGAGTTAATGACTCAATTATTATGAATAGACCCTGGTAGAAGAATATTGATTATTACTGACGCGTAGCATTATAATCCTATGATAGTAGCGAGTTTGAATACCTTTCATTAAGAAGCACCAAAGTTGTGAATTTATAATAGTTCATTAACGAGCACGTATTAACATTATCGTTTCTTGTGTCATGATTCTTTGAATTTTGAATATCAGTGAACTAGAAGTAACATTATTTCTCCAGAGAGAGAACGAGGATGAACAGATAGAGGGCGGGAATCAAACAGAGCGAAAACTTGAAACAAAGAACCAATCATAAGCGAGCACGCTAAGACTCACCTCCAAGCTCCGCCTCCTTCCACCATATTGGTCAACGACGTATTCTCGAATTCTACCGGTAGAGAGCAACAGGTACTGGGTTAAAACTAAGTTCCATTTCACTAAGGAATTATTGAGAATGTATGTAAGTGAGGTTCTCAAAACTTTTGGGCTCAATTCACTTACATCATCATGATTTCTACTGATATCTTTATAACTGCAATTTTACTATTCTATGCCGTAACGCAGAATGGCTTTTGCAATAGAAATAAACCGGAAAAAGTTATTCACAAAGTAAATATGAAATGTAAATGATTTGAGATACCAGAGATCATTCAGGTTCCAACCGGTGTTTTGCTTGAAAATTGCTGTCGAAATATAATAATCAGAATTCAATTCTAGCACAGACAAATTTTCAGGCAGAATATCAAAATTACAATCAAAAAGAATTTCCTTGAAAATTTCCCAATCCAAATCAAATTTGAAGACAGGAAGTTGGCAAACATCTGCCGTCAACAAACAATTAGAATGCAAACTACAAAATTCGACCACCGTATTTCTGTTCATCCAAGTAGGAGGACTTAGCATAAATTGCGTCCAGCCTCTGCAACGTTCAACACTTCAGGCATAATCTTGCCATCAATAAACAGGGATGTTTGCCTGACCAACATGCGTGTGTTATCACAACCAGAGACTGACTGAAAGCCTACAGGAGAGCAGGTGAATTACTGTTGTCGATCTACAATCGTTGATTTTATCAGATGACACTCCTCACGCATGGTGTTTTTCTCTTTCTCCCACCCTGCCTTTCTCTTACTCTCTTTCCCACACCAATCATTCCTCCTCTTTTCCACTCCAATGGAAACCATCGATCTCTCTGGGATTAGGTGCACACTACAGCATCCAGCACTCAACTAACGCGCTCTCTATTTTCGAACAAGAAAAAAGTCGCTGCTTGTACAAATATAGTCTGTCCGAGAAATGAAGACATTCTGACAAGGTGAGAAAATGTCTCCAGCTCGGTGGATATTGGCTCAAAAACAATGAATTTGGTCTCAAATTGTAGAGCAGAGTGATTCCAACAGATTAAAAACAAATTTATTAATATCTAACCAATATCGACCGAGCTGGAGTCAGTTTCCCATCTTGCCAGTATGTCTTCTTTGCTTGGACAGACTATACTAACATATTGACAACCGCTGGTCACTTGTCCGGCCAAAAGTGAATGATTTGTTTTGGCTATTGACATCGACACTGCTGCTGCGTTTCAGCCGACTGTTTATGAACCAGTGTGCGGCTTCGAAGCAGAGATTGCTGTGATATTGTACAAGGATGATGGAACAATGGAACAGATAAGCAGTGATTATTCATTCTCTGTGTGTTACTATTAGAAATACTTATTTTATTCTCTGTGTGGTACTAAAAAAGACTGAGAGAGCTTAATAGAAGAATTCCTATCATTACAGACTGACATCTTAACTGACAAGCTCTAAATAGATTATCGTAGTATATCGCTTGACTTACTTCAAATTAATAGACAAATTTTATACAATCGGGCGGATACTTACTTGATGAAAATCGTGAACAGAAGTAGCATAATAAATTTCAATCACAATCACTGAGCTAGGAGGAATGAAAGATAGAAATTCGATTAATTCTTTCAAGGAAGTACTATGAGTTTAGTTTCCAGTGGTTTGAAAACGACGATATTTGAAATAAATATTGGATTGGTCTTTTCAAGTGAAAATGACTTAATAGTATTGTTTATCAATAGTGAGTGATATCATGATAGAATCTGTATATGACAGATCAATCGATTTCATTCACACTAGGAACATACTGAAGGCTAAGTTGAATCATAAGAATTCGGAATGAATATTCTGTTTCTAATAATCCATTGTTCTGTATTGTATGATGATGTGTAGGTAATAACTTGGAGTTATTGTTGTTTCTGTGAGTATTACCATTTATTAATCAGATTAATAAAGTGAAATTTGACAAAATCAATTATTTTTCTTATTCAATTCTACTGTTTTGTCTCTACTGATCTCAGAAATAAATAATCGAACGATCAAACTGTTGCTCAATGTTTTGAAGTTTTACTCAGTTTTCTGATAGTGAACCAAGAACGGCAAAAGATGTGTCACACAACAGGGGATAAGGGTAGATCACACCACAGAACTGTACAAGGAATACGGAAAACTGGGCTACCAGGGCACTCCAGCTGAAAAGCCACCCAGGCTTTTAGCCCAAGTGGCTTCAACTCCTCTGTTCTTCTTCCTCCTTCTTTTCCTTCTCCTACTTCTCTTCTCCTCCTCCTTTTTCTTCTCACTCTTCATCACCATCTCTTTCTTCATTAATACTCTGTCTTCCTCTGCTGCCGTTAGACTTCATAGTGAAAAATAAGGAGACCGTATACATACAACACAAGATGGAAGAGGAAAATTAATGAGCCCGCCATGAGAATAATAGAAAGACAAAGCGGACTGCAGCCTAAGATGAAGCCTCTGAGGGTTAGTGTTGAAGAAAGGGAAGGATATTACATTAGAGCTTGCCAGTTGAATACTCTCAGCTTACAAAGTGGACTACCTGAACAGCAGCGACTCGTTTAGCAAATTCACCAACAATGATAAATTACTCAAATTAAATTTAGACTCTTGATGAGAGGTTGATCGTTGTTCATGAATCAAGCATTGATCAATTGCTATTTGAGCTTTAAAATGAAAAATTGTTGAAGTTTTATATGATGAAGGTTTTTCTTCTGCAGTATTGGCGCTATAAAAACAATCCCTTCTACTCTGTGGTTCATAGTGAAATGTGGATTTCAAAATAGTTTGAATAGTTAAAATAAAGTAGATTCCTAAAATTAGTCAACCCTTTCATTTAAGAAACTTAAAAATAATTACTTTTGACATGTACAAATATTATCAATCTTGGATACTTAAATCTACTGTTTGATAAACAGTATTATACACAGATTATTGGAATATCTTGGAAGGGGTTTGAATTCGACAATATTATTTTTAATTTCTAGGAATAAAGTATTTTCAATAAGAACAAGTTTCGTACAGATCATTCATACATTCTGCCAACATTACAATGATCATCATCATCATCATCATCTATTCAACAATTAATAACTCATAATTCATTCTTAACCATAAGGAGTACATTCCCTTACAGGAAAAATCACCTATGAAACATTATCTCAGTTCAATAACAATCTGTTCATTCTTTGCTGAACAAGAATTCGAAAAAAATATTCAGGATATTAAAGATTTTCTAATCTATTCGTACAAAGTAGCATTTAAAACTACTTCATTTGACCTGGAACTCAAAACTTGCATCTACTATGAGACTTGTGAGTTCACCACAACAGTTTCATAGTCTTCGTTGAACTGGAAAGTATGATGGCGGCGTGGATTATCGTGGTATCTGGGATAACAGTGGCAAGATTACATTAATAACGTGACAAAGAACTTCTGATAATGGGAGAAGTTTTGATAAGCCAGTCACCTTCCTCAAGACAGGGATGCATAAACTCTGAAACTGATTACAAAACAGATTCTGTTTGCATACTAGAAACGCCGCAAGCCTAGCTCTAGCACTTAGCCCGGGTTTGCCTCGCTTTAAAAGGGTGCTAAAGTTCAAAGATATCACTTATTTATATGCATGTCACAGCTTGTTTTGTGGATCGCGGTTTATAAAAATTTCATGCCGCTCTTTTTTTATATCCCACTTCTGTTGTTATTTTTCTGTTCGCGGCTCAAGTTTACTGCGCTGTTTTTGACAGCAAACCGCTGAAACTTTCCCGCTTGATTTGTCCCACTAAATTCGTTAAAAAGTTGTTAAGCGTCACAGAAACTGACATAATATGTCAAAATATTATTGGGAAGAGCATAATAGTAGTTTATGCAACGGTTGTATAATGGGAGCCTTTATAGCATGAGGTGAGATGTAAGTTAGAGCCACGAGCGAAGCGAGTGCTCTAAATACCTCACGAATGCTATAAAGGCCTAATACAACCGTTGCATACACTATTTTATCTACGACCACCAGTGTAGTTATCAGTATCAGACCAGTATCAAGCTATAGACCACCAGTATCAAGCTATCTGTAAGTGTACGCTATTATAAAAATCAACATACCGTCGTTTATTTAACTTCTTTTGTCTTCATCCTACTTGAACTGTTATGATAATCAACTTATTACTTGTTAAATATGTTAAAAATAACATACCAGTCAGAACCACAAAACGCATTTGACAAGCAACAAAATCGTGAGTGTTGTTGTAAAAGTTATAACTAACAAAGTTATAAGTATATTAAACTATTTAAACTTTGGACTATTCAAATAAGTTAAACATTCAAATACAAAAATTGAAATATTGAAGAAAAAATACCGGTAGGCTACTCAATCCCAATCGCAGTTTTGATTTTGAGGTTAGTTGAACACTGTTTACTTTTTATCACCTGATTTCGAAACGAAACAAGGAATGTATCATAAAGTGGAATTTGGACTGTATCGAAAAGTTCCTCCTGTATCGAAAAACGTTCATTACGACACGGTTCTAAGATTCCATTTTGAAATGGTAATCATTTCGATTTCAATTGTAAAACTGAAATAGGAATTTTTCAATACGCCAGTAGATAAACAATATTACAGAACCGCGATTGCATCAAATCACTCCTATCTAGTGTAGTGTGTAGACTGCTCCGTGAGGGTGGTTGCTAGGGGATTGTGAACTCGTCACAAACTCTGTAGACTGCTTTAAAATAGGTGACCAGAATGTCAAGGCAAGGCAAATGAAACTTACCCTTACGGGTAACTATGTTGTTATGGGTTCAACAGGTAATTAAATAAAAGAGAGATAAATTACATCGATTTCACACTAAGTTTTTTCAATATATTATTCAATCTTTCAAGCCAAGCTGAGAAACATAATAAGAAATAGAATAAAAATTATGCATATTTTTAAAATTGATAAATAATATGCTTCTAAAACTACAGTGAACTATAGCGAATGTTTCCTTTATGATTAGAGGGAGAAGTAAACAGCATAGAAATTTCAATAACTTGATATTTATCTAAAAGATTTCACTATTCAAAGCCAAGTCAAGAAATACAAGCTGACATGAGAATTCAGAGAAATAATAGATTTCAATGAATTTATCAGAAGAACCTAGTTAGGATCCACACAAATTAGGTAACTTGAAGATGAAATCTAACATGACTGCGCAACAACTATGCTATCATTCAACAATCATATGCTAGTCATTCAATTGTTATGCTAGTCTATGCTATCATTCAATTCAATACGCTAGTCATTCTGAACAATCATAGTTGTACCATTAAGTGGTTGGGCAAATTAAAAAAACAAAAATATATAATTATTGAATATATAAAATTGTGGACTTGTTTGTATAGGTCAATAAATTAATTACACTTTTTTTAATGAAAAAGACGTATGAAATATGATAACAATAAAGGAAAATATGATGTACTATAATTAATAATACAGTACACGATAAAATATTGGGAAAGAAGATTCGAGAATTTACCTACTAGTTTTCAATAAGAGATGATTTGAGAAATTCTGATACTTGAAGTAGCTCTTACACTTCAAGTTCAAGTTATGAAAATCTGAACGAATATTTAACAATATCCAACAAACAATCCTCCTTCTACTTCCCCTAAATGGCTTTTCAAGAGCAGAAGCGCATTTGTGGTGACGTATTTGCACCCTAAATGAGAAAATAATGTACAAAGTACACAAGTTAGTTGAGTCTGGCTTAGCAAATAATTCTAAATGCGTTTGGCAGGGAGCAATTGTGGTTTTCAAGGACGGAAACAAACTCCAGCTGCTAAATGTTTCAAAAGTTTTGACGCGAACAGTTTGTACAGTATCGGAGAGGAGTTCAAACAGTTTCCAGTTTAGGACAGTGAAAACGACAAAAATACGAAGTATTTTAACACATACAGGGTTAGAAATTGAGTGAAGTTGTGAAATATTTGAGTGATAAAGTCTTTCAATGAAGAGAATGTGACTTTTATCACAACGGTGGAGGAATGAAGTTAATCAACAAATACTCTGTTCTTTATTAAATTCAATTCAATTTCAATTCTATTTTTCTAATGGTAAAATTTTATCTAATATACTTATGGTAAAATCAAGTTCTAACCACTGGTGGCTCGTGCCCACGAAACAAGTGAAGTGCCCGTATCTCTTACTGTACAGCACCTTGCCTATGTCGTGGGCACGAGCCGCCAAAGGTTAGACCGTTCAATTAACCAAAAGCTAGATTGCATTCAGATCTTATTTTAAAAAATGAATTGTTGGATGGATGAATTGTTGAAAATTATAAATTCTAATCTTGACACTGGCGGCTCGAACCCATGAAACAGGTGAAGTGCCCGTATCTTTTACTGTACAGCACTTCACCTGTTTCGTGGGCACGAGCCGCTAGTGATTTGATGTTACTTGGATCTGTGACGCAGATATAATAGATGTTTATTTTGATTGTTTTTGGCAAACACAATTTTAATTTCCGTCCAAGCATAATTTAGAGTATTTACCCCACAATTCATTCGTTCAATCAATTCATTCAATCGTTCATTTGCCTCAAACGAAATAAATATGATTTTTTTCAAATGGGAATTGTCTTTGAAAATACATTAGTTTTACATTGAGGAAATTTTTCGGGCACAAATATTAATATTTTCATACCATATTGCTTTCGAAATGAGTTCATGCCTCACATCAACCACGATGAACTGTCCAAGTACTACCAATACTGTTACCACACCTATGCTGAACATTTCAAATGAATTTTCGCTATAAATGAATTGAAAAATTTATCAGATTGCTGAAATTTGAACCTTTTAAAATATTAGTTTGCTGAATCAAAATAATAATTATGATGAGAAAATACCATAAAAAAAATATGTTGGAGAAAATTTCAGCTGATATTACAGCAAGTGGCCAATATAGAGTTGGAATATGGAGAGCAAATTGGAACATATATGAGGAGGAAGGACCGATTGATTGTCGGTGGAAAGGGCTGCAAGGTAACGTGACTACTAGAGCGAGAGAGCATTATTAAAATACGTTGTGCCGACGGTATGGACAACGAGTTTGCAGTCTTTGATGGAGGCAGAAGTTTATTGCTTGCAAGTTGCTTTGAAACGAAAATTTTAATAAAGTTAAACGCATCAGCGTTCACGCTCATCCGCCTACCACGTAATAGAAGCTGGGAAAAATCAAGCTTCTATATGAAAATCCGGCGATTATCATCTCTAGCATGTATGCATTACTGCTAGATGGATATTTATCAATAACTGGATCAGACAGCGTTTGAGGATTACGGTTTAGAAGTATATTAACATGATAAATCTCTTTGAAGAAAGTTGAAGTAAAACTAAAACAACAGTAAGTTTATTAAATAATAGAGTAATATAAATTTCCATAGCACTGTAAAACAGGAACAGGACGTTACATACTCTATATCAATATCACGAAAAACTAAGCAATTGATTGGAAAACCCAATGCGTGATTACTATTCCTTGCTTTATAAATCTTCTAAAATGAAATTGAACATGCACTCCAGTCTTTTATAGAAAGAATAAAATATGAACAGCTCTGTAACAGAGGTGGAAGTGGATAGCCTACTCAGTTCAATAGAAGATAGTTAGTGGTGGGAGATAACAGTTCATTCAATACGTAAGATCCGTTAGGATCATAATAGAATTGAAACTTATTCAATTTCTCTGATTAGAAGATTTTAATGGATTATTTCTAGGTATAGTCTGTCAAAGCAAAGAAGACATTCTGGCAAGATGTTAAAATTACTCAGCTCGATCATAATTGGTTCAAATTTTGTCTCAAATTGTGGGAAAAATTCTGCTTTATAATTTGAGACTAGATTTATAATTTTTGAACCGGTATTGACTAAGCTGAAGTCATCTTTCCATCTTGCCAGAATGTCTTCTTTGTTTTGACAGAATAATGGGTGGCTCTAGATTTGACAGCAATAAGTTTAAATTTCTACATGAACTATTGACAGAAATTGACTATCAAACCTGCTCATATTAATTAATACATAATGAGTGAAGGATGTATAAATATAACGAATAATAAGTGATGTGTCTTACCTGATGGCCATGCTCTTGGCTTTGAGATGGTGCCACCTCTGGTTCATTTCATCGAGTCGCCTCTGCAGCATGACGGCGTCATCTTGCGACGCGAGGCTGCCCAGAAGCTTGCGGCCCGATCCGTTCAGTGACGTGTACACGTCTTTGTGGCCTTCGATCTCGGACTGCAGGTCCTGCAACAAACAGACGGACAAATAATTATAAACATGTTCACTAAGTAATAATTATCCATTTTCCAAATGCTGGTTGCTCCATCGAAAAATACAAATAAAAATCCAGTATGATCAGCCAAATATGGAACAACTGTAATCTATTTTGGCCAAATATTAATAACTACAATGTAATAATTATCTATTTTTCAAATGCGTTTTTTTTTCAAGGTAGAATTCAAATAAATAGGCTGGTGGCCTAGGCCTAACAGCTGGTTGCCAATTTCATATTCACTCCACTATACAGTCCGTCCAAGAAAAGACGGGAAAACGACTTCAGCCCGGCCAATACCGGCCCAAAAGCCAAAAATTCTTAAACAGAATCCACAGTCCCCGAACCAGCACCGACCGAGCCTAAGAAATTTAATAGATGTTTCAATTTCAGAGGAAATGGTGTCGATGTTCAATTTAAAACAACAGAATACTATAATATAGTAGATACTAGAGAGGGACTATAATATAGTATGATACAAATAGTATGGACTATTATAGTATGATAAAAATCAACATTCAAAATTCTAAATCATAGTTTTCAATTCGGAGTGTGAAAATTTGTGAATTGTGATAGTGTTTAGAAATCTTTGGAACACAACCTCTATATTTTAAATATTTCTATCAAAATTTGGGGAAAGAACGTTTTGGACTGTAATGTCTGTGTTTTTACCCTTTATTGTGATTTGTCGATTAAATAAATGAATAAAAGTAGTATAATAGAGATTCAATACGTGATACGCAAGTATCTAGCTTAGAGAATAACAGAAGTTGGACATTATACTGTACATAAAGCATTATACATAATAACATCACACACTATAAAAACATCTATTACCAAGAGCAAAAATACTCAGCTATGATAAATAATATGTTTACCTTCTCGAAATGCTCCAGCTCAGCGCGTAACACGAACGTGATATGCAGATAGCGCGCATCTTCAAGCGAAGCAGCCCTCGACGGCGAGAGAAGCCTGTGCAGGGCCCCTTTTCGGGGGCGACGCCCCGGCCAGGTGCCTGCGCTCAGGGGGGCCGCGATTTTGGGGTCGGCTACCTCATCGTCACTTTATCACTTCGTGTCATCACAAGTTACAAACAAAATCGAGAATTCGAGATACGAGCTGTGATTCCACTACATGATTGACTTCAATCTCATTTTGTACTTTATCATTAGTTCAGGTTCACCTAATTCACTAGGTGATCTTTAGATATTTCACACTATTTTAAAAGTGAGATGATACTATGTGCACCAAAGTAATTCTACTTCCGTTATTGAATTGGAGAGTTCGATGTTGAAAGGTAAATTCATTTGTTGAATACTGTCAATCACGTCATTTTCCAATATCATAAAGAATGATAATCATAATCAAATTTCCAGTTAATTTCAATGTAGATTATTGACGACTTAAGAATATTTCTTTTGTTTGCCAGCTGTCAATAAAGAGAGTGAAAAATAATATTATTAGCTAATCTATGAAGCAATTGAGAAAGTAATGTCATCATGTTCCACAATATAGTTTACCTTTCCAGAAATACAATCATCATTTTCCAGCAGTGGATTGAACATTACAGATTTTCGATTTAATCATCAGGATAAAGGATATATGCCGGTTATGTTGAGAATAATCATCACTGGAGGACATATTTTCTATAGAAAGTTCCCCCACAAGCCGAGAAAGAATCAAGTAAATCCCGGTGTTACAACCGTCAAATTCCCTAAAAACGCCCAATCGACAAATCAGATTATCCAAGACAGGGAAGTTGTTTGTAGGTTAATGCAGCGTAGCCCATTAGGCCAGCCATATATGTCACTGGCGATCACTGATAACAACAATAACGTTATCAGTGATGCTTAGGGAGCGAGTCATGGGATCAATTGGCTCAGAGTTATCGCCGCTAACTGGATTCAACTACCCTATCATAATGTATCGATCCTTGAATGGCAGCTTGATAATTTCATGCGAACTCAGAAATACGCAAGTGAAATCCCTGTTTATATGATCGGACATATTTACACTTTAGGGTACTTTATTCTTAGTTTTTCCTTTATCTCAGAGCTACTTTTATCACTGATTTTTTATTTTAAATAATATCACAGTACCCTTTTCATTTATTTTTCACTTAAGCATTACATGTTTCGACTACGAGTTGTTTCAAGGGAAGTTGTTTGTGGGTTAATGCAGCGTAACCCGTATTACATGTTTATTCGAAAATGACTATTAATAGTCGAAACATGTAATGCTTTAGTAAAAAAATAACTGGAAAGGGTACTGTGATATTATTTGAAATTAAAAATCAGTTACTTTATTCTTACCTCGTAGTGTGCAATTTGCAACTATTGCATCTTTGATCACTGATGTGGAGCTTCCTTTGAATACAAGTAAACTCACTATCAATGACTTAGCTAATGTAACATCATGATCATAATCATAATCATGATTATGATTACTTGATTGTTTGATGGGCTGAAGTGAGACAATCAGATTCAGGGGCAAAGATTTTTTAGGTCATAAATCCATTTCCAGACACTACGATTTTTTGGACCTCCTGTTTTTTGTTTACTAGATTGGATGAAACTTGTGCGATATTTAGCATGTGTTTGCCAAAAACTGTTCGATCTAGTGAAATTTATGAAGTAATTTACAAACAAGAACCGAAAACAAGGAACCTAAGTTATAATCCTAAGGCTCATGTTTTAACTTGTCATTGTAACTCATTGAATCCGACAATTTGATACTCTCATTCAAGTCAGATGATCGAAGAAATTGTTAAAACAACTTCGTCTGCTACCAAATAGATTCAAATGGATGATTACATCATAAAAGTTTTGGAATTATTTCTATCAAAAAAGGCCTACCACTGATATTAATATTGGCGTTTTACTGAAATTGAACATAAAATTTCATTATTTTCTCATGGAATCGAGAGAACGATTCTGTTCCATACTTCCACTGTATTGATACTAACATTGTAATGTTGACTTTGCCTATTGTAAAAAATTTTTATTCAATTGACAATAAAACCTTCAATTTCCAGGTTTCAAAGAGAAAGAAAAAGGAACTGAAGTACAGAGAGAGTTTGCAAAATTATTCTCGAGGGACTACGAAATTTAAAACCACATTTCTGTCAGATTTTACTCCAGTTTACAACATTTATTTTTCCCTGTTTCCCTTCAAACTCAAATCTCAACGCTTGAGATAAAATCTTGAACCAGCTGCAGGCACTAATAGTCTTGCTAACGATCTTGAAATTTTCTTATCTAATCCTCGTTATCATTACTGTCAATTAGTGCGAGGTAGTTTATTAGAATATAGAGTGTCGGTAAGGAAACCACGGATCAGTTAATGGCGGTTGAGAGGTGTAAGATGACTCGTTTGAGGTGACAGCAATTACGCTGTCTGAGTGTTTTGATTGCTTTGCAATAGAATTAACAGATACGACATCGCGGCAACATGTTAGCTAACCGAAACTGACTTCGAGGCGGCAAAGTAAGCTATGCTGCGCTGCTTAATAGGCGACCGATTGTCGCTAATTTAAATTGTTAAATGGTGGCAAACTCGGTGACTCGATGTTGGCAAGTGATCAAACATTTTTGGGGTTCGATGGAGGGGGATCAAAACGAAAAAGGGGGAGAAAGTAGGAAGGTGGGGCTATAAAAAAATAGAAGAGAGACAAAACTGATAAGAAATGGCAGGATGGAAAAATGAAGGAGAGACAAGAGAAATAAAGAAGAGAAGAAGTAAAGAAGAGAAAAAGATAGGAAGAAAAGCAGAGGAGAAGAAAGAAGAAGAAGAATAAGAAAAGAAGAGGAGAATAATGGTAATTAAGGATTAGAATTGAGAAGAAAGGGCAGGAAGAAATAATGAATGAGAGACAAGAAAGAGATGGGAGAAGAAGAAGAAGTAAAAAGAGGAGGAATGAGAAGAAGAAGAAAAATAGAGAAGAATGAGAAGAAATTTTCTCTAGATACAGAACATCATTATCATTATGAGCCATCATAATTTAGATTTAAAAACAAAATCAGATTTACGAACTCTTAAAACTTGTATTTAATATGTTAGTTTGCTTGTAAATAAAATTGGCTTCAATAATCGAAATCATCATTTTATAATAGCCAACTTCAAAAACATAAAATTTGACAACGTAATAAATTTTTGTATGCATGAGAACTCATTTTGAGTACAGAGAAAAAAAGAAACAATAAAAAACCCGCACGACAATTCAGGTTATGATGCCATGCAACAGACAGCTTATTATTCTCTGCTCCTAAACGACTTGCAGAAGAAAAGGAATTTCACAACTGAAAAGCCTTCTAGAGGATGTGAAACACGTGCTAAACAGAATACGTCAGTATAATGCTTGTCATCAAGGAAGTTTATGTTCAACCATTCATACAGGGTTTCAAATAGATCTGTTTTTGACAAGCTATGTACGAGTAATATGTGCGTTTCGTTAAAAATTTGGTAGGTGTATCACACATAAATCTCGAATGAACAAATATTCCAAAACATTATTTCAAAATTTTTTATAACAAAAATACAGAATACTAAAGTCAGGCATTTTATTTCTCTCCTGGTTTTTTTCTTCACTCGTAGTAGATGAAAAGTGATGATAAAGAATATTCATATTGGCAGCTTCAATTCTAATGAGTGATAATAAAATAAAATTCAATGAAATATCAATAATAACAAATATAGATGCGAATTAATCTATGAATCATAAATATATTGAATTAAAAAAATTCGGATGTTGAATATTCCACTTGAGGACAATCTTGAGAATGAAATTGTTATCGCTAGTAAGAGCACTTTCAATCACTATATAAAAAATATTAATTCACTATTCCAAAAAAAAAAATTTTATAGAGTAAAATTATAGAAATCTTTATTTCAGTAAAGATTCTCAATATCATGAGACTGAATAATAGACCACAATGGTATTTCAAAAACTGCTAAACTTCATCAGCAAACTGGCAAAGGTTGATCAACCGACGATGGAAGTTTTTCTTTATTGGCAGTTATTGATAAAAATGATGAGCAACACTTCACTCGAGCACTGCCTTTTTTGGGGAAGAAGGGTAACCCTTTACCTCTTCGTCTTCTTCCATTATTTCCTCTCTTCCTCCTCCTCCTCCCCCTTCCTCTTCTTCCTCCTTCTTCTACTCCTCCTCCTCCTCCTTGATAATCAACGTGCAGCAGGATCGCTCTGGGCGAATGGAATATTCATTTGCATCGAAGCAACGACCAGGAGCCGAAAACTGACAGAACGTTTGATTGATGATGTTTGCCAACCTCAACAAAGGTAAACCTTCTTTTCGAAGCTGCCAAAAATATCGCTTATTCGCTCTCTCGCTCTCTCTTCATGTATCTGCCACACTTTCCCTCTCACGCTTTCTCTCGTGAGGTGTCACTGCGCTTCAGGAAAAACGACACTCACCTCACAATGAGGATAGAGGGGGCGACTTGCACGCTACAGATTAGCGAGGCAGTCTGTCACGTGTAACGTATGTGGTGTAGGGAGGGGAGAGGGTTGCGTTGCAGGGTAGACGCACGAAAAAGTGTGCATCTTGTAGAAAATAATCGGATTCGCACTGACGAGGATGGGAGGAAGGTTGAAACTTGAGTTGAATGAAATCGACATACGAGATCAATCAGAATCTAGTTACATAGGTAGCCTGTTGAGTGATGTGAGTGTTGATAATCGTTTGTACGTGTTTATAGTCGTTTGTCGAATAATAGACCTGAAGACCTGTATCAACAGATCAGAATAGGGTTGAATCGAATTAAAAAAATCACAAATAGAACTTGTCAAATAGATGCACGTTAAATATTTTCAATCCTAAAATTGGTCGACGTTAGTAGAACATGGTATAATACATCTCTCTAGTGCAGCTAAAGTGAGGAAAATTGAATTAATATAAAGCTCTGTATACAATCAGATCTCAATTGTTTCATAGTGATAGTTATTGTGGTGATGAGAATTCAGCTGTATATTTAATGCCGCTATTACATTAGCAAATGCTCATTTATTAAAGACCATTCATATTCATCTAATTCAATCCCAGTTATCGATGTTTTTGTTGACATAGAAAGCTTTAAAATATTTATGAATTGTGTAGCGTATGAAGTTCCAGTTTGTGATTTTGAGTTTTTGGTCAAATAATGAAGATACCTTGACATACCATGAAATTTGTAAGAGCGGTTTTTATATGCAAGACATGAGGAAAATAGATTCTTGCCAAACGATCTACAGCATAGCAGCCCCAACCATAGGAAGCGACGTGGTATGGTAGTACAAAATTAATCATCCGTTTTCCACCTGGAATACACTGGAATTTACAAAAAGCCTCACACCACCAACACCGCAGTGGAAGCGTCTTCCTTGAGTGCTCCCTATATCCAAAAGCGAGTAAAACTAATTATTAAATATAGACTGCTCCACTATGGTCGACTAGCTTTGTTGAAAACGGCCACGATTATATTTTATTCCACCACTCAACCCGTTCTTACAAGAAAAGCGCATTTGGAAAGTTATTTCTGCTTTCACAAACTTCTTCTTTTTCTTTACTCATTCTCATTCCCTTTCCCGTTTATTCAATTTCTTCTTCTACTAGTTGAACGTTTTCTCTCATGTGGTGAGTGTGGGAATCGAAAATAATTTGAAAATTCAACTCTAACTCTGCGATTTCATGTGGAGAATATTTGAATCAATGTTACTCAGACTTTTCGGTCTAAAAAAGTTGAAAAGACAAGACAGTTAGAAGACCTAAAACTCCGCCAGCAGACCAGAGCCAGACATGCCAACTATATTATTAAAATTGAAGGTTTTTATCCTATTATATTAAGCGAGCAAATTCTGTATGTATGTATGTATGTGGAACCAAGGATCTAGAAAACGGCTCTAACGATTTCCTCGAAATTCGAAATGTAATATAACCGTGATGGAAAAATATAAGATTGCACCAGGTCTCATGTCCGGGAAAACTCTCTTGCAGGATTAATAAAAGAATTAAATATTCCTTCAGGAGACTATTCCTGTACTGTTCCAAGCACTGCGCATAATGGCTGTTATCGTTAGCTGACCAACGCTACCCAGCTGGAGTAAATGGAGTTACATTCAAATCTACAACACATGTTTATGTCAAAAAATTGTGAGAGGTGATTATATCAATTTTGATTTTTTTTACAATAACATTTTTAGCCTATGTTATTGAACAGTTCGTAATTATCAGATCATATAAATTTTTAATTTGTTTTTACAATAACATTGTAGAGGACAGCGCAATCAGACAATACCAGACAGGCAGACGGCAGGCAAGATAAGAAAGCCACCGGCCGGCTATTCATTTCCTTACTTTTCAAGTTCAGTTCTCGCTCCGCTTTTACAAGTGTAACAACTCCACGCTAATTTCTTCTTTGCTATAACTTTAACGCGCAATACCCCATCGCATAATTCTGGAAACCTGCAGGTAGTACAGTGTATATCCCTATTTTTGATCAACCAACTGGTAAGTCCTTTCCAATATTTCTTTATTATTATTTTACGCAAAATTCGCATTATACAGTCCACTAAATCGCTATCACCGCCCCAACAACATAATATTTAATATGTAACTCAATAGTTCTGCCACAAACAGCTTCAGAGCGCAGCTCGGTACCAGATATTAGTAATAACTCATCTAATAATCACACTAAAGGAATTAGTCAAAAAATTAATATTCATAATTTCTTTCCCAGCATCTGATAGCTTTTGATAATCCTGCATAGTATATAACATTTCATCAGGATTTCCAATTTTTGGAAAGAATGTCTTTTTTAGAGTATTAACTTCTCTAACTTTCAAGATTTTTCCTATTTTTTTCCTATTTCTCTTCACTCTCTTTACTTTTAATGATTCCATTTCTCTTTCAATAGGTAGATGGAATTTTACAATAATAATATACAATATCAAATGAACGAAAAACTATATACAAGGGCACCAAGAAATTCTTCAAATTCTTTATCGAATAGAATATTTTTATAGCATAAATTCGATACATTCATGTAACCTCCTCTTAATCCATTCAACAACTAATAATTTCCAACAATATTTTTACATACCTGTATAATGATGTAAATTGTAGTCAATACTGTATAGTTTCAAATTATCAAAGGAGCCTCTGAACGCTCTATCAATGTAAAGCAGCAAGCAATTTCATCTATTTGAAAAGGTACGGCTTACCGAAGTGCCGCCTTAGAGTAATTAATGCTATTCAATTACATGTTTATTCCATGGGTAAACTTGGGGTAATCAATCACGGCGACGATCTAATTATAAACGCTGTTGATGAAAGAAAGCCCACAATCTTCACTTCGACAGCGCTGCACCATCATCAATCAACACCTTCAACAAATTTCTGCACTCAGGTAAATTAAGGATGCTTGCCGCTACAAAGATCGCTTCCAGAATTTATTATGGGGAACAAATATCTATTGCGCGAGATTAAAATATTTTTGGTAGTCTCAATCATCATGATAAGTTGATAAAAGTCGTCTCTGTTTTTGTACAATGAAATGCGTAATATTTCACGTCTCAGTTCAGTAGAATGAAATTAAAATTTCATGAAAAAGATTTGTTCTCTCACACAGCACAAACTATATGTAGCATGAAGAACTGTAATGTATTGAAAGTGTAAGGAAGAATTCTAAATAGGTCTCTTATAAGATGAGATCAAAATAATTCGGATTTATTTCAAGAAATACGATCTCTTAATGGGAAGTGAAGGTGTTGGTACAGCGATAATTTTCCGGACAATTCACTTGTTAATCATATAAATAAACCGGATATTTTTCCAAACGACTTTTAGATCTGAGTTGCATTTGAAAACGTTACCCATTTTTCTCAAACGGGAATTCGAATTTTTTCTTCAACTTTACAAATACACCATTGCATTTACTAATGTTACCATTAATTGTGAAAGTTTTCAAAATTCATACCTACCGAGAATATAAACTTCTAAATCGGCTTGTAACCATTGAAATGATTTCTTGAATTATTGAAGAAGATGAGTTCATACATAAATTTAGTCCAAATAAATTTTTATGCAGGAGAAAAGCTTCCCCCCTTTGATACAAGACTTTCCATTCTGATTATTACAGTTAATACAAATATTATTATTTTCTAGTAAAATCTCACTAGTGATTGTATCACTGTGTAGTGTGTACCCACCAATCCAATAAAAGCTGTCAAGATTGCAAACTAGGACGAAACATGATTTTTATTTGTGTCGATTCAATCGACCCTAGTGGGTTTCCAATGAAAATTATTGTTACGGCCGGAAGGTTATTGTTGAAGCAGAAATGAGCCAAGTAACAAATACTCTATTTAGTATTCATGGCGCTGGAGCTGATGGCTACATATAATGCGGCCATATCAAAATACTCAAAGTTAGTGCTCTTTGTGAACTACGCGAATGACGCCGACAACGTCAACCCGATACTGTTGTCTGGATCGTCAAAACCAGCCGTAAACCGAGGTCGTGAAAACTCAGACACAAGCAGCCGGAAAATGAGCGCTTTTCCATCGGCCGATTGATTTCAATTGACGTGGATGAGAATCGGGTGAAAAGCGGGGCGGTAATCTATCGATTATTACAAAATTTGTTAGACAATGCCGATTTGAAATTTGATAAGAGAGTGTGATAAGAGATGAGAAATGAGGAGAGCGAGTTTGAAATTTAGTTTGTGAGAAAATAAGAGACGGAGGTCTGAGTACTAGAGTATGAAATTAATAATGGAATAACGCTGTAGAAGGCTGACAAGGGGATACTATGTATAAGAAGTGGGGAAGATTAAAGGAGTGAGTGCAGAGTGGATTGAGTTACAAAAACCAGAGTGGAAGAGAGAGAAAATGGTAAAGTGAGAGAGAAAGGAAGAGAGAGTGAGGGAGAGATGATGATGGATTTTTAAGATTGTGTATGGGAACCCCTGGAGAATAGACTGCCAGAATATACGAAGAGAAGTGGGTCAGTGAAGATCACCAAATTGAGCACAATGAGATCAGGAAAACTTCAATCGGTTCACATTTTCAAATCAGACATAAATTCCTAAGGGTTCTCCAATTTAATTGTAATTTCAATATGTTTTGAAACATAAAAACTGGAGGAATAGAGATAAAATTATGTATTATATTTTTGTAAGATTCTTGTTCAAACAACAACAGGCCAATTATAACGTCACATAAAAGTGATGATTCAAGTTCTGTCATGATTTCAAGATTCAGGAAACTTTTGATAGAAGTAAAGATGAACTTGAATGAATCACAAAAAACATAATTGAATGAAGATTGTATGTTTGTATTCACTAGGATCTATTGACGTTTTGAGTGATAAATTATTCATTATTATCGACTTTTAACGTAGTTGATTGAAACAAAAATTTCCTATGAGTGTGCTCTTATATAACCTGACAGACTACATCGAGAATAAAACTAGTGTTCCACAACATTAACAACCGATAACTCAAACTACGGATGTTGTGAATGGAATTGGAGCAATATCGACCACTCCAGAAATCAATTCAACGGCAAGAAGTTACTGTTCGATTGCTACAGCCAAACCAAAGGAATATATTAGTATAATGAGTCGGTTGAAACATTGAAAAGGAGTGGTTGCAATGGTGCGTTGATGGGTGTAGTAGTGTCCCTCAGAGTAGGGGAAAGGTTGAGTAAACTGAGAGAAGTGAGGATTGAGGGGGATATATACGGATTGGAGAAAGTGAGAGGTGAGGTTTGAGAGAGTACGGGAGGTAAGGGTTTGTGAAAAGGAAGGAGGTAAGGAGATAGCATTGGTGAGAAGGTTAGAGAAAATAGAGGAGTAAGAGTGAGATAAAGTGAAGATGGTAGTGGGAATGTGGTTTTCCTCCTCTACCCCCCACTTCAACCACTTATCTATCCATCACCGATCCAGTGTATAACTGCCATTGTTTCTCACATTGATTCGAGAACCGGTGCTGATTTTCCAGTGTAGCCAAGCAGTACCCATCCCCCTCAACCCCCCCAACCACATCTACGTTCAACAATTTTGCGCTTGGTTAAACTGACACTGACAAAAGATAGTCGCTCGAGTAGTATAGATTCATAGGGGCTGCTGCTGGAAGGGACACGACAAATGGAGATTATCCTGACTGACGATAAAGAGACTGTCCAATTATTTGATGATGTCAGCCCGACTGATTGCGGCGGCTGAGTGACTTGTGGTTGTAACCACTGCTCAAATCGATTACAGAGAGCTGAATGGACTGAAGTCTGAAGGTGAAGGTGAATCCGCTTTCAATTGGTAAGGGGAAGTACTGTAATTCAAAACAGCGGATTGAATTGAAACTACCAAGATTTTAAAAAAATTTTATGAGATTGGATTTTCATGATCATAAAACTAGCGGAATAAATGGTACCTTGATTTTTATGTAAATTTTGATGAATATGAAAACTTTGAAACTTCTCAGAAGCAGGATGAGAGTAGCCAGGTCAGAAGGATCAAGAGTCAACCTTGAATTAGGAAATGTCCAGCAGAAAGAAGAAAATATTAAGGAATCAGGAACCATATCTTTGCGTTACATTACTTCTCATAGAACTAAGATCTATTCAACTTTAATTTTTTACTCGTTACTTCCAGGATATAACTGCATTTGTAGTATCAATCAAAACATATTTTCATCAGTTTGTAAAGAATCTCAGGGCGAATTTCAGCCCTAAAAGAAAAGTAACATCAAAACTTCCAAAATTCTTGCTATTGTAAGTAGTTTGGGAGTTAAGCTTGATGAATTTTTACTTGTATTTAAAAAAAAATTCAACTTGGAAATAAAACTTCTGTATTGTATGTAAACACATATTGGATTCTACTGACAGAGTGATAGGGTGTTATGTGTTGAGCAACAAGTTAAATGTTTCCTAGGCGCATTAGTGTGGTTTAACTTACAAGAGACTGCCGCGTTATGTGACATATGTTTAAGAGCTGTTCTTCCACATGACTGAAGGTTTTCAGACTGAGCAAGTGCATGAAACAGTAATATCCAGGCTTCAACGTGTGGTTTTGCGGTTTTCATCGCTTAAACAACGTCCGGCCGTTCTGATTCAACCACTGACTGACACAGAGGTTATGACAATTGCTGCATATGCGTGAATACATTTAATAACTAACTATAAATGAGCTTAATAACTACCTCGAAACGAGCTCCATCCTATATGTATATTCAACTAATTATTTGCAGTGTTTATGACAGTTGTGGATACGATAATGAACAGTATGCTTGGAGATATCCAAAATTTGCAAACTTTACTTCAGCTCCTGAGATTGTTAAATGTCTGAATAAGCGTGGTATCTTTGAAACTACAATGTGAACTCAAAACTCAAATTCAATTCAAAACTGGTTGAATGTATGAATTAGCTTAGTTTCTTTGAAATATATATGAAAAGGTAGTTTGTATGACAAGAAAATCAATAAGAATAATGGAATCTCTTACTTTAAACTCCAATATAGTTGGTTAGTGAAAATTTAAAAATTTATTTGAGATAAAAAGATTTCTCTCTCACGCCTCAAATCACTTATTATTTTATATGTACACAAAACAGCTATATTGGAGCTTGAATGGAGTAACAATTTATTCAGGAGAGAATCAAACCATTACTGTCGTACAAGGATTCAAAAAAGGGGGAAGAACACAAAGATTGGTCCTGGTAAATTCACAGCTACTATATCTGGAGGACTAGGGAGAGGAATCAGGTCTGAAGGGGATAAGCAACAATTTGAGCCGCGAGGTTGCTACAATGCAACGGGAATGTTTCTATTTGAATTGCTAATTCTTTTTCATCCGCTGTATGTTCCAGACATTGCAAAACGAAGCTCACCCCTTCCCTGTACCAAAACGCTTATTTTTTATCCCTTTCATTTAATTCAAACATAACCCAAATTGTTTGGGAGTTCATATGAAACGTGGGCCTTGAGTTATGACAGGTGAATTCACAAGTGAGAACCAACTTTTTTATGTTTTACAACAGAGACAGGAATACCAGAGTCGAATGAGTGGAAGAAGGTTGGCAGATGAGACCTTCGAACAACAGATTCTGCAGAAAAAGGAAATGGCAGTCGTTTGTTCTAGGTGGTTTGGAAGTGGCCAATTGGGGTTCAGTGAAAACATGGCCATTGGAAGCTGAGCGGCGAATTGGGCGGAAAACATTTTCACAGCCAATTAGATGATCTCTTCTGAATTCTATGTTTCATTTATTTCTTATCGCTTCCTATCAGTTGGAGCCAGTATAGTTCTAGTGAACTGAATGGACGATGCAAGTTACCACTAACCAAAAAACTTTCTCTCTCATTCCCAGAGGATTGTGTGACTTCATCTGTTTCATTTTTAGAGAAGAATGCCATGATGTCAAAATATTTGATGAGGATCGTTTCATTCAATATACGTTTGCCTACTTCAATTCTATAGGAAGGGAGAGTAGATAAAGTAACAAGAGCATGTTGGGAGTGCCTGATCAATAGCTTATAGATCTTTATAATCTTTGAACTACCTCAAAGATTATTATCGAAATTTGTGCATAATCATGGAAGTGTCAATATAATTATTTGAATATTTAGTGATAATCCACATTTACATACTAGGTGATTCGCCAAAAAATAATTCGTTTCCAAATAGTCAAACATTCCAAAACTAATATAATCATTAAAACTGAAAGATATATCAATAATAGAGTAATAAGATCTGTTCAACTCATAAATTAAAGCAGCGTCTAGTAGTAATGAGACACATACTGAAATTCGCTAATGTGTGGTTCAAATTAAGTAAAGTATATCATTTATTTTATCATTTGAATGATTCGACATTAAAAGCTTGCCTCAAATGCACGTAAAAATTATAAGATACGTGATGTTGTCAATGAGAAAAAATATCAAAGCCTGATGAATAGAAATTACAAGAAACATTCCTTCACTATGATTGTTTGGAAGGGTATAAGAATTTTGAAGATTCCTGATTACGATTCCAAGGTAGTGCAATGGAATTAAGCTGTAGAGTGATCTCTCAAAAAAAGGTGGAGATCAAGGAACAGGAAAATCAGAGGCATGAGGAGAGAAAAAAGACGAAGGAGAAGAGGTTGAAGAAGGGAGGGAAGGAAAGGAGAAGAGGTAGAAAAAGAGAGGGAAGAAAAGGAGAAGAAGAAGAAGAGAAAGAAAGAGGAGGGAGAGAAGGAAATCAGGCACTTAGCAGAGCTCACACAGTGATCCATCAATGTCCCAAAGAGGTCTGCAAGAGACCAGCAGGCAGCAAGCATCTTGCCTTTACTTGCATTGGAACCGACACTCCACACTCAAGTTTGGGGTCAAATTGTGTGAGAGGGAGGGATGCTTTAAGGAGAGTGAGGGAGCACATTTGTCATCTCATGCTCAATTAGAAACGAAAATAATGTAATGAGATCTTCACCCTCGTTTTTTCAACTCTTTATAATTCCCGTTTTACTACAGTTATATCGCCAGCTAGTGTGAGTTTTAAATCACAGAACGGTTTTTTCATCACGATTCTTGGCTGTTTCTGATTTTTCTAATTTCGTGTATTCCATTCCTGACAGTAAAAGAGGGATTTTGATTTTTTGATTGATTGTTCAACTTTTTACTGAGAGCTATACGCACATGAACTCTAGAATTTTGCTTTGGTAATGAGAGTGATAATAATGAGAGCTGGATTTTTAGGCGGACTGGATATAAACTAAGATTTCCACACAGAACCATTCATCTGAGAAATTAAAAACGAAAAATTAAAAAAGGAGGGCATACTATACTATTTATAAATTCAATATGGACATGATTGGAATCTAGCACTTGATAGCGCTGAGACCATAATTGATAAAAATATAACAGGAAGCTTGAAACGAATGGATAAGTGGAAGTGGAAAGATGAGATTAATTGAGAATTACTATAGAACTTTAGTATCTAAAATTTGGGTAGAAACCCAATTAATATAGTATTTATCAGAAGTGTAGAAGAGAATCAGAACAAACAGTAAAGATGATGAACAAACTAATATGATACGTTTCTTCCCGAATTATCAATATGTGATATTGATATTGAGCTGAATTGATTTCAATATTTGTACCTTCACTTGATTTTTCACCCGTCTAGCCTACAGCCAAATAGCGGCAAAAGATCAAGAAGCCAAAATTTAATTAAAATACTCACAGGAAGTATTAATATTTATATGCCAGATAAACCGAATTCACTGGTGACTTGGCAATTTTAATTAAACGAGCAGAAAAACCAATGTTTACACACCGCATAATATGAGCTTGTAACTCTTTTCTCGCTCGTTAGCTTACTTCTCTAATTCTAAGTTTCTCCCTCACACTCAAAACTCTCTTTGTCTTTCTCTCACTGTCTCTTCTTCCATCACTTCTGGACTCTTGAACAAACTCTTCTTCCCTCTCATAGTTCCCTGATAACTTAACGTTCCTTCTCGCTCGTTATTCAACTTTCATTTCTCACATCTTTTCTCTATTTTCTATTGACCTTTCACTCAAATTATCATTAACTATTATAATTTCTCTTTCACCCCAACTCTCGGTATATGATTTCATCAACTCTATCACACACTTATTATTTCACAGTCGCTCTCTCTCACTCTATCTCTCTCCCACTCTTTTACTCTCTTTCACTTGCTTCTCATTCTCATTCACATTCACTTTCTCTCTCCTCTCCGAGTACTCCACCCTTCCGCTAATTTTCAAACAGATTCCCGTACTTTTCTCTCTTTTTCAACAGGAAGCATCGCGCGATTCGCACGTAAGGGCAGTGGACGCATTCTTTCATCAAGTGCGGTCAGCGTTTAGCAATTTATGCATGACTTTTATGAGGATTGTCGTCACACCAAATTCCAATCCATGTAGAATTCCTTTTTTTTTTGTATAAATTAAAATTGTGGGAAGCTGCGTTTTGTTGTTGAACATGATTCGACTTACTTCAGCAATAAAGATTTTTCAGACTCAACCACATTTACAGTAACAGTATTGATTGAATTTGAATGATGTTCACTGATGTAAACAACTGATGACCATCTTATAAATGAACGTCATTTTCATTTTTATCAAATTCAAAATATTTCACATCAAATTCAATATTGATGATTATCTCAATTTTATCTCCATCTTCAAACATTAAGTTTTTGATGTTTCACCTGCTTTCATACCTCAAATTCCTTGAAACAATGAGATAATCATCAATAATAAATCTCAGAAAAGATTATAATCTTTTTAATAGATATCACAGAATTTTTTCTTCCCTATGTTCGTCGTTTCTGTATTCATCGATACTTTTCACCAAACATTTCAATAATAATCATCCAGAAAATCTGTATTCCCATTTTCTTATACACTATCTTCTCAATTTCTTTCACCACCATTCGAACACTGATAACGACCGCGGCTGTCAATAGCATTTCGAAATCGATCACGAGCTCCTAAACGAACCCGGCGAATTCATTCGAGAATGTTTCCATCGGTGAAAGCATGTCTTTGTTTGGCGCTGTGACGTAGTCGCGAATGAGTTTCTTCTGCGGAGAGTATCACAACCAAGAAAGAGGGATTTCTCGATAAAAGAAATATAATGTAGGCCTGCCCGACACCTCCCTACGTTCGAATGAATGGAAGTGCTGGAAGTGCAGTGGGGAAGGAGGAATGTAGATGAAGATAGAGCACAGCCTGGGCACTTGACGTTTGCTGAGGTAGCGTGTACTCTACTGAGAGAGCTAGCTCGACGCGCAAAACACGAATACGAACGATGTTGAGGTGTTGAAAGGGGAAGAAGAAGAAAATGAAGTGAAAAAGGAAGGAGAAGAAAGAAGACAAAGAAGGAGAAGTAATAGAAGGAGGAGTAGGAGGAGAAGAAGAAGGAGGAAGAGGAGAAGGAGGAGAGAAATAGAAGAAAAAAAAGAAAACGAAAAGAAGAAGATGAAGAAGAGGTAGAAGAAAAAAAGAAGGAGAAGGAGAAGAAGGAGAACTAGAAAGAGGAGGAGGAGAAGGAGAATGAGGAGGAAGAGGAGGGGTAGAAAAAGAAGAAAAAATAAGAAGGAGGAGAAAAGAAGGAGAAGAAGAATGAGAAGGCGAAGGAGAAGGAGGAGGAGAAATAGAAGGAGAAAGAGGAGGAGGAGGAGGAGGAAGCGGTGACTGAGATGAATGGTTACGAACAGTTTTCTCGAACAATGATGATGTTGATGCAAATCGCTGCCAAATGGGATACAGAAAAGAAAAGCAAAGAAAGTGCACAGCCTGCTGCGAAGAAAGATGCTTAGAATAAGTGTTTTTTGTATACAGGTTTTGTAATGGCTATGTAGAAAACCATTAGCATTCAATGCCTATCGAGTGAGATTTTTAGTTTGAAGTAGTAATATACTACATCTTTTGTTCCATTGCCATGAAAATAATGTATGCATTCAAAGACAAGTATGTCCTTTGAAGAAAGTAGGTCTATTGGTTTGAAATATTATATTCTCGAGGATTTAAAATCTAAGAGCTAAAAGCTAGTGTAAATGACAGCCTGAAATTAAATATCGTGATACAAAAGTAAAAGGTTCAAGTTGTCGATTGAAATGCGTTGCTCTTTGCGACTGAAAAGCATTTTTCTTAAGTAGAGGTTGAAAATTGTGCTATTCGGAATTTGGCTTTTAAAGGTAGAAAAAAAACTGTAACATTTCTAATAGCAAGAACGATGTGTAAGTCTCAAAGTCGATAAGGCAACAAAAGGAAAAATGCCTTGAATTGGAATAGTTCTTTCGCTCAAAAAAACTTTTTGAGTTCTGGTTGAAAGCGATTGAATAATCTTTCAAGAAATGGGAATACTTATAACAGTTCTAGCTGTTCTTTTCCTAGCTTTAACTTTTGTACAACAATTCAACGATCATTTGATACAGCTGAGAAATTGTTCAACTATGAGAATTGCAATTGATTTTCCTTATCTATGATCACGTCTCTTCCTCATCTATCAAGACTTATGGATGAATAATATCAATGCATAACAAATCTCTGAGAAGGACCTGCAACCCTTAGTATTCTTTTATATACGACTATTCTCGTAGAATTCCCTTCTTGTTGCGTCGAATCACGTACAACAGAAGATTCCATATTTCATACGTAATAGCTCCCTATTTATTCTAGCCTCTTGTACCTGTGGTGGGATCTAAAGGGGTTATTTGGTTACAATTCAAGTGTTGGCTAAGCTAGAGAATTGTATAATGAACGTTATACAGTTTAAAGACAGTACACGAGTAGATGGGGAGGTTGGGTCTCTTCACATTTAAACTTTCAAGTTGAAACATATTTTTCAATAGGATGTTTTATAATTATTTATTGAAATAGAACTGATCAACCAAGTTGATTGAAATAAAGTTTCAAGTGAAATCTGGATTCAAAATAAAGTATAACTAGTCACGTTTTCAGTGGTTGTGAAGAAGATACTGTGATAGTTATATCAAATGAAAAAACAAGATTCATTGAACAATCGAGTTTAAAAAAATCAGTGGTTTGACAACATCTTGTCTTTGAAAACTGGTCAGTTATAATCTGTTTAATCAAAGAATACATTCTGGTATGATGGGAAAATGCCTCCAGCTCGGTCAATATTAGTACAATATTAGGTCAATATTATTACAATTTGAGATCAAATTTCTAGATTTTTAATCAATATTGACCAAGTCATTTTCCCATCTTGCAAGAATGTCTTTTTTTCTTGGACAGACTATAAGAGTGGATCGGCGATTATTCCAGGTCATTATATAAGGAGAAGATTGGAGCATTAGCAAGTGCTTAGACAATCATTAGAATGCAGTATGTGTACTTGAAGGCTAATCAATTTGAAATAATTTCAACTGATAAATCACTGTATTAAATCCTAGCTCGAGTTGTGGATGGCAGAGACTATTTCATTGACAAAGATCAAGGCATGTTTGACTCAGAAACGGAGTGACAGACTTTGAGTAACGTTGATTGTTCGTCAAACGTTGATAAGTTGCCATCATACGAAGGGGCTTTGAGCGAGAGCGCGATCGCTGGCGTGCGTGTGAGCGAGTGTGATTCCAGAACTCCTTTTATCAGAGAAATAATTTCGCCTACAACACAACCAAGCCCCACCTCCACCACCACCTCCCATCAACCACAGCTAGCTCATCTTCTAGCATCGTCTGACACTCTTTTGTTCTCTGCCGAGACTCTCATTTGCAATACGTCAGCCACATCTATCCACCATTCGAAAGGAGAAAACCAGGCCAGAAAATTCGCAACGAGAACAAATGATCGCGACTGGAATATTGCAGACAGAACAATCGAGGACACGGAATATTAAAAATATTCACTACAAGTCTGACCATTCAGAATGATTCAGCACTATTCAGAGGTGCCCATCCCCCCCCCCATGGACAGAAGCGCAAATCCCCCCCATTTTCAACTGCTTTAACCACCCCCCCCCCACCAAATTTGAATTCGGTAACTCCTCTCCCAATATAAGTTCAATTTGCAATTGGAACCAAATAATATAATCCTAATATAATTAAGAAGAATGATTCCTACGAGTGAAAAAGCGTTCAACAGTCTACATACAGAAGTAAACAATCATATATTTTCTCATACACAATTAAGACAGTATTCTCAAATGAACTTTTGATGTACGAAAATTAAAGAAGTCCTTCAAAGGATCTTTTATTGATAGGCTATATTTTCCACTTTGCCATTGATTCAATGCGTCTCCATCGATTGTTTTATTCTACTTTCAGGTAGATTACAAAATATTAGCATCAAGCAGACATAATTTTACTTAAGGTTATGCACAGAGAAGAAAGAAGAGTTTCTTCTTCTATGGGTTATATTACTAGTTTAGGATCTATAAATTTGACAAAGTTTAGACTTTTAAAGCTTTTTAAACTTTTAAAGTAATTTTAAAGCTTTTAGTTGTGTATTTTTACCATAATTTTTCCATATTTTTAATAGAAAATTAGAATGATTTACTCTCCCTCACAGAGATACCACCAAGATTAAGCCCTAGTTATAGTAAACATATAGGTAATCAGCATACAGATTTATTTCATGAAGTTTCAAAAAAATTGAGGGATCATTATGAAATCTCCCTCCCCCCAACGTGAAAGATATAAGCGGGAAATGAAATCCCTCCTAAAAATATAAAAATTTAATATCAGAGGAAAACCTCTTACAAGTTTTAATAGTGAATGAATATAACACAGGAAATCAAAGCTTATTATAAAATCCCCCAAAACTTGAAAGCTATAAGCTGGAAACAGAATTCCCCCTAAAAATAGAATTATTATATCAAATATAATTATTTATTTCAAGGTATTATCTACCGGTATGAATATAAAACCAAAAACATTCTCAGACTTATTTTAAAAAATCCCAAACTCATAAAATATACGGTTAAAACAGAATTCCCCCCTAAAAATAGAATAATTGAATTTTTTGAAATAATTTTATTTCGGGGTGAATTTTTTATGAGTGTTAATAGTAAATGAATATGATACAAAAAGCCATTGGAGAAGGCTGATTGTAAAAAAATCCCTCCCAAGACTTGAGAACAGATAAAAGAATAAGATATCATAGGAAAAAAATTCACGACTGTTGAATGTTTAACATGAAAAACATTTTGAGCTTAATTTTAAAAATACTCCCCGAAAATTATAAGATATAGGCCTAAGCTGAAAATGGAACTCATTCGAAAATAGTATATCTAAAATTAAGAAGAATAGTGAATGAATATAAGAGAAATAATTTTGGGTATAGTCAAGAAAATTCCCCCAACCCCCCCAATTTAAAAAATAAACGCTGGAACATTGTTAGAATTGAATATGAGAAATATAATCTTCTACAAGTGCTTGAATATAACACAAAAAACATTCTGAGGGCTAATTATGAAAAATCCCCCAACTTATAGAAAATGAGCTAAAAAATAGAATCCCCACCAAAAATCGCAGAAGCGCATTTGCGCTGCTGAACCCCCCTCTGGGCACCCCTGGCACTATTTGTGAGAATTCATTCTAATCATGTTTTTTACCATTTAACAAACATGAAAAATGAGGAAAAATGAATGAATTAATTAGTTGGGCTGAAGTTAATTTATAAACAACTAAAGAATCATACATCTAGAGCTATTTAGGTGAGTAAATAAATAGTGAAGTACTGTGAATACATATCAATGGATAACTTGAATGCCAAATGATAAAAGCATTTCTCGAGTTTAAATTCAATTTTCAAATCTCAATTTTCGGGACAAAACATAAAGAAAACGTCTCCACAGCTACTTAAAGCACAGTAGCCACGTGACAATTATGTATTATTGTTCAACTTGTATACATTCGTTGTGGAATATTCTTGTTAGTAGTTTGTCGAGCATTGTAGGAAGGGAAAAAGGGAGAATCTTGTGAAGGACCGTCTTCAACTTGTTCATTTTTAATTGCTTACTTCAAGTTCCTGAACATTCATCTCGCAAATTTAATCTCTCTCAACGCAGTTCCCCCCCTCTCACTCTCTCTCCATCCCTATCTCTCTCTCTCTCTCTCTCCCTCTCTCTCCCACTCTCTCTCTTTTGCGATCTCATCTACTTTCTTTTTTTCTTACTTCATATTTCCAACTCTTTTTCATTTCTATGTCACTCTATCTCTCTCATGGTTGAGTGTTAATGGGAGGTATGTTCTTGAGCATTCCTCTACAAGAATGGACATTTATATGTCCAAACTCCGCCTTTTTATGTAATTACAGCATCAGTTATATTACCGTTTAACATAATTATTAAATCCGACATTCCAATCATTTCCGTAAGTTCCAATAGTCTATAATAAGTTTTAAAGCGAGTGATGTAATAGTATAATTTTGCATATTATAGGATTCGAGCCGATGTTTTTGTAATTTACATAAATAAAGTAAATGAATCTGAATCTTTCTGTCTAAAGATTTCTCGTATACTACTTGTCTCACTTCCTCCGAGTTAATCATCATTTCCCAACGTGAAAATGTGGACAGAATGCGTCAATCTTGGAGAAACAGTTGAATAGATCATAGAATAGAAGAAATGAGTAGAAAAGCAGAATGGCAAAGAGAGGCTGTGCAACCGTTCAACTTGAAAAATGTGAAAAACTTGCGACAATCGAAAAGAACCAATGCGAAAGTAAATAGGAGAGTAGGAAAGCATGCGCGAATCTTAGGCTGAGGCCGCACTGCCGGTGGGTAGAGCCTGGAGGGTGGAGGGTAGTTGGTAAATCTATAGAACATACACACCATCCTAATACATAGTATGAATGGTATGACGTCATTCTGTTTTTGAGGTTATGTTGTCCATATTTAAGGATTTCAAGATGGCGGCTGAACACATACCATTCATACGATGTATTACTGTGGATGGTGTGTATATTCTATAGATTTACCAACTACCCTCCACCCTCCAGGCTCTACCCATTGGCAGTGCGGCCTCAGCCATAGAGAACAATCTGAATAGATTCAGATAAAAATTGGAATGGAGAAAAACCAAAATGAATGACATAGGAAAGCTGTAACACTTTATAGTTGGAATGAGATAGAAGCATAAAGAATGGCGAAGGGAGGATGAGCAACATCATCTTTCAACATGGAAAGTTCAGCAAACGTCAATCGTGGAAAAACAATGAGAAAGAACATATAGCCAGAATAGTAGCCAGCCATCAATTCGGTCAGCGCGACCCTAATTGCACAATAAAATGTCCGGCGAGAAAACTTATCACGCTTATTGCATGAGGATGACACCGTATTGGAAATGTATCATTGGCCTACAGAGCGCAGCGCACCAAAGACGACAGATCAGTCGAGAAAGATATAGAGCGCCAGCCGAGTGAGATAAAAAAGACAATTCCTGAGCCTGAAATATCGTCGACGATATTGTTCAAGTTCGGTAGCCACGGAGAAACTCGGCTGCTTCGACTAGGGAGCGATCTTTTCTCGACAATCCTGCTTTTAGCCAGCGCCGCCGTTCACCTGACTAGAAGAAGGACGCCGCGAACGTATATAAACTTTGATAAAGTGAATAAGCGCTTGTGAGTCTGGGCGATTTCTCATGCGAAGAACGTCGTCTAGTATTCTGATTCGGTGGCCTATAAAGGCTGAGGAAAGTGACTCAAACTCCTAACTCCAACACTCACACACACTAAAATTTTCACACAAACTCCATCTCCTACACTCACACACGCGTTTCCCTCTAAATCTCTTGATAAGTGCTCTACGTATACCTCACAAGGCTGTTTCATAAAGAATCCACTGGGATGACACACGCTTTATTCATGGTACTGCGCTGTTATATGACGCGTTGGATTTTATGGCATCCTAAAGATTTACTTTCTGTTACTGTTTTACTGATCTATGAATCTTGCTTTACGTTTCAAATCAGAGTTTATCCATTGTAAAACATGGAGTAGATAGCTATTTATTTCGCAATATCGACCAGTGTTTTACTCTATCATGGAGTTCTACAACAGCAATCGAAGTTCTATAAATACATCTATTGCTATGTTTCCCAATACATAAATTTAAGCTGAATTTCCTGTTACTTGTATTGCTCATTAGAATATCTCTGAAAAGTTATATGATCAACTGAACCACTGAAAATATTCATATAAAATGAAAATAAAAGGATGAAATATATTATTATGAAGTGGGTTGTTTCTTTTGAAAAAATTCAACACATAAGTATATTCTCATCTTCGGATGTACGTTAAACAGACGGTCCTTGCTGACAGAAATCTTCAATTATTCAACATTTAATTATAAACTGTTCATATTAACTTTGAAAGTATAATTAATATCCCATGAGGGAAAAATTATAACAAGCTAAATTTTTCGTGCTCTAAAATTTTTCAAAATTCTATATTTTTTCGATAGTGAATAGTTATTTTGGTGATCTTCCTCGTGTTTTCGGACTCTCTTGATTCAGAAGATATTTAAAAAATTCAAATCTCATGGTATCATATCGAGAAATACCATGATTTCTCATCGACGGAAATTAAGGTTATGAACCGGCATCATAACCTTAATTAAAGGAACTTCCTTTTGGAACTCCCCACCGAATACGGCATACGAATACAAATATCCCATGAGAATGAACAATAATTACAAAATCAACTCCACATTATCAAAATCGAAAGTGATGATACCGTACAAATGGCAGAGATAAGAGATAATTATGGTCATTAGCAATGGAAATATAAAACATTGGTGTGTAAACAAGGGACAATCCTCGAGCGTAATTATCAGGGACTTCGATATCAATTGATATTCATTTAGCCATCAATCCACTCATAACAGGGTGACGAGATGGAAACAAACGAGAGAAAGAGAGAAAGAGAGAGAGAGAGAGAGAGAGAGAGAGAAATACGTACTGAGAGATATAGAGAGGTGTTGTTCTGTATTAGTAGATTTTGCAGACGGCAAAAACCAAATGACCGAAATACTGAACACAACTGGACTACGTCCGGTGCCTAGAAATGCTATGAATAATCCCCAGTAATCATGCAAATCAAACGAATAAGAGAGCATTTGTGTCGAGCATGCTCGCACCAATTCCCTACTGCATATTTACAAGAACGAGATGAAAAAATTCTATCAACGAATCGCTTATGGTAAACGTATTTATCAAGTCCGTTGAGGGCAATTTTTTTGAGCGTGACACGTCGAATTTCAAATAACCTGGTTGAGTATAGTGTGAGTACGATTTCAAAAATCTGGTGTGGTACATCACACAACTTTCCTTGCCATTCATATCTGCGTACGGTACCTAATACAAGTATTTATACGTAGTTATCAGCAAGTGCAAATTGCAATATTCCCTCTTCCATCCATTACTTCCTCTTCTTCTGGTACTAACAGTGAATTTTTTCACTCGTCGCTGAGGCCTCGCGCCTACCGGCGCTTCGGCCCATCGTAATATGTATGATTTGCAATTATCACTAGCTCATGACGCCTCGCGCCTGTCGGCGCTTCGGCTAGCGAAATCCATTATTCTCAACAATGCTTCGGATCTTCTGCTATTTTGCCAGGAACGAGAGTCATGGCAGTCGATAGGGCTTATATAGGACTGTTTCGGGTATGAGTTTAAGAAAAATCGTTACAGACGTTTTCGAGAAAATCGTAAAAACACCATTTTTGGCATATTATCCACCATTTTTCCGCCATTTTGTGATTCATTTTCTTAAATTTCTTCGAGTCGGGTCCTTAAGTATAAGAACCTTAAGTTCGAAGTTTCAAGTCAATCGGTCATTAGGAATCGAAATATTGCAAAATCCATTATTCTCAACAATGCTGCGGATCTTCTGCAATTATATAGGACTATTTCGGGTATGAGTTTCAAAAAACCGTTAGAGCCGTTTCCGAGAAAATCGTGAAAAACACCATTTTTGGCATATTATTCGCCATTTTTTGATGAATTTTTTTGAATTTCTTCGAGTCCGGTCCTCATGGTATAAGAACCTCAAGTTCAAAATTTCAAGTCAATCGGTCAATTGGGGATCGAGATATAGTGTCTACAGACATACACACATACATACACACATACATATACACACACACACACACACACACACACACACACACACACACACACACAGACCAATACCCAAAAACAACTTTTTTGGACTCAGGGGACCTTGAAACGGATAGAAAACTTGAAATCGGGGTACCTTAAATTTTTTTGGAAAACAATACTTTCCTTACCTATGGTAGTAGGTAGGGCAAGGAAAGTAAAAATCATCAACAGAAATATCATGTTATTCATTGAGTTGGAGATAAATAATTCGAATAACTTAAATAGATTATCTTATAACTGGAATAACTGGAAGAAATAAGATTAAATTGATGAATTAATTAATTTGGATAATCTTACTAGCTTAGTGCAGATTTCTCTAGTTCTTTCACTGTAACTTATTTTATTAGAAATGAGTAAAAAAGCATGAATATGAGAAAGTTGGAAAAATAATCAATTTATTACCATCAACTATTAGCCTACCCTAAATAATTGCCAAATAGTATTCTACACCTACTGGTTAATCAGTTAGCAATGTTATGCTACAGAAGTGCTTCTCTAATGAGCTAAGGACCACGTTATTTAATTCTAAAAAAATAAAGATTACTAAAAAATTCATTGGATCAGTTTTATACGGATCACCAATGCTATAAGGTGAGAATTTCAGTAAGACTATAACATTATTAAATATTTCAGTTCAATCATAAATGAACGACGCAAATGTTCTTATAGATATGATAAACAGATGAGGTGGAAATTGTTGATTGTTGAAAAAGTTAAAGGGAATAACATTGTTGATTAAAAGACGCACTTGCAGAGTGATGCACTTGCTTTAAACGCTTTTCCCAGCTGAATTTGAATCAACAGGTTGTGGGAAGAGAATAGAAAAAGATTCAATAGTATTATTGACGGAAACGAATGAGACCAGACTATAAAAACGCACACACAATGTGCTACGGCAATAATAATTCAACTTCGTATTTTACGGGATTCAAGCCCTGGCAATAAACCAAACAACGTTCCACTTCCACTGCTGAGATTTACCGAAAAAGTCTGGTATCGAAAAAGATGGGAAATACTCTGTGAAACTGGTTGCAATTGTGATTTTTGTGTTCTGCAGTTGGAATAAACTTGACTCATGTGGGTAAGTGGAATGAAGGGGTTTCAGGTTGGATCAATTTGATTAAATTCGTTTACAATTAAAAACCGTCAAATATTGAAAGCTCCCACGTCATTGAAGAGGGAACTTTAGAAAGAACTTTCACTTGAAAGAGGAAACTTTAGAATTCATCCTTCATGGATCCACATCCATAAATGATGTAAATAGAATCACATATTATGAGTAAAATTTCTTCGAATAGATTCTTTGGGTGCTCAATAGCCTACTTCACAGTGGTTCCCCACATAAAATTGAAATGCGCTTGATTCCATGAAACTCAATATTTTTTATACATAGGCAGTATGTATATTACCATTACCTCATTTATCAGGTACCTTTACCAATTGAGATAACCATTACCACATTAGTCAGGTACCATTACCAATATTAAGAAAATCATTAATCTCATAAACAATCACTATCATTAAAGAATGAATGAACGCAATTCTCTACATTACGATAACAACAATACAAATGTAATCGCTGTACCGGGAGTGTTATTAATAGCATTGAAAAGGATAATAACAGGAGAAATCATTCGGGGAAAAAATCATGTTTTTGAGCTGATAACTGAAATTTATCAAGATAGTTCAATTCAGGCAGCATGTACCTGTGCAATTGACCACACGACTTGATAAAAATATTAATCCACATTTTCGAACATATTCAAATTCGAAATTTATATGTTATGTTTCTGAAGGGACGGATTCAATAATTATTAAATCGAAGATCCTCACACGTTAACCGTAGCTTACTGTGTTTCCCAAAGATTGACATTGATAATCTTGATCGATAATGATTCCTGATAATATTTCGTGACTATAATTCCTCCATACAGGTGGACGTTTGATCGGTTTGTGTTACCACCCCTCTTGCTCCCTACTATGCAAACTGTATAATGAATAATATCAGAAGCGTGATGTTTTAATATTCATAGAATTGTTTTGGAGAAGGAAGAGAAGAGTGCAATAGCGTGCTGAGATCGATCTAGAGAAGTTGTGCTTTCTCCGACCATCAACAAAATAGCCGGTCGCCTTTTTGAAACGCCACCACCCTCACGTCAACAATAACAAAAGGGGGGTTCGAGTTGTCAGGTGAAGTTCGGGCACGGAATAATACTGCATTTACCATTCACCCCAACCAGGTGGTCACAACTACACGTGGCCTGGCGCTAGCTTGTCAACGCGCAAACGGTTCTGCGCATCGATTCCATACGTCAAAAGAGATTACACTCTTATTATTATACGAGAAGTTGGGAATTATTTTTATGATTATTATTGTTGTCATTATACAATTGTGAGGTGTTGAGAATAATTCAATTACACGATTTGTAACATTTATTTACAGGAGATGTGAAAAATAATCCAGTAATTGATGAGAGAGTTTTGTTATAGAGTTATGTTTTCAAGTTGGTGAGAAAAATGAAATCATAGTTCCCTTTGAAAAATTTTTTTTACTTGAAAACAACATGTTTCGTACTCCTTAGAGGCCTTTTATTAACACTTGAAAATGCCTCTAAAAGTACGAAACATGCTGATTTCAAATGAAAAAACTTCTTAAAAGAGTACTGTGATTTTAATTTTTTACTACCATACATCGATAGTAGCCCTAGGATAAAGGAAACAATTTTACATTTGTATAGTGTAGTTCTAAATTTAGAAATTTATGTATATAGTAGACATTTGAATTTGTAGAGTTCTTCAAATATTCAATATAGTTATTCTTTGTATAGTCCTCAAATATCGAATTTAATTCTGAAGTTGGATTTTTCTAAATGATTTATAACGTACCTTGTATAGAGAATATTACCAGGCGATCAATCAATCGTAACATAACTTCACATGCACTCTCATCCACACTCTTCACCTCACACATCCACATCTTCAACTCCTTCTATCTCTCCAAAATTCACTCTGACTCTCACATTCATCCCCTATCACTTGCTCACTCCCACCTGAAGCGGAAGCAGCAATCAGGGATCAAAGTTCAGCCATTAGTCAAATAGAGACAGAAGTTGGTCATCCAGCCCGACCGCAACAAAGAGGCGCACCGCATCGTCCTCCCCACGACGGGATCCTCGGGGGATGTCCCACTCTCCCACTTCACAGACCGGATGAAGGGTGAAAACAGAGAACGCAACCGCAGCGCCCGGCGCAAAGAGGTTTGTCTGCGGTCGCCGCTTGATTACAGGGCGGAAACATTCGACAATTGTATCAAAGACTGGTGTCACCCTCCTAGCTCACCTGAAACCCACCCACAAAGCTCTACATATTCATACACGGCGAGGTAGCCTATGCGAAAAGCGTTCGAGTTCAAGGTCGCTATAGCAGAGAACGTAAGGTCGATAGGTCCATTCAATCACAGACAAGAGATGAAATTAATATAGGCTTCTTGTACAAGTGATGAAACCAATTCGGTTTGGTTTAGTTTCTGATGAAGAAAAACATGAAAGTATTATCCATGACAATAGATTTAGTATAAGGTATTATAACATTTTTTTAGTAGATAAATCAAAATTGATTTAGTCTAGTAATGTTCAAGTTACTTTCAGGGTTCAAGGTGAGTTTTGAGTCCACAAGTAAAGGACATGATTTCTCAAACTGTAGCTCAACTGCTTCAAGCTTTGAAATATTATTACCATGACTTTGAAGAAATAACAAAAGTATAATATTCTGGATAAAAATTTTCTCTTCATTTAAAATTGGGTATCTCGGTTTCTAGTTTTCAAGCTCTGCAATGATGTATAATTAGCCTAAGTATAATCCAATAAAACTATTATTCAAACATATTCATTGTTTGAAAATTAAACTTTAAACAATTTCATACTAATCACACAATAAAATCTGTGAAGCTGATAAACAAATATGAATCCAACACATATTATAAATCAATTCAGATGGACAGAAATGTTCTCTATCAAGTAAAGAACACAATCAAAAACGAAGGATTTTGTATTACAATGAGAGAGGTAATAAAACTTGCAATAATGTTTCACAAAATAAACAATACGAGGTCATTATAGAAAGATTATTGTACACACGACACACTTATTAAAGAAAACACAATGTTGAATCGTAATTATCAATCACTTTACACAACAAACACTTCAAAATTGATTACATGAACATGATCACACTGAACTAGGGAAACATGAAAGCGACGAAGAATACGATCCACATTAAACAAGAATGTAAAATCTGAATAGACTGATCCAATACCGATTTTGCAAAACAGTTTGACCGCAATCGCGTTGGAAATTTTGACGCGTCGCGATCCCGATTCTCGGTGAATGAGGAAGGACATCACGGCCACGACTGCGGAATGCAAACGAAATGCTGGAGGCATTGGCGTCGAAACAACAGCAATCCGATGACGGCAAAGAAGAAGAAGAAGAACGAGGGAGAAAGTGTGTAATAAAGGGAGAGGGTGGGGGTTACCAAGGAAAAGTCGGGAGCATCGTATTGTGAGTGATAGAGGGAAACTAAAAACAAGGGAATGGCTCCCTGATAACAACTATGTTGGCTGGTGGGAGAGGGGAGGGTTGAAGAAGGGCGAATAAAAGAGAAAGAGGGAGGAATAGGAAATGAGAGAAAGTTTATACGAAGCTGTTAGCGGGAAGGGATAAATGAATGAATGAATGTAAATGTGTGAAGGGGGTTTCATTGTAAGTGAGCAATACTGTTGTAAGATACTGTCGTAGTGGGGAGTATAGTGCATGCTGCCTAAAAACTACCACTGAACCCCCTACGGCTACACATTAAAGATATTATTATTGTTTGGTTCACCCTCTAGGAAGAAGTTTCCTTAACCCCCACCACTACCAACTCAAATAATAACCGGTGAATACTCATACTCACGCACGCACAAAAAAGCGCACGAGCCAGTACCCGTCTCTCCAATTAGGTTGTTGTTTGGGGCTTCTGGCTGTTGTAAAGGTGCTTGCTTAGCTTTCAACAAAATGATGATAGGGTAACTCCTAAAGAAGTGGCGTAGGGAGTTGACTTGCATACAAACACCAGTACAAAACATTCACATATAAGTAGTTGAAGTGAGAGGTGTGTAGTTGGCAAGTGTGAGGGTTGTGGAATAGTCGTAAAAGTACCCTAACCACTAACAAGAATGAAAATGTGATTAGAATTTTGTTTTTTGAAGGAGGAATGGAGGAGTATGATGTAAAGAATTCAATTAGTAAGAAAAATTCAATAAATTTCTTAAAACAATTACTATAATTTAAATTAGATTGAAATGTATTCCAAATTATTCTTACTCTATTGTTTCCAATTTCATTTGAATGAAAAAACCTTTTACTTTTGGAGTAGTTGTGTAGGTGATATTGAGGTAGTTATCCATATTAAATGAAAAGACAAGACGTTGTCAAACCACTGATTTATTAAAAAATCAGTGGTTTGACATTTGGTTTGACGTCTTGTCTTTTCATTTAAAAAACCTTTTACCCAATTTGAAGAGGAATCAGAAAAGGTATATTATTTCCATGTATTCACTCACATTCCATCATTTGATTACTGAGATTTTTATTTCATTTCTCTATTCAGTAACAATAGGGAGACGGGTTGAGCTAGATTCATTCTGCATTACCAGATTGAGTAGGGTGTATTGATTTATGCATAGAGCTTTATGAAATTTCCAAGTTCATTCAGATATATAGAATTATCATATACTGTATTATGCTAATGGAAATAGAATGTATTATTTATTTTCAATCACCTAAAAATGGTGAACCTATATGGGAAAGAAAGCTTATGCTAATTTCAAACAGATAAAATAGAATATTGCATGTTACATAAGCGAAAACATGTTTGAAGCTTTCAAGACAATGTAAATCCGCCACACTTGAATAAAAGGAACAGATTTATTGATTATAACATTCAACAGCAGGTTCTATTCGATTGAGTATGTATAGTGTTTAATTCAGTTTCTTCAATTGAAAACTGTCTCTCAATCTACTGAATAAGATAGCTGAACCGTAAAACTGGAATTATTGAGTTCTATTACAAAGGTTCAGAGCAGGATTAAAAATGAGATATTGATAATATTAGTATATGGATACAGGAATGTTCTCATTTTTTGGTTGTTTTTTTATGTGAATTTGTGAGTGAATATGAATTATAAACGTAGAATTTTATTAAAAAATTACATATATGGCCAAATCTCTAGAATGAAAAATAAATATGTTTGACTGTTTATTAAACTTTAGTTTATTCTTTTTGTTTGCTTATTGATAAATGGAAGAAGGTTGAAAATGTAAACTGGGAGATTCCAAATTACCGTATTTCATTTCTCACAATAATTGATTATTAGGCCTCCCTCATAGACTGTAAAGTCACGTTATCTGAGAAAAAATCGTGACAACTAGAAGTAAAAGTTTGGACTAGCATTTGTTGGGGACCCAATGTTTTTCAATTTTTCGTCTTCTTCCCCAAAACTAAAATAATACCAGCACAAGTCAAAAGTTAACCAATCGTCCTCCTCTCACCCCCTCCATTTTTACCCCAGAAGCAACACGCCCAGAGCTAAGGCAAGATCACGTTTGCAAACATGCGATAAAGCACCGAGGGTGGCCACTCGCTATATTAATGTGCATAGCTCACGAAAAAGCAAAAGAAGAGAATGTTGACGAATGATAAAGAGAAGGAAATGTGGTGATAAAGATGAGAAAAGGAATGCAAGAGGAAAAGCCTGCATTACAAAAGACGAATATTTAAGAGATGAATAAGATGAAAAAATTATTCAGAGGAAGAGAAGTTGTCAATTCCCAACTTAGGAAATGTGATATAGAAGGAAATGAAGGAAGGGTGAAGAAGAAGGCCAATAGAAAAAGAATAAGATGGAGAAGTAAAATAGTGAGAAAGGAAATATGGAAGACTATTGGAATGGAAGTATATTTAGATGTCAGGATAAAGATGAGAATGAAAAGAGAAGAAAGATGATAAATTACATTATTTCAAAACAATATTCCAGAAAAAAGAATTTAAAAATGAAGGGATACGAAAGGAGAGAGAAAATGAAAGATTTGGAGGAGGCAACGACCAAAATGTTACAATATAAAACAAACCGTGGTAAACAGTGGGGAGCTTACTTAGGGAGTAAGTCGAGCTCACTGATGAAGCTATTAATTAAGAAAAGTTGGTTTCCTAGTAGACATGCCACCCCGAGTACAGTAACCCCCGAAAATCATCCCCTACGGCCATAACTAAATCAATAGCAACAAGAAAAACCAGAACAAATCAAGCAGAAGCATTCGCCTGTAATCCACACAATGCCCGGGTTATCTAATCAATGATTATGATTTATACAGGGCGTTCAAAACGTGAAACATTAGATGGAATCCCCATGGGAGGTTCTATATCACTATCATGGAATATTATTTATCCTTCTCACATTCACACACTAATAATTCTGCTATTCTATTGAAATTCCAGTACAAACTTTCATAATTACATACAATTACATTACATAAAATTTCATAGATTACAATAAGTTCTGCTACAAATCATTTTTTGCATCATAAAAGTACAATTAATTTAGAATTATGGAGTTTATACGGTAAATTGGATTATCCAATAAATCATAATATTGGAATTGAGTAGGCTATAATCAATCATTAATCATATCACATTGACACTACTTCTCGTCTTCTTTATAATTTTTCTCTTATGTAGGTACTGTACAACAGTACCTACATTTTATACCTACAATTTAGTAATTGAACCATTACAATAATTGCACCTACAATTTCGAACAGGTTATTAATCACCTTCTTGATTCACTGGAAAATTTCTAATTAGAAAAGTTCTATTTTAAAAGCCTATTATAGCTAACTTTTGGAATTTTTAGATTCTTCAATATTGTAATATTGTAATCCAAGAAATAGAAAAGAGATTAGGAGAGCTGTTCAAGACAGTTTGTCATTTCCTCGACACGGTGACGCTTATTCAATTGAGACAAACAGTCCTTCCGCTGCCTGACAAATTAATAGTTTGATCAATGGTTCATTACGTAGACTGAAGGGTGCCTTCCATCCGTAATAATATTTTTCGTCGACAAGCTTCCGTTACAGTCCGTATGGTAGGGAGACACCCGATTTTCATTTGACGCCCGTGACACGTGTTCGGAAAATTCGTCATTAGGGCGCCCTGTGGAAAGAGGAGCGGGGAGGAAAAGCGTCTGTTTTCCTCTTCAACAATTTTCAATGTTCGATCCACACTCATCACTTATCGCTCAACTCAGGTGGAAAGAATGATCCGTTATGAATCAAGTGTTAATTTTCGATTTTCAATATTCACTCTGTGATTTTATTTCATCAATGGCTCAATAAATTAAATCAGTGGAAATAAAGCAACCATACTATACTCACCTCCGAAGTGAGTGATTTGAACAATAGATTCATCCTCTTCTATAATGAATTGTACATAGTACAACACATTCATCACAAAAGTTCAATTTTGAACTGAATCTAGAAAGTTATTGTCAACTATCATCCACCACCTTCAATCATATCATTAGTTTAGCTCGAATTTTTTTGTCAATAGGGTATTGTTTAAATCACAAAGAATTAAAAATTGGAATTTGTGATTTCGAATTTGGTAATTGTTGAATAACAAGGAATTCAGAATAACAATTAATCACAATCAATTGAAAGGAATAAATTTGATGCTATGAAACTGTGAAAAATACAATCAAATCAGTAAAGAAACAATAAAAGAAAAACGAGAAGGATGGAGATTCGGCCCACTAGTATAGAGAAAATTCAAGGGATATAGCCTAATATTATTTTGTATTAGAAAAGGAGAAAAGATAATGTTATACATCGCACATAAGAAAGAAAGATAAATATTTCGCGTGTAAAAGGGATTAGAGTGAGATAAAATCGGAAAGTTTAGTGAGGATGGGAAGGGGGTTTGGAACTATCCGGAGGATGTGGTTTGGTAAGCGACGTCGGAAGTTGAGAGGAAGCTATTTGAGGTGTTTTGAATGGATGGGTGTCGACCGGCCATCAACCCCCACCGCAAAATATCTTCTGTCTTACTTTAACATCTTCACTTTCTACTCTATCTCACTTGCTCTACTCATGTGAAGCGTGAGTACGAGAGAGGAAGGATAGCTCTACTCTAAACAAGATTATATTTTCTACAAATTATAAACGTGAATAAGAGGAGAGAGAGAGAGTAGAGGTGAATCTTGAGGAAGATTGGATAGTGAGGTTGTGAATATTAATCGTATATTGTGAACTTCCTTTGACCCCCCCTCGTTGGAAGTTGTCTGACGAAGCATAACACTATTTCTATGAATTTATAAGTGCATTTTGAATACCAACTTATCTTACGATCAAAAAAATGATGAATAAACATGTCCAATTGACTCACGAGTATTTTTTTTTATAAAATAATCTAGTAATGGTCGATGGCTGGTCAATATATTAGAAAGTATTCTTTTCAAAATAATTGTACCAGCCTCAACTTCATCTTACTCCATCCTCTACAGTCACATTAAAAATTAAGATACATTTGAATATTTTATGAATTTAGACTTACTGTATGGGTTCCAGGTCATATTATTTGATTCGGGATCGTTTACCTAAAAAAATAAATTCAACACATTAGAACAATAAGTATTGAAATACTAGCAATTACAGTACTAGCAATACTACGGTCCAAGAATATATACACACTTTACAAGATAGGTACAGATTATGACAACGCCTACAGACAAACTAAAAACTTGATTACGCAGCTATACGTAGTTTTGCATTCTAATTTAGATTTCGATTCTGAATTAAGATAGTAGGTGTTACTTTCACTGGGTTACTGGATTGCAATCACAGAATATTATCTCACTGGTATCATGCTCAATGATAACCCTCAAAGTCCCGCCTATTCGCTACCAATTGGTCAAAGATGCGTATTTCTTAATTTCGCTGGCAGATGGCAATAGTTACTGAGTTACTTATTAGTGTTAAAAGGAGAAAACCCACTTTGATTCAATTCACTGACCTTCATATGTTCAAAAATATTTCTTCAGAAATATACAATCATAAATTCTCATCATGATGAGAATAGAATAACTTCAAGAATGTTTGATGAAAACAAAGACATGATCAAATAGAACTGGACCATAAATGACTATTGTAGTTTAGTTTCATTATCTTTAAAAAGATTTGATGTCCACAATGATTTGGTTGGATTAAATTGGAAATGACAATCGAAGTTTATCCAAGGATTAAAATGTAAATTTATTTGAATGAAGCTTTAAGCTGTCAGGAATTGAGAAGAAAAGTTATGGAAATCAATGGCAATTATTAGAAGAGAAAAGGTGGCTCAAGGAGATAAGCAGACTGTCAAAACTAAACGGAGAAATGTTACTGAATGATTATATTGAGTGAGCGTATTTAAAATCCAATATCAAGATTCGCAACACTCAAAGAATAAGGTGTTTAATAATCATTTAAGAATTCTTAAAAGATTTATCTACTCCAAATTTTGTTCGCGAAAAAGGTTCAACTAATCCCCTCAGGCTTGAGATTTCACCTCCATTTCTTCTATTCAAAGACATTATTTTTCACTTATAAAAAATTCACTTTTCAAGTTCACGATTCTATTTTTCATAAGATAGAATCTCAACAGTTCTGATGTTATGGATATGGATTTACCAATCTCTTTATGATTTGAACGTGATGGTGAAAGAAATCTTTACGTGATAATAATATAGAAGTGGAAGAAGATAATTAGGTAGAATGAGGATTATAATAATTAGAGATAGGAATATAATTGAGGTACAAGAATCGATTGACTAAATTCCCCATTTTCACCTCTGCAATATTTAGTAGCAGATGCAGTGCGTACGCCTACTTGAGCAAAAGTTGACGCATGCGCAGAACACTCACACACTGCACGACGACTGATAAGAGGCTCTTGATGACGTAACAGGTCACGTGATCCATTACTGCTCCAATTAGCAAACACTATTAACCCAAACCACCCCGACATGCACTTGCCTCAAACTGTCTGTTCTGTTCTGTTGCCCTTACATTACAGTCATGCTCTATCCTCAGACTACTCATCCTCCGCCCACCCCCCTTATCCAAAAACCACACTGACAATCTTCGTATCGCACGTTCCAATCTTTCGGACTTGAAATTCCTTCAATTTATCCCTAAACCAACTTCGGTTCAGCTGCTGAGAATAGGCTTACCTTTGTGGACCTGGTTCATACGTGAGAGTTTCCCAATCACTAGGACATGATTATTTTGTCTTTCGATCTAATCACGATGGACAATATGAACGAGTAATCGATTCTACTCGAAAATATATCTTCAAAACCTATAGAATCTCCCGAACTTCAAAAACAAGAAATCAGCAGTTTATATGTCTCTACTGATAAAATAAATATTGATTTCATCTTAACTAATAAAAATAATACAATAAAACAACAAAATACATTTTATATGAACAATTATTGATTTTCAAAGTAAGAAGTTTTATGTCCATTCAAATTGTTTCATACTGATTTGGCGTCCCAACCCAACGTCAGAATTGTACCACTGGACTACTAAGCTGGTAAGTATTCGATTCCATCTCCGTCTGGTGTCTTATTTTATTACTTTCCATCTCATTAACAAATCATCTTCTCAAATCACCGGTAGTGAGGTACTCATTTCAAAATTGTTCGACATTATCTTATTTCAATAGTCTGAAGAGTATACATCGGAAATAAATATATCATTCATTACGTTTCTATACTCTTCACATGAAACTAAACTTTGTGCATGGAGTGTAAATCTCAAGAGACATATTTCTGGAATGTTACAATTTTCTCCTTCATTACTATACAGTATAACCCAGTCAAAGACAAATAAGTTTTTTTCACATAAATTGAAAAGAATCAAGAATGTTACATTCTGACAATCCACACTTAAACTATGTCTCTTTGTTCATCTAAATAATAATGGATTTGATGTACAGTTTGTATTATTGGATTATCGAGTGATTTGAACTCAATTTCATCGATTTGATTTCAAATTCGATTTTCAAAGAACACTACTCAAACTATGATGTATGGATTTTGAGAGCATGAGTGAACTATAAAGCATAGAGATATTTATGTCTCACATTGAATGTGGATGATTCCATGTGCCAAATGCAGTAAACTAGTAGTTACAACTGTTTAGTAAGCAGTTGCCTCATGACAGATTGCCTAAGCGCGCAGCATTAAATCATAGGCTAGATATTAGTAGTACATATTAATCGCTGCCTCACATCATAATGACTAGAGCCAGCCGGTCAGTTGTAAAATATCGTATAACTAGGATAACTAGGCAAGGCATGTTGCAAACTCTATGCTTTAGTACTAGATGACATAATATTTTAGTTAATCTTTCGTAAACTATTCTTTATTCTTTATTAATACATCGATACAACTACTTGAATTGGGAGGAAAAAATAGGCATAACCTGTGCTATTCCTCTCCTAAAAATTTTATAATGGAGTCAATATCCTCCAAAATGAGGTACTTATATAATAGCACTGAGTAAACACTTAATACTCAATCCAGGAATAACACTGAAATTTTGAATTTAGAATGTTGATGGCCGGAATTTAATAAATTATGCACCAAAGAAAACAATATTGAAAATTAGAGAAATATTGCACAAATTTGAAAAATTTCAAGCCAAAAAATCACTAAACTATTCACTGATGATTGTAGGACTCGAAGTCCATCTTTCACATGAAAAACTGTTCAATTCTCAACAATAATTATTGAAGTTACATTGAAAAACAATTATTCTTTGTGATTTCTTAGAGAATGGAAAGAAAAATGTGGTCAAAAATGAAAAATCGTATGAAAGACTGGAATGTATTGTATAATCTGTGTAAAAAGTAAAAAGATGAGTTAAATAGAATAAAAAAGCTGATAGATGTTTGGATGAATGATAACGCTAATAAATAATATAATGATGGAGGCGAAAATGGAATACGTAATCTCAGTACAAAAAGATGGGACTCAATTCAAAAAAACATCCTAACTACTGTTTTCACTCATGCTCTCATATTTGCATTCCTTTGAGAGGACTAAACTTTTAACAAGCAGACTCTTCTAATCACCTGTTGAAATTTCGCTGTAATTGGATTGAACCCTATTAACTCGCTGATTCTTCTAAGCTTCTAACTTTTTCAAGTTCCTCCTTTACTTCTCCATGTATTTTGTAAACTTCATCTCTCCGTGGGAAGATCCTCCGTATTATTCAACCTATTTCAATTATTTACTGTATAACAATCACGCCTGGTCCATTACATAATCGCGAAACATCATTCTTTTTTCAAAATTCATAAAATTATAATAAATTAATTGTCTCTATTACAGGTGAAAGTTGTTAGTCACAGGTACCGCACAAACATACTTTTAGGCTTTCACACTAACCACTTTTGTAAGTAAGTAATTTCGGTGAGTACAGTTAGTATATCTGGATCAGTATAGTTAGTATAGAATATCTGGATCAGTATAGTTAGTATAGTATATCTGGATCAGGATGGTTAGTACAGTCACTACAGTACAGTCTATAGTGCATCAGTATAGATATATCTGGATTACGAACAAAATTTTTCATTGAATATGCATTTATTGCAAGCATTGTCTACTGTCAAAAGGTAACCAGACTCTTTAAAGCAGGATAGAAGTAAATCCCTCAGCTGGCTTTTGTTCATCCAGTAGGACAGCTTTGAAATGCGTCCACATGTCCCAGAGCCCCAGGTGTTGTTAGTTCAGAGATTCTGTCAGATGTATCCCAGTTCCACGTCCAACCAGAACGTGGATTCTCACTACAGTCAACGAGATAAACAAAAGTAATCCTTTCTTGATGGAAAATACGCAATTTTCTCAGAAACAACTATCTGAGATCCACGTCATTAAACGATCTATGTTAGACCAAGGGCCTATTCCGATATACATACATATGATTCCGAGATACATAAAATTGTGCACTAAAAATTCATTGAATGCAAACTAACGCTGATGGGATGTAGGAATAGGGGAGGACGTATAGGGAGTATATGAGTATTGAAGACTACAACTTCAATAAATTCTAAGGTTTATGAAACGAGCCCATGGATTATCAAGATAATTATAAGATTTTTCAATTATGTGTTCAATGAGTTAAAGAACTGTGAGAAACTACCAATAGTGATACAGTACAAACCTTATAGACTAAGAGTGAAATAGATTTAAATAATCTTTTTCTGCAATATTTGTCACAAACCTATTAGTTTAAGATCTACTACACAAGCAAACAACCCTGTACAGGATGCTGGACACTCTGCCAAGTAGAGGCTAATTCTCTGAACCAAAATCGGCATGGAACAAGGGTCATCGATAGGCCTAACAATACTTGCCCCCGTTACGCATTAGTCTATCACTATCAGACCGCCCATTCCTTGTTCTTGCAAATCACTGGGTTCTTTTCTACTCCCCCTTCTTCCCTTATTATAGTATCATAGTTTCTCTTTTCTTACTTTTACCTTCATTGATGATTATTTGCATCTCTCGTTTGAATTGAATCCCTATAGACAATATAAGCTTTAGACAATTCGAATTAACTGTGATATAAGTATTTTATGGAGTATAAATTTGCATCAGTTTAGTGAAAGATTAAATACAATTGGAATCATGTACTCTTATAAGACCCTTTGCAAAAACCTAGTTGCTACAAGTTCAGTTGATGACAAAAACTGTGGACAAGAAATTATCATTCCTCTAAGTGACCTTTGTCTTGTTTACTACCAATCTACTCTTTCAGCGAAGCATCAACTATTAATAATAAAAAAAAACATAATTCGCCATCCGCCAGTTTTTTGTGAATTTGTGAACTTTTCATATTATATTGTACAGTGAAATGATATTTTATCATCAATACAATAATAAAAATATCCAAAATTTTGGAAACACAAGGTATTTGAATCAGAATGCCGTTTCTAAAAAATACTTTAAACTAAATTAAGACGTAGGTGGATTTTCAGTTCAATGCCTTCGATTTCGGACCATTTGTAATGGGTCCATCTTTAACTTGGACGTCTTCTGTCTCTTTTCCCCATTGATATACCAACCAATAGCAAAAGAGATTAGATAACATTAGAATCACTCTATTCAAGTAGATTACAGCATTTATTATCTTAAATCCTAGATAACAATTTAAAAGAAAATCAATTACACGATTGAATTGAATAAAGAAAAATACATGCAGAATGAACTTGCTTATTACAAAGGACAAAGGCATAGGATTCAATAATCTTACAGAAGTAATAATAATTGTGATTAGATGTTTCCTTAATCTCAGGGCTACTTTATCACTGTTTTAAAGAAATAATTCAAGAAGGGTACTTGATAATTATTTAAAATAAAAATTGTGATAAGATACATGAAATGGCGGAGTTTGGACATGGATGTCCATTTTTGGAGAGACAGAGAACGTTCAAGGACCAATTACAAATAAATATTATTTTCTGATAGACAACTATAATATTCTTGGAATCCTTACAAAAATTTCACCAATGAACAGTTTACAGAATCTTCTAGCTTTAGTGGGAAATTCTAGCAACTAAAACATGGCTTATCCCCTGCGAATGAACCTCACACTGCTCATCCCAACCCAACCTAACTGTACTAACTACACAAGTTAGACGTTTAACTATTCACAAATAGGCAAGCCAGAGTGTCTGCCAGGTTCACTGTTAATTATTCAAGGATACCGTTACCAATTCAGTCAAACCCGACGAGGAGATAATGTCTCACCGGCACTAGAATAACCTTTTGTTCAACGAAAAGTGCACCTCCGGTGAGAGCCCATCATTCGCCAATTACCAGATTGAACTGAACCGATTTGAGTACTGTGGAGCGATTCCGAACTCCATGAAATTACATCCACACATCCAATCAGCTCCGAAACTAGAGTAATAGTTGGTATTTTCCGTTTGGAAGGAATTGCTGTAATCATGATCTGCAGAAATAGAGTATTTTAAAATAGATGCATTCTAGTATTGAGCAGTAAAATTCATTTTATTTTTGTGTTGGACATTGGAAATTGATATAATCGCACTTCAAAGGCACGAGATGAGAAAAAAATGAGTTTCTAGGAAATGAACCATGATATCAGTTATGATGTGTTCCTTAATATCGTAATATCAGGTTATTTGATTTCTTTGTTGATGAAAAGAATCATCAACATCATCATATTCATCATATAACATCTTCTTCATCATATCATCATCATCATCATCAAGACTAACTTGACATTCTTTACTTGACAAATCTGGAGGACGTAAGATGACTCAATAACAAAAAATATGGAAACAAGACAATTCAACCAATGAAAAAACTAGACTTGTTTGATGGTTCATAAAATTAAAAAATTAGGTTAATGCCAAACATTGAAGTAAAACGCCGCAAAATGATTCAATTTCATGAGGAACTCTGTAAATGATTATGATTACGTCAATCACAATGAGCATTCTCCATTGAACATTTCACTAATGCTCATTCCTTAGCTAAGGATTTAATAGCTCAGATTCAGGACTTCATCAATTCTAACTAGATAAAATTCAGGACTACGTTAATTTTAATTCCTCCTTGCAATTCGTTCATATTATTAGCGAATCAGAGACAACGGCGCAGTCAGAATGCATTGTTAAAATTCAGCATCTTCGTTAAGAATCGAATGGCCTACAATCGACTGAGAACTGAGAGAAATTGAACAATGAATAAAATTTGAATTTCTAATCGAACCTATCGATTGCTGGAAACGAGCTTTGAAGAAGTCTGAGACCAGAGAACATGGCTTAGCTATTCTAGTTGGCGGTGAGGACTTCGTTATTTGAATACTTGAATAAACGATGCGGTGTCATTGGAGCAGCTAACCACTGCATCCACGGAACCATGTTTCTCTAGTCAGTGCACTCTGTGACTAACAAGATTGAATAATAATAGAGTTCAAACGTTTTCCGTATCACTATCGAGTAGTCTCGATTTCCATTGAAAGAATTATCTTTTGTAGGGTTGCGAGTTTATTTGTAGATCTATAATTGATTTAATAACTTATTCATTATTCCATTTCTATCCATTCTATGTTCATTGATGAATATGTAAAAGTATAATAATTAGGAGCAAATAAATTTATCCGGTTAAATATAATTCGTGGGAGAAACGATTTGCTTACCAGAAAGCTGTTTATCAGGATATTATTACAGTAACCCGTTATTATTCGATTAGTCATTGAACAAACTGTTTCATGTCAATTCATGTCTATTTCTGTAGGAAGAAATAGTCCCACCAAACAACATGAATATTATTGAAACTTTTTCGATCCATCAGCTACGTCTAGGAACAGAACAGGTACAATATTGTACAAGAATGATGTAGTGATACTTGAAATCTGTCATGATTTTCCTCGACAAATTCTTGTTAGATGTATAGATTGTTCCTAGTTTCCTAAAATGAATATCAATATTGAATGAATGTGAATATAAATATGAATGAGAGAGCCCCCTCAGAATTAATAGCTGTGGAAAATATGCACTCGAGATAATATTGATACTCTCTTAAACATTTTTTCGTTTCTATTGAACATTTTATACCTATACCGTTGATTATAGCCCACCTACATCATGATTTGCAAGACTTGCAATTCTATTACAAAATCTCTTTGTTATTTATTAATTCTGTGGATGAATTACAATGAAGGGTTAAAACACAGACAATAAAGTCCAAACCGTCTTTTCCCAAATTTCGATACATGATTACTCAAAAAGAGGTTGTGTTTACTTGTTCATCAACACTGGGTTATAATAATAGTAATAATAATAGTAATAATAATAATAATAGTTGGCCTCCACATCACCCCTTACAGCCAACCCGTTCCACCACATGGCGCCAAGGTACTGTAGTAAGTTATGCTTAGGCTTTTTTTGTGCAATAGGACGGCTCTTAGCCTTTGTGTATTGCATCTGTCAACAGTGTATATAGGAAATGTCATCTAATGTTTCTTGATTAAATTTGTTGAAGCGATTTTATCTTCCTCATAAAAATACTGGAGGCTTCAAAGAAGTCTATTTGAATTGACAATTTATTCCCAACTGATATACATCTCTCAACAGGAGAGGCAAAGCTTCTAAGAAAGGAATGAAATTGGTGATGATGTCTCAAATTTCGCGCAGGTACAACAATTCCAACTCCGCGGTCACCTACTCTCTGTTGCCCATGAATGCATTTATACAAGAAAACGGCATCAAATTTTGTTCTTCGCCATTCTAGGGATTCGAACTTTGCAGATTCACAAAATTGCCCATAAGGTAAATGTTCCATGTCTGGCATAAGTCTCTTCAGAGCAAGACGCACAAACCTCCTTTGAATAGATTCTATTTTTTTGTAGTGCATAATCTATCTCTGTTCCAAATGACTGATGCATATTCTAAGTGACAACGTACTAGAGAGCAATGAAGAGTTTTTATAGTAAGGGGATTTTTGAAAACTCTTCCAATCCATCTCATCACACCAAGTTGTCTTCTTGCTCTGGCTATGATGTTATCAATGTGTGCTGTGAACAGGAGCTTACTATCAAATGTGACACCTAGATCCATCATGTTGGTAACTCGCTTTATTCTTGCATTCTCAATCATATATTGAAATCCCAGAGTGTTTGTCTTCCTGGAGAAACTCATCACGAAGGTCTTGTTGACATTGATGGGCATCGAATTCTTCTTTGACCAATCCAAAGCTCTGTCAATATTGATCTGCAATGCAAACAAATCTTCTCTCGAATCAATATTTTTAAATATTTTGAGGTCATCTGCATACATTAGAACTCCACAGTCAAGATTTCTTACAATATCGTTCATGAACAGGCTGAATAGTAGAGGGCCTAGGTTTGAGCCTTGTGGAACTCCTGAAGATGTTGTGAAACTTTTGGAAGTAGCTCCCCTGAAGCGCACATGGAATGTTCTACCCTCAAGATAAGAAGAAATCCAGCTGATCAGCATTTGATTAAACCCAATATTAAAAAGCTTCCGCAATAAAATTGAGTGCAGCATTTTGTCAAAGGCCTTCTCCAGGTCTAAATAAACCACATCTACTTGTTCTTGGCTTTCAACACACGGCCCAACATAAGAAAGGAAGTTTGCCAGATTAGTTGTGGTTGATTTTCCAGGCATAAACCCATGTTGGCAGTCGGTGATGACACTCTCTACATTCCTGAAGATATGCCTGCAAACAACTCTTTCTAGAACCTTTGCACAAGAATTCAGGATGGAAATAGGTCTGAAGTCTCTGATATTATTAGATCTGGCTTTTTTAGGGATAGGTACAACAATGGAGTGCTTCCAGACACGTGGAAATATTCCCAATGAAAGACTGCTTCTAATGATTGATGTCAAAACTGGAGCAATGAGACGACTTATTCCTTTCAAAATGAAGACAGGGATTCCATCAAATCCAGAAGATGAATTATTCAAAGAATCAATCTCCTTGAGTATTTGTTCTTCACTCACACTAGGCACTCCAAAAGAAGATGAATAATTATTCCCATAATCGATGTCTGTATTGCAACAATTGGATGTGGAGACATTGTTTTGACACAAAGAGGAAAAATAGCTGCCAAACTGCTTGCAGATTTCAAGTGGTTCTGTAACAATAGCGCCATCAACTAGAATAGAGGCCGGACAGTTGTTTGCTTCAGTCCTGTTTTCCCTAGCATATTTCCAGAAGGATTTAGGGTTTGCCTGCAAACACGCCTCTGTCTTTTGAGTCATTATTAATCTGTCATTACTCATTTGATGTTTAACCTGGGCTCGAAGAGTAGAAAACCTTACATAGTCTCTTTCTAGTAAGCTTCTCTTGTATTTCTTGTGCGCTTTTTTCTTGGCTTTAATCAATCTGACTAATCTGCAAGAGAACCAATAAGGAAAAGCTGACTGTTTAGGTGACTTTTTTGGAATGCAATCATCCATGGCCTTCTTGACTACATCAGAGAAAACTCTAGCAGCTTCATTGGGATCGTTATAGTTGATGATTCCATGCCAGTTGGTATTTCTTATCTCCTCAAATAGTTTGAAATAATCTCCTTCCTTGAAGCAGTAAGTAGCCCTGGGCATAAAGTGTAACAAAAAATCAATGGTCTTTATATTCACGGAAAACGGAGGGTGATAAACATCAGGAGTAACAAATGGCAAGACTGCATGAGAAATTGAAATTTTCTTCAAATTGCTAAGTACCAAATCAAGTACTCGATCATCATTCAAGCCTCTATTGAATTGATCCAGACAGTTCTCTTCAACGAATTGGAGTACAAGCTCAGCCCTTCGAAGTGATTGATAATGTGCATTGGGAATAAGAGAATAATCCATCCAATGCACAGAGTCGGCATTAAAATCACCCAAGATAATCAGGTCTGAAGAACCACCAATCAATTTTTCACTTATCCTTCCAAAATAACCGTTCAGGGATTGCAAGTCTGATGTAGGAGAAATATAATGACAGGCAACCAGAAGGTGATGTCCAGGAAGCCTGAGCTCAATCCATGTAACTTCAGGCAATAGTTCAAGATCAAATCTTCTTATTGCAGGTAGGGATTTCTTGACCGCAAGAAGAGAGCCTCCACCTCGGGTCTGTCCAGTTACATCATACTGCCTATCAGCTCTGAAAATATTGTAATTCGGTGGGAAGAACGTTGAACTACTATGCTGATTACCTAGCCAGGTTTCAGTCAGAGCTATAATATCAAAATCTGCACCAACAACCGAAGTCAGAAACTCCATAGATTTTGTTCTCAATCCTCTGACATTTTGATAAAATATGCTCAGATCTTTAGTCATGAAGATTTTTCACTGATACAGCCCTCCACTGAAGTCACAGTATTCACAAAAGTTTTTTTGTCCCCAGACTTAGCTCCAGACTGAGTGAGTGCTCCATAAAAAGGTGAGATTATTGCTCCTTCAGGCCAAGCATCAGGCTTACATACTTCATCAAATACATTTTCAGTGACAAGAACATGAAAAGAGCTGTATGAGTCTGGAAATTTTGACCGAAGTCTCGTACATGACACAAAGCCTGATGATATAGTGCTCTTGACCAGATCTTCAATGTCTTCTGCTGATGTATCAGGCGAAAAACGGCTAGCAAACAACGCCTTGTTTCTTGCTCTTGTAGAGATGTTAGTACCTTTCCTCAGGCCTACTTGAACAGGTCTATTATTCTTTTTTTCGGTATTATGAGACTTTCCTTTGATAGTTGAGGCGTCATTGCTAAACTTCTTTTCACTTTTGTGCAATGTATTTGTTTTTCTTGCTTTTCTAGCCACAAGAGACCAAGTTTCAGCTGGTTTAGAAGGAACTTTGCTGCGTTTATCCTGCTTCGCAGCCTCAACGACGACAGGAGAAGGAGCAGATGTACTAGAATTTACTTGCAAGGGGTCACAGCTTACGTAGTTTTTACCATTGCATGGGGTAGGTAAAATATTAACATTTGATGCCTTGTTAATGAGCAAAGCATCTCTTAATTTTAAATTCTCCTCACTAAGTGACGAAATCTCCAACCTTAAAGCTGCAATTTCCGAAGGCAGGTTAGAGATAAGAGAAGCATTTGTCTCCTCCAAACACAGGATCTTCTGACTGAAAGAGTCTTCTAATTTCCTAAGCATACTTACTATCATATCAATTTTTTCATTGTCTTCAGAGACATTGTCATTCTGTGTTGAGTCAGAGTTCAGGCTTTGACTTGTCAATGGTTGACCACCTGGTAGTGATCGAATCGGAGTGTTGTCGTTCACGATTAACGACGCTTTTGACGTACAGGCTTGACACTTGAAGCCTGAGTCTTTGTAAAAGTTCAGATCTTCTTGGCTGATTTCTAAACAAGCCACGTGTTGTCTCACAGTGCAGGTCTCACATTGGAGAACCTCTTGTCGACCATATATTAATTTATTACAGTTTATACATTCTTCTTTCCTTGGCGCCATTATTTTTTTACTATTATTATTATTATTATTATAAGATTTCTACTCTTATTTTAGCTTTCAAAAGAAAGACATTATTATATGAGTATATTGAGATCGAATAATAAACAAAGAGTGCGACAGTAGGCTCGCACGTCGCCAAAAGATTAAACACAATCAGAGAGTAATCGCTACCGAGAATACAAGTTAAAAAAAAAAGAATAAACATGAACGGAGAACAGCACTCAAAGCTAGGAAGATCGAAAACGTCGGTTGATTAGGAGCTACGAAAACGTTTAGGAAGATGATAGGAAGAACAATTGCCGAGAGAGCGAACAAGGCAGGACTGTTTGGAAGCTCCTGACAAGACAGATAAGGGAGCAGGAAGGACGAAGACGGGAAGGAGTACAGAAGCAAGCTGTCGCAGAAAGTCAAGTAATAAAAAGAACGACGATATTAAGAGTACACGAAAAGGAGATAAGATGATAAAATTCAAGAGCACAGAAGTCTAGAATCAAAAAGAACGTCGATGATGAATTATCACAGAGAAGGAACACGAAATAGAGTCGCTGTTATCTGCAGAAGATAAGATAAGACGATCCGAACGAAGCAGCAAATCGAGCGAACAGAACACGAATCTCAAGTCAAAAATTATTAAAAAATATTAATATTCAAACACATAAGCAGCACTTCAGAAATTTGATTAGTTCACGCTGAAGACGAAGACAAACTCCTTCAAGCACACCAATCAAAGACTGAGAAAGTTTTCAAAATCCACACAAAAACTGAGAGAATTCACGGAGCGCCCCCAGCCACGACCTGTCACGGCAGACTGCCACTGCCGAATGATTTTCAAAAATAAATTGAATAAAATTAACAATTTTCGAGTATTTTGCCGACAAATCAGATCTGCGCAATCTTTTTCATCGGAATGGACAAGGGATTCAGAGATTTGGCGAGAAATGTTGTGCACATGTTGCCAATAATTCGTATCGAATTCGCATTAGCAGCCGAATGCGACAGCAAAAGAAGACAACTTGACGACGACTTGTCGTTTGTCGTCACTGGCATTATTGATGGCTGCCAGCTCACTGTCAAACTTATGGCTGACAGCTCCAGAAACTTCGAGATCTTTATCAGATGAAAAATAATTTTTTTGCCATAAATGATGGAAGAAATTATAATATTGAGAATACAAAGTGAGACTTTTTCTTTCTAGATCTATTTCCCATACAATAATTACGGCAAAAAAAATTTTATTATTTTTTATTTGAATATAAATAGACTGTTTCTCATTCCCTCCAAGCAATCTCATACAACTTTCTCACAATGGAACACTAAAAATTAACCAGTAAGCCACTACCTTATTACGCTAAACTCAATACGTGCATACGTTTCACCGAATTCAGGGCACATTTGGTACGTTGCGCACTATTTTGAGCGGGCGTCGGCAACACTGTTCACCAATTCAAAAGCGGAGGATGGAAATGTCATGTCGACATATCAGCTGAGCTGACAACGGAGCAGAGCACAGCACAGCGACACGCCGTAAGCCGATCGTTATCCAGTTGCTATATTTACCCTTATCAGGATTATACGGGGTGAGTGGAGGGCAGTAGGGTAAGAGAAGTGGTAGGAGGAAGAGAAGAAGGAGGAGTGAGAGAAGAAGGAGGTGAAGGAGGTGAGGAGGTGGACGAGGATCAGAAGGAGAAGGAGGAGAGGAGGAAGGAGGAGGAGAAGAGGAGGAGGAGAGGAGGAGGAGGAGGAGGAGGAGGAGGAGGAGGAGGAGGAGGAGGAGGAGGAGGAGGAGGAGGTGAAGAAGAAGGAGGATGATGATGCGTTAGTGGAGGAGGAGGTGACAAGGTATCTGCACTCGGTTAATTCTTGACCGAGGATCAAACCAACTCTCCATTTACTCTACGATCGACCCGACAGGACCAGTCCACAGTATGCAGAGGAGGGCATTCGTATTAATAGATGACAAAAATACCATTTTCAGAAATCTTCAAACTGCAATTCGCCAAATAAATGACAAAGAATGGATTTGTGAATTTCCATGAAAACATTCTCTGACATCAAAAATTGGCTTAATCAAAAATCCTGGATTGATGTCATTTTCAAACGATTCGTTCTCGGTAAGGGTTTTTAGTCTAAAATAAATTTCAACTCTCCTGTCAAAGGTACGAGTTTAATTGATGAGTATTTCTGTATGCAGTATGTGTATGATTTTCATAGAAGTTTCCAGTGGCATTCGTATGAAAACTATAAACAATTCTTTATTTTGTGGTTTTGGTTGTTTTAGAGATGGAACTCAGCTAATCTATCAGTTTTTGTCTTTCAAAATCTCTTTATTTCAAGATTGAGTTCATATAGACATTGCGACTAGAATACTATGTTATTTATATTTATAATTTCAGAGCTACTCGACGTTAAAGAGGAATAAGCAGCATAAAATCAACCAAAATAGCACAAACCGATAAAAATCTAGATTAGCAAAAAGGATATTGAATATATTCTAAAGTTGTCCAGACTTTATGGATTCTGCAGTCGGATTATGAAAGCTTTCAAAGACCAAAAAAGGTGAAAACATGAGATGTTTAAAAAATGAAGGATTGGAATTTTTTCGGAAATAGATAATGAGACATTATCAGGACATTCATCATAGATGCAGTTAATTAATATGATTGACCAAATAAACCATATTGACAAATCAATTAAAATTCACTATTAAGCCTACTTCAAAAATCTCTATATATGAAAGCGAAATGGCACTGATTCATTCATTCATTAATCACTAGAACTAAAAATCCAATCAACCGAATGCATTCAAATTTGGCAGGCATGTTCAGTTGGACGTTTAGACGCGCGTTAAGAACGGATTTTAAAAACTTTTCAAGGATACGCCTAATATTTTAGTTTTTCTAGAGTTTTACGGCGTTTTCTTCATTTTTTCGAGAACCAATCGGTAGAAAATGTTGATATTTAGTGGGCAGGTTCAGATAAGGTCTAGAAATGTTGTGTTACAATATTTTTGAAATCCTTTCATGATTACGCCAGTAATCAGGTTTTTAAAAATTGTAGATGTATTGCGGGTTGCATATCTTCCGCCTTGATACGACCAATCCAAACTGTAAATTCAATGGTTCAGCGAAATTATAGATGAACTAATTTGGAAGATATTGAATCAAGTTTTAAACTATGTCCGATATACTTTCCAAGGTTACGCTTAATATTAGCGTTTTACTTTTTTGGAATTTTTCTAGAACATATTGGCAGTAAATGTTGAAATTGGGTAAACAGGTCCAGATTAGGTGTAGAAATGCTGTGCTCAATAAATTTCGGATCCCTTTTGAACGGAATTTGCAGGCGAGCGAAGCGAGCCTGTTTGACTTACTTACACTGCCTATACTGTCGGGGGTCCAGGGGGCGGAGCCCCCTGTCTAGGCGGAGAAGGTGAGCGAAGCGAGCCTGCTGGCTAGTGAATCAATAAAAATGAAAAACCAAGTACCTTTATATATGTGCTTTAATAATATTTCTTAAAGATATTTCGAAAATGTACTCAGTTTTTTCATAATATTTGAACGAATGAATGTAACACAAAACAGAATAAAAGCTGAAACAACATTATAGCATCCGTGAAAGCAATATTATTAATAGATCCAGAAATCCGTCCAAATGAAAGTAATAGGTCTATAACGAACTTATACAAACTAGCCTTTATTTGAACAGCCATAGATGCTTAGTTGAAACTCAGATAGCATTCTAGCTGCTACTGAAAACATTCCATCTTCATGGATTTGTAGAAAAGACAAATGGTGCAAGATAAATTCAGGCCAGCATTTGCCTTCAAGCGAAACCGGCATGGAATACAAAACTTATACCATACAGTTTGTTTCATCCAACCCCTTTGGGGTAATTGGGTTGTCGGTGGTGGGTGGAGGAGACGGGAAAGAGGGTGGGAGAGAGACGTAATGGATGGGGAGAGAAGAGTTGTGATAGAAAGAGGGGTATGGGTATGTAAGAAGGAAATATGAAATAGCGAGAATTGATAGATAGAAAAATTAAGAATGAATGAGGTTAAATAGTGCAAAAAGTAGTGAAAAAACATGGTGATTGAATGCAATAGGAAACTAAAAGGAGGAAAGGTACGAACGAATAAGAAATGGAAGGAAAAAGAGAAATTGATGAAATAAAAAAGTAAGATGAAGAATTCTAGAGAAGGATGATGGTAAAGAAGTAGATAAAAAAAAATGGTAATTGAATTCAATGAGCAACGGAAAGGGAGGAAAATACAAACGAGAAGTGAAAGAAAAAAGAGAAGATGAAAGAAATTAAAGGAAATATGGAATTAAGAAAAAAGTTTAAATTTTCCTTCAAGAAAGCAGTTACGATTGCAATGTCCAATCTATCAATTGACCTCGCGAGTATATTATTAGGGATTATTATAGTAAATAATATTATTGAAGAAAAATGGTATGATCGATTCATTATTTTATCATTCACATTCCATGGTAATGCCCAAATAAGAATGTTCACATTTTCCTTATACTTATGAAAAGCCAGTAGAAAAGGAGAAAAGGGAAGTTAGGAATAAAAGCTAGAAATGAACGATGAAAAAGGTAAAATGAAAACATGTGTGCAAGAAAAAAGAAAAGTGGCCGGAAGCACGAAGGTAGAAATGAAAGGGAATGATGGCACAGCTTGTGGGTTGCAAAAATATGACGGAAACAGGTCAGATTGATGTTGTTAGTGGAAGGGAGAGGAAGAGAAAAAGGGAAATCAGGAAAAGAGTAACAGAGGGGCGGAACAGAAAAACGTTGCGAAATTCTATTGTTGGTGAAAAGTGGTGCAAAGGGGGAAGGGAGAAGATTGATAATAAAGAAGTAAGAAACTGAGGAGAAAAGATGTTGTAGAAAGGGGAAAGGGGAAGGAAGAGGAGTATGGAGCAATGAGAGAAAAAGGGAGAAATCCGGTGAGATAAAAAGAGAAGAAAGAGAAAAAGGAGGTGGTTGGTAATGAGGAAGAGGGGTTGAATGAGAAAATAGAGATGAGGAGGCTGGAGAGAAATATAATGAATGGAAGAACACAAAACGGAGGATGTTGAGAGAGAATAAGTAGGAGGAGAAAGAAGGAGGGAAATGTGAAAAAGGAGGAGAAAGAGGTCAGAAGTGGAGGAAGGGAGAAGTGAATTAGAAAGAAAGGAAGGAGGATAGTAAGAGTTGAAGAAAAAGAAAGTTGAAGAAGAGCTGACAAGGATTGGAAGAAAAACGATGACATGAAGAGAAGGGACGAAGAAAAAAGGAATAAAAGAAGTGGACTGAGTACAATGTGATTTGGAGAAGGAAGGTGATAAAAAAGGAAGGTAAAAAAGTAAAGGTAAATAAGAGATTTGGAGGATAAGTATGGTTCAAATAATGGTTCTGAAGTTACGGATCAGAAGTCCAGTATGTGCAGGCGAACTAGTGCTTGACATATTGTATCACTCCATCGACCGGTCTCTCTTCTTTTATTGTGACTTGGTTGCTATCGTCATGACAGATCAACATACTTAAAGATTGCAGCGTTCACAGAATAACTTACATCTTTGGCTGTTAACGTAACGAACACATTACACAATACTTTGAACAACTAAAACACTTCAAGCTCTATGCAGGTGCCTCCATGCGCTCTTTTTCGTCTTCAAACTCTTAAATCTAATTCACCTCAATATTTAGTAGCGGGGTTCCACAATGTGGTGATGTCGGAAGGGGAGGGACTCGCCATGGAGTACATTTGTTAGCAGTTTCCATTCATAGAACCGAACTATACAATAAATCCTTCCAGGATACTGCAATTACGCTCTAAATTCTCCAGTGAAACACATATTACAAGAATGCATCAGGTTATCGGTAAGTTAATTGATAATGAATGTGAATGAACCTAGAGACAAGCGCTTTAAAAGAATTCAGCCTTTAGAAGGTTAGCTGAATAATGCCGAGACTCACGCTCTCAGTCATTGCAGGAGGATTGGGGTGAAAGGTACCAGAAATTTAGTGAAAATAATAATTAAGATCGAGCCTAGCATGTCTGCGTAGATGGCTTTTGAAAGGTTTTGGCGAATTTCATTAGAAATGCAGGGAATTGTTTTTATATTATAATTATAATATAGACTAGAGGTAAGTTAGAATTCATTAAGACGGGAATTCGTTGGAGGAAAGGGTTTTCAATGATCGAAATACGAATTGAGATCTCCAAAAACAACTCAATCCAACTACACACGCCTTGTACCAAGCATTCAGTACACCTTTGGTCGCAGATCTCCTTTTTGCAGCCGGTTTTGCCTTGAAATAAACGTGAATTTCCCATTATTATCGTGGCAGTATAATGAGATTTCCTGGCGTGAAAATGCAGGCGTTTAATTAGAAAAATAATGAGCAAGTAGACGGGAGACTATGGCGAGTGCTTGCTTTGCAGTGTTTGCTCATATTCCTCAACCAGTATTTTTGTTCTTTTCATCCTTTTTTTCGTTTTCAACTCCTTCTCAATTATTTTCTCTGTCACTCTTCACGTGTGAGTGTCACCCACTTGTCAACTACCATTCATCAATTAACATAATGGAGAACGAGGTTCAGAGCGCAAATACATGCATACTACGAAGGTAAGTGACGTAGGGATCTTGGAAATTAATGATTTCAATGATGAAATTGTTTGAGAATTGAACTGCATATTTGAATTTCTTACAATCAGTGATTGACCTGGATTTGAGATGTTAAGGTATCATATTGTTGGTCACTGTTGTACGGCACATGAATGATCCAACGTATCATCAAACCAACAATAACAATTTTTTAATTTGATTTCAATTCCAATTCATTCTAATTCAATAAAGAATCAAATAAAAATTCACAATTTTCCTATTATACCTATTCTTCTGATAATAAATGATTATCCTTTCGTGAATATTACAGGATCCACAAAGTATTGTATAGAACATTAAACTAATTTTGAGATGATCTGTGTAATAAAATGGAACAAAGTTTGATATTATCAGGAATCATTACTCTGAAAAATAATGTAATAAAATGAGTCGAATATAATATTTTGAATGAAAGTTGGAATTCAATTTCATTTATTTTATCATCAAGTATTTCAATATGTTGTAAGAAATGCGAATGAACTTAATAGTAGTTAGAAGTTTGAGAACGAGATCTGAGTTCGACATGTGCTGAGTTCACGCAAGAGATGACAAGATATCATGCATAACCGATATCATAGCAATTGTTTTGCAATCTAAAATAAGGTACATGAATCAGAATAAACAAACAGTGAACAATGAAGATCACTATTTACACTCGGGCTGCTCTCATGACAAACTTGAACTCTCAGCCCAATCCATTCTCCTCCAGATACAGAAACGCACACGTGAAATTATAACAATGATTTATGCCAGCAGAAGCATGCATTACGCCCTCATACTCCACAGTTCATACATACACGGAATATTCTACAAGGAGTACGATTATACAGGTGACTTGCGATTTACTTCCCAACTTCACCTTCTGACAAGCAAATCGCTCCAGGGCATGACGATAAAATTGTAGCCTACACTTCGTGAAACCGCTTCAGCACCTCGTTTTAAACAAAATTTTTCACAATGTAGTTCATGTAATAATCTTTCAGACAAAGGAATGTGGAAAAATGAAGTGAAAATATCCAACTGACCAACATAAAGTAGACTAATCACGGGACATAAGGGACTATTCCTTGTGGACATGGTCTAGAATATCAACTCAATACTGTTACGATCGTATGATCGATATAAAATATAAATATGTATAAACAATCCATCTTGTGATAGGTGTATGCAAATGAAATGCAATATACAATGTGAATTTGTGCATACGATGTATTTTATTAATTCAGAAATGGATTTCTGAGTTTAATAGAGAGTTCTATTGGAAAATATTAAGGAAGAAACGATTTGTGATAATTTAATCAAGAATTTGGCGATAGAGAAAAATTTAAAAATATACCAAAATGATTACATTTTGATATTCCTCATTCAAAACTCTTTGTGACCTAGTCCCACTTTGGAATCCAACTAATACACTGTATAACTGTATTATTCATGTAGTAGATAAAAGCAAAATCTATTCAATCTATGCAAAATACGAGAAGTGAGACAAAATTAAGTTACCTATGACGAATCTTAACCTGGGAAAATCCAATTTTCTACTCTATGAAACAGATAAATAAGGTATTGGCAATGGATGAGTATGTATGATGCTGTATGTATGAAGTATGTACGCGAATGTATTGGTTGCAATCGGTAGAGAGGGAGGGAATTGTAGAAGTGATGGGGGAGGGGGCGTAAAGCACATTGATTTCCCATCGGAAACATCTTGCCCATTAACGAGAAGGTATTATGCAGTCGGACGACACACAATTAGCTGGTCAGCTACCCTCCCGGGCCCCCTAACACCGGGCATCGCTCAAATTTAACGGCTTACCTTTGGCTATTCCAACCTACAACTGGCAAAAGGTCATACAACATAACTCTAATTACCATCCATATTCCCTCTTCCAAACATCAAGTGGCAACAGTTCTGGCTGACAATCGGAAATATGGCAGGGAATGTACCTTGCGTCTGGTGGGTAAGTAATCTGAGCATTGGGTTCGATTCTCGAACGGAAAAGTATTTTTGTGTGGTGAATTTGATCGATTATGTAGGCAGAGGAACGAGAAGACACTACCTCAAGGGGATGAAAATAATACAGGAAACAATATTATCCTCATAAATAATAATTGATTCTTGATTATTTTAAATTCATGATTTATAAACGGGAGGAGAATATTATGATACAGGCTACTAGTTAAAATGCAATACAAAGGCAAACAAGTATTCATTAAATTTCTGACACTTGAGATTTTTTTTAATTAAATGGAAAGATTATACGAATGAACTGAAGATTATGAGCTTATTGAAATCAGTTCCATTGAAATTTGAAATATAATAGACTAAGAAGATTCAAATTAGGATTCATCAAAAGGAAACGAAATAATACTTACTTGCAAATGTATTCCTAGGACTCACTATGTTTGTGGAATATCATTGAAACTATGGAGGTCAGAAAAAATTAATGAATAGTGATTAACTGGATTTCATTAACTGGAAAATAATGGAAATTATTATAAAATTATGGAAAGAATTAACAAAAATTATGGAAAATACATAACAAAGCGAAATTGGAAAAGATAGAAGAGATATGATTGAGAATAACTAGATATCTTGCAAAAAATACATAGCTGAGAGGAAATTTGAAGTCTTTTCTAAAAAATTAACAGAATTTCTCTAGGAATAACGAGAAATTCGATGCTGGAATAAGTTGAGCAGCAGAGCAGAAAACATAAAAAGAACTAGAAGATGGGTTGGATTTGAGAAGGAAAAAATCATGAGCACCAGTAACTAATAGGTTAGAGAAAGAAAGAAAACAGCAGTAACAGGTTGGAGAAAGGAAGAAAGCACCAGTAAAAGTGAGATGTTTGAGAGGGAAAGAAAGCTTCAGTAACAGTTCTCATTTGCTTGAGCTTGGTGTTGGGGCGACCTCAAGGAAATTCCTTTCTTGCAACGAAATCCCACTCTTAAGAGGTCGAATGGAACCACTTATAATACTAGCAGCACCGCAAACCACCCACCCATCAGCCTTTTTCCGACAAACCCTCGAAAGAGCAGCAACCACTCACTTCTCGCGATACGATTTTCGCCAACGGAAATTTCCAAGCACGTTCAGGAATTCCTGTTCTCGTGAATATTCGGGACATTTACAACAAAACGACTTCCTGAAAGATTTGTGGACGGGGGTAACTGCACTCTTGAAATGTGGCTGCCCTTCTACACCAACACCCCCCCCCCCCAAACCGCCACCTAGCAACTCCTCAGCTCTTAAATTATAAGACGCTCTATCACCTGTCTGATGAAAACTCGCGCTGAATTCCGTGGATTCCAGCGGAGAGATCCTTGAAGAATTACAGTATTGGATACTTGTTGAGAATGCTAATCTGTGTTTTTTATGATTTTCAAGAAGATACTTGTCGCAATTTAGTACTTATTTGAAGACAGATTGTTTAATTACTTTGTATTACCAGCCGAATCTTCAACATTAAATAAGATCGACGTTCGCATGTACACTTAAAAAAATTCTAACCCCGAAAAATACATGTTACATGCTCAAAAATATACCTTACATGCTATCGTCGTTATCAAAATTAACCGCATAAACTACTATACGCCAAGGTAAATAGATTACAATAGGTAATAGTAGTAGAAAATGAACAAAAAGCTCAAGTCACTTTCTTTATCAATTTATTTAAATATTTTTATTGGACTACACGAGTAATATACCAACGATGATATTAATAATAACAAGTGAAATTTGGCCACTCTCATTAGAAAAACACGGTACAACTTCAGCCAAGTGCTCGTTTTCAGGTGAATTATATCTCAACCAGTTGGAAAAGTATGACGGAAGAATGAATAATGCTAGAATTTGTTTTCCTCAGTTTACGACCGTAGTAGAATAATAACTGACGCCAGTTACATTTCTAACATATAAATTCTAGCAAACGATTACAATACACTGCAAGAATAATCAAGTTTGAACGAGACGGCAGTGAAACATTTAGTACCTGTCGAGACTTCTCGATGAATTCGTGGGTAAAATTGAAAAGATCATATTTTGAAAGAACATGGCATACACGGAATCAGATTTTTGTTTTAATTGTGTAACTAGCACTCAAGGTATTTGAAAGCTGTCGTGGTAAAATCACATGGTGATTGATGAAATAACTTTCAAAGTTGAATCTAAGTTACTAAGAATCTAGGAAAATAGGTTGAGATGACAAATTAAAAGGATAAGAACTTCCAATCAGTACTTACTATGAAGTCCTTCAAAGATGTATCTTGAACTCACCTGAAACAAAAAACCGTAATTTGAGAGATCATGGATATCATAATACACTAGGATTAGACAATCTTTTGCATCTCTTTTTCATTACTTTTCGCATTACCTACACATGAATCTGGATCTCATGCTCAAAAAATATACACTCTTGAACCGAATTTATTGACAAATACATATTGTTTTCAAACAACTTCAAAACTCAAGTATAGTTAAACTAGTTTACTAAGACTGTGGCTTGGGTGGCTCGTTGGAGGAGTGATAAAGCGCCGGTCTGATAACCAGGTGGACCCTGGTTCAAATCCCAAGCGGAGAACAATTTTTGACCACAGCACAATCACATAGATACGACCACCCCGTCTTTCGGAGGACACGATAAGCCGTCGGTCCCGACTACCTAAAAAAGTAGTCGTCATCTATCATCCATTTCATTACCCACGCACAAGCCTATGAGCTTATGTGGGCTTCACCCTCATAAACAAACAAACTATTCTTGAATAAATTTGTATGATGGGATCTGACTGTCTGATGAAAACTCGCTCTGAATTCCGTAGATTCCAGCGGGATCTAATTGAACTCCTTGATCTAATTAAAATTTATGAATATGTCATCATCTATTTTTATGTACATAGTGTTGGGAAGCCGTATAACATGCTAGTAGAGAATTATTGACAAACAAGGATGGACAAATTGGTTGAGGAAGAGAGTGAGTGAGATAAATAACCAGAACCGCCAACAAGTGAAGCCTTTAGCGCCTGTAACTGACAGGGTTTCTGTTCGCATAATAAGGACAAAGAGGCATTGAAAGAACACCGAAGAAAACTCTCAGGGTGTGGAGGAGCAAGAAGGGCATAACTGCAAGAAAATGAGGTTCGTTTTCCACGTGATTTAACCGGCAGCCACTTCATGCACGACACCGCCATTATTCAAAATAAATGCCTGGTTTTGTTTTTGTTGTACAGGATGGATATGAACCACTCAATCTCCACATACATTGCGTTGTTAAAATTATAGAACACAATGATCATGCCAACAATGGAATATAGAAAAGTTGCAATGTCTTGGATAAATGTCAATAAAATAGGAGCAGGAGTAAGAAGGTACACCGTAGTGCTCGAAGACGTAAAGTATAGCTCTTTCTAGTAGAATATTACAGAAAACCAAAATCAGCCAAATACTACATATTTATATGAAACTCAGTAGGGGGTAATATGGGGCGGGGGTAACAAGGAGCGTGAGTAATATATAGCACCATATTACTCCCTACTCAACTCTGTTTTGAATTACTCTGAGATTTTCCCTATGAGAGGGAATGTTGATAGGGAAATAAGAATGATGATATATCTCATCTTATATATGAAGATGGCTCGTAGGAATTCATTTTACCACGTCCAAAAATCAGCAGTGTGATAGAAGAAAACTCTTCAGATGCGCCGTTATAATGGAACATTGTGAAAAAATTGTAAGTGCCTAGAAAGATTTTGAAACATAATATGTAATTGACCAATTTATATGCCAGCGTCTATTTCAATGTGTGAAAGAGACGGCCATTGTAGTTGCATTTTCACTCGCTAGATGGCGCTAGCTGTCCACGCTTGGAAATAAAATGCTCCTCGCATGGTAAGAGGCTCTTACCGCTCGAGGACAACAGCTGATTGATTACGCATGTAAACGACGACTTTCTAGTCTACATAGGGACCGGTAAGGAGCTTCTTTCCGTGAAGTGTAGCGAAAACGTCTTTACAATACTTTTTACATCGTCACAGTGTGTCTTCTCAGTTTGCGCGAAATATGGATTTCTCCGGATCTTCTATCTAACTATTTTAATTACCGTTTTGATGATTGGGTCGTGAATCAATGATAGGATTCCAGGGGAAACATGCTTTATATAGAGACGGAGCTATTACCAAAGGCTTGCAGTGAGGAGAAATGCAAGTACGTGAATCATGAGGTTGGGCTGTTTTGGATGCTGGACGTGTATGTGGTCATAAAAGTAGCGGCGGCAGCAACTCAACAGGGTCGATATTATTATTATGGAGTTGCCGTGCCGCCAAGTGAGTACACTCGCAAAGAACACTCTCACTCTTCGACACGATTACTACTTCACGCGCTCACGAGAGAAAAAATTAGGAGGAGGAGAAGTGTAAGAAATGAAAGGAGGTAGAGGGAGGAAAAGAAGTAATCATGGAGAGAAAAGGATAGAATGAAATAATTATGTGAAGACGAATCGGAAAGGGATGATGCAAGTAGGAGAATTTAGGAGACAGGTGGAAAAGGAAGAGTGAGAAGTGGAGGAGTAAGAAAAAGTTAAGAGAAGGGAAAGAAACGTGGAAAATTGGTGAGTGATCAAGAAGAAAAGGATTGACCTATAAGTGGGGAGACAAAAGAAGACAGAAGAGGCGAATAAACATGGAGAGGATAATATGGAGAAGAAAATGGCGTGGATAGAGAATTTAAGAATAAAGGAGATAAAGAAGGGGTTATTGAGGTAGTGGTAAAAGTAAAGAAGTTGGAGGAAGAGGAGAAGAAGGAGGAAAAAGTGGAGGATGATCTTGAGAAGGAGTAGGAAGAGGAGAAGGAGTAGGAAAAAGAGGAGGATGAAGAGGAGAAGGAGGAGGGGGATGATGATGATGATAGAGAAGAGGAGGAGCAGGAGGCGGAAGAGGAGTTGAGAAATAAAGATGAAGAGGAACGAGCCGAAAGAGAAGAGCAGAAGCATAAGTACAGTTCAAGACAAGACGAGGTGAGAAGCGCTGCTGAAGAGCTTTGAGAAGGAGGAAAAGATGAAGAGGAGTAATAAAAAGTAAAATAAAACAAAGAACGGAAACTGAAGAACTAAGAAGAAGTAGAGAAACCTGAAGACAAAGAAGTGAAAGGACAAAATACGAATAATCATAATGAAAGAGAAAGGATAATAAGAAAGAGTGAGTACTACTCAAAGCATATTATTATAGATTATAGAGCGTAGTGTATAGAATATTCACTCTACACCTTTAGTTCTACACGCACTCACTCTGCCGTCTGCCCCTACTCACACTGAGGTTATATATCCGACCACGTGGTGTGATGCAACCGAATAGCGGCCTGGCATTATTTATGCAGCAGGGTAGCTTTACTCAAGATTTCATCCTGGAGGGGGATAGGGGAAGTTTATCACAGTTGGGAGGGGAAGAAAGTATCGTGAGGTGTATCGCGTTGCGTGGGTTGTGAGGGGTAAAGGAGGGGGTGAGGGAGTGAGAGGTGTATAAACAGGAGGAGAAAAGTGGGGTTAGAGGGGAGAGGGAGTTGCACAGGTGTAACCCGGCTAAGTCGTGTTTCGGAAGGCTAACTAAGGCTAAAGAGACACCACCGTTCAAATCCTCGCGCGCCCAGCTTAAGCCCCGTTTAAGCTGTGCAGGTCTGGCTGGCTTCACTATCGTTCACACCCCCAGCAGATTAGAAGCGGTGCACCCGAAATTAACTTGCTCTGGTCTGAGTGACACCACTACCAAACTGACTAACATGTGCTTGAATGATTATGTTTGAACTAGTAAAGTTACCGATTTCGAAACTGTAACTGATAGCGAAAGTTTGGTGGAACTTTGGAATCTATCACTGTTCTTGTAGGGAGTGTAATCTTTCCAATTTGTCAGCCATATAACTGTGATTCAAATGCTCCTTTATTGGATTGTTTTCCCTCAATTGATTCTACCTTGATGGGTTCTGTTTTGTCCAAGTATTTTCAACATTTTCTCCACATTAAAAATTGATTTACTTCTGGATTATTCTCCAGGGGAAGAATAAAAAGTGAGCGCAAAAACTTTTTTCTCACTTTTGTCATTGTAATTATGAAAGGATTAATAAATATCATATAAAAATATCCGAAAAAATATTGGTTATTAGCTACATTATGTATTCTCATCTCTCTTGACAACTCCAATACTTTTTTGGTTTGAATTTCATTTCAGTTTGTTAAAACTACAGTGAATTTGGTTTTTAATGATGATATATGGTAATGGGAGAGATGATGATGATGATGATGATGATGATGAATATGAGAGATGAATGGACCTTTATCTCTGAGAGGATTTAAAAATCACCGGGCAGAAATTGAATAAATAGATTTCAAGACTAACATTGGATTACAGTTGAATTATACTTTGAAAAAAATTATAAAGTTCTCTCCACTTTCACAATTCCCACTCCCTACATTAGTCATTCATATTAAAACCTTAAAACTAAACTCTCAATTGGTGTTCATTGTATTTGAAGATTATTGTTAGAAAAGGGATATTTGTCGTAGTACTTTGTTAATGAGTTGATAGATTGGATAAATTGAAACAAATAAACGCTAGAGCTGAGATTTATGTGCAAAGTGGATGCAGTGCTTACCTGCCAACATTCATCCCAGGAGAATATCAAAGGGAAATATTTGCAGGTCGCTATAATAAATGGCTTCTAAAGGATTGAAGGAGTGAACTGGCAGAATGAAATTACTGGGTGGAGGCTGAATTTTGCACGAGAAAATCTCGCGTTTCGGGTAGTTGGTAGTGTTTGATGGGATGGGTCGAGTGAGGAAAAGTGGTTTAAAGTAAGGTGCGCCAAGCGAAAGAAGCTCTCTAAACGCTGACTTCTTTTCAACGGTGCTTCTGAATAGTACAGAGAAAACAAAACAACACAGAACGGACGAAAGAGTTTTGAAAGCTATGTGGAAAAATATGAAACCCGGCTAAATTACGGGTAAACAATCCAAACTTTATTCTCTCTGTTCAAAACTAATATTTAGATATATTTTTCATCCTCGAGCAAACTTATTCCAATATAAAGAGCGCTTGAAACGAGTTCATAGAACGCCAGCTAGCTCTGAAGATACGATAATGATGATTCTTAAGAGTTTAGCCAGCGGCTAGGAAAGGTTTTCGTCGTTATTTGATATCAATTCAACCAATCTCTCCTTCAATCTTCTTACTACCCTCAAGTATTTCTAAAAATTTCATTGAACGCTGATCACTGTTTTTTTTTAACTATAAATCAACTCCAAAATTCTTCTCTATAGCTACTTTTTTATTCATATGCATATAGCCTATTTCTCCTCACACTTCTGCAACGAATTGGAAAGAAAGTTATTTGTATTTTTTATTAATTTTTCCGACTCATTACTATAAGAGTCACTCTTTCCTCTATTCCTACCAATAAATGTTCTTATTCATTATTTCATGTAATAGACCTATAACTTCGATATACGACTGTACAGTGTTTTTCATTTTAAATAAGAATCGCAGTACCCTTTTCAATCATTTAATTCATGCATAACATTTTGCGACTACTCAGAGTAATTTTCATTTGCATTTGAAAAGGGTACTGCGATTTTTATTTAGAATTAAAAATCAGTGATGAAGTAGCCCAAAGATAAAGGAAACATTAAAAATTATGTTTTGAAATCTATTTGTTCATCCCAGCCTGTAATATGAGAGGAATCCTGATTCTTCATCCCTTAATTGAATTAATGATTGGGTTTCTAAATTCTTCATATTCAAAATATTAACTTCTTTGTGAGTGAAATAATTTTATAATAAATAATTCATTATAATAATAAATGGAATATTTTAATTATTTTATAGCAAACATTTTTAAGAGAGTAAATTTCATACGTCACAGTATAAACTGTTATTATGAGTGTCAACGGATAGGATGGGAGAATAAGTAAGACAAACGTGAGAAAAAAGAGAATATAAGTCGTAGTAAGTGTGTTCTTGAGTCAATCTTGAGCATATATCTCGGCAGAAGAGAAGAATCAAGGGTTTTACCAAGCTGTTAGGAGAGATTTCCACCATTCGGTTGAAAGAGAGCGATATTTGTGAATCTGTATGGTAGCATATCTCACAATTTTCGTCTTGAAAGCGTTTGCACAGTGTTTGAAAATCTACCGCGTTTTCCTTTCAGCCCTCAGCGGCATAGCAACAGTCCTCTGCCATTGTCGAGTTCATCCCTGATTATTATAGAGCTCATTCTCATCCTTCTCTTCTTCGTCTTTTCCTTCTCTACATTCGTCTTTTGTGCTGCTTTCGGGGATTCTTTGGCACTCCATCATCATTACAGCGCCTATGCATCTTATTTTTTTCTGTGACAAGTGCTGAAATCTTTCCTGCTTCCATGTTCTTACGTTGTCTCGAGTTTTCTGAAAGTAATTTTTTCTTTTGAATTGTTGAGGTTTATAGGAAGAGATCAGTGCGAAAATTTATTCACCATTTTTTCCTAGCTGTAGTTCAATTAGTAGTAAGGAGTTCAGTTATTAATTTTGTGGGTTTATAAGATATCCAAGATATTTTCTGTGATTTGCTTCAAACGATTTTTCTTGGATTCTATTAAAAACGTTTTACCAACTATTCTTGGAGAATTCTTTAATTCTAAAAAAAATTCAATTCTCTTGTGGAAGGATAGAGGCTACACTGGAGTTTCAAATTCCACAATAACTTTGATTTTTTGTTCACTCAATGAATAATGCTATAGAAATTCTCAGTTGAAGAAAAGGATGGTAAGCCAAAAGGTAGAAGAAATCTTGAATAATCGTGGAAGGAATGGATATTATTATTAGAAGATAAAATATTAGACTACTCCCAAGTCAGTTGTCAGTAACAAGTTTTTACAGTGTGAGGTGGGTGGGATTACTTTTCATACTAGGACGATAAAGCTAGTGCGTTTCACAATATTTATCTTTGATGAGAACTTAACTGTAATAAACCCATATTTATTATTATTATAATAAATTATTGTAACACGTTAATATTTTGTGCTCCAAGTTTTTCTTAAATTCAAAAATTTTCGGGTTTCGATTAGTGATTTTGATTTGTGCTTTGGTGTTTTTGGACCTTCTAAATTGAAAATAACCCTTCCGAATTAAATTAATTGTGAACATATTCAAGAAATTCAACCATGTTTCCTACTAAACAAGGTTATGCCGGCGAGGTGGAACACCTTTTTGTCTCTCCACCAAATAAAGCCATAAGCTAATAATAATAACCCATATATGAGAAAACTTTAAGCTCTCATTATTGATCGTTTTATACTAAACTGATCACTCGAAAAATAATGTAAAAATATTGGTCGTGCTTCTCTTCAGGAAAATCAATTCCCCTGAATATCAGTGAAAGGTTTCAAATTTGTTTGTTCAATACTTGAGTATTCGCTGTTATTGGTTCGGAACTTGTTGTAAATACAATTTCCCAAAGTTTTCCCAAGAAAGTGATCAGGTGCCATAACCAACAAATGACTGCTGTCGGATTATATCGAGCAACGAGAGAACAATTTTCAGCTTCGTGTATCGGAAAAAAGTTGCGAAACACTTTTCTCAGTGCCAATTTCAGTTATGTAAACGATCTGATCCGGTGAAAAGTTTTTACCAGAAGGGTCAACTTTAAATTGAATTCTGGGGTTTAGAAAGTTACTTTCCAAAAGTAGCGCTACTAGTTGCCTGCTAAAGTCTTGGCGCAGAATATTTTGCATGGTCTGTCCTCTTTCTCAATCAATCAACTCTCTGACAGTGGTCGTGTAAACATTTGTAATATTTTATTTATGTTCAGAAAAAGTTCAACATTGAATATATTCTGTGGTAATTTGGAACATAATCTCCTTATTATATCAACTCTGTGTGATAAGATGAACGAATGTGCATACAAAATTATTGATTAACCAATTCCATATACTATAAAGATTTTAAACAAATAATAACGAAAAATAGCCTTGATTGAAGCATATCAAAGAAAATCAGAGCTCTACTTTCCGGTACAACCCATCAATTTTGTTACTCAATCCATCAATTGAATAATGTAAGCAGACCCCGATTGGGAGTGAAAAGGGAGCAGCGTCCCGCCAGTCGCGTCAACACTGAAGAATTTGCGGTCCGTTCGGGGTCAATATTTTTCACAGATTTAGGGAGCGGATGAACCAACTAAAGGCACCGTTCATTAAGGACCTCCTCTCTCTCCTTTACTCCTGCCACAAGATAGATTCAGGCCCGGTCGGTTTGCATGGTGTGCTTTGGCATAATTAATCGGTAAGCAGGAGAAAAAGAGAGTGAAAGAGAAAGAGAGATTCTGATAGAAAAAGAGAGAATGATAGAGTGTGTGAGAGGAGGGATCGAGAGTGAAAGAGAGAGAGAGGAACCAAAAGTGCTAGAATGCATATTTCGCACCGGACAGTATAGTAGCGGAAGAGGCTGTAAGGCGGGTGGTCTAACTCGTCTTGCGAAGGGGCAATAAATTTCGATACCAAAATGGCTGCAAGAACGACCGCAACGAATGTCCGTTCGAGAGCCTAGAATTACGATCGACGCCAAGCATATTGGTGTCCTCTCCGATATATCGATGGAAATATATCGACTAAATGGCCCTTAAACATCGACACACAAGTCCCCTTAATGATGAACGGGCATTATTTTTAATTGCGAGCCCCTGATGTAATTTAGCAGCATGCTGGTAACAGAAATAGCTACTTTAACGCCAAAGTTGAACAAAATATCTTTGAATATTTGTAGATGATTTGTTGGAGTACTCAAAATTTTGAGTGATACATTTTATAGAACGTGCTCCATAAGTGTTTCATTGATGAGTTAGAAACAAAATTATCCTGTTTTTTTTTTAAATCGTAATCACTGTTACTGAGCTTCTTATAACACGATCAGAATTTCTCCTCATTTTAATAATGACATATTTTTTGAGATAGCCCTACAAACATAAATCGATGATCTTCATCAGAGCCGAACATTGTTCGTGAAATGCCAGTTCTATGTTCATCCCATCCAGTCTATTTGATATCATTAATAGTTGAATTATTCCTCCAATTATCATGAGTTCCAAGTACTCCAAAACTATTTTACAGATAATGAAGTAAGAACACACGAACCGTGATTTCATAAATCAATCACTGGCGGCTCGTACCCACGAAATAGGTGAAGTGTTCGTATCTTTTACTGTGCAGCACTTCACCTGTTTCGTGGGAACGAGCCGCCAGTGCAATCAATTATTCATCATTTATACTGTTCGATATTTAATTTGTAATTAAATAACTGAATAATGAAGTTATTATAATCATCTGAAACTTCAACGATAGAGATCGACAGAATAGGAATAGATTGGGATAATCTTAGGCAATGAAAGGGATATAATAGAATAATCGTAGGCAATGAGAGGAATAGAAAGGAATAATCGTAGGCAATGAGCGTCAAATAGAACGATAACCGCGACGTCTGAGTTGAAGGGAGCGGAAGAAAGCCGCGCGTTTTTGCTGAAACGGCCGCTTGGCCGCGCCACAATAGTCATCACAATTAGTCGACGCGTTAATTAAGTCCGGGCTGAGGCGTTCCTAAAAACTCCAGCCAACGAGAATGATCCGAGCTAAAAAACTGTGCAATGAATTATTACCAGCAGTCCCGCTTACCTTCGTTTAGTAGCGCTCCGACCCCATGCCTTTGTCAACATTATGAATAGGATTATTTTAAATCCGCTTCACGGCAGATTTGATGCGCAAGGCTTACAGCTGCTCATTCCTGCTTAATCGTCGCTGCGCTGTTCGGTTTGACGAGCGTTTTATTCACAGTCGGATCGCTCTTGTCTCGACTCAAATCCATTCAATATTTTCACGTCTCATTTTTCTTCACTGATACGAACATGTGTGGCTACGTATGATGGAGGACCTTCAGCTATATGAAGAATTCTACATAATGAAGTGTTTCTTAGCTCTCCATTCTTTGATAAATAATTTTGTTATTAATAAATTAATATAGATATTCATAAATAGGGTCCTTAAGTAGTGACTAAAAATTGTAAATCTGAATGAGAATGTTTTATTCAAGTGGAATTCCATTTTTTATAGTAGCACTGAGATGATAATGATAATAAAGTTCTTGAAACTTCACCATTACTTACTAGAGCACAATGAATAAAAGGATAACTCATTCTAGATAATTACAACAAAATATAGTTGTTTATTGGTCTATTGATTGAACTTGAATGAAATGAATTGTTATCAATATTTAGAGATGAATTCTTGAATTCAGATGGGACCTTATTGATTGTACTCATTCAAGATAAATACATAAAATTCAATATGTAAAATGAAATAATGAAATTAAATACGAAATCTGAATAGATCGTCTGCTATCATACAAAAATCAACATAAATTCATTGCTGTAATATAGAAAGTTGGATTACAAAATCATTATTCATATCAATTATATTATTCATGTTAATCATATTCATGTACGTTTCATCATTACCAATATGCATGAGGCTAGATTCTATTTCGCAAATTCCTCAAGTTTCTTTAAATATCTGACACGTTTTTTTGGGACAACTAATGTTTGATTGATACAGAAGAATTGAATAGAGGATCTCTCTCACGCTTCAAGCTGTGGAGAGATGTATTGGATGAATTTTCACGGGTAAAACTTGTATAAAAATACTGATTTGATCAGAACATTGTTGCTTGCGAAAACAAACACTGAGCATGACAATGCATACTGTCAAGTTGGCAATGACATTTGCCCAGGAGCCGAAGATGGATTGGTTGCCGGGTTTTATCAAAATTTCATCACGTTTCTGTTGGAAAAACAGACCGATCGATGTCAGTTGGGAATAGAGAGTAGGATATGTGTTTACAAATTAAATAAATCTGTGAGTAGATATGAAACCATGATAGAAAAAATGTCACATGTCACATATGATAAAATGCTGCTTCAATTATTTGATCTCAAAAATTAGAGTTATTACAGAAGATACTTAGAAACAGAGAACAATTAATAATGAAAGAAATACATAAACATTTTTATTAACATACTACCGTTATCTTTCCTGAATAATGAAATCATTTTTTTACTCAATAAATATACAGAAATATTCCATGAATTTACACTTTTTGTAATGTGCTGACAAAAGAGCACTCAGGTTCACTATCCACACATCCTCAGCATGCTCTGAAAACCATAACTGTCTTGAACAATCGAAGAGAGATGCCTGAAAAAATTAAGAATAAGTTTCTCTACAGGAACAGTGAGAAACAAACGCGAAACATAAAAAGTGGTCGGATATCAGAAACCTACAATCAGCCTCGACATCAGGTTTGATATATACGAGGGTGAAAAAGAAAAACTACACGATTCTTGCATCAGAGCACTGCAAATCCCTGCAGACTTGAGCCTACTCTACAATAAAAGGTGACAAGCTCGTGAAGTGATCTTGTGAGAGTCGTAAGTTGTGTACTCGAGTGACTGATTCAGCAAAAAGGAAGACAAAGTTGATCATTTGTATTGGAGATTTGGTTTTTTCATGGATTAAATGAATGATTTTCAGTTGATAATTTTCAGATGATCAACAAGTTAAATCTTTCGAGAATTGTTGTACGTGTGAGGATTACACAATATAACATTGTATACAATATAATTTTCTGAGCTCTATCACTGATAAAAAAATCAATACGAATATTTTCACTATTAGTTGGATACTCGTAATGACTTGTGAGATGATAATGCGGAAATTTGACTCTTGCTTCCGAAACAATTTTAAAGTTATACTCAGGTTCTGAGTAGTTCTCTTCACAGTCCCGACGAGCTAGATTGACACTGACTCCATTCCAACACTGGAATTTATCTCAGTGATTCAGGCGCACTTCAGTAGTCGCTTTCCCAGCTGAATTTTTAAAACCAACTTGAATTATAACGTGTTTCTTTCAGCAGTATGTCAGCTAGCAAATGGATTTTGTTTGTATTCTGGCCGTCGACTGTATGCACGTTAGCAGCAAGAATAACACTAGACATTCTCACTTGCTACCAATAGAAAGTCAGAAAATTCTCTAGAAAATATTAAGAGAACCTTCGAGAAAGTCTTGTGTTTGTCTTTTCTCCACTACTCAATTTCAGATTTTATTTCCATTTGTGAGTCAATTAATGGTGAATCACGTACTGAATGAGTTGTTCTGATTAATGACTCTCGAACATCTTAGCCTATGAATGATTACATATTCAAATTACTGATTACTAAGTCTACAAATTAAAATGTGGCGAACTATGCCACAAACCGGCTCAATTCTAAAAAATCATGAATTCAAATTCATATACGTATTTATACAGTGTGACTTATTCATTCTAATTTGTTGAGACGTGAAGAATGAATATACGATGAAGACAAAAATACAATTAATCAAGATGTGATATGCATTTGAAACATAGTTAACATCTGCTACAAATTTTCAAAGCAGAAACTCAACTACATATTAGAAAGATGTGTGATTTAGAAGATAGTTATAATCAAAAGCTGAATTGCACACTTCTCACTTCCTCTTGGAAAATATCGAATAAAACAATGCGATCTATAATCTCAGAACAATACTAACACATAGTCTTCAACTTGATCACTTGGATTCAATATTTTGTCAAAATAACGAAGCATCTGCAATACCTAAATCAATTTCCAAAAATAGAGAAAAAATATTCAATATTTCATGTAAAACCGTTAACCCTTAACTACAGAGTTTACTACAGGTTTTGAACACACAAAAAATCAACCATATGCCAACAGAAGAACATCTGCAATGACCCAACTAGAGAGAAATCCTATTTATTTATTTATCGCACGAAAAACGGAATTCGATATGACACACCACTCTACTTCTCTGGTTTCCAACAAATTTCGAATGAAATTTAACCAGACTATCAAGTCAGTAACAATATTCATGTTGTGAACAGCAAAACCGAAGATTCTGTGGCAGATTAATATTTCAAACTGGAGCAGCTCTGTCACTGAAGGTGTCCGAGGTATCTCAAATTTTTCTCCGACTCAACTGCAGCACGTATCGACCTTATACCCGATTTCGGATGGAATGTTTCGGAATACCGCATCGGAAAAATGAAGCCGGTGTAAATGTGTCGAATAGGAAAACTGTCTGGGGTTGCGGAGAAGACCAACACAGACGTTTCATTAGATTCTGGGTTACTCTGTTATTCACTTGTGATAACATATGAATCACATTGATTATTCATTTTTCAACGTTTGTGAGTACTGTGAATACAGAGTCGAGGAAAAATTGTTGAAGATTTTTCACCTGCACCAATTTATATTGCATTATATTAGCTCAAACCCGAAATTCTGATAGTATAAATCAATGTTGTAATTTTTTTAAATACGTGTGAGATTGAATAATTTATTCAACTATTATCGATAATGCAACAACCGAAATGAAGAAGGAATGGAGTCATGGAGCCTGATTTTTCCATTTCAAGGAATATCAAGTCATAGTCTACAATACTAGGTTTTTTTATTCCATCTCAATGCAAGTGAATGAACACAATAAAAACTTATTTTATTCGAGAAGTAAATAAAAACCTTAATTAGGAAGCTAACAAATATTGTTCAACAATGATATTTCATTAACATAGATTGTTTGTTGTTTTGTGAGATCGTGAACCACATTGAATGATATTGTAATTCCATTTCCAAAGAAAATAATAGTTTTACCTCTACAATGTATAGCATTCAATTGCATTAACCAATTCGCAAGTAAGTGCTCACTAACATCCTAGATTGCCATCGTAACCAGAAAGTGGCTGAAGCCGAGTTACACCAGCGAGGAACCCCACAGCGTTAATGCTCCTGAATTTGATACGCCACTACCCTAGATCATTCGGCTCGTAAAAAATGTGATGGAATTTCACTTGGTCACAAGGCCTAAAAGGGTTCGCACCGTCACTAGGGAAGTGCGGTTAATGATTCAGTAGTCTATGCCTACAACCCCCACCACCACTTTCACCCACCCACTCTCAGTGTCAAGTGACGTGATGTATAAATACCCTTCCGTTTATCCCCCTCCTAATCCTGGTGACATCCTGACATTCATCCACTCTTGATCTTGACCTCCTTGTCACCACTTCACCCTCTCATCAAGGATACGCTCTTTGTTAATCTATCTTCATTATCAGCATACCTACGACCTGAATTCCCCCGTATCACTCGTTCCCTTGAACCATCTCTTTCAATTTTGTACAATGTTCAACAACTCTCAATTCGAAAGTTTAGTGTTTTAGTTTCGATTTCTCAGAACCCCAATATAATATAAAGAATATTAAATGAATAAATCTAGTCAATTTATTGGATATCTATCTCTACAAATCAAAAACTGTATTTGAGTCAATAAAGGAAAATTCTTCTGAGAGTGCATAAAATATACACTTCATTGATTTTCCAAGCGGTCTTTCATATGGCTGTTCATGTTTCTTGATAATCTCAACATTAATATTTTTCAATAACTCTTGCCTCTGTTTTCAAGTAGTTTGCATTACTTATGGTCATAATATGTATCTAAGAATAAGGATTAACGAAATGATAATTTAGTTTCTTGTATAAACAACAATCATCACCATTATAATTCAGTTCCATTTCATCTTAACCATTTTATTAGGCTTTAGATAACATCTAGTGAGTTTTTCATGGTGCAAGTTCCATAACATCAATTTAACTCAACTTTTTCATTAATCAGAACGTTCCAGCCATTATTTCTTGGAACAAAATTCTCGATGGAATACAAAACAAGAAACGAGACTACTTGAAGTGAGAAAGGAGTGGTTTAATTCCGTCGCAATCGATATCCAACGCAATATTCGCTTTGCTTTTGACACTCGAGGGAGAAAGATTGTGTCTGCAATAAGCTGGTGGCTAAATGCGAATGAGGGTGCGTTTGTTGAACGAATTGCCTCGAAAGAAGAAGTGGAAAGAGGCAAAGAAACGTAAAGAGAAAGTTGGTTAGGAGAGGATTGAAGGACAAATGCGTGTGTGAAGCAACGCAAACTTTGCAGATACATTTAGGCAAATGAGTATTTCAAAACTTTCTCACTAGCTTAGTGTGGGGTTTGGTTCGCAACTTCCATCTTTTATAAAGCACGCTTACTTGCTCCTAAGTGTTTACTTCCACCCCAGCCGCCGTTTCAGTTTCATCTTGACTCTTCTACAGAGTTGGTACTCAGTTCCATTCTGAAGTGTTCAGAAGTTCTAATAACACAATGACTGACATAATGGAAGTTATATTACAGTCATTTATACATTCAGTTATTACACGTTCATTTTAGCCGATTTTCGTTTCACAATAATGTCTACGAATTATGAATGGATCAACAGGTTGATTTTAATCTCTAATGTAGTAATATATTATCCATTTGTTTGACTTGTAAGTAAAGTTGTAATTAAAAACAATAGTAAATTTATCGACATCATGATCTTATTACACATTTCAAAATCCATTAGTATAGAACTCCAGCAAATGCACAGAAAATAATTATGTGTCTATGTTTGCTGTAAGTTATTCCAATATTTAGAAATAATATTTACTGTAATAATAAAATATGATTCTTGTAAAGTTTCTATCTAACACTTGTAGTTTATTATGTGGAATAAACGTGATTTTGAATTTTTTTTGAACTTATGGAACCTTCCTTGTATATATCATACACAACCCCCGTGACTGTATTGCAAGCAAGCTCCTCCAATGAGAAGTTTTTCTTATTTTCGGGGGCCCTTTTATTCTTGTTGTACACACTTTTCTTATATTATTAAGTGGGCTATAAGTTTTCTTGCTATGCACTTCACTTAATGTTATAAGTCACGACGCGTTTCGAGCGAGTAGGTACTATCCTCAGCTCTCCTAGCTTAGGCTCCTGATTGGCTTAAGTCTAAGCTAGGAGCGCCGATGAATAGTACCAGTAGGCTACTGGAGAGGCGTCCACAACTTTAAACAATAAGTGAACGGCATAACAAAAGACAAGTATATAATTATAATACCTCATAATATTAGTAGATCAGATTCAAGGAGAATGGATAACCTCAACAACTACACTCTTCTTCTTGTCGAGATTCACTAAGGCACGATAGAACTACTGAATTATTATCAAATTAACAAAACAATATTTTACAATGTCACTATTTAATAAAAATTCAAAAATTTCACTCATAATTTAGTGAAATGGCACAAAATTCTCGCCTTATCACCTTATAATAATTGAAATTAATTCAGTCAATATGAATTGATTCTTTCAAGGACAATACCACACCTGTCTCAAAATAGGAGAACTGAAATCGATTGAAGAAATTCAACAGATACAAACAACAATATCAAATTCTTCCAAAGTTATAGACCAGTTTGTAAACTTTAATTCCAACTCTAAAATGAGAAAAATAAACTTCATAACATTTGAAAGTCAAATTTATGAGATCATGCTAAATTTTAAGTAGCGAATCATGCATTTCGGAATCCCACTTGTAAATGTACAAATCAAATAAGCATTTAATACGATAAAACTATCGGGTGAATGCTTCTAAATAGACTGCATCAGCAGTTGAAATGTTGGCGTATTTAGTTCGTGAGCAGGAATAAAGCGAATTTCCAAAGGTACACTCCACTAGATACATTCAATTAATCAATACTGTCAGCCGCTTTTAATCTATTCAGAATCGGATAATTCAAACTTCGATAGTTCACATACATAAATCATGTTCAGTCAATGCCTATGCCATGAATGCATCTAATAAATCTGAAACAAAGTTAAACATAGGAGAGAAGGAGAGGGTGTTGTAATACTGAATAGGTGGGGAGAGAGATAGTGTTTCAAATGAATGAGAGAACAATAGAATCATGGAATTAAAGGTTGTAGGTTGGAAGCTGAAAGTTAATGACTGTTGATAATGATTTGTAGAATATTTCAACCCAATTAATAACACTAGTTGGGGTTAGTAAGAGGGATAAGAGAAAGCTGTATTAAATGAACTAGATTAATTCTCTCATTTCAATATTGTATCTATAATCTGTTAATGTATTCATTCCTCTGAAAATATTCTGATTATGTATCACTTTATACTATTTACAATAATATAATTATTATTGATTTCTAATGTTCACAGAACATTCAACGACTATGATTACAAATCTTGTATTTTTCCAATATTCAAAAATCGTATATATGTAGGGCTATATTTAAAAACAATAAATATCCCTTCCCAGATTAAAATATGGAAATCACATTTTTCAAATAATTTAGTTCCTCAGTTGACAATCTGCAGATTGATGAACTTTACAAGATTAACAAATATAACTTTAGAAGAAAACTACGTTACCACAAACTTCCACAAAAGTCTGCTTCCCCGGAATATTACAATTTCTCTCTCAATATTAAATGCAACATAAAATTCTATAACATTCTCATAACAGCCATAAAGGGTAATGCATTCGTGTATTATTGATTCAAACAGCCCCCTACTCCTTCTTTGTTATATTTAATAGCCGCTAGGAATATTATGGCCTAATAACGTAAGAGGAGCACGTTTAAAATAATACTTGCTAACGTCCTGTCACAGTTCCATATTCAACAACCGTCAGCTGAGAGCTGTGCCATGCGTTTACACGGGTTAACGTAGTGGCATGTGCCAATGGTTGGTGGATGATGTTTGGCTATACATTGGGCAAACCGGGGGCATACCACAGCAGCACATACTTCAGCCAGTGTTCGATGAATATTCAACAGACCGTGTTCCATTATGAATTCAAAGCTTGGCGGGTGACACAGTATGAGAGAATGGAGTGAGAGAAATAGAAAATACCATACGGAGAGAGTGCTGGAGTGGGAGAGAAGAAATACGAACAGAGAAAGAGAGAGTGTGTGAGAGAATGACAGTGTGGTTTAGGGTAAAGAAGTGTGATAATGCGTATGAGGTAAAAAAACGAAGAGGTGTAAGGTAGGAGAGGATAATGAGGTGACACATTGACACTCATTTCAAGGTTCAAAGAGATGAATGATGAGGGGAAAGAGGAGGAAGATTATGAAGAAAAGGATTGCGAGGAAGAGGATAGAATTGAAACGGGGTTGTGAGGGAGGGAAGCAGCTGAGCTTGAAGTGGTTCATGAAAAGAGTAAACTAAACGCAAGTATAGTCTGTCCAAGCAAAGAAGATCCTCTGGCGAGATGGGAGAATGCTCGGTCAATATTGGTTCAAAAATTATTAATTCGATCTCAAATTATAGGAAACAATTCGATCTACAATAAGATAACATTTATAATTCTTGAATAAAAATTGATTAAGCTGGAGTCATTTTCCCATTTTGCCAGAGGGTCTTCTTTGCTTGGACAGACTATAGAAGCAAACTTATTAAAATGGTAAGCTGGACTTACAAACCTAGCAGTTTGTTTTTCTACTCAACTATTACATACTGGGTGATATCTTATTAACTGGAGAGTTATAAAAAAATAATAACTGGAGAGTTAAGAAAAGAGTTGAGTTTAATTAGAAAGTACTCCACTGTTTACCATGTACTTCAAACCAAAAATTAATAAACTCTAGTACTAACCTGATTCGTGGAATGGAATTCCTGAATATCAATTAATTTTCAGTTCAATGTCTTTTTTATTATTGTTTCCTTAAATTCGAACAGTAATTATTGAGTCAATTCTATGAAAATAGTTTGCCACATTGATATTTACATTATTCCTCAAGCCGATAACCAGAGCACAATTCTAACCATACATTTCATTTCAAGTTCCCAGTTAATCTGCTCGATCATTTTGTTCAACTATTAGATACTTTTAAGTGCTAACGTATCTACAATATAACAATGGACTTCAACAACTCAGTTTATGGACTTCAAGAATTTGATCATAATTTCCAAAACAATTCATAAACTGAATCAATTTTTGAACAAAAGTTCAAGTATTAATAATCTGTTTGATATATTGAATAGACTATACCAACTCTTTTGATCTTTCCCTCAGATGTACCAGATATAGACAGTAATATCTCACACAATTGGCCCAATTCGATTGATCCAGATAAATGGCAACAGAGCGTATCGTTCCACCAGCCTCCATGCGTTTTGTTCGTGCGTTTAAAAGGTTTGCGCTCGACCATTCTATCGTTTTAGCGTAGTTTGGTTCGCTCTTGTGCGTGCATTTGTTCGCTAGACCCCATGCCTCATTCCCTCCCTCCCCAATTTAGGCTCACTTGAAATTTATTTCCGGAAAGCTCCAACCATCCCCATGACACCCTCGACACCCATCAGAGCAATCTTCACCCCTCCCGCCCTCCTCCCAACTAGAGGCCTCCTCACTCGTGTTCAATATTGCATTAGAACGTTTTTATCGAGAAAGGCGATCGCTTCTTCTTGTTGTTGGCTCGACCACTAACCTCACAAGAGCCTAAGTAGCAAGAAACAGACGCTGCCTTTCGATAAATCGACACTGTCTGGTAAATTCAAAGTCTGATGTTGTTTTTTCGGATCATCTCTTCCAAGTGGCTAGCTAGAGCGAAGTGATAAATAATCGCCCGGAAGCCCTAATCCATCTGGACGAATTCGCTCTCGAAAAACTAGATACTCGAAGCTAATGACTGAATGGCTCCAAATTTAGACTCAATGGAGTTTCACTTTCATCTTTTACACTCATTTCATACGCTATCTCATTGTATGCTTTCAAGCTGATTATAGCCTCTATAAGGCTTTGCAGTAGGTGTTCAGTCTTGTTTTCAAATGAACAAACTCATTGATTTCTTGAATTCCAAGAAAAGGAGTTATGAAGATTCAAATACCTTTGGCTCTGATCTGATAAGCAGGAATACTTCTGTTACAATGGCAGAATTAAGTTACCAGTTAAGATTACCAAAAAAGACCTTTATTAGACCTTTTTTCCTACAAGAGCAACATTACACGGATGAATGCCGAGAGTAGAGTCTTCAAGCATTTTATTAGATTGATCGAGTAGAAAAAATAGAAATTTATTGGCGAAATTCATATAACACAGAAATGAAATGGAATTCATTCGAATGATGAATTAATTACATTTTTTCTCTTCGAAATCCTTTCAAAATAATCTTGACAAAATAGAAGGTTTTAAGGCTTTAAGTAGCCAAAAATTAAGTTGGAGCATTTTGATCTACTAATAAGTTCTGTTTCTGACAGAAGTTTTTTTTAGCAGTTATTAGAATATTTCTGCTTCAAGTTTTACCTGAACTTGAAAATAATCCATGGAATCGACGAATGTTGGGATTTAGCACATAAATCATCTTTCAAAAGACATACTTATTTGGCCCTTCAATGTTGGAAGGGAGTATATAGTTTCGATGCGGAAGCGGAATTCGTGGAACATCAATTTAAAGGATTGATTCTGAAGGTAGGGGAGAAACTGTCTTGAAAAAGGTAACGCCTTGGAATAAGGTTATAGATGGATGGAAAGCGATACACGATGTATGAAGAAAAGGAGAAGAATAAAGAAAATAGAAAGAGTAGGAGGAATGGCAGAAGGAGGAGGAGGAGGAGGAGGAGGAGGAGGAAGAAGAAGAGGAGGAGGAGGATTGGTATCGGGAGAAATCACTCAAGTTCAAGATTAATGTTCAACAACCTCCAGCCGGGGATTGAGCCGTAGTATAAGCAATATTGTCGAATGTATACTGCAGGAAAATCGACTAGTTGCAATGGATAAGGTTGGAAGAAATACTTGTAAGGCTTTTCCGACTCGTATCCCACAAGACGTGACTTTATTATATGGAGTTCTCTGCGAAAGGAAGCATCTTTTCTATGAGTTCTAACACAAAAAATAATTAATCAATCAAAATCTGGGTTTTTTGATTGAAATCTTTTTTGGTTAGTTTTAATTGAATGAATTCTCTCTGAAAAGAAACAACGTGTTTCTATTTGATTTGCTTTCATTCACTTTCTTAAAGATTGGATAAAGATTAAGATCATTCAAGATAAAACAAAGTTACTTATTATCAGCTAGGAAACACGGAAACAAGAAAACAGTCTAAAACGCTCTTCTCTTCCTCATTTTGATAAAGATATGTTCACTATCAATCCCAAGTTCACATTTAATTTGCAAGAGAAAAATGTGAGTCATTCGAATTATCATTTACCAGTATATTGTTTAGCAATTTCAAGTTAGGGATTCAATATTTTAGAAAAAGATTCATTACACAATTATTTTGGATGATTTTCTGACCATTTAGGAAATGAATGAAAGGCCCATCATTAGACAATTATCAACAATGAATAAAAGGTAATAGAAAACAAACAACAGAATGAATGAGAAAATTCGAGAGCGTATTGAATCGGAAAACAGAATGAAAGCCAATAGGTGACTGCAGTACCTACAAAGGCACACACTGTTTGTTCAAGTCAGTGTGAAGGGTTGAGCAAAAGCCGCTTTACAGCTTTTAGCTGAAACCTGATCCAATTGTTCTTTCATCCACCCTCGCACCAATATTACTGGATAATCCAATATGGCTAACCTTCGTTTTTAAAGGGGATAAAATCACTGATAAAGCGATTGGGGATGTCCGCTTACAATTTTGAAAGGTTGGAATCGTGTTAGTAAATAGAGAACGTTGAAGATTTATTTGACAAAAAATAATAGTTTCTAATGCGGTTTATCAGGTACATTCACATTCAACCTATGAGGTAGCACAATCTACGTCAGTATACCGAATACATTATTAGTTATATCAGAGCTATCTTCAAAATAGCTGCAGAAGATAGCTATGGGTACAGCAGGTAGAATAAGATTTAAATAACTTTTTAATTCAATGTTATTCCTTCATTCATTCCAATAACATTTTGTATCATTCAATGTCATAAATGAATCATATCAGAATAAGATTTTAAAATTCACAGAAATTTTCTTAACTTTTATAATCTCTTGAACGAATACTCCAAAAAATCTATTCAAAAATCTGATGAAGGTCTGATGATAACATTTCATTCAATTTATACTTCATCTTGTTATTAACATATTAGACAGACATATCAGCTGCTTTGTTTAATAGTAACATATTTTCACAATTGCAGCTACAAGATAAATTTTGCGATTCCACCATATTATACTATGCGGTACGATTGTTCACCAAGAAACATGATTGGTATGATTATCAGGTACCTATATCACTCGTACACTCATTTACAAAAAAAACATAGAGAACTTTGATAATAAATTATAGATAACTTATCATTTGATAATGCAGTTATACTGTACATTATTCTCTGATGATGATGATTGATTTAAAAAAAGAAGGGGAAAATGGAACCCAAGTGGAGATCCTGGTGTGAAAAAGGGGTAGTGACACACGTAAGGCTAACGAATGATGCGGGCTCTATTTTATAAATAAAATAGAAATCGCGGCACTCCACTCGACGGAATGAAAAAAGGCCAGAGTGAGACTCATTCACTTTTTTCTCTGTTCAAGTTGTACAACGTAAAGCACTTCCCGAGCCAGTCGGCTCCTCTTCTCTGTGCTGTATATAGTGCATTATGATGACGATGAATACGCACATTAAAACAAGCCGTCAAGCAAGTGAATGTTGAATTCCTACACACGAATATTCACCATCACTATGAGCGAAGTTCTTCTAGGATGTGATGTATATGGGATGCTGTGGATGCATATTTCTGCGAAAAGGATGTCATATGGAAATTATTAATTTTAATATCAGAATTTCACTGAACAGAGAATCAGATTTTCCCAGGATGTAACTGATGTGCGAATTACTTGTAATAGCATGCTACCAGTGGACGCATATTTCTGCGAAGAAGATGTCATTTGAAAATCATTACACTCTTCTGATAATATAATTTTACTGAACAGAGAATCAGATTTATTGCACCCAGGATGCAACTGATGCGCGTTGAAGGTAAGATAGAGCCTTCTTATAACTGCATCTATTGCATAGCCAACTCAACTCTCAGTCATATTATACAGATATTGTTGTGTGATGGTCAGATGAATTGATATAGATAGATAGATATTCGAAGAGATTTGAGGAGCCTACTATAGTAATTTTGTGAAGAAACATAGAAACTGAGTTAAGAACCTGAACTAAAGGGATTTCAAGTACCTATTAGAGGGAGAATATGTATAATAATTAATCTTAGTTACTCACCGAAAGCTAATAAATGTAGTGGATATTCTGGTTTGTTGTGAACATACCTGAAACAATGAAAAACCCAATTAAATTTGGAATTTAACAGTAGTCAAGCACACAACTCACATTAATTATTAGAAATAACATATTCTTCATTTCTTATTCAAAAACCAAGTATGCATGATGTCACTCGGTTTATTTCAGATTTTCATTGAGATTTTTCTAATTGAACACTGTTTACAGCACTGGCGGCTCGTACTCACGAAACAGGTGAAGTGCCCGTATATTTTACTATACAGCACTTCACCCGATTCGTGGGCACGATCCGCCAGTGCTGTACAGTGGTTAATTGCACCTAACCTTGAACCTAGTGACCAATTTTTTCCTCCTGTACTTGAATAGTATCTCGATGGACAACACTTTAAAACAGGGAGATACACAAAAATGCCGTTGCCAATTGGTGCAAGTCTCAAGCAGAAAGGGGGTTGAAGAAGTTAGTGCAGGTGCAGCGTTACGAAATATGCTTGGATATAAACGGTTATCATTTGGAGAAGTAGAGTAAGTTTCTACCTAACTAATCATGCCAATAGAGAATATTTATTATGAATTATATATCTTGTATGACTAATCGATTTTTGCTTTATAACTCTCGTATTTTGGTAATAAACACTTTCTACATGGTACTTGAGACATTATTCAATTGCAACGCACCTTTGAGAGAAATACATAATGTATTCATCTAACTGTCTTTCCATGGTTTATTAAACACATAACGGCCAATTTTGGTTAAAGGATCTCCTCCAATAAATTCAACAATTCAATGAACAGCCTATTGAGATACACAGCCATTGAGATACGTCTCATATAAGATCGTTACAACATAGTTTGAGCGAACTTATTAACAATGATTGATGCATTGTTATAAAGCATACTAGTGAAGGAACCTTATAACGGTTTCCTGCTCAAAAACGGAAGCAATAAACTCTCGAAATTAAATCAGAAGCAATGCAGTTCCATTGAGCAAGACACACTCCAGAGCTGAATGAAGACAAATGTTCAACGCCACATCTGGAATGGAGTCAAATCAGTGCTATGCAGTCGGTGGTAGGGGGGCCTCGGAAGATTAATGAATGAACTATGGAGAGTCTACTGAGGAAAGATTATAGCATCAATCAACGCGAAAAAATAACGCCGAGCTTGGAAATTATTGAGAAATTAATCGAGTATTCAGTCATTAGTTTCAGCGAGCAGCATGAATATGCTCCACTTGTAATTGAAGAACAAATGAAAGGCTATGGCTATGCAAAAAGTAAGATCGTTACTTGAAACAAAAACAAAGAAACAACATTTTTATGGCAATGAATAGATGATTAGTTGAAAAAGCTGGTACTTTATAAAATAGAAGAAACACAAATTTCATTGATTTCCCAGTTCCTCATTCATTTCATCTGATTATGGAATTAACAGAGAAAGTTGTGAGGTACATAAATGAACAGTATTTCTTCCACATTAGCCTATATCTCCACATTAATCTATATCAATTTCTTTTCTTTTTTGATCATTTTTATTCATTTGTTTCATTCAGTATTTATGTAGCTTCTGGATCAATAACAATGATTAATATATTGATCATGATAAGATTGTCAGCGTATGAAACCATTTTTCAGCTATTGAATTCAAGCAAATTTTAATAATTATATTAGTAGATAGGATAAGAAGATGTGAAACTTGTTCCGAATACTACAGTTTTTCTTCAGATTCACTATACTACCAGAGAATTTAATGCTGAAAAATAGAATGTTGATGACGATCTATTTTTCTTTTCAAAAGAATTGTGGAAATGACTCACTTGATAATATTATAAGAGATATTGTTTATGAAATTTCAACTTCAAAGATCAAATCTGAAACTTATTGATCAGTTAAAAGCGCGGACTCTTTCAGAGTTGAGTTTGAAGAAGCTCTCAGAGCACTTCTTAGCAACACAGATAGATTAGAAAATTGACGCTTTTACGTTGATTCTACGGTTTCCTGCATTTTGCACCAACTCTCAAAACATGGCGGTGCATCGTAAAATGCACAATACAACCTGAAGACTTCTCTCAAGTGCACTATTGTAGTACAACTGGTTTAGCACTCAGGATATTTACCATTACGTTAAACGCCTGAAATCCTTCAGAATTGTTGAATTGCTTCTAAGAAAGCTATTGGAGGGCTAGACGTACAGCACTTATCCTTTTATAGAGATGGGATACAAGAAGAATATCTGTAAAGTTCAAGGATTGTTTAAGGTCACTGGATTTAATGGATAAATGTTCATCTCATCGACGTATCGAATTATATTAGCGGGAGAATGTTATTTCTAGTTCGTGAACCAGATTATTTCAAGATGGAGAAAGAGGAGAGGACTGTTTCTACGATATGAAATGTTTACATATCCTCACTTTTCTTTTATATGATTTCGATGATAAAACTATACTACCTTAACCCCGTCTCCCCAAGACTAAAAAAATTAATTTTATCGATCAGCTCATTGAATATTATATTACATACTGGATGATAAATTCCTCAAAAACTGAATAACAATTGTGTCAGTATGGTTATTCCCCGATAGGACTTTCTGATAAGCTCACGTGTGCATCTATTGGAGCAAATGGAAATTATGACTAATAGACTATTGTTAAGATTATATTCCTGAATGAACGAATAAGAGAGAACAATATAAGAGTAGAAACTATTCAAATCTCACGGTTCATCTATTTTAGCTACTGCCTTTTTCAAGGAATATGAGTTATTTGAAGTTAAAAACAACTCAAAACTTTCAAATTTACCAATAAATTCAACCCAGAACACTATGTTACCATTCATATAGAGACCATTATATCATTCCAACCTACTTCTCTTTTTGAATTTTTGAACCTGAATAGCCTATAGCTGAAATCAGATACAAAATTTCAACGGAAACTCAGATACAGATAGAAAAAGGATCGGTTCCCTTTGAATTTTAGCATACATTCTATTCGAGCCTCGCACAAGTTAACGCTCACATTGTTCAGTACGAATCACAGTGACATTCAACTAACAATGAGGAATCTGAATAATTCAAACCATACCTGTGCAAAGCGTTCCTGCGTATCCAAAATATCGATTAGCAACGCGACCTTATCGTCCATAAAGTTGAAACCATTTCGCTGGCTTTGTAAAAGTAGGAGAAGCGCCTGAGAAGCGGCTCTAGTCGAAGGTCGGTGCGAGGATCCCGACGAGAACGGAAGTCCATGGAAAGTTGGTGAAGGTTTCGGTCCCGTAGATGGTAACAGATGAGAAGGAGTCGGTAACGATAGACGGCGGTTGAGGAGTTCACTGGAGGATGAGGATGGTAACGAACGGTACCCAGGATCGGAAGGTGAGGCCACACTGTGAGGACGTCTCGCTTGAGACCAGGTTTGACTGTGGGAAGGTCGCGGGTTTCGCGAAATTTGTCCCGGGGTTTGAATCACAGGCGTGGATACTGTTTGTGGGCGATAAGACCAACTGGCCAAACTAGCAGGTACCGTAGCCGATGAAACCATACCCGAAGACGACCCCAACCGCTGTCTGGGATGATGACCTCCACTACTCGACACATCACTATTACTGCTACTCAACACAGGACCCGCGGGAGGTGTGTATAATGGGAACGATGATATCACGTTGTGATACTCAGATGCAAAGTCGAGGTCTGATGATGTGGAATGGCTTCTTTTTATCACTGGTCCTGGAGTAATCGGATCCATGCTTTCTAAAGAGTCGCATGATGAAGGAGGAGGTGCCACCAGAGATGAAGATGACGCCGAACTGGACATCCACATATCGCTATGATTGTTCGCAAGTCGTGAAGGGGGTAGAAGGGTTGTAGGTCGTTGAGCTTGTTGATTACGGATAAAGGGTGGTTGAGGGGAAGGGGTGGAAACGAGGGACACTGGGGATGAAGTTCCATTTCTTACGATGGAGCCATTGGCGGCTCTGGCAGCTCGTGCTGCGGCGGTAGCTGCAGCCACAGCAGCTTTAACCTCAGCTTCACGTCGGCGTATAATCTCCTGCAGTTGGGACAAGCCCTCGCAGGATCCTCTCGCTTTCCACGACTCGAAGCCTCCGTCATCATCGAGGTCCAGTTCAGCAGGGGTTGATGCAATACTATGTGGTCGTCTGAAACCTGACGTGATTTTTTTGGATAAGTTAGAAAAGTTTGATCCACCGTTGGGGATGCTGGGGGAGGGGGTTGTTGTACCTCCCCCGTTGACGGTAACCGGTTGAGTTGTGGAAGCATCTTTATTTTGGTTGGACTTTGATTTGTCGGAAAAACTCAGCCGACCGCTGACGTTGCGGTAGAACGGCACTTTGTTGAGGATCTGGAGAGTGGTGGGTTTTTCTCGTTTGGCGGCTGGGGAGGGGGGAGAGCAGACAGCCGATGCAGGTGGAGCGTCGCGCTCTCCCATCGCCACGACGTCGCGACGCCACGATGACACACGCACGCGCTTTTTACCGCGCTCCGACGGCGACAACTGATGCCAATGCACTGACCGAGTGCCGCCGCGCTAAACGCCTTTCCCACCCCACCCCCACTCCGCTGCATCTCATCTCGCGTTGCGCATCCCCCGAGCATGCCCCCTACTTGACACACCAGCGCTTTGTATCGATACGTAGTCTGAGAAGCATCGCACCATAATACTGCCTTTAAAATTGAAGAATGTTCTTCATTAATAAATTTCCAAGCCGCTTCTATGAAATTATGTTTTTGAATTTTCCGTATCAATGAAGAATGATACTTTTAAATCCAATTTCAAAAGAATTTTCATGCAAAATCCATTATCCTGCCACTTTTGAATTTTGGCAGAATAGGTGTTTCATCGAATGATTGTTTTCTAGATATAATACACTGCACATTTATCATATTTAAAGCGTACTCGTATACCACACAGTATTTTTCTTGGTAAAAGTGATTAACCCTACTTTTGAGGATGTTATTAATTCTATATCCATACTACAATACAGAATGCGAGTACAATAACTGATTTTTTCATTTCTCTTCCATTTATGAGTATTTGAGTGAATGATGACACACATAAAAAGATTGTATTTTAAAACAAGATTGAGTTGCACAATATAATCTAGATCTAGATTGCAGTAATCATCGATAAATTACAAGATTGATATTGTTACATACGAAGAGAGAGCTAAAAAAATGAAGTCGAACTGATCATTTCAACTATACCAGAAAATGGAAAGAGTATGTATGTATGTATGTCTGGCTCAACAGCCCATGAAGGGCCTAGGCCTACCAGCTGGTTGCCAGTTTCAAATTCACTCCACTATACAGCCCGTCCAAGCCAAGAAGACATCCCGGTACGACGGGAAAACGGCCCCAGCCCGGCCAATACCGGCCCAAAAGCCATCAATTCTCAATCAGAACTCACAGTCCCCGAACCAACACTGGCCGAGCCGAAGCCGCCCCCCCGGCCGGACAGACCATACAGCAAGCAAATAATCATCAACCAGGATAGAGGTAACGTGTGGTTAGCACGTTGATCCTCTCAACCATAAGCCAAATGGAAAGAGTACCTTATTCAATTCTTGAATGGAACAATCACCGTATCTTGATATCAAAACTAGATTTTGCTTGTTATGCAAGAAATAACATTAACTTTTCCTTAAAATAAAATTTCATCAGGCAAGTGCTACAACACTGATGCTTGTATCGTTTTGAAAATCCTTTAATTTTTTCCCTCTTCAACCGCTCAAATGAGCTTCCTCCATACAACAAACATGACAGATCTCGTGGCATGGACCACCAACATCCAACCACCCACGTGATAAGGGAGATCAGGACTAGATAACATTACAAGTACTGTTCATACTCCTATATCAGAAATTTCATTGATTTCATGTCATAATACTGTGTATTATGATACGAACATGATATCTCAAACTACAAATCTTCACATAACATTACATTTGATATGGCTGATTATGTTAAAATATTGTTTGAGTTATCAGTATTATGCTGCAAATTTTGATGGACATAATGTAACGCGTTGTATATTATTGGTTTTTTACTTCCAACTGACATCTGACAAGGTAAACAACATTTTAGGGATAGGTTGGATCGATGAGCAAATATTGCATGATTTGCAGGTGAAATATTGTTTGTTTTCTGAGAGTGACGCCCACATGATCTCTTAGGCTTGTGCATGGGCAATGAGAGGGATGATGATGTCCGGGATATGTGTAGAGGCCATAAGAGATGACAACTGAACAAACATGAACCAAAACATGATGAGTTCCATTTCCAGTTCAATTTGTGAAATAACAAACTCTCTAAACATTATCGGACAAGGAAGGGGGAGGAAGATGAATATGATTTGATTTTCACAAGTAAATTTTCTACACCAAAAGGTAAAAAGTTGATACTTTTATGTTTTATGAAACAACAATATCAATAACTTAGTCCATAGCACAGATTAATTTACTTAGTATAAGGGATAGGTATCGATACAACTATGTTTCAAAACCAAACTTCGGGTTTTTCCCATCGATGTTACTGTTTTGTGTTTCTTACTCATCGATGGTTCTACCTAGACAATGGTCTATCTTACTTTAATTTTTCATTCACATGATAAATTTGCAAAATCAAAATGGAATATTTTATTAAATTAAGTGAAACTTGTAAAGAAATTTATGGAAAGATTATCATGGATATTGCAGTAGTGACCATAACCATACTTATATCATGCCATATAACATATTTATCAAAAAAGTCAGTGAAATGATGGGAAAACATCGATGATTTGTCTTTCGATACTTATCCCTACTTAAGAAGTATGAAAATAGTTGGTATATATGTCCATGCCCCTATCCAATAAGAAAACGAAACAGGTACCTCCAAACAATAATTACAAAGACAATTGCATCCATCCTAGTGATCAATCTTCCAATAATCAATATAAGTCTTTCTGGAGTGTAAAAATAACTATATTCCTGACTATAATAGTAACACTTATAGTTTTGTACGTGTTTAAAGAACGTTGGCGTACAGAGAAATAGACAGAAGAAGTCGCCCAAGTATAAAAGAAGTTGAAGTTCCGGACGCTTAACTTTCTTTCACGTGCGAAAAAGACAAAAAATACCTCACATCTGTTGCTTGACTTTTGATTTATTATGTTTATCATTTTGTTCAAGGAAGAGTATGTGTGAGCAGGGGACTGTAGAGGCATCGTATGCGATGTTCCAAGTGGAATAAATCTCAAAACAGCAGAAACTCTATGGGTGGCACATTTAATTCGATACATTTTTCATATTCTGATAGCTATAATATGATCTTTTCACGCTCTACACTACGAAGACATCCTACAGAAAAGTTTTGAAGTATTACACATTTTGTCATTTTACTTTGTGAGTCGGGAGAAAAATCTTATCCGCATTAATCATGATTCACAACTAATTAGCCTCTTAATAAATTCAAGTAAAATGAGATTTCACAAAGTGAAAGATAAAAAATATATGAAAATACCAAGGAAGAAACTGAAAAATTATTTTATGACATTAGACTGCTAAACAATAATTTCCGTGATAGGCTATTTCAAGTTCCTATTACTTGAGAGACTGACTTTTTCCACCACTCCTCATTCTAATACTGACTTTCACGGTTAATCTTAGTTTGGTGAAGTAAACGTTTTAAAATATTCAAATACGGATAATCATCGGTACTTCTCTTGAATAGTTTTAGAAACTAGAATCACTTGATCAAATGGGATAAATTTTAATGAACTGATTATAATAGTAGAGTTTTATTTTTCCGAAAAATAAAAAAATCTGGTAGAGTTACAGCCACGTTTACACGTTTACTTTTTTGGTAGAAATTTAGTGTTTTAGGAAGGAAGTAATTAAGGAAATGACAAGCTCGAAGCATAGTTTACCAGTGCTTAATTACGTTTTTACAAGTTGGTGTTTTTTAGGCTACAAAGTTTCCAACAGTCTTGGAAGATTAGTCTGATCTGCATGAAGAAAGTAATCGTAATTTCCTACCACCCTGTAATCGATGTTAACTTTCTTACAGGAGTACTTCACTCAAACTGTTCTCCCTCGACATTACTCATTCTGCTATTCTAAATCTTCTTTTTCTCAATGATGATATTTATTCAATCAAAACTACTTCATTGAAATAAATTAACTCAATGAAAAAGCTCTACTTCCTATCAAATGTTATCAATATCCAATTCTTGCCTCAATATTAATTAGTATTTTTGCTGTTGTCAAGTTTTTATTATCACGAGCATGCGCCAGCTTGAGTGGGGGCTATGAAAAGCTTGATGAGATGGAACAGAGAGGAAAATGTTGAACAGAATTTGGACATAATAAGCGTATCATCCATTATCGACAAAAGTGTGTGCATTGTCTCAATCATCAGCTGAAAAATCTAGAAAATCACAATCTGAGAGATTTACATAGAATTTCATTCTATTTCTATCTCAACACCGAATTCAATCAAGAGAGAAGAAAAACAAAATTTAGCTATTACTTTTGAAGTTTGTGAATTGAAGAAATTTATTCAGCTATTTATAACAATAATTGGGAAGTATAGCCTGCTTAAGACCAATATCAAATGTTTAGAATGGTTCAAGTTCAAATTGAGAGTATCATGGAATGAATGAAAACAAAGGGAATAGTGGGAAATCAGTAATGAATCTGATAAGAGATCGACTTGATAGGAATTCCTCTTGAAATTCATGTATTTGAACCTATTTAGTCAATTGCTGTGAATTTTGAGTGAATCAATCAATCAATTTTTTTTATCAGCTTCGCGACAATGACAGGAATTACAGAGCTCATTTTTTAATGTCAATAATAGATTACGCTGAAGGAAACGAAAAAGTCATCGAATGCTATCAACAAATATTGTAGTCTATTTATTGAGAATTACATCCATATTTATCATTAATATATCTTCAAAAATAAACGAACCTGACCACTTATCATTCAAACACCTATTCGACTGGAAGGGCTACAACGAATTATGCGTATGAGAAGTAGAAATATGAACTTGATTTAAGAAGTAGAAGTTTAAATATGAATTATATTGTTGATATCTGTCTCAATAATCCACCCCTTTCATTCAATACGCTCGAACATCATTAGACTTAACCGCTTTCACAGGAGTTCATCATTCATAAACTTTGACCGCCGATTTAATTGAATCCTCATCGGGCGACATGCGTTCAAAAAGTGGACAACCATCTTGTTATAGTCTGTCCAAGCGAAGAAGACATTCATGTAAGATGAGAAAATGACACTAGCTCGGCCAATATTGGTTTAAAAATTATAAATTTGATCTCAAGTAATAAAGCAGATTGCTTTCTACAATTTGAGATCAAATTTAGAATTTTTGAACCAATATTGATTGAGCTGGAGTTATTTTTCTATCTTGCCGAAATGTCTTCTTTGCTTGGATAGACTATAACATCGGTTTTAATCGGCTGCAGATGAGACCACATTCGAGCACGGCTGCACTCTTTGCGGAGAGCCAATAAGCGGAAAACCAGCTGGAGGTGCAGAAAACTAGCAGGAAGAGTGGGAAATAACAGGAGCAGGATGAGCAGAAACGAGCAGGAAAGAGTGAGCAGTATGGGTGACCGTGCTCAAATGGTAATGGGGTGCGTGTGGTTGGAGCAGAGCAACAACTAGCCGTGACTTTGTGTTGGTTTTATAAACAGAGTCCATTAGCCGCAAGATAAACTGAGCTGGCAAGTTTTTATAGCTTGGTGACCGAGTCACTATCGGGTGGGAGGGGTCGTTAGATGGATAGAGGGACAAAAAAGAAAGGAAAAGATGGGACAGAGTAGAGAAAAAGGTGGAAAGGGTATGTTAGTAAATGCAAGTATAGGAGAAGGAAAGAGATAGTGAAAGAGTGAGAGAAAGTGAGGGAAAGTGATACGGCGAGATATTGAACAGTTACCTTCAACTAGTGCGGAAAAACGGTTCTGGTTTTTCGGCATCATGTGCTAGTATTGCCTAATGGGGAGCAGGCGACCCCCTACAACCGCATTCTTCCCTATACTAATGGAATTTAAACGTTAAAAGCCGATAAAGAGAGTTTAGTGGGACGGCGGGGTAGGTTCGGAGTGAAGTGATCACGTGGGAGACTCTACGATCACTTTAATATAGCTGAGAATGGCTGGAAATACACAAAAAAGGAAGGGGCAGAAGTGTATAAAGGAATGTAATGAAGAGGATACGGGTGGAGAAAGGAGGATAAGGAAAAGGGATGGAAAAAGGTGAGAATAAAAGGAGTTGAAAGAGTAAGGAAGGACGTGAGAGCAAGGGATCAAGTGGGTAGTTAGAAAAATCAGATTGTGAGAAAATTATGATAAAAATTGAGTTTAAAATAGAAAACAATAAGAGGAAAAATAGATAATGGGAGAAGAGAAAAATTAAGGGATGGAGAGGAAGTATCGATTAATCGAAAGATAGAAACGCTGAATTAGACAGAAACAAGACGAAGAGAATGTAAGGAGTGAGAGCACAAAATTGAAAAGAATACTTGTTGGTTACAGAGGAAATGTGCATGTACGTAGAAAAGTGTGTAATGACAAAGCGATTGGAGAGAAATCTTGACGAGAAATCTCTCTTGAGAAATCTCAAGTGTGATTGGAGAAGAAAAAATTGCGAGAGGCACAGAGGAACAATATAAAGTAATTAGGAATTACTAAGAAGGGGGAAAATAAGAAGGGGGATGAGAGGGAAATGAAGAATAAAAAGCAAGAAAAGTAATTGGAGATGAAAGTTATGAAACATTTCAAGTAAAATTTCAAGGAATAACGTAGATATGAAATTGACCGTTATGTTAGAATGAGAAAACAAGTCATAGGAAGTCATAGGAAGAAACCATATGGGTAGAAGAGGGAATGAGATACAAGTGGGTGAGAAACAAGAGGAAAAAGGCAGAGTATGAGAAAAGGGAGGTTCAAGAGGAGAACCTGTACGGTGGAAAAGAAATGTAACCGTTGCCATTATACGCTCTCAAAAACGGCACAAAATTGTTACAGCTTATGCGTTTAGTGTGTTTCCATTCAAGTTTTTCTCTTCCTCCCAGCACTTGTCAGCTTTTAAAAGCAGAAAAAGCTGTAATACAGAGGTATTCTTATCAGAATTGCTTGTAAAGTGGTGAATGGACAGAATTATTCTGTAACGTTCAAAGTTTTTTCGTTATCTGAAATAGTTGTAAATGGAGGTAGAGGGAAAAAATTCCACATTTTTCTCAATACTATTTTCTTACTAATGTGTGCCTGTTCTAGTCGAATGTTGGAATGAAGTCTCCAAATTTGAGCCATATTAAACTACTAACTGTATAGTTATATATTTTATTCTATCAAATTAATTTATCAATTTATTCATTCGATTAGTTTTCAACAATTACAATGTTTTTGAAAGAGAAATAGAGATTCGCTCTAAATTTCCATGAAAAGTTTATACCAAGATTTTCATCCTGGAAAAATCTGAACTTCAATGGTGAGAAAAATGGTGAAGGTGGTAACTTATCAATTGAGCTGTATGATTGAAATTCTTGACTATCATGTACATGTACTTCTAGGACTGTTTTATGGTATATCAGGTCTAAAATGTCATAAAAAGTATGATGAACTGGGAAACAGGAGTAGATAATAGACATTATTACTATTAGGAATGGATGCCCAGCATATGTGGTGAACTACAAAGCTAGACACAGACTACCGTTTCAAACTTGATACACAATGCATAACAAGTAGAAGCTACCCGGTTTTATTTTCGAAATTCACACCAGCTCACTTGCATATAACGCCTGCAACTAATCCATGATTATAACGTGTGCGTCAGCATGTTATTGAAGTTGGAACACAGGAGTGAGAGAGATGGAGAATTCACGTGTAACGAGACAATATTATTAATAAAACGCAGACCGACCTGGCGTTTGAAATATTCAAAGTTGGTTGTAGTGGCTCGGCATGGTTCTAGACGGGCGCGCTACCCCCAAAGGAGCAATAAGTGGGCTTATACAACCACACACATACACAAACACATGCACACACATACATGTACGCAGCCCAGCCACGAACCAAACATGTCTGTGCTCCTCGCAACACATGCCTTGCCCGCCGAAACCATGAGGATGGTTTTCAAGGGGGTACAATTCCAGTACGAAGGGGGTATATTTCCAGTAGGGGGTAACACAGTCTGGCGACGACCCAGCTTAGTTAGCAAACTAAAGTATGGCACAACATGCATCATCATTATCATCGTCATCATCAAACGTGGCCGCAAATTGGATTGTTATTATTTATCCAGGCAGGCCTCACTCCCGGACCCAGATCATCCATTTCTAAGGAATTGTGGTCATAGATTAGTCGCATGAATGGAATTTGGAATAAGTTGTTAGCGACTAGTAGCCCATACATCCCATTGTAATGTTGTTTGCAGTTGGTGGAAACGGAAAATTCACAACAGAGTTGAATAATTGAGCATTGCGGTAAAGGTAAAATAATGGTGAGGAGTAAATTTTGTCCATTTTCATATTAAATGGAGAATATGAATGGTGATTTCACGTCATTTTTTCGCGTCAATTTAACATCTTTTTCCTAATTCATCCTGCTCTTTATTGTATTATATAGTTTGATGAGTTACACCATTACATAATACAATATACTATGAAAATGTGAACACTACGTATAATATGGGAGAATTATTAGATATTGCAGTTAACCAACTGCTTGCCTAGAGCTGTCTGGTAGGCAAGAGGTTAAGCCACTCGGCCGGCAACCGAGGGGTACCGGGTTCGATTCCCGGTCCAGGCAGAGTTTTTTGATCAGTTTCATTCAATGGATCTCGCCTGCTATTTAGTACATTGGTCAATATTTGCAGTTGCAGAAGTCCTTAGTCTATTTATATAGCAGTAATTTGAGATTCGTAATAACTATTATTACAACTACGTATAATGCCATATTAACTTTATCGTACTTGTATAACAATAATGTACGGTATCTTCCAGTAACTCCGTAATTATAATATTATTTTTCTTTTTTAGAGCTACTGTACATATCAAAATTTTTAATACATATAGATCTCAGTTCCCATTTTTTGAAATAATTTTCATTATTTAAAAAAGGGCACTGAGATCTTCATTTATTGAAAACTTTATGAAATTATGTAACATGAAATTTTACATGAAACTTTTTTGAAATAAACAACATGTATCCACGTTCGTATCCTACCATAGACTAAGAATAACGTGTGTAATTATAATATTTTGGAGTCTCCGTCCCTATGTTTCGGCTGAGTCCAGAAAAGACGGGCACATTCACAACACCCTCTCCCTCAAATGACTAATCCTCACCTCTGCATTCTGGCCACCTGGCGGCCAACAAAGATACAGTAAACTGGCCCAACTATAACAGAATTTTCCGCACCATAAAGCCAATGCCGTGGCACGCAGCCAATGACACAGGTTTACACGCGCTGCAAGAGATTTACACACCTGAAAGGAATCGACCTACAACCCTATTGCTGTCCGGTTAGTAACTGCACCAGTCACCCACAGTCTGCCTCGGTTGCGATAAGAAGCTAACAACAACAATAATAGAGAGGTTAAAGAGTCACCTATATTGTGACTCCAAAGATTTTAAAACAGAAAAAAATTCAGCGGAATCCCTTAGGTGACTATAAAAGTTACAGTAGAATACTAGAATAATAGAGTACTACAACATTACAAACCAAACCTTAGGTTTCTCATATCAGCATACAGTTTCAATTCATGTTTGGAATTTCATCTCCACACGTTTTGATTTCATTGAAATACTGCTCCAACAAGATGATGTTAATCTCCCGTAATTTTTAATGTTTGGTTTAGAATAATGAAATTGCCTCTCCAAATACAGATAAGTTATTATACACTTTATATTGAGTAACTTATATTTAATGCAGTGAGTTTTGAGCGGGTTTCAACTGTGACATATGAGTAAGAACCAGAATCTCTTCATGACTGATCTATATTTTTTCAAGATAACCTAGATCTCCTCAAACTCCTGGCTCCAAGCACAGCAAAGTGACATGTGAAATCATGAATCATTCCCATTTAAAGACGGAGAAACTTGACAAGATTAATTTCTTCATAACATCAATCTGAAGTATGTTACGAGTACAAACTGCCTATTCATGAGAATGATATGAATTTCAAATAAACAAACAGTGATACCTCTGTTACTAAAGTTGAATGGGATAAATGCATTTACAAATTGAAATTTTCTAGATTCTAGTCCTCGTTCACTTTCCTGGAACTATGTATGAGAATAAAGCTCGTTACATTCAACCAATCACCGTTCGTATGATAGTTTCTCAAAACTTAAAAAGTGATTTAAAAAAATGTATTAACTCTTCCTTCTTGAACACCACCCAATCACTGAATTCCTTATTCCTTTTTCTTCTTGCTTTTTCCTCTTTTTTCTTCTCAGAACACTCTATCATAGCAACATGCTCTGCGGTGTGGTTAGAAGTTGTTAGTTTGTAATACAGGCCTCAAACTCACTTCACTTTTCGACCTCAAGATATTAATATTGACCATCACATGAACTTCATCAAGTTGAGCAGTCTTCAAATCTCCACAAATAGTTCTCGAGAGCATTGAGCTTCCTTCCCTTCAGGGTGGCCGACAAGTATAATCTGAAATACGATCAATATTCGCATAGCAATCCACAAAAAGTGATTAGTTTTACTGTCATTCATGATGGGAATCAATACCAATGATTATAAGGTTTTATGTAATTTTATTATATTCATTTATATTCTATACTAGCTGGCAGGCTCGCTTCGCTTGCCTTCTCCGCCTAGCCAGGGGGCTCCGCCCCCTGGACCCCCGACAGTATCAGCAGTGTCAGTGAGTCAAAAAGGCTCGCTTCGCTCGCCTGCATAACCTCTGGCAGTGTAAGCTGAGTCAAACAGGCTCGCATTGTTCGCCTGCAAATTCCGTTCAGAAGGGATTTTAAATTTATTGAACACAGCATTTCTAGACATAATCTGGAGCTGTTTACCAAATTTCAACATTTTATTCTCGAAAAATCCAAGACAAAAACCGAAAATTCCGAAAAATAGTAAAACGCTAATATTGAGCGTGACCTTGGGAAGTATATCGGACATAGTTTGAAACTTGATTCAATATCTTCCAAATTAGTTCATCTATAATCTCGCTGAATCATTGAATTTACAGTAAGGATTAGCCGTATCAAGGCGGAAGATATGCAACCCGCAATTACATCTACAATTCAAAAAACTGATAACTGGTGTAATCTTGAACGGAATTCAAAAATATTTTAACACAAAATTTCTAGACCTTATCTGAACCTGCCTACCAAATATCAAAATTTTATACCGATTGGTTCTTGAAAAAATTGAGAAAACGCCGAAAAACTTTAATATTTGTCGCATCCTTGAAAATTTTCTGAAATCCGTTCTTAGCGCGCTTCTAAACGTCCAACTGAACATGCCTGCCAAATTTGAACGCATTCGGTTGAGTGGATTTTTAGTTCTAGTGATGAATGAATGAATGAATGAATCAGTCAGTCAGTGCCATTTGGCTTTTATAGATATAGATTGGAGTTTTAATCAATATTGATAGGAAAATAGTAATTGAATCTATAACTGACACTATATTTATTTTAATTTTATCAAAATTCATCAATATCAATGAATTCATCACTGGCGGCTCGTAGCCACGAAACAGGTGAAGTGCCGGTATCTTTTACTGTATAGCACTTCACCTGTTTCGTGGGCACGAGCCGCTAACGATTCATCATCATAATCATCGTTTATCCAATCATCAATATAGTTGAATTAGTGCAATAATATGAATCTTTCTCAATCAAATCTACGAATAAATTTGTATGGAAAAATATTACATTACATTTCATAGAACATCAATCAATTTCTATAAAATCTATACAAAATTCAAGATTACTGTGGACGAAATACGTGAATAACAAGAATTCAAGATATATAAAGAATTAAGACGATTAGAGGGAACAAGATTATAGAACGTTAAAGTATTGATTTTAAAGTTAGCATACTAAAAGTAATTTTGCTCATCAAAATTATTATATTGAATCATAATTTTTCCAAACTGAATCCAGTTATAATATGAATAGAGATCGACCAATCACATTTCCGAGAAATGAATTCTATTGTACTCCATTCTGTTATGCAATAATATTGAGGCTAGCTAACCTACAATGCAGCCGAGTTGTAATCCTCCAAAAGCTATCTGATCCGTAAAGCAGTTTCTGAATCCCGTTCATCCAATTTGTAACCCGATGATAAACTCAAAGACTTTGTTCAGCTACATTATTCGCCAAACAATGTTACCAATCGATTTTCCGAATAAACTTTCTGGAGTTGGCTTTTCCAAATAGCTTGAATTAGATGTACATCGCATTGTGGCAATAGTTTAGACAATGAACCTGAATGAGCTGACAATCTACATTTGGACTAATTTAGGAAAATTTGTAAAGGGATAGTTTTCGTTGTAAAACTGTTGAACCTCACTTTTTCTCCCCCCTTCCTGCCATTACAGCGTAGGGGTCGAACCTTACAGTTTTGCCTAATATAATAAATTTTTGACTAAAATAATAAATGAATAAATACGTAAATATTGCATTCATGATGAAGAATTAATAAAATGTTAATTGAGATCATTCAGAAATTCATTCAATTCGATAAAAATTTCATAATTTCCAAAATTACACTACGTCGTAGAACTTATACTATTCCAATTAAAATAATGTAGATGAATCGAGTTCAACTTATAATTATAGACAACAATATTTTTCCAAAAAAATCTGAAAATGTTCAATCTAAAGTTACATAACTCCTATTATTTATTGACCTATTTATCAAAAAATAAATAGGCCTAATGTTTTTAATTTGAGAAATGGGCATTCACGGTGAGTGAGCAATTACTTGTATAAGATTATCATGTTCATAAATGGGAAACAACTAGAGAAAGAAAGAAAATAGCATATACAAGTATATGTGGATGTAGATAGGTGATTCAATTTGATTGTCTATTGAGTCACTCACTTTTCCAATAGAAGTTTGGAATTCGCTATTCTTCATATTCTATTGTACGTATCTTATTCTCTCGAGTTTTATGAAAAATAACTAAAATGGGTATGGCAGTAATTCCCGTCCTAAATATGCAAGCGATCATTTTCTCACTGCAACAGAAATTTGATCAAGTGATTAACCCAGATTACTAGCACTTGAATTCAATGACATTATTCAATGAATTAGCCAACGATAACAGTCTGGAGAGACCTGATTCGGGGACTAGAGACAAGTGGGATATTTAAAAGCTGTTAGCCCGCCCAATTAGGTTAAAACGCTCACATGGACAGAAAAATCCCATCACCCACAAAATCTTATTTTCTGCACTCGTTATCCTATTGAATATCGGGTAGATGGGAGGGGGGGGGAGAAAAATTGTTTTCGAAAAGAATCAGCTATGAAGCGTCGTCTGTGACCTGAAAATGTTAAATGCTAACGCCAATTAGAATCTAGTAATGTAGACTTCAGTAACCAGACGACATTCTGAACAACTCGGCTCAATTAGAAAGAAAGGATTCAAGTGTAGTGAGGGGTGGATCGATGCTGAGAAAAGAAGGATGGAAAAAAGAGTAAGATAAACTTGGGAGAAATGGAGAGAGAAGGAGAACTAAACCCAGATCGATGAGAGAAAAACATGAGAAGAAACAGAGGAGGAAGAGAGAGTAGGAAGAAGAGAGAGGAGGAAGAGGAGAGAGAGAGATAGGAGTAGAGAGAGGAGGAAGAGGAGAGAGAGAGATAGGAGTAGAGAGGAGGAGACCCGAGAAAAGCCCAGGAGTTGATCGATGCTAGAAGGTTTCAAGAGTGGAAGAATGAGAAGAAAATGAAAGAACGAAAGAGTGGTAGCGGGAGAGCGAATTTCTGTGCACAGAGGATAGAGGGAAAACAGTTTAAAAGAACAAAAGAAAGCCAGCGAGCTCTAATTACAGGCAGTATGAGGATTATCTTGATGCTTGTTATATAGATGCAGGCTGTAAGACTTGAGTGCCTGTCGAATAGAATGTAATATGAATTCACTGGAAACTCACTTAGAAGCACCTATTTGAGCTGCAAGCATTTGAATTTTACGAACTGTATGAAATTAGCATTATTCAAATTATTGCAGACTTTACTGATAGCCCACTATAGTACAATACACAGGGCTTCCCATCCACGTCTTTTAACCCTTGAAATATGAAGGAATTGAGCAAAAGTTGGGATTGGATTTTTACCGATCGAACCCCTCTCGCTGTTAACTATCTATTAAGCCTAATATTGTTCTAATTGGATACTGAATATAAATGCATGTTCTACTACGCTATTCAGCATCTTATCAGTCTAATATTGATGGTAATTGGGTTCTGAATATGAATATCATGTTCTATCAAGACTCAAGTATCTGATGATGTAAAGAAAAATAATAGAAAGCTACAACTGATGACAAAATTGAGATTGATTCAACAACAATATGGTTAACTTTCCTGCACATTAACTTTACAGTTCATGAACAGTGTTATCAATGTCAAGAAGAGCTACTCACATTCATATGAGTGAAATACAAAATAAGATTTATTTATTTAGTCCAGCCAGACTGGTAGGAAACGAGAAATTGTTGAACCCTTCTAATTATGAAAATATCAATAAAGCTCTCTCAATGATGAGAACAGATGAAAATTAACAATTAAACTAATTTCCAGCATTTGATGACACCAGGAACTGAGTATGAATACATTATTCAACAGAACTTGGTAGATCCTGATTATGTGTGAAAATTGAATCTGTGACAGGAAACTTGATAATTGATGTGAACCACATGAAATGTGTCACAATTCTGAGAGTTTTAGTAAGAGCTGTGAATGCGGGCAGTGACCGAATAGAAGGGTCTATACTTTGTCATCCACTTCTCTCCTGTTTAACATCCTTAAACTGGCGGTCAAATATTTGCTATTTGGTGTACTTTGCTCTTAGATTCGTTGCTTTACTGCTTCGTTTTCCATTCCCATTTCCCTTTCTATCTTAATGAATGTTAATCTCTCAATTATGTTCATTAAATTTATATTCTATTTATTACCTTTTTTCAACTGTTACGAGGACAACTTGATTGCGATGCATTAAATATTATAAATTTTTTCTAATGTGATTGAATGGCAATTTTACTCATATGAAACAAACAACTAATTTAAAAACAGGAAACATAAATAGGCCTACTACTCTCAAGTCCGTACAATAACGTATTCTGAGTTAAAAAGAGAGATTTTTTGTTTATTCACAAAATACTGTCCGTGTTATGTCTAGAAATTAAATCAGCTTCCACCCGTACGAAAAAGTATTTAGTGAGAAAAGATTTCAAAAAAATTGGTTCAGTGCCTATGGAAGGAGTTCAGAACTCTCGTATAAAGTTCCCTTGTAGTGTATATTTGTAAGGAAGTCAACATAATTATTATTCTCAATATGTTTCATACATAATGGAATTATTGATTATGTAGAAGTAACTTATTATTCCAATCCTATTTTGAGAAGATGAAAAGCTTGTAAAAAAACAGAAGAAACATTGTGTAGAAGAACCAAATCAATCTAAAAAAGGTAATTAATCTCTGTTGGTATAGCCTAGGAGAACTTGAAAAGATTGAGATGTTATTGATAGTTTTCAAACCGTATATTTTGAGCTGAATCCATGCGGAATACCATTCAATGAGTGATAAAAATGATTGAAGATCTATTTTACGGTTGAAATAATAATTACTTTCCTTCGGATAGTGAACGATCAGTCAGCTGTCTGTCAAAAATAGATAACGAAGATTGAGCTCAATAAAGAGCCAACAAGCGGTATGGTGAACGCAATGTGTATTGGCTGTGATAATTCGAAGTGAACAAGGTAATCGATGTTTCCTCTTCCTCCTTCTCATCCTCTTTCCTTCCTTTTCTCCCTTGTCCCAACTCTTTCCTACCTCGTTTCTTTCCCATTCCTATCCGATCGCTGAAAGTTCTCTTTCGTGATGCCTCGGTAACATCAATCAATCTGCTCTGAATGGTTGTTGCTGTTGTTGTCCTTAGCTGATTTTTCCATCTCTCTCTTTATTGGCAGACTGATATTCAATCAATCATTTTCTTGGGTCCATCATTGACAACGCCGTGTCTCTTCATTACGCTTCCGCTTCGCCGAGAAGTTCCAAGGGAAATAATTGTAATCAACGGAACTTTCTTCAAATTCAACTCTTCATAAAATTATTAACTACAAAAGTTTAAATCAATAGAAACTTTCAACTGAATTAATAGAGCCTTCAGTAACACTATAGAATGATTGTCATTTCCATCGAAAAATGCCTCTTTTCGACTTCAAGAATGTACAGACAAAAAAAAACACCAATCGCGATAGAATAATTTTAATAATGTAGTATTTAAATTCTCGAAACGATGAAAAGCAATTCTCTGAGGATCATGAGATGAGCCTTAAGGTAGGATTCCCAAGAGCAGCTCGAAATGCCGCTGCCATAGCTGCGCTGTTGGACCTGTCCGGCTCTAGCTGCGCTGCTCTAGCCATCGCAACTTTATTCACATAACTGTATTATAAATGCTCACTATCTTATTAGGGCTACTAATGTGTAATAAATCAATAAAGAATAGTGAAAGTCACCCTTTTCAAGAAATGTTCAAGTGATTTCACTATTTATTGATTAATTATACATTAGTAGCCTTAATAACATAATGAACATTTACAATATAGTTAAATGAATAGCACTGGCGGCTCGTGCCCACGAAACAGGTGAAGTGCCCGTATCTTTTACTTTCCAGCACTTCATATGTTCCTGGCTAGAGCAGCGCAGCTGACGCTTGGGAATCCTACATTTACACAATTTTGAAAATATTGAGAGTTATTGAGAGATAATCTCAATAAAGAAAGAGCAGAAATGATTAAAATAAATTAAGAAAAATTGAGCTGGACTCTTGTACAGTGATTACATATTAAATTCTATAGCCGCTGTAGATTCCTGGCTTTCACTTGACCAATAAAATATGGGTTAGGCATAGGATTTGATTATTGTGATTTATGGATAGGTTAATGATCAATAGAGGCGATAGAAATGATGGTCTATTTTATAGGAAGAGATAATTTGAAACGATTGATTCGAAATGCTCGCTTCATTCAACGTCAGAGGTTATAAGGGCACCCATCCCCCTTATGTCATTCATATCTCACAGACTGTCATCTCACTCTGTGTAATGCAACTTTTCTCTCTTATCCACCTCCTCCTTCTCACTCGCTTCATCTCCCTTCTTATATACTTCCATCACTTCTTCTCTTCCCTCTTTTTACTCTTTTGCAACCCAGTTTCGTTCTCAACCGATTTCAATTCACCCTCCTCTGGGGACATCAATCAGATTTCTCTGCAGTAGCTTTTTCATCCCCCATGAATTAGAGTTATGCTCGGTATTGGATACCAAATAAATCATTTCTCAAAGTTAATGATTTTCATTGGAATTCAAATTAATAATATATTATTATTAATGATATTCTATATTGAAAAAGTTTTTCCGATTATTTGTGATAGATTTCATCGATACATTTTCAACCCTGCTTGAATTGAAATACCATCAATATCAACTATAGAAAGAAATGAGAATCACTCTTTTTTTCAAATAGAACATCTAATGCTGTTGAAATATCAATGATTATCATATAGTACATAACCTGGACTTATTAATTTAAGTAGAAACGGGAAAGAGTACATAATTTTTACTTATTTAGGAGGGCAACAGATTTGTACGAAAGCCTATTATAAAGATTTAACCAGAACATAACAAACCACACCAAACCCAAGTATCACATTGTTCAATAAATGAATCTTCAATATCATCGGAGTGCATGTTAATCTCAACCCCTCTTATTTGACTGAACATCTCACATGGATTATAGTTTGAAATCTCTTTCCAGAAATTTGAACTATCAAAGTATACAATTTCTTTTGCCTACACTAGTCATGCATGTATGTGACCCGCAATGATGGTTTGAACGAGAAACGACCCAACAACTGGCAACCAGCTACTATAGTCTGTCCAAGCAAAGAAGACCCTTTGGCAAGATGGGGAAATTACTCTAGCTCGGACAATTTTGGTTCGAAAATTATCAATCTCAAATTGTTGGAAACAATTTCATCTACTATTAAGACCACATTTATAATTCTTGAACAAATATTGACCAAGCTGGAGTCATTTCTCCATCTTGCCAGAATGTCTTCTTTGCTTGGACAGACTATAGCAATCCTTTTGCCACGAGATGTCGATTCTCTTGTCCCCTGTCCCTGAAAAGTTATTCGCTAGACAAAGCACCAGGAATTTTTCATTTCCAGTGCCAGGTGTTGTGTACGTGGGAGAGAGATGGAAATAGTTTGTGCCAAAGAGAGAATGAAATGGAAATAGTGTGTACCAAAGAGAGAAAGAGAGCGTTCGGACATGGACCCTAGTCGCTGTAATATGTAACGATACCGATTGTATGCTTGTTTTTCTGCGCTCGTCTCTTCTGTAACTACACAACGACTCTACCATCCCCCCACCCCTATTCCAGCCCTAAAAGCCCTGCCAATAGATATTGGACATGCCTGACCATCGCTTCACTAACCCAAACAATTTTTGCGCTCTCAATACGGTTTTCCCTACGTTACGTGCTCTCGAGTCCATCTCAGCCATAACGGTTTACCGACTTAGTTTAATCCTAGGTTTTTAATCCTAAGAGTTTTTATTTGTATTGAGTGCCTACCTGTTGAGAGTTCTCAAGAATGCATCAATCAGTACTTTGATGTACCTGATTAGTCTGAATTAATAATAGCATAACAATTTTTAGAAAAATAATCAGTCCGCTAAATTATTTTCATTAATACATAGAATAATCAGCATTGACAGATCAAGTAAAATTCAAAATTCATTAGAAAAAATAGAAAATTATCACTCCGCTAGAATTTCCCATCAATTGATGGGATAATCAAATCAAGTAAAATCTAACATCCATTAAAGAAAATCAACAATTTAAAATAAAACATTATCAGTCTTCTAGAATTTCTCATCAATTGATGGAATAATCCTTATTAAATCAAGTGAAATCTAACATCCATGATCCATTAGAGAAAACCAACAATTAAAAAAAAAGTTATCAGTCCGCTAGAATTTCTAATCAATTAAAGGAACAATCATTATCAAATCAAGTAAAATTTAGAATTCATGTTGGTTATGTTCATTAGTTACTGAAAAGTAACTGACAGTATTCATGACAACTTTCCCTGCCAACAAGCTTGAATTGATTCAGAACGGGGAATATCAATCATTGAATTGACAAACTGTCAACGAAAATTGCTTGTCTTCGATCTCTCACTCACTCAATTCCTCGCTCCCTCTTTCTCTAGCTTACACAGAAATTACAACCCTGAAATTCAGTAATTCAACTTTGTAATATATTATCTCTAGTTCCATTTGAGAATTAATTCTTAAAAACACCCCACCACAGTAACTGTTGAATTTGTTAATAATGTATTATTCTGTTATTGTGTTTTTTTATTATATTATTCATCGTGTCTGTATGTGTGTTTGAATTGAATTTGAAATTGAACACTATGAAGTATTCTTCATTCATAATGATTCGGAATCCAATCAGATGGTAATAAAAATAGTACTAATGTAATAAAAAAAGGCATACCAGTGTCCGAATTTCAAGTCGGGCTTCGGCCAAAAACTCAAGTTCTGTCACGTAAATTTGTCAAACTCTTTAAAAATAGTACTAATTAATATAACTATAAACTCAAATCTTGATACTTTGGAATCTGAAGTTTAGTTGGTAACTGAACTTTAAAGGGTCCTATTCAATTAAATAAATTACAGTAATACAAACACAATTATTGGCTATAATTAGGGCTCTATAAAGACCTAGAGCCTTAGTTATAACTATAGAGACTGTATAATATATTACTGTATATTACTGTATAAACTATATTACTGTATAATCATACAGTCTCTATAGTTATAACTAATCATACATTCTTCAATCTCTCTGGATGGATTCTTTCCATAGACACCACCGGTCCATAACCAACATCCAACTGCAGAAAAAAGTTTCCCAGTGAAATGTAGCCTACAGAGATATTGGAAACTATTCCAGTTACAGTCATTTCACACATAGATGAAAACCGGCCTGCTTTTAATTCCAAGTCCGCAGACTGCTCTTTTAATCAACGGCTCGGCCCGGCTCCATTGCTTTTCTATTTTTTCGCGCGCGCGGTTCCAATACACGGTGGAAATCGTCCGGGGGTGGAAGAGAGGAAGGGGTGAGACTTTGATGAGATTCTGTCCAGTTAAATTCGACCGTTTTATATTTGACTCCTCCCATTTTCATTACTAGAACTACTAACACATCGGACACAGTCGTACCCTCTCTTTTGCCCTTCTCTCTGTCTCTCAGAAACTCTCCTAAACTCTCTCATTCACTGTCTCCTCTTGTCTCACTCACTGATATATAATTTATATCTATCCTCCTTTTCCCTAAACTCTCTTGTCCAAGCTTTACCTCCTTTCTCAATAGATCCTTAATTTGTTTCTTTATTTCTGTTCTGTTCTCATTGTTTTTAATCTTTCTTTCCTCCATGTTCTTCTACGAGTAATTTTCTCTCTTCATTTTCATCTTTCTTTTCTCTATGTTTTTCTATTTCTTCCCTCTTTGCTTTCATCTTTCTTTCCTCTATTTTTTATCTTTCTTTTCATCTTTGTTTTCATCTTTCTTTCCTCTATGTTTTTCTATTTCTTTTCTCTTTGTTTTTATCTTACTTTCCTCCGTTATTTATTTCTTTCTTATCTTTCTTTATTCCTTTTCTCTTTGTTTTTATCTTCTTTCCTCTATGTTTTCTCCCTCTCTCTTCTCATCCTTCCTCTTTCTTTCCTCCATGTTTTTCTATTCCTTTTCTCTTTGTTTTTATCTTCTTTCCTCTATGTTTTCACCCTCTCTCTTCTCATCCTTTCTCTTTCTTTTCTCTCATCTATTTCTCTACTCTTTCTCTTTACTCATTGAGACAGTGGAATGATTTGGCGGCTGCCCTTTTGATTTATACCAGTCTCGATGAACTACATTTTCACGGCAATGTGCGCTTACATGTGCATGACAGCATGAGTTTGCATTGGTTTCAAACGTATTTTTATCTGTAGCACAAGCAAATACATCATTTCTACGCTTTACGTTTCCGAATCTGCTATCGAATCTCGAATTCATTTCAAACGATGTATCGATGTAGGCGGGTTGCGTTCTGATGAGGAAATGTAGGCGTGTTTTGCTTGCTGTACTCCTGAATTTCAAGAATTTATTGTTCTTTGTGATTGATTTCAAACTGGAGACGTATGAGAATGTTCACACCTCAGTAGCAAATGAAGTGCTAAGAAAAAGAAGTTTATTTTATGTTGATTTCACATTACAATGAATTAAATCAGATATATTAAGCGTATGATGCTGCAAGATAAGACGTTCAATGATGTCCAAATGTGGATAAAACCAATATATTCGTCAAAAACAAAAGCAATGAATTAAAATTGATGATGCATTATTGATATTGTTCAACCCTAACGTTATTAATATATATTCATTCATTCATTAAGAGTATTAGATATTATCGTTTCCTTTTTTATTGTACAGTATTCAAAATTTGAATAATTTGACAAATACAGTGATAGACTACCAACATTGTTCGATTTTGCATTGTTGTGTTTGATACAATAGGCCTATATAAAAACTATAATATGATAGGCCTTTGAAGACTTGTTCGTTGACAAGAATAGAAAACGTATTGATAATGATCATCAACTCCATCCATACTCTGGGTGACGACTTCTCAATAAGATAAGCAGGGGTGGAAAGTTCGAATGGAAAACAGTTTAATTCAAACAAAACAAAACGACGACCAGAAAACAGATATAGAGACATGCGCATGCGCACACAGTGGCAGGATGGCGCAGACAATAAATCTTATAGTAGCCGACACAATCCGGAAGCAGGCTAGGAAAGCGGCAACAAATTTCGCTAAAAGATATCTAAATGAAACTCTTCCCACTCTTCCGTGAGCAGATGCGCACTCTGACTCGTCTCATCCCCCCATCCCCTACGAACGCACATAACCTTCAACCCCCTCACCAACACTGAGACTAAAGAACACATCAGGTCTACGTCCACACCTTGAGAATAAAGTATGTGCAAGGTGCACCTTAACTGGAAAGAAATTTGAAATATTGGAGTAAAGAATACTGAATTGCATTGGTTGTTTGTCAATGGCGTAACAGCCCTATGAAGGGCCTAGGGCTACCAGCTGGTTTCCACTTCCATATTCCCCAAACTATAGAGTCCATCCAAGCAAAGAAGACACTCCGACAAGACGGGAAAACGACTTCAGCCCGGCCAATACCGGCCCAAAAGCCATGAATTCTCAAGAAGTGCATTGCTTACTGAATTGCAAATACTGTGTAATATCGAAACTGTGTTTAAACTATTTCATCACTGATGTTTCAATAATAAACCGAATGCTCAAGACTGTCGCTAATGACTCCATTAATTAATAAGAATTTCTCATCTAAATCTTTCTATCTAACATAATTTTACACTGTGCAACACTCCGCCAGTATTACTCTAATATTTCTATTCTAAATTCACTAATTGATCAAGAGAGGTGATGACTCCTCGAAGGTGTGTTTTAAATTATCAGTAATCTCACCCCAATTTCATCACTCGAGTTTCTAACTTTTATGAACCTTCAGGTCAATAATTCCACTTGGTTTGTTAGTGACTTGATCAGATAATTCATATTGAAGATACTGTAAACTACTTTTGAAGCTGCAGTTACTTGGATAGTAAAAGTACACTAGCGAAATACTTAGGTACCTGTATGGAATTGATTAAATTTCAGAAAATTGGAGTTCAGAGAGGAGAGAGTATAAGTTTTATTGGAGAAAGCAATAGTGTATCACTGAGATTTTGATGTAAAATACTTATTTGGTGTTCAAGAGTACCATTGACAAATTGAAATAGTACGTGATATTCTACTCTATATTGAAATCTTTTAAATCATGTAGTATCCATAGGGAAAGGGTTTTCATTTTGAATGGTAGTTTCTTTCTAAGATTATGCTATAAAAAGTTAATTGTCTTTATGTAAGGTTTTCAACTTACATACGTCGAGACAGAAATATGATCTGTTACGAAAGTCTGTTGATTGTACTTCTCACTTTGAATGAATTTATGAATAAATAAATTATAACCCTAAAAGGATTATCAAACACTTCAACTTATAAAAACATAATTACTCTACACTCTTTGTATTCTCATAAATATTTGTGAATTTTGAATCAATGATAACGAAAAAAACTTACGATTGAAAAGAAATCCAAAGAGTATCGTCTTTACCTGAAATTGAACAAAAAATAAATATTACTAAAACCATGTATCACAGAAAAATCAACGAAAAATATTTTTCAAATTATGTGGATGTTTTAAATAATCAAATTTGAATATTAATGTGATTTGAATGATCAATTCTATGTCTCACACATTTTTAGAGCTACGGTAATGCTTCCAATTGTTTGATGAAACTAATCGTATACCCATCCCAGTACTCTCTACAACTAGTGAACATTCTCAAAAAGTGAATATTGGTCTCGACTAGTTACACCTCAGGAGGCAGAAACACTTGAGTCCAAGAACAAAGCCAAACGCATTCAAATTGCCATTAGTGCAGCCAAATGCAAGCGAATGCATCTCATTCCGCATCTCCGGCGAAATAACTATCACAATTTCTCCAACCGGAAATAATCGCTTCCCCCTCAACCACAACGAATCTAGGTGTTTTCTCCCAACCCACATCCAGTCAATTATACTCTATTTGATGTAATTTCCGACTTTGAGTAAACTTATAAAATGGAGAAGACTATGTATTCCAAGTTTGGAAGTTACATCGAATGAAGTATACCAACTCAGACACAGAGCGCAACTTCTAAGGGCTCTTCCAAACCTCCCTTATGAATAATCTTCTCTCCCATTCAAGAGCTAATCTCCTAGCCGTCAGACCAAAGCCTAATGCTCTCTGCAACTCTGTACTTTCATATGCAACCCACCCACATAACGCATATTGATGGAGAGCCTGCTTCCAACTCGTTATTTCACAAGCCAACCTCGGAAAAATGCCGCTACTTATTTTCACAACAGTAGCGGATTCTGCATGTGAACAGAAAAACTGCTTTCCTCATGAACAGATAGACTGCAAGGAAAGCGCCACTCGCTCTAATTGCTCAGCAAGAGAATGACAATAATTTCATTCACCTGAAAATATCAAGAAACATGTCTTTTTTCTAACCATGTTCGAAATGCCATGTGGGCTAGCTAATCATAATTTAATCGTGGAACATCTTCCTTTAATGCTCGTTCCAAAGTATTCAATAATAAATGTGGAACCATTTACTTTGTAACATTAGTGAGTTAAAAGCTGTATGAACAGGTCAGTGAAATATCAAACAACTATGTTATCATTATGGATATGGAAAGGATTTCTTAGTTCGTTTCTACAGATTATATTGATTTGATTTTCTACTACTAATATCGATTAATGAACTTCTTCCTTGATTCATAGTATCAAAATATTGCCCAAGTATAGTCAAGTTAGTTAAGTTAGGACTAGAGGCAGATAATAAGTAGAAAAGGATGAAAATAGATGTAAGATATGAGAATAGCATAACTACTATTGATAAACCAAAGTACATTACTAAGGATGAATTAATTAGAATCTGGTTGTTCCAATAGAAAGAATACAAACACTCAATTTTTTTACTTTAGAAGAATCATGGAAGTTTCAAGCCAAAAATTGTCAAATTATTAATAGGCTAATATGAATTTTTTTAAAATTTGGATTTTGACATTTCAAAATGTTGAATAAGAAAGCAAACTCACTAGTCCATTAGGACCTTATATTCAACTTTCAAAATAGAGAGCTCAAATTGAATAGTTTTTTATACTACAGAATACTATAACATAATTCTCTTTTAAAAATAAGGACAACATGCGACTACTTAGAATTTATACATTTTTTTGTATTTTCTTGTTTTCTTTATATAAGATTCTTATGAACATTCATATGAAGTGAATGTGAATTTGAATCTTCATATTCACATTTGATTTTCTATATCACACATCCTTTCATACACAGAATTTTATTTTCTTAAAAAAAAAATTTTTAAAACATTACATCTTTATAGTAACCCGACTATTGGACACTCACAAACTGTTCTCGAAAATATCACACTAGTTGACACACTCGTTCACGAACTTCGATTTTCTCAACTTATTTGTTGCGAACAACTTGAACAGAACGTGTAAGCGGTTGCACAAGTTCTAGGTGGGTCGTCAGATTTGAGAAGTGGTCCACAGTATCATAGAGAAAAAGAAGAAGATGGTGGAGAAGATGGAGAAGAAAAGATGAGGGAGAAAAAGAAGGCGTCGAAGACGAAGAAGAAAAAGGAAGAAAATTTGGAAAAGATTGAGGAAGCATTAACCGAATTCTTCTGCTGCTTTTGGTCTGTCACATGTCTCCAAACCCCCCCACCCCCCTCCAACCAACCTTTAATTCCAGATTTTGTGTCGAACTAGTGTCACACTCTGTAAAGTTTCCCATTTCTTAGTTGTTCCAACTTCTGCCTCTTTTTTTCTCTTTCACTCTTCATCGTTGTGTCATATACTTTACTTTTCTCCACAGTAACAAAATGGTGAGTTTTGCCAACTGTAATTTTGTAAGCTTATAGAGATGTCGTGTGGTGAATGTAGTTTTTGCACTATTTTTTCTTGGGCTCATGAGTTATTCATACATCACACATCATTGCATACATACAGAAAAAGAAACTTGATCAAAAAGAATTCAGAACCAATGTTAAAGACTGGATTGAAACAACTAAACTGAAAGACATCGCATATGAAATATCATTTCAAATGATCATATGAGCTCATTCACCCAATGTATTTGCAACCCATACAAATATAACACCTTCTCTTGTATATGAGAAAACCATAAAACAGTTCAGTAAGTCGATTTCCTTAACTGTACCTAATTTCTACTCAGAAAAAAGTCATAACACTAGACCTATATAATAATATAAATATAATATAAACATAATATTAATATTAATGGTAACCTAATAAGGTAATAGAAATGTTATTTTTCCATATATTTTGACAAGTAGACTATATTGCGAGGAAGAAAGAGGAAAAAAGGACAGTTCCCTTCTAGATTCAATCCATAGAAATTAGGATTTGTGGTTGGGATTGGAAAGTGGGTTCTGACTTCTGAAAATTGATAATTGAATGTTCATGGATAATTTAATATTCAAAAATATTCATGGGCAAATAATATTAATAGAGATCAAAAGAAATACTTGATTGACTTTTTATGTACATCAACACACACAAACTAGTATTCTATGGGGATGATTTCAATTCTAGTTACAGTATGAAATTCACTGCTAACAATATTTACTGTATTGAAGAAATTACAAGATTAGATGCTATGGAACTGGAAGGTTGATGAATGTACAAGTCACAGTGAAACTGTATTCAAATTCATTTATAGTTTTGCTTTTCTCCCATTGAGCTGCGGCCAGAATGCTGAATCGTATTATAATAAATAGTAATGGTGGATGATTAGACCTACTTTAATAGGGGTTTACTTTGACCATTTGATCATCAGTTCAAGTTCTATTACTGTAACTCAATAATATTTTAAGCCATAATCCATTAATATAATTTGAGCAGCTTCAATGTAGCAGTGGACACCGTATTTCAATTTACAGTGACTCTTTTTATTTATCTAATACACTGTATTTCAATATTGTTGAGCAAGAGACACCTAGCGACGGAAACAGCAACTAATCAATACAGCAGCACTACTTGTGCTGCTACCTAGCAGAGAATATTTGAACTTGCTGCTGTTACGCTGTTTCCTTCCCTTAGCTCCGCTAGTTCCAGGTAATGTAGGAATATTACTATATTAGAAAATAACATTCTTATATCTTATATTAGTTATTATTATTAAATCCAAGCTTGGAACGATTCATTCTTATTAATATTTGATTCTGTAGATCACTTTAAAGAGTTTAAAGAATAGAGAGGTTGAGAAGAGCCACTGAATGACTCGAAAATCTTTGTTTGCCAAAATGTATTTCACATAAACCTACTTTTACAAATTATGTAGTTTAAATAACTTTTCAATTGAAAAATAAATAAAAATCAAACACCCTTTTTTGAAAACTTTAAAATTATAAAAAAACACATACATGTTTCGGGACATAAGCCCATTCTCAATGTGGATAAAAATAGTAATGAAATAAATAAACAAGATTAAAAATATAAGTCAAATAAATCATATGATTGCAATTGAAAGCATAACTCATATTCACACCAAAATCTAGGTTTTTAAAATTTTCTCAAAAATTGGATTATTATTAAAATTATCTTCATTTAATATTTTGTCGCCATTCAACTTTTTCCCTTTATATATTTGGAATTCTTCTTTTACATTCAATTTAGTATTTTTGCTTCCAAAATTCAATATTACCAAATTTATCTCTGTAGCAATGACTTGAATCCAAAAGATGTTCAGCAAAGGCTGATTTTTGTGTGGTATTTCTGGCTTTTAAAGCTTGAACATGTTCCCGAAATCTAGTATGAAAACTTCTTCTTTGACCCACATAGAATTTATCGCAATCACTACATATCAACTTATGCACTCCAGATTTTTTGAAACAATCATGCTGTGTTTTTATTTCTGACTTCTTTTTTATTAAATCAAATGAATTGTTTGTTGTCTTGAATGTTAAATTGAATTTATTTTTTGTAAAAGTTTTTCTAATGGCTCTATTAAGCGTTGTGCTATATGGAACACAAATATATTCCTTGTTATTTTCATTTTTGTTACAATTATGCTTACTTTTTTGCTTTCCTTGCTGTTTATACACTTTATGCATTTATGCATTTTATTAATAATTTTGGTATTGTATCAATTTTTTACTGCTAAAAATTTTATTATCTTTATCTCTTTGTCATAATTTTGTTTGGTCATGGGAATGTTTGTTAATCTATATATCATTGATCTAAAGGCTGCCATTTTTGTTGATTTTTATTTATTTTTCAATTATTTTAAAAAGCCCTAAGTTTTAAAGTTCATTATTCAACTTTTCAATTATTATAAAAATCATGTCTATAGATCCCCTTGATATTAAATATAAGTTATAAGATAGTAAATTATATTAAAACAAAGTTCAAAGTTATTGCAAGTTTTAATTATTTTTAAAAACTGATTAATGAGGCAAATGACCTGAATTTATTTCTTCAGCATAAACTCCCAATATGTTTCCAATTGATCATAAAATTACTGTCATTTGAACGAATTTTATATAGGTAATAAGTGATATAGTGTTTCAAGAAGTGTTCTCTTGAAAATTCACTTTCCAAAATTTGGTTTAGTAGTTTATGTATAAAATATTCTACATTACCTACATTGAGATTTTTACCATAAATAAAATGAACGTCTTGAGTCAGAGTGTGAGCCTATGTAAGTCAAGACCTCCCAGATAAGATACAGTAAGTTATCATTATCAATATTTCATATTGCTATAAAATAAAATAGTTTGTAAATAATTGGAGATCGGAGGATAAGAAACGTGAGACGAATTTCAGCAAAAGTTTAAAGTGGAGACATTGGATGAAGAATAGAATTAAGGGGAATAACAAAAGACAACAGATGCTTTGCTAGATTTGCATTAGAAATCATTCTCTCGCTCGCAACAAGCAAGCTTAGCAAGAAATATTTTATTCCCATTACTAGCTTAGCACAGAGGGAGAGGATGAAAGATGGGGAGGATGCCGAAAAAGGAGAGAGTGGCGAGAAAGGAGACATGCGACATATTCCACCAGAGGAAATTGAAATAAGCTGTGTCTAATCCCCTGAAGGGAATCCGGCTGGAATACTGTTTCAAGGCAGAGAGATGCTACGAGAAAATCGCATCAAATGCAGCTGAGTTCTTGATCGACAAACGTTGAAAAGATTGAGTTGAACAATTTAACATGAACAAAAATTCAAAAACATATTCGTCGGTATTTTTTATTCAGTCATAAGACTAACTTCCATTTGTGATGAAGACATTTGATTTGAATTATTGACTTAATTTCTCAATCCACTGATTGTATTTAGAAATGGCTTTAAAAATGATCTTCAACTCTATTAAACATTTATATTTACTTATATAAAAATAATAAAAATTGGCATCACTAATTTAGCTGCAAAAAATTATTTAGCTATGCTTTCTATGTTCAGGGACCACAGTAGGTAGCGAATCTATTCGTGTTTTAGACTTTGTCTGTGGAGCTGATTCTGTTGTATTGGATTTCTGAATTGAAATCAGGTTTATAATTTGATAATAAACATGGATAATCATGAATCATAATCATGGATTATGAAACTGAGAGTGAAGCATGCAAATAAATGACACTACATTGGAGGAATTCTTAAATTCGGAAAACCTGTGAGATTATAAGTTTTGAAATGGTAGTTCAGTCCATTTGAAACGATAGAGAGTTGGATGTGGATAAATTATTAATTTAGGATGTTGGTTATCGATTCATTTTGTAGGAAATTGAATTTTTATTAGAATCAGCAATTAGTCACGAGAGAAGGGGAAAAATTATGGATCATAGGAGCATCACTGACAATTCAAATATGTTAGGAGATTAAATTATGTATGTTGGAGAAAGGCTAAGGATAATATTATGAAGGAATTCAATTTTGAAAACCTTTGTACATGCAACCCTTTGAGTAAGAAGAGGTTAGTATGCAGCTAAATGATTCCAACAATTAAATGAAAAGACAAGATATCGTCAAACCATTGATTTATTTATTTATTTATGTAAATCAGTGGTTTAACAATATCTTGTCTTTTCATTTAATATGAATAACTACCACAATATCTTCTTCACAACTACTAAAAAAAATCTAACAATTTTTGCTAAATGCGTACCAAACTCGCACGCAAGCCAATTTACATTATACTTAACGGTTCTTATCTAGTGAATTAGATAAAACTATGATATTGGAGAATCTTGGAAATATTAAGAACACAATTATTTATATAATTTGATAAATATTGATATTATGGGAATATAATTTTTCTAGAGTTTCAAGATTGGAACAAATATTTCATACAATAATAAAATCTATGTGAAATAAACTATAAAGAATTTAGTTTGATTTGGATTAGATTGAAATTATTCATACATCTTATCGATGAGATATCATTAAGGTGCATATTATCAGATTAAAAGACGAGATGTTGCCAAACCACTGATCATTTTCTTTTCATTATTGATATGGATAACTACAACAATATCCCCTTCACAAATACTCAAAAAGTGCATACAGTATTATTCTCAAGTGAATTAGGCAGACAAATTGTTGAATCAAGAACTAATTTCAGGAAATTTCACAACTACATATATTGAGAATTCATATTTACTTACAAAACAGGCATTATTAACCGACAAAAAAATTATCCAGCTATGCTTTCGCTATGTTCAGGGACCACATAAGCGAATCTATTCTTGTTTTTAACTTTATTGAAAATGTATTCCCAGGATTGATGAATCACTAATGAATTTCATTTCCATGTATTGCACATAAATATATCATGAAGTAGATCCCAGACACACTTTTTTAGATCTTAGAAGTAGGCATGGCCTTCGAAATATTTTCCATTACGATGCAAGTTTATAAATGTTTCTACTCCAAACATTTAAAAAGTTCTATTTAAAATTATTAAAAATGATAGTATATCAACCGATTTCATGGTATTGGTCTGCTAGTAAGAAATTCAGTTTGAGAAATCTTGTACCTAATCCAGACTTTCAAAGTCTATACTTTCATCCACAATTTTCATATTACTTCAATAAACTTCACTAAACTTCAGGCCATTTCATCCGTTTAGGAAGATTAAAAATAAAATATATATCTACTTTTTTAAATGTAGCTTGATTTTTGGCAGATCTAAGTAATCGCCTAAATAGGCAATAGGGTAAAATTATTATCATTATTTCAGATTTCAACCTTACATTGTAGGAATGGATCTCTAATTGAAACTATAAGAAGGATGCATTATAAAATATTCTATCATCCTATATCAATTTTTCATATGTTATTTGTAATAATTCAACTAAAAATACATTAGGCCTTCATGAAGGCTCCATCTAAACATCTAAACTATCTTCCTTGTCTATACACTAACTGAGTCATCCCCCATTAAAAAATAACCCTTCCATTAGCTTGCCTGTAATATATTGTTATAAACATTTGAAATGAATTGAGAAATATTTTAAGCAAGCTTAAATACACCAGTGTATTTCATCAATAATAATATACGATTTTGATGAATTGAGAGTTCAGAAATGTTTATTGAGTTTGTAAAATTCAGAACAAAATCATGTTATAGTTTAAGGTGTATAGAATAGTAGTATTACTACTATTATGAATTACAGTACTACTATTCTACACACCTTGGTTTCATTTCACCTGAAAAATGCTTTAAAAGAATGAACTCCTGGAGAGCTTTTTTAAAACAGAAAAAAGTACAGTTTTAGATCTTCGTTTTACTAGTATCACATGACTCACAATTTTGATGAATGGGATTTTTTTGTAGACGTCTAGATGAAAATGACCAAAAATCGTTCTTCAAAATAATACATCTTAGTCGAAGTGTAGAAAAGTTCATGTACAATAGCACATGGATCAATGTAAATAAAAACCTATGATCTTTAGTAGTGAAATGAGAGGAACTATGATTAGTTCACATAGCAGAGTCTGAAACGCAATCATAAACTTGTAGAAATCATGGACTAAAATGTAGATTCACCAAACACTAGTAAGGCCTATTGTGACGAGACATGGCTGTGAAAAAAATTTGGATCCTTGGGGCAACCAAAACATGAATACATGAGGATCATTGAAGGAAAAGTAGTAAGAAGAATTCTTAATACTAATGGCCCTAATAATAAAAAGGAATTTCATTCAATTCTAATAAGGTCCAATAGATAAAGAAGGAGAATGGAGAATAAGATACAATTTAGAATTCAATATCAATACTATTCTGCAAAAGAAGGACATGGTAGAAGTTTATAAAGTCTAGAATAATCAGCTGGATGGGCCATTAAAAAAAATAAAGCTGAACGGAATGCAGAGGCAGATGATTGTTGAAAGAATGGAGGAAACAAAAAAAAGAGGTTGCCCAAAAACTCACTAACTCCAAGATTTGGACATAGAGCTAGCATTATTATTAGGAAGGAGGAACTGAAAGATGCCATCAAGACACAGGGATGAATTGATTGAAAGAATATTGAGGAGACCAAGATCCTCGCAGGGCTGTAGCGCTTTGTGAGTATATGCCTATCTCAGTCAGTTTGATGTAATGTAATAAGATTAACCATCTTCCTTTTAAAATACCATTTCCATTATTGATATGTTTTTATGATACCAACTGTATTATCTTTATTGAAGTGATATGCCTACCAATACTATATCAATTCATGCTGAATGAGCTGTGCAAGAGATTCTTTTATTTTAAAAAATCATCAAAGAAAACATCAGTTGCAGAAATTTTTAAATAATTTTAGACAAATTATCTCAAATTGCGAATTGATTACAACACTGATTAAATGTTGTAATAAACAATATTTAAGCATTATAATTATTTTAAACAATATTTAAACATTGATTGTTTCCACCGACTCTTGAGCAGTCCACCTTTTTTAGCATTATTTGACTCACGAATTCTATAAAACAGTCCCTTATTATTCAATTTAAGAGTTCCATGATTTAAGCTTGTAATAAAAGATTTTAAATCTAATAACTGACAGCGATTTATTAGGTAGGCTGCATTAAATGCATTGCATGGTCTGTGTTTCATAATTGAATATATATTTTTATCTTATAATATTTATACATATTATATAATAATATATAATATATATAAAAATATAATATATATATATTATAATATATATATATATATATATATATATATATATATATATATATATATATATAATATATATATATATATATATATATTATTGAATCTATTTGTTAATGTATGAAATTATTGTTTAAGGCTAAAAATATTCTGATAAATTCAATATATTTTGCTTAATTCCAATGATTATCACCATTCGACTAGCGTTGATGGTTACATAATTTAAATCACTTCAATGATGATTTTTTACACTATTCATAGGCATCATATTCTGTACAGTGTTATTATTCTAAAATACTCGAAAATACATAACGATCTAATAATAATATTTTTAATAATGATATTAGTTTTTAATATAGTATAATAATATTTTCAATTATTTTGTTACTGTTTCATGTTATAATAATGGAAATATAAATGGTTGAATATTAAATTTCTTCAAATTCATGAAATGAGTTATAAACATCTAAAAGGTTTTTAGATCAGTTTCAATCAACTTCGTTCTGCTTTTTAGCTCTTTGGTCAATATTTGCGGTACCGTTAGTAGAATAACTTGATTATACTGTAATTATATTACAGTATAGAGTTAGTAGGGGTCAATCAGCACTATTTCAGCATTTCAGGTAATAAAATAAAACTAACAGAAAATATTTTCAAGTCATATATTGCAACAAATCGTAAGAGCACAAATGGAATAAAAATGTTATTTTTAATTAATGAATAATAATGTTACTTTTCGAATATATCACTCCAATAAGTCGACGACTATTATTTTGCACACATTGTCCAAGTCTTACACTGAAATTCTATAACTAACACACTGTAAAACCTCTGATGTTATTGCACGAATTTCTCGTGGTTTTCAAGTACTGTATTGTTGCTGAACGAGTCTCAAAAACCCTCGACTTGAGGTATCCCCATAAAATGGAATCACACGATCTTTAATCGGGTGATCAAGGAGGCCACTGAATATCCCCATTCCTACTGATCAAGCGGTTCGGAAAAATATTTCTCATAATTTCAATTGATACTCTGGTCGTATGGCTAGTTGCTTGCTTCATCTTGTTGAAATCAAGGTTTCTCATTCACATGAAATCATCAAAGTTAAGGATGTGGTAGTTGTTTAGCATTGGAACATAGCGAGCGGATGCTACCGTAACTGCGTCGCCATTGTCAACTTCAAAAAAAGACGGACAAATTAGTCCATTCGAAGACATCGCACACCAGACAGTCATTTCGGCAGAATGAAGTAGCAACGAAACGATACAGGACTCAAAACTGTAGATAATACAAGAGGTTTGTGCAATAACACCAAAGGTGTTACACGCTGTGTTAGTGAGAATTTCTTCGTGATACTTTTACAATGTGTACGGAATAATGGTCGACACCTTACAGGAATAATATTCAGAAAGTGAAAATTTTTATGCATGAAAACAAAATTTCCATTTACGTACTTACGATTTGTTGCAATAAATCACTTGGGAATATTTTTTGTGAGTTTCATTTTGTTTCCTAAGATAGATGTTTGACTGCCCCACCATACAGCTTTCAATGGATATTTGAATTGAATATTTTTATATATCTGCCTACCATGAATGACTTTATTAATAAAGTATGACATACTATTTTTATACTGTATTGATTATTTATTAATTCAAACAATAGTTCAGTAGTTTTGTTGATAACATAATCTGAGTGTTTCTCAACAATCATACTAGCACTAGCACCCCTATATATTTGGTCAGCTGTAATGGACGCTCTCCAATATTTATTTCTGTACTAGGGTCCCCATTCCCCATCCACTCATAACAGTTCACTCTGACAGTGGGATCTTTCACAGTCCACTGCCAGTCAGCTGACAAATTTTAGATATCATTGATCAGAATGCCGGCTTACAGCTAATATGGACGGCCGATTTCACTTGGGGTCTTAATAATACTGACAGTCAAGAACTGTGAGGGTATAAGAGAACCGGCAGTCTAAAAAAGCAGTAGAGCAACAGGCCGATCACTGAATAATCAGCTGTGAACGACAGAACTGTAAATCCAATCGACAGTGGATGTGGACCCTCAGAGTTTTTGACTGTCGCAATCCAAACAAACAGTGTAGATGGGGACCCTGAGGGATCTTTAGCTGGTATACGGTAATTCTGAACAAACTTCTAATATTTCGAATAAAAAACGGATCTACCGGATGTTCATCCTAGATTATGAGAGATTATTAGATTATGTAAGACATTTTGTAGGATCTTCATTCAATTGTGTTTTCTCTCATAAAATAGAGAGTGTTTTCTCTCAAATGTAATCCTATATCCAATTCAATTCGAGCTTTTCTCACAGAGTAATGAATATATTCCTTACTCTGTGTTTTTATGCAATAATTGGTCGTAGAGAACATACACTGTACTGCCCATCACCGAAATGTTTCCAGTACTAATTGGAAAATCAAAATATTCGAAGTTGAAGAGGTGGTAAACATTGAGATACTGATCTCGAGATGATCGAAGTTATTATTAACTAGGTAAACCATAGAGACTGTAAAATTATACCGATTATACATACAGTCTCTGTAGGTCAAACCATAGTTAGGTACCAACCTTGAGTTGATGCGACGGCCTCTCTCGCCACCCGGAGTTGGTGCTGGTCGCAGTGGGTTCAGCTTCGTTCTCGAAGCACTCAATGGAAGACTCGGCTTCGGACAGCCACGCGAGGAACTTGTCCAGCGATCGGTCGAAATTGTGCAGCGAATTCATGGCCGAATGCAACAGCTTCCCTCGACTGATTATACTGCAAATTAACCACATGAATATTATAGAAGTCTGTGCAAAAGTTCATCAAAGATGCATTGAAATATTAATTATTTGAAGATATTTTATAGAATGAAAAATATTATTTTCTATCATAATGTGTCTATTTTCTAATACATGAGTTATTGAAATGGAGTGATAATTAACACCTGTGATAGTATCAATTCTGATTTTTCTAGTAAATATTATAATCTTCAATGATTCTATATCATCAAGTCTCAAAGTTTCTTTGATCATCATTATTTTGCCTAATCATAATAATGCTGATTCTAACATTGATGGATGGAGTTCTTCATAAAAACATAATTTATTATCATGAAAATATATTCCTTGTACTGTATATTCAACAGCAAAAAAGGCCCTCTTGATGAGAATTCAATTCTCTAGGCGCTCTGCTTGATACTTTTTTTAATATCACAGTCATATCAGAACTGACAGTGGATATAGACCGCTAGACCCTAACACTGGCTTTTGGAAAAATGGATTCAAATCTGTTATAAACCTTATTCTTTATGCATAGGCTTCAACCTCAGGCATTAGAATTTCAGCATAAATAAATTTGCATGTTAATATGATAAGACAAAGTTTGCGTCTTTCTATGATGTCAAAAAAGGAAGGCAGAGTTTTTTTAATCAAAGGTTGGTTATCAGATGATGTGAAGTGATGAGAATTTTTTGAAAATGTTTGTTTCCAGCGGAATATTGAATACTGAATAATATTGAATAGATTTTTTGGAAAGATGGTAATTGGTATAGCAAATAGAACTGAACAAAATTCAAATTGAATCATATTATTCATAATTATTGGGGAAACGTTTGGTGATCTGTCTTCAATCAACATAGTAAGTACATTCAAGCTTCCCAATTTTTCACTGAAATATTGAACTGAAAACATATTCTCATAATTTTTTAATGAAGAAAATGAAGCTCAATGTGACAGCACCATAGACAATATTAGGAAATTATTTATTGGGCTACAATTTTAAATTTTTTCAAGTTTCACCTGAAAATGTTTCTAATGGGCTCTGTGATTTATTATTTAATTTATTATAGATTTAGCCCTAATATCGAAGTGGATCATTTATCAGGTTTGTAAATCTGTTTTGAATTATATGCAGTCATTTAATACCAGTATTAGAAAACTTTGAGATTGATAAAAACCATTTTATTATAAAATCAATAATAAAATACTGTTAATGATCAAATTAATTCATCAAATGAATGAAGAATACTTCATAAACTCAATTCAAAATTGAGAAATTGATATTTAAATCTTAAAAAGATTCAATGTGAATAATATTTCAAAGGAGAGGTACAGAAAATTTGAAACGATTTTCTAGATCTTCATCAGTTATGATTTGCCCCAATGGGTCTCCAATGATTCCAATGTGATATATTGCAATCAAATGAAGCTTATACCTATAATAATTTTTTCAGTTTTGTACCCCTCCTCGAAATGCCGGTATTCATTTTACAACTACCTGAAGATGTGATATTTCTGGTTACATCCATATCTCGCCAATTCAAAAACTTTATTGAAGGATATCTCATAATCATCAAATGTGACTCAATAATGTTTTCTAATTGTGGGGGAAATGGATATCAAGAGAATAGTTTTAATTGTTTTTGAATCCAAATGACTGGAATCGACTGATCATTTCTTGATCAACTCACGAACTGTTATGTCTAAACTTCCACTTTCAATATGATACTGATATGCACTCAAATATTTTTTTACTTTTTCAAACCTGAAATCCTGAAAGTATTCTATAATCTGGTCGAGCAAAGAAGACTTTCTGGTAAGATGGAAAAATGCTTCCAGCACGGTAAATATTAGTTAAAAAATTATAAATTTAGTATCAAATCTTAGAAAACATTCTGTTCTACAATTTGCAACCAAATTTATAATTTTTGAACTGAAATTAACCGAGATGGAGTCATTTTCACTTTTTACCAGAATATCTTCTTTGCTCTCTCTCTCAATAAACAGAGAGAGATCGGGTTCTCACTTGAAAATTACAAGACTGCATGTCAGTAATTTATAATTGAAAGTGGAAGGATTCAAATAATCAAAAAATATTGATGGAACTTACAAATTAAAAAAAATAGAATAATAATGAATTAATTAATAATATTGTAGTTCATGTTTGGGGATGTGGTATCACAGCACTGTAAGACATTGGTTTTGATGTATGTTATTGAATTGAATTTCATACTTATCCAAACTTACTTCGAGTTAAGGTTGCTATATCTTTGGTTCACGTGTTCAGTCATCTTTTTTACCCTGGTCGTGTCATCTTGTTGGTAAACAGCTATCAGTTTCTGCGTTAGTTGATTGAATAGCTCGATTTTGTGTTTGTATTGGTGAAGATCAACATGGAATGACTGAAAAATAATTTAAATGATCATTAACATTTAAGTTCAAAATCTAAACCTCTAAGTTTAAAATCTATTACCCATTACCGTATATGTTCACAGATAACACATTCATTTAAAGTTTTTAATTGATTGAATTCATTTAGTGTATAATATTATCCTCCAATTCCAATTGTTATTTATTCATCTTATTTTACTTGTACTAGGTAATGATTGTAAAATTTGATGAGACTTTGCAGTCACTCTGCATTTCTGGCTTATATACTTATTTATTTATTTACTAGGCGTGTGGACAATACAGGAACAGTAGGTTCATCTTTCAAACCACAATATTCAAACTACAAAATTTCAAAAATTCAAAATTTGTTGTAGTTTACTTAATTATTGACTTATTCATGTAAAAATACTGAATAACATAATGATAACAATACTGAATATATTAATAATACTTATTATTCAATCCATAGCCTACTGTATGCAATTATTATGATATTTTGAATCACTACACAATATTGATTTGAATCTATATTCTCTTGGCGCAGAAATATTGGATGTCTTGGCGCAGTTCAACTTTTCCTCATGTGCCTTCACATGAAGAGCAAAGAGTAACATAATTTTCTATCCAGTGAATATTTCTACTGTTTTTTTTTTCAAGAGTTGATCCTTTCAAATCTTTTAGATATTATAATAGCTCTCAACAAAATATTCAATAAGAACTTTATCTGAACGTCGAAATTGACTTGATCATTAATTTATACTACTGATTAGTCAATTACTGTTACATAGTACACGTAAACTGACGATTCTCTAACCCTTTGTTATAGCGAGTAGGTTTTTAGGTTTTGAAATGGAATTTGATCACTCTGGGAACAAAGGAGTTCAACGGATGAAGTTCGCGTCTTATACTGATGGTAATAATAATGACAATAAAGCAAAGAACGTTAACTTTACAGAGCATCACCTGCTTCCTAGTTTGTATATCGAAGCAAGCCACTTTGTAGAGTTGAAATTATCTTACAATGCTTCATGCAATGTACCACTGCTTTGTATTCCAGGATGAGTACAAAAATGATTTTATTATAAATCAATTCATCAACGTACTACAAGTGATCTAAAATATATACATGAGAGGAATTAAAATACCTCTTAATACGTCCTTTAACATGAGGTATTAATAAGATACCGCCTTTTTGTTCTTTTAAACTCCTTATCATTCTAAAGGTTAATTGTAATGTTATCGATTAACACTATTTTTCTTGATTTTTAGTAAATGTTCCTTATTGATTTCTTGATTTTTCAGTACGGTAATATATTTTTTCATATTTCATTTCTTGTCAAAATTGTTTATAATTTACGACAGATAAGCTACACGTATATTATATTTATATTTCATTTTAATTTTAAACGTTGTATTGGTAAATTTTGTATTGGAATGGCACCTGCTGAACACCCACGGGTTTAGTAGGATCAAACACTATAATCATATATGCTGTCTCATTTATTTGATTCCTGACATCAACCTTCTAAATTCGAAATTTCAAAGTGTTATTGCTGGATTGAAAGTAATGTGTTTAATCAGTGCTATTAGATCATAGCCTCATTTTGGAAAATATTGATTAAAAAAATTTTTGGGAGAGGAATAGTACAGGCTATGCCTAGTTTTCCCTCCTAATTTAAGTAGTTTGTAATCTATGAATGTATAAATAAATGGGAATTGTGAATAAATTATTTCAAATAAAACTGATTGATTGATGAAAACATTTAAAAATCTAGTCTCATTGATGAAAAACTTGTCTAATATTCAAGATGAAGGCTCTCCAGGCAAGTTAAGGCAGTGGTAGGCTATGGTAGAAGAAATTCTTTCATTTTATGAGTGTATTATCAATATCATTGTAGCCTACTGTAGCTTGAGCTTGACCTGTTTTTCCTCAATTTTCCATTCATGACCATTTATTACCTTTTGCTCCCTCAACTGAGCCTCTAGCACATCAGCAGTGTATCCAACTGTGTTCATGTTGTCGAATTTGGTCTCCATGCGAGTGAGCCATGCTTCCACTTCGAGCCGCTCCCGCTCGTAGCGCTGGCTGTCACTCAGCATCGCGTCCAGCTGGGCTTTGCGCTGCATCACCTTCGAGTTGGTCTCGTCCCAGTGCTCCCTCAGCTTTGTTACTGAAAAAAATGAAACAATAATTTGTTTTATTGTTTGATTAAAATGCAATTCCCCCAAGTGAACATACAACAATAAAAATACAATTTCCCATTGCGAGTTTGACCATATCTGCAACCATTAGTGAAAACTTTGACATGTAATGAGATATCGGACTCAAAGATGGAATTCTACAGATGTCAATCACAGAGTCGGTAGAATCTGTTAATAGGATATCAACATACATACTATTTGTTTAGATGGATATACTATCTATTTGGATAGAATATTTGTGATGCCTCTGATATATTATCAAAACAGCACATTGATTTGTAAATAGTTATTGATATTTTAGTTAATAATCAACAAACAGGAACTTGTGATGTACATAGACGCTAAAAATTATCTAATGCATTCACCAAGTTCTACAATAAAGTAGACTTTGAAACAGGAATTCACCAATGGTAATTTGTAAGTATTTTTCTACATCATTATATCTATTGAAATTTTATTCCGAAACTAATAATATAATAGTAATTAGAGTATTATAAAGTTATTGGTAGCTTATAATTACTTAGATACAATACAATTGCAATGAAAACAGTAGAAAGTGTTACAGAATTTCACAAATGCTTGAACAGTTAAAGCTTTTCAAGCTCCTGGCTGAATAATAGAGAGTTGAATAATTTTCAAAACGAAATATTAAACAAAGATATTAAAATCAGATCAGAGGCCAGTCTCATATAAATTTTAAAGTCTTGGATACACTGGATATGAGTAAAACAGCATACTATGTGATCAGATTATGATTGGAACATTTGACTACCTTTTAATGCTTTACAGGACACCTGAAATTTTATAGAACAGGCACAAAGAGGTCTTAGAGAATGTGTTTGAGAATATCTACGTACATTGTTAAACTTAACATCGTAGTACTATGATCAATTTGAATAAGAATTACCTGAGAGGACGAAGATAGGGCGTAGCCCTCCCTTACACCATAGAATAATAGATCCTCTTTGCTTACACTTAACCCCTAATGACATAGTAGATCAGTGAAATTTTTAAAAATGATAATAGTACCTATTAGAGAGGTGTTATACCAAAGAAAGTGATAAATTACTTGAATTTTTAATTGACTTGTAAGCCGTCAACTTTTATTCCAGTATGATAAATCAATATTTTACTGGATGTTGACCAACTAAAATAAATAATTTTATTAATAAATCTGCTTATTAAAGAATGTTATGCATTTTGGAGTACATAAAATGGTTTGAACTTATTCATAATTATATTGTACGATTAAATATATGATAAATATATTTTCAACACTATTATATTATGATTTCACTTAATTAGTTGAGAGCAGGAACGGTGGAAATTGGAATGAAATTGAAGGTGTTGATTCCACATCCACCCACCAAATAAACATTGTTAATTTTAGAAGAGATTCGTGAATACAAATAGGATGGATGGAATTTATCTATGACACATTGCCTAAAATAGGCTTCATCAGTGACAAGGACACAATTTTTCACAGTTCATTTCAAAATTCTTCCACTGTTTTCATGTTCATTGTGATGAGTGAGTGACATATCATCAATACCTATTTTTAGAAGGAATTTTGGCATACGCTTAACTATTTTCCATAGCTTCAGGAAATTAATACTTTTGTACTCTTTGCCAGAATAGACTAGTCTAGAAATACAGGCTAAAAGTGAATGTCAATGTGAATATTGTTTAATAATTCTCAAACTTTTGCTCTTTATTTGTTTACAATAATCAGCTTAAATTTGAAAAAAAAACATATTGTTATCATTTCCAAGAACTCACATAGAGTTTTCAATTCATTGATTTGAACTATAAAAATGACTGTTGTAACATTTGTGTGAACGTTTTGCATTCTAGAAGTTTATTCTCATTTCTTGAATGAATTAAGTAATTACAATATTCATTACCAAATCTATAATCATCAACTGGAAGTAGTGATGTGGATCGGGAATATTCCCAGTGGGAAGGAACTTATGATTTGGGAATATTTCCCTGGCCAAGAAATTTTAGGAATTAAGGGAATATATGGCAATTTATAAAATAGCTTTAAAATGATTGAAATTGATCAAACTGAGTCACTTTTCACGTAAGTAAATGCTTCAAAATGATTGGAATTTATCAATCTCAATTCACTTTTCACATTACAAGCTATAAATCATCCTTGTCATATCATTTTTGCTCACTTTGCTGTATTGACATCACTTTCTTGTCATTCTTCAATGAATGTGTTAGTGTTGTGCTCTTGTCCTTTTTCTTTTCCAATCCAGCTATACAGGGTGTTTCAGGAGGAATGAGCAATACTTCTCAGGCTGATTCCTTACACCAAGTTGACAAAAAGTTTCATGGGACAAACCCCGAAAAACGCTTTGTTACCGAGATGACAATGGCGGAAAATTGACATTTTAAAAAATATATAATTTTCCCAATTTCTAGAGGCTTTACTAAGTTTCTAAAATTAACAATTCCAATGTAATTGGTTATTGGTTATTGGTGGTTGGTTCCAATGTTTGTAACTTCAATGGTTATTGAGATAATGGGAAAAATATTCTAAAAAAACTCCATTTTCAACAATCGAGGGTTATAACTGGATAAGGAATCATGAATTTGTATTTTTATTAATGAGAGTTGAAGAGAGTCGGATTCTAAAACAATTTTGAATGGCGGCGATTGTATAAATCTTACCTAAATCTCAGAAATAGCGATCAAAAATCACAAAATAGACAAAACATAGCACAAGTGAAAAGTTTGTGTTTAGTAGAGTTTCCTTATTCAGTTATAACCCTTGATTGTTGAAAAATTGGGTTTTTTAGGAGATTTTCCCATGATATCAATAACCGTTAAAGTTACAAACTTTAAACTGGTTTTATTGTATTTTTCAGCTAATTTTAAATAGGAATTGATTACTTCAAAACCTGAGTGAAACCTCTAAAAAATTTTAAAAAAATATATTTTTTGAAAAATCTCAATTTTTTGCCATTGTTATCTCGGTAACAAAGCGTTTATGGGGGTTTGTCACATGAAACTTTTTTGTCTACGGCTCACACATGAATATAATTTAGATACATAATAATATAATTAGAAATGACAATGAGGAGAGAAATTCAATATTCAATAAATCTTGGGGTTAGGTTTCAAGAATCATGAGAAAGTTAGCTTCTTGAATGGCTATTTTTCTCTTGTATTATCTGATGCAAAATTAAAAACTTCTGTGGCCATAAATATTGTATTATTACTTTGTATTACCGGTAATAATAAGACTCTTTATTACAAGTCAAGTAGGCTAAGCCTTAATGATTCTTGAAAATTTCTAATTTCTGGCTTTCTATTCTATTCTTTGTTTAGGGGGTAAATTATTTTTTGCAAAGAAATAGATTAAACTTACTTCTCAGTTCTCATGCAATGGAAGTCTAAGTACACCTAAAATTTTTTGATTTATGTTTATAGTTTATCTGACTTACAGTTACAGGCATTCATCAAAATCTTAAAATTTTTACCCCGATCTTAAATTCCCGGGAATTTTACATCACTAACTGGGAGGTGACATAGTTCTTTTAGGGATAACATCTAAGGCTGGCTACTTTATTTATTTATTCCATTGAAAAAATACACTTAATAAAAAATAAACGAAAAACAGGTCCAATGTTTAGTACTACATTTGAAACTCACTATCATTAACTTAAATAGAGACAATTCTATTTCTTCCTACACTTCAACACATGGAATTGAAAAAAATCGCCATAATCGCTGTCGATATATTGTAGAACCGTTTTAAGATAAAATAGATTTTCATCATACACAGATTTTGTAAAGTCTACACTTTAAAGTAATAGAAAGCAAAGCCTACACTGAAGTGTAGTATTGACAACATCTGTGTGTTTTTATTCGAACATAGAATCGTCCTCGGACACTACTTATACATAGAGAATCTCTATTACCAACAGTAGCCTAATTATACAATGTGTCATTATACATATAAATGGCTATGTCATTGTTCTAAAATTGTGGAGTTTCTCTTGTAAAGACAGTCAAGCATCAAGGATTGAATCTACAGGATGATTAGTTAGTCTTTGGTGATGAGAATACTTCTGTTGAAAACGGTAGACTTCAGAAAATGAAAATAGGATGATAAAAGCACAAAGGGTTGTCCTTTTGAAATGAGACACAAATACTGTACCCTATATAAAAATAATTACATTAAAATAACATCAGCGAAAATGCTGATTAACGAGTTTTGAGCAGGCTTCAAATTGACACGTTCAATAGGAAGGAGTATAATTAACAAGGAGAAAAACGAAATTAACTTGACTGTGACACGGAAAAAGCTTGATAAAAACTTGAGTACGTGTCACGTGGAAGGCAATTCTGCCACTAATGAAAACTGGGGCAAAACAAAAGCTAAGTGACGACTAGGTATAAGAAAAGAGAGGGAAGAAGTTAAAACAGGGACTGGGGTGTTCAAGTGGGGATGGGGGTGTTTAGAAATTAGAAGAGGTGGATTAATAGCAGTTGGCAACGAGGCGCACGGTTGACGCAAATAGGGAATTCCGAAATTCTGCAATAAAGCGGAACAGACGTCTGAATTCACACTCCACAATTCTAGTGTTTTTGAGACATTTCTCTGTCGATTTATTCCTTCAAACTGAACAATAATTACAACAATCATTTGAGTAATCGGTTGGAATTACACTAGAAAATAATCTAATTAATACTGCAGAAACTAGTGCCAAATGATGACACTACAAGACTCGACAAAAATTTATTTTTAAAATATTCAAGCTGGCAGTACCTACTGAATATCCTAACTAGGAATACTTTACTAATAACTTAAGAAAATTTACTCATCCCCAACAAATACATATATTGGTTTAAATAGTCTACTACATAATAAACTAGTGTGAATAATAGAAAGAGTGGGTCATGAATCATTTGACAAAAATATAAAATTGCAATGCATTTGTTTCAAGTAACTTATGAACCATACTGTATAAACTTGACAACTTTCATAGCTCAACTACTGGATAAAATAATAATAAAAATTATTATAGGCCTACTATGTGGGCTATTAGTAGCTAACTATTTAGTTGTTCCATATAATCAGTTCACAGAGTGACTGGAGCAAGTACAGCCTTTAAAACGCTATTATTTTTTGAAACCTGATTATTGGATTGCATTTCTCAACATTTTTTCATTCAGGATAGACAGCGATTTTTTCAAGAAACAAAAAAAATAAATAATATACCTGTACTAAAATAATAATAATAATACCTGTGTAATAATATTTCCTCCAATCACTCGTTAAGCAAAGAATGGTATAGAAAAGATAAATTTCTATTCCAATTTCCAGCCATAGAATGAGGAATCAAATTATTTTCATGAGGATGGTGGTGAATTTTTGTTAAAAATTAATGATTACATATTTGAGAAAGGATTGGTATTGTTTAGTAACTGATTCAATATTCGATTTAAGAATAATTTTATGACTGATACGAATGATCTGATTGATAATAGTATGATTATATCTTATTATTTTTATCTATAGTCAAGGAGGTCGAAACTCCTTGTCTATAATGAATGAAAATCACAGTAGCCTACTCTTTTAATATTTCTATTACAAAAAAAACATGTTATCATGTATGTTAAATTATAAATTTGTGATTATTAAATGTGACGAATAACTGTAAATATACTAATGGTTGATAATAAATATGATCGATTTAATTTTCTGTATGAAATATTTAAACTTGAAGTTAATTTTGGTCAATTTTAATTACGATTCCATTAAGAAATGTGAGGTAGAACTACATTATCTGATAATTGAATAAAAAATGATTCAAAATGTGGACACCCACAGAATAGTAATTCAATGTTATCAGCAGAAGAAAACTTGAGAATTCAATGGATATAAAAATATTCAGGCGTCTTGGGAATTTCCTATTATTCTATTCTCAAGGCCCAATTCTTCCTCACAGAACAACTTTAAATGTCAAAACGACGTTTTTGATGATCAAGTTGAAACGCAAATTGGATTTTAAAACATAGTTTTTGTTACTTTTGATACTGTACTTATCAAAGAAAAGGAATAAGACAACTTTTGGAAGATGCCTCAGCTTGAAACGGACTTGAAGAAAGTTTCCCCACTGAATGGTAATTGGACATCTCGAATTCGTCTCTCAAGAAGGAATTTCGCTGAAAAAAGAACTCTATTGCAAAACTTCGGCATTTCTTGATAACATGGAATGTTGGAATGCTAAAACGTCCAGAATAATTGGCAGAGACCGACGGAATTATTCCTATCTGTTTGTAATGTTTCTCATAGAATTTTCATTTTCATTTCTCTTGGAAAGTTCAGGAAATTTAATCATCTGGAAGTTTCTTGAAGAATACATCGAAATTGGAAAGATTTCAATGAAGGAAAATTGAAAACTCGTGAAATGAATAATTGAGAGTTGATATTCCTGATTATTGATTGAATACTTGAATTAATTTTAATAAAAAGATAATGATGGAGATTTATTGCTAGATAACCAATTTTGTATGAATGGATTCAATTTAGAATTAACTTCAACATCCTCAAATTATTAGAAATACTCATCCTCAAATCTTTGTGAGAGGGCAAAACCTCTGAGTCACCTAGAAAAATAATGAATAGAATATTCAAATTGACTAGCATTTTATAATGGATAGCAAAAATGACTTAATTATAATTTTTACTCCTCTGAAAACTACTTATTAAGCTATTAATATGAACAAGTAAAAATGATAGAATATAAAAAATTAAAAATACCATTGAATGGTTTCTGCTCTGATTCGTACGATAGATACCATTAGTGGCCTAGTTGAAGGATTGCATATTATCTCTCCTATTCCCATTGACTGTAATGTACTGCAGTAGTAGATAGTAGTAGAATAATTCTGTAGAATAATAGGGACAATGAAGAATCCCTATGAGCCTATTCCACGTAATATAGTCAGGTAGAGTGTTTTAATGTATTGAGCCGGAAACTCATTCAAAAAAGCCAAATGAAGCGTAAAACAGTCGCTTCAAAGCTTTCCAAGTGGAAAATTTCGAGAAAGGATAGTCAATCGATTTAGATTTACTGCCAGATAACAATATCTACACAAAGTGATGATTGAGAACTTTTCATAAAATGTCCCGAATTCATGTTGACTCATATTTTATGATGAGGATAAAACTTCACCCCAATTTCGCTGAAATTCAAAAACTAATTGAACTTCTCCCGTATGTTATCGATAATTATTGCAACTCACATAAACGAACGTTTTCTGTAACGTATACTGTAAGGCTGAGGCCGCACTGCCGGTGGGTAGAGCCTGGAGGGTGGAGTGTAGTTGGTAAATCTATGGAACATACACACCATCCACAGTAATACATCGTATGAATAGTATGTGTTCAGCCGCCATCTTGAAATTCTTAAATATGGACAACATAACCTCAAAAAACAGAATGACGTCATACCATTCATACAATGTATTACTGTGGATGGTGTGTATGTTCTATAGATTTACCAACTACCCTCCACCCTCCAGGCTCTACCCACCGGCAGTGCGGCCTCAGCCTAAGAGCCGCATTATTCTCATAATAAAAACATGGATGAAGTGATTTATGGTGTTAACTGACTGTGAAAACTAATCATCAGAAAAACAAAAGTTGACAAAGTAAAAACTAATCATCAGAGAAATAAAAGTCAACTGTGCTGAAATAACTCAACAACCATGATAATAATTGTGATAAGTGTTTAGTGCAGATTGAGCTGTGTTTCGAGCAGAGTCTCTTTCATGCTCACTTTGGACAAATTCAAGTAGACTGACTTCCCACTGAATGACTATTTATGGGTTAACTGGAAGAGGGGGCCTGTATGCCTCAACTTCGCCCACAAACTCTTGTAAAATTTTTACAAAGTGTAGAATAAAGTCATTTTATCTATCTAATATATCTATGAAATTTTAAGACCATTTTAGTTGTGTCAAAACACACTTCATGAATAGGCTAAAAGATTAGACACTTTTGGCAACATGGATATTCAGGAATTGATAATAGTAATGTTGTTTTAAAATACCATTTTTTGCCCAATGACTTTGAAAAAAAAAGATTATTTGGAGTACCTCATTTGAGCACAATCTTCATCTACATTGTGATTACATATGTGGTCGCTAAAAGCCAAGGGGTCAAAGTGACATTTTTGGTCAAATTCTGTTAAGTGCAGATATAGGTAGTAAAAAATTGAATCTTTTGAATAGAAAAGGAATCCAAGTAATTATCTCAGGAGGTGCTGCTCTCTGTCGGGGTGCCAATGTACCAACTAATTGAAGTAGTTGATATTCTCTGAAATTGCTAGTCGATTATCTCAGAAACAAGTTTTTTTGCACTTTGATTTGCACCTTGGCTTTTAAGATCCACATATAATATGGATTTATTTATTTCGGGTTAAAAAAGTTTATAATTATTTTTCTTAGAAATAATACTATTTAATCATCTTTAAAAAATACATAATAAAATAAATAATATTATTTAGAGTGTCATCCAGTTGAATAATTAAGCGAATAATTTATGTAGTTTTTATTAATAAATATAACAATTTTTTAAATCATAAAAATTCATCGAGAGCCCATCATTGATGCCAGTTCTCGAGCTGTGCTGATATTAAGGATACCTAAGCATTAATAAATTGCATTGAATATTTGCCATGATACATAAATTCAATATGTTAACGCTATCCGAAGCCAAGAACATAACTTGAATTTTGGCCGATGCTCGACTCAACATTAGGACTCTGGCATGCTTTCTGAATGCTTGCTACCATCGCACTTCCCAAAATTATTATGACAGATTATAAATGAATATATTAGAACAAATTTGGTTGATGCTGTGAATTGGGTTCTCAGGAATATCCAGTTGCAGGGCAAAATAAAATCAAGAGATGATTAACAAAAAATTCAACAGAATCCAAAGGGAAACTCAATTGCCAACAGGTTTAAAAACGACAGTGGTATTGAACTAAAGCGATTCGGTTGGGGAAAACATATAGCACTGCGGCAGTTTGCAAGAAATTTGTCAGTTACAGTGCAGTATTATAGTGGGGAAGCCAGCCAAGTTTGTCATAGCCGTAAACCACACATAATTATTTGCAGGGGAAAAACCAGCATACAGTGAACTGTGCCAGTGGTAATAAAACAGCATGCAAGGTAGTACAGCATGTACTGTAGTGGGAACTTGAGTCAAATTTGTTTGCAGCAGAGCCAGCCAATAGGAGCGGGGGAGCTCACAGAAAACAAATTACGTATGCGCTTTTGTCTAATTGCTTTGCTTTTACCTCTAAGGCAATCGCGGAGGTGGTACAGCCCTCTGCTCGCTGTTACCGCATCGACTGGTAAGAGGACAAATAGCACTTGTTATTTGAAATAAAATTATTATTTATTTAATAAACTTTATAACATGATAAATTATCAACTGGATTCAGCCAACTGCGGATATACTTACAATAGTCAATTAGCAAAATTATTCATTTGAATCATCTATTTATTTCCAGATTAATCAATTTATTTATCAAATAACAAACACACAATCATAAAACGATTAGGTAAACAGGCAAAACCATGAATTTTTCAATTCTAATTCTAATAAAAATGTGTACTATTAAACAAGGTTGCTTTTGAAATTTTCTAATGTAGACTTGTAGATATGATAAATGGTATAAATTTATATTGATGTGATTCATAGATCTTATTCAATACGAATTTTTTTATTTCTATTCAATTATAATCTCCAATAAGTTGGGATATTTTCGATATCCATTGAAGATGTCTCATATCTAATTTCATCATATTTCTAGTTTCTATTGCACCTATTACCATTCACTCATTATATAGTTGATAATAATACACACTTATAAATACTGATAATATCAACTTTAAATTGAACTAATAATTCCATGATTCATCAATACTATATACAAACATTTTATTATTGAATAAAGATAAATGAGTAACTAATTATTTGAAGAAATCTGAGTTCAGCCCCTACAAGTATGGTAACAATTTTGAAGAGATGACATACATTCTAAAGTCCATGCTTATATAATGTAGATAACGATGTTGCTACTATAAATCAGGGAAAATAACTTTTTAAGATTTACAGTTCTTCAAGTAATTTAAATTATTGTAATAATTTTCCTATTAATTTATTAATTATTAAAATTATTAGTAAATAAATTAAACCCAAGAAAACCTTGGCAAAGCCAAGTTTCAGCTTGCATTGACGAACCTTCAGAATTCTTCATTTTCAACATAATTGGTCGGATTTATTTTCCAAGAGAGTACCAAGAGCATAAAAAGCTTTCAACTTGAGGTAGCCGGAAATATATGGATTTAAAAAACTCACAAAAAACAGAGGAACGTACCAACTCAATTCAAGTGAAATTAATTTACAAAGATTTGTCTCTACAAGCAAGTGATACAACGATAACATGATGGAGTTACAAGTACACATAATCTCTATAAATGACAAAAAAAACAAATAATGCCCGTTACAAAAACACATTATGATAACAAAGCGAAGTAATTAAGGGAAGAACGAGTTGAAATTAAGTGCGGCGAGAAGCTAATTGATAATAAATAAAGACAATGAGACAGTACTTTCTTCCAGGATGAAAGGAGAGACAGTATCACGCGGCTTAGGACGGTAACAAGGGGGCAAAAAAGAGGGAGAAAAAATAACAATTGGATGTGAGGTTCTATTTAAAACAGGCGTCAGACGTAAACGGTGAGAGGACTTGGAATTAATCTGACAAAATTAAAAGTCGTATTAGCAAGCAGCGAGAGTTCACCAGAATAATACAAAAATAGAACAAATCAAGATAAAAATGAGTGAAATGTTGAAGAAGGAATGTGGCAGGAAAAGAGAGAGAACATTGAATTCGAAATCTCTAGTGTGCTCACCCAATAAAATACTCGTCATCCCTATTATACCTCAGGAACTTCTTTTTAGAAAGAACCAATTCTATTCATTACATGATCCATACTCATTCCTTTATAACTTTCTTAGTTTCTGACGTAATCAGTATTACAGGTAGCCTGAATTCAATTTATAAAATTCATTTAAAATGAATTCCTGTTACAAATAACAGTGATAGAAACATACTACTAACACGAAAAGTGAGTAGTCTTTGAAACTGGGAAAATATCATAATCAGCAACACAGTTGAAATATCTGAGATGGAAACTGAGAGAATACGAGTAAAAAGAAGTGAAAAGTTTTTCAAACTATGGGCAGAACATGATGATTTTTTTCATCAGGAATGTTTTAAATTGAAACAAATAATCTTTGACAAGGTAACTCCTGAAAAGCGTTTTGCTGATTCAACCTATACCCCTGGATATTCATTTAAAATCTACCGCGGCCACTCAAAAGAGCTGACAATGCAATCGTGTACGGAATTTGACATCAATTACTGACTAGTGGTTCAGGTTGATTTTGCGAAACAGTTAAATATCCCAAATATCTGACAATGCACAAATTGGAATGACCACGTAACAGCTCTCACTTTAGTCTTTAATGGATGACATGAAGTAATAAGGGGGGAAGTATTATCTCATCCAATCAGTTTCAGGCGAGTTTCACAATAGGAGCAGAACTGAAGAAAATCAGTTTGATCGATCGTTGTAATTCAATGATATCCATTTCACTAATCAATTGTAGATAAAATGTTGGAAAAAGTGAATATATATTATTGGACTAGTTAATAAAATAATAGAGCTCATCAAAACTTCTGAAGTCAGATGCAGACTGGAAAGAAAATTCATTCATTTGGAACTATTATTTGATTTGTAGTTCATGGAATCAATAGTATCTTGAAATTAGAATCAATCATTCAACAAATATGAACATAAGATTCGAATGAGATTCAAACGCGAAGCAGGAAGGCGAAATGAAGATGTGTGGATGGATATACAGAGTGGCAAGGACATTATCTTCAAAACGTTTCTTTTCATGGAATTCTCAATGACAGCTATTTTACTCAATATTTTCAGTAATAGAACTAATAATTACTTCACCTTTCTTCACGTATTTACGCCAAAATTTCCCGTTTCTCTGTGCCACCCTTTACGTTTTGGTTCTGCTATGTTGTCAGATGAACTGATTGCAACAACATTATTTTTGTAAAAAAAAAAATATCCATACATGTTCCAAAATTATTTTAATAAATGTTGATGACATCATAGTATACTCTTGATAACATACTACTACAATACTTCAACCTCTCTCCCTCCTTATATCATCACGTACTAGCTCTACTTTTGCAGTAACGAGGATATCTTCCTGGACCGATTTGACGTTCCATTACCGAAATTGGCCCGATTTCAAGCGCAAAGCCACCGTCGCATTCGACGCAATTTTCATCAGGAGGCCGTAATTTAAGCCACCACCGCGCAATTGCCATTAACCAAGTTGAAACGCAATCTGAGAGAGCCACAGCGCCCGCCCGCCCTTCACAATGAAATACGAGCCAAATGGACGAGCTGCTAAGAAGTCTTCTACATTTTTCTTCATTTTGTTAAAAGGTGGACGGCTATCATCTCTGATACACTCTCATGGCTCTGTTAATATGGCTCACGTCATTAACAAGTTGAAAATAATGGAGGCTTCTCTCAAAATTCAGTGTTTCATGGTATTTTCCAGTTTATTCTTCCTCAATTTTAAGCACTGCATTTGAACCGTTTCCAGGTGTTGATAGGCTTTTAAATGCTTTTGATTGAAATTCTAGGAGAGGATTCCCTAGATATTCTTTGGGAACTGGAGGTTTTGGGAAATGAGAGGTTTTTTGGATAATGTGACCTACGAAACCTGAACAGCAGAAGAATATGTTATATTTTAATATACAGATATCTTCCAAGATATGTTTTAGGCCAATATAATCTTCTAACGTGAAGTGGTTCTAGCTTGATAAAGTGAATCTTACAACCTTAATGGGTTATGAACCATACAGTAAGTAATAATATAGTAAAAGGAGAGCAATACGCTGCACACTCCAGCATTCATATACCTTTAATGTATAAGTAGTAGAATAAAATCAGTACTTGAAACCACTGACAAATAAAGAATTGGTGATTCATTTGGAAGAGCAGAATTAATTACACAAAAGACTAGTTTTTTCTCTCACTGATCAATAATGATAATAATTCTTCAACAATTCTTCATTTGTAATCAAAGTAGAAACAGAAAACGCATTGCATCATTATTTTATTATGGAAGAATTTGATAATTCTGAAACCATTTAATTATGAAGAAGTTTTTGGACTATTAGATTGGAATTCGTTATTAGGAAGAGTCTTATGATCTCTTCATTATCTCCCCTCTCATTACCCACTCACATGCTTGAAAACACATGAATGTGCATCACACTCAGAAACTTTTCTCCATGGTGAAGCTCTTAGGACAACAATTGATACTTAAAGCTAATAAGAAATCATATCTTGTTTGAAATTACTCCAAATTCGCTCTCAAACATTAATAATAAATAATCCCACGAATCTTATACTACAATTCAACTATATAATATATATTAAATAAGATAAATAGAATGTGACACTTGGTAATTACACCTCAACACAAATCATCGAGGAAGTGGCCTAATTCAGTCTGATAATCACTTCAACTACAGAACTGCTAAATTATCAAATCAGTCAATTCAAATAACACGCTGTTCCGGAACAGGAATTCCATCAACCACAACATACGGCAATATGACTGGGGGTGGGGGGTTTAAGGGAAATGACACACCAATTTAATTAGAATTTCCTATGGAACTCCCATTTGCAAATAAATACCACTCACTAGCATTACTTCCCACTATACAGTACTAATTTGACAGAGAGTTGAGTGGGTCCTTTACGAAGCATAGCTGAAGTAGTTTCTGATGGGTAATGAATGAAATTTCCATTGTATAACAACGGATTCATAATAATTGTTAATAAAGTGGCTGTTTGAAGCAACAGTAATAAGGCAATGGCAATAATACAGGGTTCGCCAATGAAGTGAGACGATTTGAATAAGTAACAGATTGTTCAAGAAATTGTATTTTTGTAATTTTTTCATCATAAATAGAAAGTGGAAATGTAGCCATTTAGTGTATAATAAGAGAAAATTAATTTTTTGATTATCATCTTCCAAATGTCATCCATTGGAATCTATGCACTTTCCAGCCGGGCCTGGAAGTTTCCCATGACATTTCGCAGCATATTGAGTGGTATTCCTCCAATCTCATCTCGAATCTGTTGTTTTAGAGCTAGGATAGTTCTGGGTGACCGCTTTGGAATACTCTCGTTTTTAAGTAGACCCATAGAAAAAAGTCACAGATTGATAAATGTGGAGAGAGCGAGGGGGCCAAGGGATATCCGCATTTCGAGAAATGACGCGGCTTGGAAACAAAACATTCACAGCATTCATGGTAATTCTCGCAGTGTGCCATGTTGTCCCATATTGTTTGTTCATTCATTAGAACATGGGCAAGTTCTGGTGTGAGAAAGTTATTCATCCTTTCGATGTAACACCCAAAGTTGAAAGTCACAGAAAATCTACCCGTTTCTTTCAGGCCCGGCTGCAAAAGCACACAGATTCCAATGGAGGACATTTGGAAATGTTATATAAAAATTATATATTTTTTACTTATTGTACACTAAATGGCTACATTTCTACTTTTTATTTATGATGGAAAAATATCAATAATACAATTTCTTAAACAACCTGTTGCTTATTCAAATCTTCCCACTTCATTCGCGAACCCTGTATAAAACTATACAGTCCTTCAAAATAAGAAAGGAAATATATTTTGAACATGTGTCTGTGTTTACATTTTTTACGTATTATTGTACTAACAATGTATATAAATAGGCAATAATAAGAGAAATTTGATTAATCTGATATATTCACATTCAGGAATATGTGGCTAAGGAATTTGGCCAGTGATATTTTCCAATTGGCTTCGAATGTCCATTCATAATTCTCACCAATAAGCAGAAACAAATCCTGACAAGAAAGTAGCAGTCCTGATAATTGTTTACGAATTTCAAGAAGTAAGTTTAGATCAAAAGATGATGAAATGAGCATGAATTTATTTTCAATTTTCTAAACTTCACATACTGTACTCTACCTTCTCCAATTCGTGTACTCCAGATTCTCAATCACTTGGTTCGTTGATCCAATGGAGGAAATGAGGAATTGAATCAACTTCCTCTAAAACTTTCTTAGAATCAAAAATCACATAAAAAAACAAAGAATTACCCAATTTTGCTTATTTGGAAGGAGTAAGGCTGTTGTTACTATGACCACCATTGCAACCATAGCCTTTTTAAAATTTTAAAAAGTTTTATTCTTCATAAGGGTTGAAAGACTCTCAGTATTGTAGTACAAAAACACAGTACAAAATAAAGTACACAAATAACAGTATAAAAACCAAGGACCTTAAAAAAATGACACGAAAGTGAATGTTTGAAGGGTTTTCCTCAAAACTGTCTCATCCTCTATTCAATTTTCTTCCGTACAACGGAAAGCTGAATCAGTATTTCTCCAAAAGATAGCAGCTGTTTAATTCGAGGGCGCTTTTGAATACTAAAGTGATATTGCGAGACACACTCACACACCCGAAAACCATGGCTGGCAGGCAATTTGTCATTAGAGTAGCTGTCATAAGCAGCCAAGTGTGAAACATCAAGTTGGAGCTCGGTTGCATTGGCTGCTATACTCTGTCGAAGCAAAGAAGATACTCTGGAAAGATGGGAAAATGACTCTAGCTCGGTCAATATTGGTTTCAAAATTATAAATTTGGTCTCAAATTGTAGATCAGAATGTTTCCTACAATGTATAATTTTTGAAACAATATTAAACGAGCTGGAGACATTTTCCCATCTTGCTAGAATGTCTTCTCTGCTTGGACAGACTATAGATGTGCCAGCAATATTCCTTCATAAGACAATGTGACAAAATATATCTGCCGCTACTTTTTGGATGCCATGGATCAAACTAAAGCAAACATTTCAAGACAATTAGATTATTTCTGAGACATTATAGTTAATAATAATGAAATGAACAATAGTATAAAATAGTATAGAGAATAGATTCAAATACTTAATTAATCATTATTTTGAACCAATCCATGGTGTATTAGAAATAAAAAAGGTTTGGGGCAGGATTCATGAATATTATAATTACATTTCAACTATCAGTTATAGTTTCAGAATTTTTTCAAGTATAAATTTAAATTCATTTTTTCCTAAAATAGTTCAATACCGTACCAATTTTTCAAAACTCAAATGATTCGATTGAGCTTTATGTGGTTGAAAATTTAATTACAAAAATTTCGACAATAATACGCACACTCTCATCAAAATCGTTCGCAGTTTAAACCCTCAAGTGGGGTTGATGACTATTGTAGTATAGGTACTGAACATTGCCAACACACGGATATCGACCCACTATTGTCAGTGCGAGTTCCTTGTTTTGTGAATTGCAAATTAGAGCTCCGGTCGACAGTTAATTTACACGATGTCCAGTCCGTGTTTCATCATTAGCTTATTCCAATAGATCATCGCTGTATTAGCTGACTGACCCCGCAAAACCATTAAACCTAATAGAAGGAAATGCACGCACGTACCCAACCATTAACTAACACTGTCACTGCTAATCTGTATTATTCGTTCTTGGTTTATTGTCCTAATTTCTGCCAAATAGAAGGTTTACATTGGATTTCAGAGTACAGAGGACAGAGAATTGATTTTAAAGGGAAATCTATCAACAGATTCAAGTCAACTTGAATTTTATTTTCATCTCTGAGAACTATTATAATTCTAGATTTCAGTGTGTAAGTTTTTTACACATAGGTGAATGGTTATGAAAAAATCTCCAGGTTATGAAAATGTAGAAGTCATTCAATTGGTAATTGAAAGAAAAATTAACTGTTACGAATTAATATTCTGAAATACTGTACTTCATTAAATACACAGACTTATTTATTCTATTCAACTGAATAATATTTAATCTATTTCATCAATTCATCTTATTCGATAGATGGTTCATCTATTGGAGTAATTCTTACTGATTGATTTCTTATGTATTACAACGAATTCCTATAATCCTTGCTATGAGTTTTCGAGATGAGGTACGATAGTATAGTCAATTCTTTTTCGCTTGATAATACTATTACTATTTCTATCAAAGTAATTTTTAACAGTTTTCATGACATTGTGAATTTGAGTTATGAATAATTTCAATAAGGAAAACATGTCAAAGTTTTCATGAATTCATTCATCCAATCTGAATCTAACTCATGTTTTTATACAGAGCTTACAAAAACCTAAATTTTCCCATTATTATACACGTGTATTTTCAGAATCAGCTATACGTATATGAAAAACAGTGCTGCAAAATTGACAAATTATTCAGCTTCACCATATTCAAAATGTGTCCATTTTGCAATTCCCAGCAGTACAATTCAGTTGCTGTCAACGGGCCTGTCAAAGTAACCGAATCGACCGGCGGCGGTGATTACGACGGCTTTTCATTATAAAAGTAGATGACAGCCGGTTAGAGTGGACCACACTGAAAAATCTCAACTGAACAAGGCTAGATGAAAGTGAATGTGAATAAGGACGGGTGAGAGGCGATACAAGGGAAAAAGGATGAATAGGATAGGGAAGGGAAGAGAAGAGAAGAGCGAAAGGCAAGAGGATGGTTGGAGTAAGACAAGCAAGAGAATATCGGTAAAAAGAATGAGATGTGGTAAGGGAAAGATTGAGATTCAATCACTTCAATCATGTAGGTAACATAATACAGTACATCAGTCTAAATCCTATTCTATGAGAATAAAATAGAAGAGAGCACGGTTACTAGAACACTTTTCTAGTATCCGTGGAAGAGTGTGATAGAAAAAGAAAAGAGACTAGGATAATAGGACAAGGAAGTGAAGAGGTGAGTGGTAGAATTACTCAAAATAATTTCCAAGTATCGAAGAAAGAGGAAAGGCACTAGAAATATTATAACTGGGGAAAGTTGAATAAATATTAGAATAACAACAAGACTACTTACAAGAAATCGAAGACGAATATGTAGAATGCTAAAAAAGGGCTTTACCAAGGTTGACAAGGAAAACATATGATGAAAAAAACAAAATACTGTGTGAGATGAATATAATAGAAAATACTGTATCTAGAGGTTCTATGTAATGGATAGAGAGAAACTTTTAACTATAGATAGGAAGGGAACAGGACGGAAAATGATGAAAATTATATGAAGTGGAGAGAGAGTGAAAAATCCCTCACGGGAAAATATAGTAGATTAGATTACTCTATTCAAAAATATAGGATTCAAGAATATATGCTTCGATTCTAGATTGCAAAAATGATAGTAAAAATAAATAGCCTACTCGGGCTACTCTGTTGATTCCACAAGTAAATTGGAAGTTTGATAAATATTCAACAATGGGGTTATACCATAAATGAAAGAAATGAGAGAAAACAAAAAAAGATAGAGAAGGGAAAAGAGAGATAGACGCAGTACAAAATATGAAAAAGAGGGAGAAAGTTGGAAAAAGAAAAAGTACGAAAAAGAGATAAAAATAATGGGAAACAAAAAATAGAACAAGAGGAAGAGAGGCAGAAAGGAAAAAGAGAGAAAGAGAATACAGCAAGGCTAGAAATTGTACGCGGGGGACACGTGTGACAAATGAAGGCTTTAAGGGCTATTTAATGCCTCACAGGGGACGGACGGACGCAGAAGCCAAAAACAGACTTTTTGGTAAAAAGAGGGCCCGTCACACGTGATAGCCCACGGCAGCTCTGGGGTTCAAAAGTGCGCGCCCCGCCACCAAAAAGCTTTTAAGGTGAAAGCCGACCGGAATTGATCAAATTCTGGAAACTTGCTGCTTACATTTGCATGTAGGCTACCAAACCACTAAAGTCGGCTATTTTTAGAGTGCAAAGATAATTTTTCAGTAGCGAAGTATTTTGTTGAAATCAGGTTCTATCACGTTTGAGGTCACATATGATGGGCGAGATCTAATGTAAATGTGCAAAATGATTTAGATTTAATCAATAATCAATAGTTTATACATTTGAGTCACAATATAATGTTTTGGATCATGACTGTAGAATATCGATAAATTTAAATCAATGTCATTTTTCATAAGAGATTGAGGCATGGATTTTATTTATAACACTTCTGGTCTCCTATTATGCTCTCTGTTAATACCAACCAAAAATTATTAGGAATTATAAAAAAATCATACCTTTACGGTAAAACAAGCAAAAGAATGATGAACAAATATAGTCTTCATATTTCCAACGTTGAAGACAGCAATTACCTACTAAATTTCCACTTCATGATTTCAATAAACAGAGTGGATGCAATGGAACGGAACAAAGATGATTTGATTGATTCAATCTTCACTCATGGAAACAGAACTGAATCGAACAGAACTGAACCTTACGGAAGGAGTACTACGCTATTTATGATGAACTCAACTGCAAGTTGAGAAAAGCCAAATTCGGCAACGCTGCAGCTAGAATTTGAATCGAAAACATGATTGCTACCAAACTGCCGACAGCGAATTTGAAGGACCTGTTACTGCTCGAGGACTTGTTCATCTTGTTAGCGGCAAAATCGAATCCAATGCGTTCACTAAGACGAAGTGAGAAAGGGATTAAATGAAATAGAAGAGAAGAGAGAGAAGATGATGGAGAATAAGAAAGTAGAGAGGAAAGTGAATTAGTGACGAAAAGGAACATGAGAAGAGAGATAAAGAAAAGAGAGAGAAGAACCTTTTTAAATAGTTGTGAAGGTGATATAGTTAGAGCCGTTATCTATATTAAATGAAGAGACAAAATGTTGTCAAACCACTCACAGATTTAATAAAACATCGAGATACAGGTTTCGGTTGCTACAACATTACATAAACTGGGTTTAACAGATATTAAAAATGGTTGAGAACCAAAACTGGTATTTCGATTTTTAAATAAATCAGAGGTTTGAATATCTTCTCATTTCATTTGATGAAAGAGAGAGAGAGAGATTAGATTAGATTAGATTTCTTTATTCATATAGACAATAACAATACATTCACGCTTCAATTCTAGATTGCTTGAATATAGTACGTAATAACATAAAGGAGGAAGTGTACTTCTATTATACAGAAATTAATATACAGTAGCTATTACTTATATATAAACGTCACGAGCTGAAAACATAGTAACGTTATTCAACAAACACGGATACACATGAACGCGAAATTATAGAAATTTTATTAAAATATATTTAATTGGCAATCTTTTAAATTACGACTGAATAATTGTCTACATGAAAAGGCGAAGTTTGGACATAAAGATGTCCATTCTTGGGAAAGGACATCAAAGATGTCCTTTCCATTAACACTTGGCCTTAAAAGTTTAAAACATAATGTTTATACTGCTTATAAATAATGTAAAAAATGTCGGTAATTTCAATTGGAATTTTAAAAGCAGATTAAGGTTAATGGAACTTTTCTATAAAGATTCTGGAAAAAAAGAATATTAAAATAATAATCTAAATTTAACTGAAAATTAATAACTACTAGATTAATAATGGTTGATGGGGTGAATTATGTAAGTTGAAATTACTACTGCAAATGATGGATGTATGGACATGGGGTCCGTAACGAAGGTTGAACTTATTTCTACAAAAATTGCGAGTATATTTACAAGTAAATTGAATGGGTGATGGATGGAGGATGAAGGGTTGTCATGCTATTGCTCTAGGGTTGAACGTTTTCGGCCATTTTCTCAACAAAATATTTTCTAAGTTTCATGATGAAGCTTGCTCTACCCTCAATACATCTTATAGAATCAGGTAGTGCATTCCATGTACGGCAACCAGAAACTAGAAAGGACTTAGTATAAACGGTAGTACGGTGATTTGGAATCCTCAAAGTATTTTCCCCAGTTCTAGTGTGTGACACGTCTATACTCCTGTCTTCAGAAACAAATTTGAAATCATCTTTAAAATAAACTGGTTTACAATGTTTTAAAATATCTCTAACAAGTTTAATTATTCTAAAATTTCTCTGATCGGGTAGCTTCAGAGTTGAACTTGAAATGTGGGCTTGGGTGATTCGTTCATGGCGTTGGAGAGAGTAAACAAACCTTAAGCAATAATTTTGACAACGCTGTAGTCTATCATTCAGTGTAACTTGCATGTCATTGAGTACTGAGTTGCAATACATCAAGTGAGGGAAAATTAGTGATTTTACCAACAACAGTCTGATATTCCTGGAGAGAGAGAGAGCCAATTGGAAAGTGAGTGAAAATTGCAAAAATAGTAAATAAGTAGGAAGAACTGGGAAGGAAAAGAGTGATTTATAATAGGAAACATTAATAAACAGAGGAAGTAGAGAATGAAAAATGGAAGAAGAGAGAGTTTGAGAGAGTGAGTGTGAGAGAGAGAAATGCCATAATATTATAGAAATGCCAGAAATACGTCAGCAGCCTGAGGACTTGAATGTTCGAAACCTAGAAAAGCCAACTTGGAAGCCATGCCTAAGTTTGCCCACTTGAGGGCGTCCTCTACTCAGCAAATGCTACTTGATTAAGTAATGAGTTGATTAATTGATTCAATTTGCGCGCCACTCGGCTCTCTCCTGGCGCTCCACTTGAGCGTTTAAGTTAATTTTTGGCGTTGGAATTGCAGTCGTCTGTTTGCATGAACTGGATTAACTTGTGTGACAACCGGAAAAGGGACTCCATCGATGAAACCGGGATGAATGTAGTGTATTAATTGGTATTTTAGAACACAAGAGTGAGTAGGCTTTCATATTGATCAAAACTTTGAGCCATTGATATTCTTTACATAATTTACAGTGTTTTTCTTCCCTTTCTCTTCCATTTCTTGATTCTTTCGATATATGTAAAACTCTAATTTGTGAATGCCATTCATTTCAGTCCTGTATTTTATGTCAGTTCTGTCATTCCCAAATTTACTTCGATCATTCATAAAGGCCTATACATTTGACAAGAGACAATACACTTAATTGGATCAAAACACAGACCAAGCCCAAATTTATGAATGTCAATTAGATAGATCAATTTATATTATTGGTAGAATAATACAGTATGAAATGTATAGAATCTGGATGGATAGAAATTGCAAAAATTACTGGAAGCAAATAAGAAATGTGAATATCTAGATTCAAATCACTCCTCCAAATTACAATGTATGGTTTTCGTCTACTATAATCTTACTTGGTTAAAATATTGGTCATAGGATAGCTTACGGAGTGATGTTGAACGTTTACTCGGGTTCACCTCATGTAGATCAGACAAGTATTAACAGGGTACAATGTATTCAAAGAAAAAATAAGAATAGTGAGATGTGTCAAGATGTGAAGAATGGTTTGTGAAAGATTCAAATGTTAACGGAAAAATACTCGATAAGGAAAAACAACGAGATAAGAATTAAATAGGCCAGCAACAACTCAAGAAAGAGATGACATACAACAAAAATAAAACTTAGGAACTGATTCAAACTTGACAAAAAAATATATAATTTGGTTGAAGTAGTGCATTGCGATAAACTAGAAATTGAAATGGTTTTCAGGAATGGACGAAGTTACCACAATAATAGGAAAAACTGCAAAAGTTGTTCGATTTGGAATTGAAGAACAAAGGTTTAAAATTCGTTCGCTTCTTCACTTTATTATACTGGTGTTCACTTTAACACCAAACACGGGAATCAAGAAGTGTTGGGTGGTTACTAATGCGAGTTTTGCGCATGTATGTTCTCGCGAAAAGCTCTTCAAAAATACGAGAGAAGCTTTCAAAACTTTGTTATACGATTCTGTATTATATTATACACGTTCTTTTATTTATAACGATCGTATGGAAAGTTCACAACTGGCATGTCTCTCACTGAACCTTTTGCTGGATGGATCCCTCTCTGATCTGTTGTTAATCCTCTTGGCTCGACTCTTCTATTGAAGTGCTCCTCTCTCCTCGTTTCTAAAAAGATCTGGTAATTCCTCACAATGATACTGGAGCTTTCTCGTTTACTCAGTTCGTTTGCTTTCATCGACAACTTTGTTATAAATACTACCAGATTCTTAGAATGTACTTTTCGTTTCAAATTATGTTGATACTTCCATATTATATTATTTACTACGTAAAGAAGTTTGGAAATACGAATCAGTAAAATTCTTTGAAAGATGTATTCGAATCGATTGTTTTCTAAAACTCATCAAAAATGAATCATTCCAAACTATCCTTTTTATTTCAGTTGATAACTTCCAAATTGTCTGAATTCAATCATTCCAAAGTTATCATTCTGTAATTCATTAGTGCTAAAACTGTTATTACTTGCCAAGTCATATCCAATTCTTCACATTACTAAACATATCCAGTATTAAAGCTTCAAGTTGTTAATTCTCTAATTCCAATCTTGTTACAAAACTTTGTAACGAATAAAATTTCTCTAAAATCTCATAAAAACAGCTTCTACTCCACAACATCATCAAATTACAGGACAACAGAATGTAATCACAATTCATATGAGCAATATTTCCGTATATAAGCGAATCGAGTATAGAAAATTCTCAAAACGATACTTTCAAGCAGAGGGAAAAGTTTTCACAAAGCTGCCAATCACGCTCTTGTAAAACCTCAGGAAAGTCTTTCCAGGAGAACCTGGTGCCCCAAGTTGTTCTTGCTCTTTCATGAAGGTTGAAGAGAAAGAGAAGGATGGGGAAAGTGAGTTATGGTTGAAAAAAGAGAGAGAAACAATATAATGCGTATGAGGTGGATGAGAGTTGGAGAGGGATAGAGTATGTATGTGAGTACGTAAGTATGAGTATGAAGTGAATAAGTAAAAAAAATAAGAATGAGATGGAGGAAGAAAATTTGTATATGAGGAAAATAAGGGCGATAGAGCAAGAAAATGTGTCTCGGAAGATGAAGGGAGAGAGAGTACGGAAGATAGAGAGAGTGAGTGAGAGCAATAGAGATATTAGAGAGAGGGTGAGTACATCATCTGGACGAAGAAATTCCGCTTTACTAACTTCAAAACAGATGTGTAACGCAGATGCTACGGGGGATAAACTGCGTTAAGACACTTGAGCGTTGCTCCTTCCATTATACTCACTCCGCTCTCGGATTATTTCCGGAAGATGAAAGGCAAAAAGGAAGACGAGATTAACAACTTTTCCCGCAACTAAACTTTGAAATTGAGTTGTACCGGTATTAGACAAGAATAAAAGTGGGTTGAGAGAAAAATAACATCCATCCTGGCGAGTGAAACCTGCGCTGAAAGTGGAATGGGAAAGGAAACTTACAAATTTCTGAGTGATTGTCTAGGAAGTTGTAAGGTAAAATTGAATAAAACTCACAAGATCTAAGTGGTTGTACTATGCAGGTAAGATTGGATAACTTGCAGTATCAAGTTATTATTTGAAGTTGAACACTTCAATTCTAGCTGAGAGCAATTTGATACATAGAACACATGAAGGTAGAAAAAGGTTATTTTGTATAATACTAAAATTGAGCAATTCAATTTTCAATGATTCAACTATTGCTGCCATAAGAATTGAATTGTTGGAGATTGTCTCGTACACAGAAGTTATAAAATAGTTTTTCATCTTAGATTTCATCAAATTTTTGCTACGGTACTGTATTCAACTTGTGATGCCCTCACAAAATATTACAGAAAGCTGTTCAATTCAATGTCATTTTATTCTATGTTCTCTTAAAGAACATATTTCTTCAACATTACTCATTCATTATCATGAATATTGAACTAAACACTTTCCAACATAGAATACTTTTATCACCCTTTCAAATGACATATGATGACAACCCATATTTCATTTACATTAACCATTTCAATCAGCAACTATCCATTACAATTATCAAATAACTATCCATTATTGTATAATAATTCGTAAGCTTGAAACTGTGTCTATGAAACTGAATAACTCGCTTCTGGATTATTCCAATATTAAAGCTATTTATTGCACGATGTTTGTAGTAACAAACTTACCTCCAAAGTATCATATAGTATTCTCTTTGAATTTCAAGTGGATAAGAAACCTCACCTGCAACAGAAAGAAAGTTCAAAAGTTATTCATAAGTTTTTCTCATACAATAAACAAAAACAATAACATGGAATTATACCCTATTCAGGAACCCAATAAACATCACATTTTTTTCAGTAACAATTAGCAATTGAAGACGTTCAATTCTAATGTATGTAATAAATGAGTAGATAGAAAGTGAATAAATTTTATCAATATAGTATTATTTATTGCAATATTGTAATCAAAGATAAATGCATATAGTTTTTCTGGGATATTCTCTAAAAAACGGCTCACATAAAGATCTAAGGTAGAGTGAAATAAAAGTTTATTAATATACCTAGTATAATTTATTACAGTGAGTTATTGTTATTGGAGATATTCTTTAAAAAAGTCCCAAATAATTATTAAAGGTGGAAGGTGTACTAGGAAGGAGCTACACCAGCAAATCACAGCCGGCAAAGATTGAGAGAGCACAGCTTCACATTCATTTTGCGGCGGCGAACGAATCAAACCAGGCGTTGGCTTACACAACGAGAGCCGCATCCAATGAAAGCCCTCCACACTGTCTAAAGGCTAAGGGCTGACGGGCTAAGGCGGCTGGAAAATTTCAATTTTCTTCCCCTACTGCAGCGTGCTCTTACGGGATCCACGTCAATCCTTTTCCGCTTCTCTGAGCAGACTTCTCAGACGCCGAGGTCGGCTTGCTTGCTCCTACCATTGGTGCGGATAAAGGGTTGTTGCAGACTCTGAGGTGACTTGGTGGGGTTCAGGTACTAAGGAAATACTTATAAGTAGCCGAGAAATTGGAAAGGTACTGAGGAAGGATTGGATAGGTATCAAGAGGGGTCTTGGAAGGTACTGAGTAAGAACGAATACCAAAGAGTAACTGAAGAGAAGATGAAAAATACCGAGACACTTTCTTCAGAACCTTTCATAAATAACCTTTTGTACTTTTTTGAAGGTAATTTTCACTTTGTAAGGTAATTTCACCTTTTTCCAAATGCATTCATTTGGAAATTACCTTTCATGATTTCATTGTGAAATTACCTCCAAAAAAGTACAAAAGGTACCCAAGTAAAAGGAAATCTAATAGAAACCCAGAGAGCAGACTAAAATATGATACTAAAGAGGTAAGAAGATACTTTGAAAAGAAAGACGATTCAACAAAGTAGAGGATTATTAAAGACAGGGAAGGTACCAAGGTGGAAAGGAAAATTACTTGAAAAGAATAAAGAGAGGGTATCAAGAAGGAAATGAAAAGATGAAAAGAAGTGACTGAGAAGTGGATTATGAGTGACTGGGGAGGTACTCAAGAGGGACTGAAGAGGTACAAGGGTAATATGAGGAGGGACTGATAAGGTACCATTGAACTGAAAAGAGATTAAGGGAATGAACAGTGACTAAAAAGGTCTTAAACGAAACTAATAAGCAGTGAACGAAAAGGTAACGTAACGATACGTGACTGAAGAGGATATGATGAAGATTGATTGTGAAGGTAACAACGAAGTAGGGAATTGTTTGGAAATGAAAGGAATCGGGGAACGATAATGGAGTATATGAAAGTGATTAAAATGGTACTGAGGAACCATGGAGAAGCTTAATTTGGACTGAGAAAGCATAGTACTCGTACAGATAACATGACGTATAATTCACAGGAGGAAGTAAGAGAAAACTGAAAAGGAATTGGGGAGTATCCTAGAAGAGACTCAAGTTCTGAGAGGATGGGAAAATGTCATCTGGATGGCAAGTTTCCAAGCCACCTGTCCATCCGTCGACGGCTTACGTCACAGCTCGGTGATACAGCCAGGGAAATCCCAGACTTATGCGACATTCAACGCTTTCAGAGATTGCTAAGGAAGGGCGGTAAGTGTGATGGTTATTTATTGTTGGAACTGAGATGCTTTACTGCAAATTGTGGTAGAAGCCATGAATGAATATGAGTCAGATATAGCAGGAGAAAGTTGGGATTGCACAAAGAGATTTTGAGAAAATTCAAAAAGGGAATTGAATAGGATTGTTTGTGGTTGAGAAATCATATTCTTTCAAAATAACGTAGTAACTGGATGATTCACGTTGAAGAAAATTATTAAGGTCTAATTCGGTTTGTCGGTCTCCAAGAACATTATGACACAGAATGAGAATGACATCATATCATAGATATAATTTTTTTATTGAATTCATTGAAATTTGACTATTTGAAATTATCTCAACACACATAACAGTTTATGAAGCAGGTCAAAGACAATCATCATAGTAAAATCATAATCTTTATTCAAGATTTCAAGTTTGTACCTTAACTGGAGTTGAGTTTTACGAGCACAGAACTCAGAACTACCTCGTATTTCATCAGTAGAAGCAGAAACAATCTAATAGTACTTAGTCTAGGGTAGAAGGATAGAACATACTAATAGAAGGTTTGTAATCGAATTTGAAAACTACCATTCTCCTGATTTGTTCTTCATCTCACAGAAAGGTTTTTGATCAAATATTGATATTGAAGTTCTGACAGTATGAGTCTTCGTATAAGAGCTGATTCGCTCTCAATATTCAATATATCACGAATTCAGTACCTAGAATACTGCAAATATAATAAAGTGCAACTGTATAATAAATAGTTAAAAAGTACATAAGACTGATTTCCCTTGTAATATTTAACTATTGCAACCAACACTCACTCAATTCTTCACCAAACGAACTGCGAAAACAGTTTATTTTCTACCTTGTATTGAAATAGCACTTCAGTGAACATGCACTAACTGCCCACATTGTGTAAAATGGTATCCTATCAAACCAAGTAAAGATAGAATGGAAGAAGCATCCAGATTGAGTACAACATGAATTCTCTCCTTACCCAGGTTTAAAATAAAGACAGCCATTTAACTAAAGCAGTTTATCCCAGTGGTAGAGAGCGTCTAATCAGTGAGATTAGATAAGCGACGTGCCTCTACCACCACTGTTGTAACGGTGACCGGTTCCTCTGAATTAAATTCATGAGCCTCAAAAATCGCTTCCCTGTGGTTCGGAACCCACCTAAAGCAGTAGGTCCATTCATCTCTCATCATCATCCTTCCCATTACCCACGCACAGGCCCAAGAGCCCATGTGGGCATCACCCTCAAAAAAAAAAAAAAACCTAGGAATTCAATTTCACACTATAGTTTCTGCAGGAAAGAGGAAAAATCACTACCAACACTATAAGCACCTGACTGCCCATCAAATGCAATAGGCTACATTCAATCAGAGCGGCTCCCTCATTCAAATGTTGTTTCACAAACTACAGCCAAAGTAAACAAGAGCAGGCAAACATCATACAACACATCCTTCAGTGTTCACACGTGCATGGAGTGAGGGAAATTGTGGTGTAATATTTGTTCAAGTGAGAAACGAAGATAGAAAGAAAAAGAGACGTTTACTCAAGAAGTTATATCAATTGGAAGCGGCCAAATTGGAAGAAAAAGCGAGAAACCCGTGAAATAGTCCGTGTTGGTCAGTTTAAGCAAGGTCAGGAGGCTTTCTATTTGAGGCTTTATTGTTTTTAACCGACGGCGGAACAGCTTTTGCCAGCAAAAAGCACTTTTCTCCATGTTTGCTCATGAGTGCTGTTTGTGGCAGTAATCCAACGAGAAAATAAATAACTCTGGTTCATACTGCTAACATTTATTCACTAGTTCACGCGGCTACTCGAATAAAGAGTGACTAGTGAGAGGAAATGTTGGAGATATAAAGGGAGGAGTTATGATGGATGTGAACAATACAGTACCCGACAACGAAACTGGCGCATGAATCAGCTGATCAGACTAACACATTTTTTTCTGTATTCATTTGTCTTGAACACTTACTCTCTATTGAGAAAACATCCACCAGTCGCCAAATTGTATGGTGGGAATTAAGAATGGATTTTGTTCACTTCAGTACTATTGACAAAATTGCAATGATAAGCAATCACTCAATGCAACTCAATCAAAAAGTATATTTCACGTCGATAAGTGAAAAAAAACTTTTTCAGCCAATTACTTGGAACTGATTGCACCGTTATACTACTAGTTTGGAGAGATAATTCTCTATATTTACAATTTTTCAAAGAGGTGATTGTTTTAATAGTGAAAATTGTGTGAGTGAATAATGAGAAGGGACATAACCTAATTCAGACATTTGAATAAAAAATGGTATATAAGAGGTTTTGAGCGAACTCCCGTTCATTCATACCTTATATTGTATAATTGTAATCAAATGAATGAATATTTTTGAGATTTAGAGTAAGGTACATCTTAAATCTTTACTCTATGATTGTGTCATACCTACTACGGTGTCTAACCCAACTACTCCAGGCCAAGTTCATGATTTGTTTACTGTACAGTGAATTCTCAAAAACGAATACGTCATGAACGTAGCATAATCTAGACATCAATTACATCAATTCCAGCAATGACATTATGAAGTTGCTTACATTATAAAAAAGCTAATTTCATTCGAAATGACATTTCCACTTTTGATTGTATTCAAATATCAACTCAGTACTGCCACTTTTCAGGACTGTTCAGCACTGCACAGCCACTTTTTACCACTGTCACTATTCACGAGACTAAACCTCATTGAACATGCATGGTGTCTGTAACACGTTACAAGCATACTTCCAGTAGATTGCTGGTATTGGTCAATGTAGTGTAGGGGAACTTTTCACACAGAGGGACCTTAATTATTGTTGGCCAGTGTGTGATGATGCATCCTGCGAGCATCGCCTATTCCTTTTGAAGTGGTTAGTATGGGGGATGTCCGTCCAGGGATGCTTTTGTAGCCGACTTCGTTTGTCTTTCAAAGCCGCATGCTCGGACACGCTCCACCAATTTCATTCGGATATAATCGGCCATTGACAAGCCATCACGCTCTCTTAATCATCACTCTCTCACTCAGCACTTTATCTCACTCCTGTACAGTCATTTCTCACTGTAGCTCAATCTCATTTAGTCTTCCATGCTCTATTCTTACTTAGATCCATAACTTCAATTTTTCAAACAAACTATCACAATATCTCAATCATGACTCACTTTTTTCTTGCTCTTTGTAGAACCATAATATTCATTCATTGACAATCCATCCCATATTCACAAATATTTTTCTTCTATTTCCATCCAATAGATTCCTACCAGGAATAAGTCTAGAAATCAAATCGAGGTTCCCAAGATTACAAAAAATATGAAAACTACAATACTTTTACCGCGAAGTCTATCACTTGGAGAGTTACAGTACAAAATCATAGAACCACCCCTTCCAATCACACCCTGCTCCTCCTGTACAGCACGCTTCTGTACAACGATGAGGATTGAAAATTTCACCGTTATCTAGATGGTCAATTTTTCATTCATAAGACAAATAATGCTCCAAGTTAATACGGCATTATTTTTTACAAATTCGTCAATACTGATCAAGAATACTTTGCTTAGTATCATCTACGAGCAATAAGCGAATTTCGCAAATCAAGGCAATAGCTCACACAAACACTCAAGTCAAGTATTCGATATATTGTGAACCTATTAGATTGGAGCCGAGTGTCTTATTGAACACGTCGAATCGATCGATACGAGAGCTGGAGAATGCTCCAGAAGCAGACAAGGGCCACCTCTGCTGATGCATAGCTCTATCTACCAAATTATTGCATCGATGATGCATAATTAGTATGCAAGATGCCAGTCCACTATTATATCATGAACTTCAACGAATTTCCAAGTGCGTCTCTATGCAGTGATGCTGATTCCAATGTGAATCTTATGAGACTTGAATAAGTATGGTAGATTTTACTGAGCTAGCCAATCAAAAGTTAACATTAAATGTCCACACGTGTGAGTATACAGTCTCTTTAGTATAGCGTATCCAAGAAACAGCGGTTAAACAGCCTGTAAAAATACAATGAATGTGCAAAGACTATGAATGCTGTTCGTGACGTTCAATAAAATGAGTTAATGAATCATTCCATTCACTTTAGTTCAATTTCAAAACATTTTTCTCACCTATTTACGACCATAATATAATAAATTTCAAAAATATTCTCAATCACTTCAACATGTATTTTCACGAATCCCGAAGATTCATCAGTAAAAAGAAAATTGGAAGAAGAAATGTAATAAAATTCAATAAGTTAGTCGTAGGTTGGATGAATCGAAGAAGAAATTATAGAGGTTTGTTTTTATGAAAATTTAGATTTGCTTTCAGAGAACAAAACTTATGACAGTACATCATGCTACAACTACAGGGATATGTACAGGCGCATTTTCCGCAGCTCATAACAAGAATATTGGAAAAACTCTTCATCGAAGAAGATTGTGGGTTAAGAATATACAGTACTCATATTCTCATCCTGTTCTGTTCAAGTTCTATAAAGGCAATATTATGGATGAGATGTTCGTAGTGTCTCATTTTTTCTCCAGGATCTTCAGATTAATATTAAACATTTTGATCCCATTCCGAAAATTATGAATACAGAAAGATATGGAAGTTTACAAAGCTTTGATTCACCAAGAAAAACATTCTTAATTATCTTTCTCCATCAAAATCAACAGAGTACTGGGAAGCACAATAAGTCAATAATGGATAGAAGACATTATCCTCTAAAATTGCAGAATGGACCTCTATATAATAAGGAAAGCAGTAACCCAAGCCGAATCGATGAGCTCCAACCAGAAACCAGACAGAGGAATTATACAGAAAGACATTGGAGCAAACCATTCAAATAGCTTTGAATCCCGAGGAAGAGACAATAACAGAATTGTGCAACAGAGATGACGATATCCCTTTGTGCTAGGGAGATTACATGAGATAAACATCGAGGCTGGAAGACGTTGATGGATTTAGAAGCCTCTCTCTCCCTCAATCTATCTCTCTCATTGCAAGGGATTTCTAAGCTAGGCTCTGATTTCCTATTTCCTACCTGCCGAATAGGTCGGAGAAATTCGACCAATCCTACAACAATATATTGGAAATATCATCAGATTACAGAGGGAACATCAATGCAACCAATTACGATGTTGATTAGTAATTATAATAAATGATGGATTCCAATCTCTTTTTTCCTGAAATAAAATTGGTTTACGGTCTACGATGGTGCGTCGTTATTCGCGTCGGTGCATATCAGAAGAAAGCTCTAATGAACTTGGGGATAACAGTAAAAGAATTCTATCAAGGCTTCAGATTTATTGATGAATTCGGATGACCTGCATTGCTTTTTGAAGATGGAAAGTTCAATTAAATTTTTTTCTCTCACTATGAACAAAATTTTTTAAAATCCTAATAATATAATTATTTCACCCGAAGGTGATAGCTTATCGTTCTAACGTAGTTTGAAGAGATTCAGATTCAGATTCAATCACTTTATTCATGTAGATTACATAATACAATCATTCGAATCCTATGCTATAAGAATAAAAATTAATGAAAATTACTCTAATTACATTACGGTTCGCTTAAGTTCACTGATTGAAACTTGCAAAATGAGACAGATGTAGGATTCAATAAGCTAACGGTAATATAAATTTGTGCTGTATCTACATAAAATGGCGGAGTTGAGACATATAAACGTCTATTCTTGGAGAGGGATGTTCGAAGACATCTCTCACATTAACACTCAACCAACCTCAACAAGAGAGGACAACTATAAGAGATGATTTCATGAATATCAATTTGTTGTAGGGACCAATGGTTAGACGTGCCTTACAGGAGTGACTCTAGGAAAGTTAGCTGTAGCTGAAACCGAGCCAGGAACTGTGGCATATCATACCACCGATAGACAAACTCTGTTGTCTAACATATTCAGAATGAGGCTATCATAGATCATACAATATTACGATAATATTCGATTCATTATTATCATTAATTAAAGTACAAATTACAGTCCACACATTCAAGTGAAGGCGTAGAATTATGAAAAATCTCAATAACATTCATTTGTAAGAGATTTTCTGAATATAAAAGAGCTTTAAGAAAATCATGACTTCTTCAGGAAATAATTGTAGAAGAAGCTTACAAAGAGACAATTTCTTCAAGAGTTAGATCGAAATACTAATACCAAAGAGGAACTTAGTATTTAGAAGAGAGGTCTATTATTCTATGCTAATACTAAATAAGTGAATGTCTTCTTCAGGAGATACTTATAGGAGAAGCTTGCAAAGAGAGTTTTTTTCAAGAGATGGATCGAAATACTAATGAAGTAGCCATATATCAATGGGAATGACCTTTACGTCCACTTCACGTCCCAATCCTTCAGCTGCAATGGGAATCAGTAGCAATGATTCAGAATAGAATTACGTTCAATTCTGTTCAAGTTCATGGGAAATCCGTCTTTATTAGAACACGATACGTGGGTTTCACGTTTGAAACAATTTCAACCGATGTCAATTATAAGTATTATGAGAAGCAGCTCTACGAATTCAAGAGGAATGAAAAGTGAGTTTTACAAATTGCTACTTTTGAGAAGTTACAATCCTATTAACTTCTTCCATATCACGAGACAGATGAAACAAAATCTGTTTCGAGAATCCTCTCTAAAATATTCTCTTTCAGAAGGTATCCTCTCTCGAGTATTCTCTTTGGCATGAATATCCAAATAACATAATATAAATGTGAAGTGTTTCATTGGAAATGGTTGATTAGAAAATTATTTGAATGCACTGCAATCCTAATTCCTATACTGGGAACGCAGGCTACCCAAGATTAAAAAGGAATCAATGCTCTTTGGAGAGATTTCATCCATGTGGGTCCTCACTTTGTGAAGTTGTCCTTCCATCAACTTCAATAGAAGAAACGCGTTTTAGAAATCTGTAGGACTAATGAACCAATTTAGGTTTTACTATGGAAAAATTATAGTTTAAGTATCCTTAATCATCCTTACATCCTTAATCTAGGGTTTTACCGATGTGGATGATTGGCAAGCTTTCTATTATAATTTAGAGGGCTACTGAATAAAGTGAAACAACATACCAAAATTTCTCAAAGTTCGGAATAAACAAGTTCAGAATACATAAAATATGCAAATATATTAACGCAGGATGAATATTACATGAAGTTCAATGGAAGTTTTCGACTGTTTTGGTGAGTCAGAATTACTTTTCGAAAATACATTTTACATCATGGTCTAAATGGAGTAATTTTTAATACAAAAAAATTTTCATGAATAAAATTCGATATGGCAGAAAATCCGATTTCTCAATCAAACTCTGACTGAAACCTGTGTATTTGATAATTTTCCAGTTAGATAGAAGATTTGAAACTGATATGGTAACTGAATAATAACACGTATATTTGTGACTTCTCTGTGATGAATTATCGTTATCATCATCAAGCAAGTTTTTATACAGCATCAGGCCGTCTCTTGCATTTCAATTTCCGCCATCATTGAAATCAAGTTCTTATAATAAGACTGGGTTACTCTTCTCAGAAAGTGATAGGCCTACATGTATTAATATCGCTTATATATGTTGGTAACAATGATATACGTACCGTCTCCCAGATTCTCATCTCAAGAAAAACGGAAGAGAAAATATCCTAGGAAGATTATGAAGATCTTTTGAGCCAACATTGTGCTAGCAAAATAAACATTTTTCTTGACAGCTCAAATGTTACTGTTAAGAAGAGAGCTCTTTTCTATCCTGGAAATTTTCTTGTAATATAATCCTTTACTTTCTCCTTCTTGGTACCGGTTCCATTTCTCCCTCTTATTCCTTCTCTCCATAGTAACCTTTCAACTTCGAACCTTTCCTTTTTATTCGAGTTTTTCCAAACCATTTAACATTTCCTTGAAATAAAGCACTTTCACTTATTATCATCCATCAAAACATCTGTGTTATCTAAACACCACCGATTTATCTGAATTTCACTCTCTCGTTATCAGAGAAGCATAATTTCACGGATCCTCATGAAACATCAACTTCTTCCATTCTCTACTTCACTTTTAAACAAACTACTAAAATTGGGAGGAAAAACTAGGCATAGCCTGTACTATTCCTCTTGCAGAAATTTCATAATAAGTCAATATTTTCTAAAATGAAATTGTGATATAAACATGAATCCTATGAAACATGCAGCCTATAATAGCACTGCGTAAACACATAGTTCATTCATCTGAATACGTTGATGCTCTACTAACACAAATTGATTTCGATTCAATCACACACCTTGAGATATCATTATTCGCATAATATTTAAAAATCCATTTTATTTTTTTGACCATTGCGCAACCTTAAAAATTGACCACCATTAAATTGATTTTATCTTGCTTCATTAAATAGTTTTCCAAACTCTTTTTTTGGAAAAATTAGCATGTATCTGAAGTGTCCACTTCATATTCCTCGATGATCATTATTCATTACATTAATACATTATACATTAATACATTAATTACATTATACATTTATTCCTTAGTAAATCAATCTTTTCCACGTATTACTCATTTAATTTATTTATCCATTCATCATAGAGTCAACTAGGGCTCTATAAAAAGGGGTTAGACGCATGGTCCGCCATTCTGTGGTCAACTTTTAGCGCCAGGTTTGAATTCATATAAATATTTTTGATGACAGAGACGATCAACAGATGTTTATCAAGTTGAGCGAATGAATTAAGTTATTGTTTTGAAATCTTGGAGGTTAATTTGTCATATAAAATGGTTCATATTGCTTAGCATCAAATTGCAAAAAATATAACCATTTTTATCATAAAACTAATAAAAATACAAATTTACCAGATGCAGGAAGATGAATCAATGTTAGAATTTTGACTTAAAAATTGCCAGACTGGAAATTCAATGCTCTGTGAAGTGAGTATTATTTTTTCTAACATAATTTTCATCATTAATCATATGTTTGACTGTCGAATTGAATGAATTCAAACCTGGCGCTGAAAGCTGACCACAGAATGGCGGACCGTGCGTCTACCCCTTTTTTATAGAGCCAACATATTGAGAAAATAGTGAAAAATTTATTATGTTCCTTGTGTAGAACGAATATATTTATAATTTGGGGAAAAATCTTCTGAAATAAGATACTGGCACTAATAGAATCATAATAGCCATTGAAAAGCGGAACGCACTGCATATTGAATGAGTTCGCGAAAGGACCAGCCGCCTTGGATGGATCCGAACGGAACGGATAGGTCCTAGTGCACACACAGGGCGGGCAGGCCTTTGTTTGGCGTTCACTAACACGGGATTAATAATTCACTATCCGACCTCGGCTCCCGACTGCCTTTTCGAATGAAGAATGAAGCAGGAAAAGAGGGAAAGAGGGTAAGAGAAGAAGATGGAGAAATAAGAGAAATATAGAAGAAGTGGGAGAAGAAGGAGTAAAAGAAAAGGAAGAAGAAGCAGGAGGAGGAGGAGGAGGAGGAGAATGAAAAGCATGCAGAATGAAGCAGATAAAGAAGGAGGAAAAAGGGTGTAGGCATATGACGAGAAGAGAAATAGGAGAAAGATGGAAGACATAGGAAGAGGCAGAAGAGGAAGAGTAGGAGGGTATGAAAAGGGGAGGAGAGGAGGATAATGGAAAGGATGAAGAGTAAAGCAGAGAAAGGGAAAGAGGTGGAAAGCATATGACGAGAAGAAGGGGAATAGGAGAAACACAAATGAAGTAGAAGAAGACGGGGGAGGAAGAGTAGGAAGAGGAAGAGGAGGAGGAGGAGGAGGAGAAGGAAAATTAAAACGATGAAGAATGAAGCAGAAGAATGAGGGGGAGCAGGGGTGGAGGCATATGATGAGGAGAAGGAGAATAAGATAAAGATGGATAAGGAAGGGGTAGGAGGAGGCGGAGGATAAATAATAATAAGAGGAGGAGGAGGAGGAGGAGGAGAAGGAGAAAAAGAAGAAGAATGAGGAGGAGGGCAATGAAGAAGATGACGGAAAAAGCAGAAAAATGAGGAGAAAAAGAAGAAGAAAAAGGAGGAGGAAGATAATGAAAAAGATGAAGAATGAAGCAGAAAAAGGGGGAGGAAAAGGTGTGGAGGCATATGACGAGGAGAAGGGTGAAAGAGAAGACTTGTGAGGATGTGAGAGGAAGTGGGAAGAGTAGAAGAAAGAGACGAAGGTTGCGGAACAAGAGAATGAGAGGAGAGGAACAAGGCGAGAGGAGGGCGGGAAGCTGTGAAGAAGGACATAACGTAGAATGGGTTGTGGAGATTCCATTTGGCCCGTCTTATGAATACGATAAATTCACCTCATATACGATTCACGAGACGTTCGCGGACGCTCTCGCGCTCACAGGAGGCCAAAAAAGATCTAGTGGAAAAAGTTTAGGATGAAGATGGGAAGGGAGAGAAGGGAGAATTGAAGAAGAGGATGTGGAAGAAGAAAGAGGGTAGATAGATAAGTTGTAGGATGAGAGTCAAAGAGATAGGGATGAAAGAGCTAAGAAAAGGAACAGGAACTCAGCGAAGGATGATGGGAATGATTATAGATGAAGGAAAATATAATAGAAGGTGAAAAGTCGAAAAAGAAAAAATGAGAATGTAGAAATTAGATTAAGATGTGAGACAACGAAGAGATGAGAATTGAGAAGAAACACAATAAAATAAAAATGTTGGAGGAAACAGCAAAATAAGAATGAAGAAGGAGGAGAAGGCGGAGAAGGGGAAGATTAGAAGGACAAGAGTGAGATGATAAGGTTGGAGAAGATAAAACAGGAGGATAAAAGGAGGATAGCAGAAGAACAAGAGAAAGAAAAAAACAACCGCATAAAATCAAAAGGAATTACGAGGAGAAAGAATTTTGGGAAGCGGTTTGTCCCAGTGGTAGAGAGCGTCTAATCGGTGAGATTAGTGAGATTAGATAAGCGACGTGCCTCTGCCAGCACCGTTGTACTGGTGACCGGTTCCTCTGAATTCAATTTATGAGCCTCAAAAATCGCTTCCCGGTGCTTCGGAACCACCTAAAGCATCATCATCCTTCCCATTACCCACGCACAGACCCAAAAGCCCATGTGGGCATCACCCTCAGAAAAATGAAAAAAAGAAAAGTACGAATAAGTAAAAGATGAGTGAATAATTGGAATATAGAATTAAAAAAAAATAGAATTGATGAAGATGTTAATTTAAATGATACCCGAGTGTCGGAATTGGATAGAAGTTTTCTATAATCAATTTTAAAAATAAATTGGCTAGAGAACAGGCAAGGGTGGAGAATACATAGAGAGCAAGAATGTAATGAGATGAAAACTATGAGAAGCATGAAGAATACATTCCCACATAGAAGCGCGTATATTACATCACAGTCACTCTTTATTACAATCAGAATTATGGATGATGGATACAATCAGAGATAAATGTACATTTTGACAGAAAGTCTGATAGGAGAAAATCAGTTGTGAATGTAGCAAAACCTAAACAGTCTGTTTAATTCAGAATTCGGGTATTGGAAAGTAGGGTACAGATAGAATGGAGCAACACAACATGGAACTTTTCGAATCCAGCTGTTTATTCCACGATGTGTGCTCAATTACATGAATGCTTACACGCAAACCCTCATTCAGCACTTCCAGCTCATTCCCTTCTCTCTCTCATTCTCACATCATCCTTTCTAGATATTCACCTTTTTCCTCTTTCTAACCACACTAACACACTGCAATAAAATGAAAGGCTTGTTGCGGGTTGAATCACCAGTAAATTGCTGCCGTTTATTGCACGATACAAAAAATCCGGCGAAAAACTGCTTACTGATTGAGTTTGCATTTGCCTTTCACATGCGCAATTTTTCCGATTGAGCAAAAGGAAAACAGAAAAGCTAACTCGGTTGCCTACAGTGGTGATGTTGCCAAATGTTCTGATTTGAAATTCTTGCACCATACAATTTCAACATGAGAAACAAATATGTACTAATTTACTACTTGAAGTGAACGACAAAAATCATTGTTGTACAAGTGAATGGGAAGTATTTCACATGTGGAAATGAAATCTTGTAATAATTAATGTTGATTGATTCGATAAACTGATAAAAGGTTTCAACGAGTGATTATGGAAAAATATAACTGTCTTTCCTGGTGTGAATATAAAGAATAGATTTCGTCCGATTCTAAGCATACCCTCAGCTCCTTTTCACTGGGAACAAGGGAATATTTCTTTTAATGAACAAACTTTCTATGAAAAATAAAATGTTGTGATAGAAACAATACTCAAGTTCAGACAAACATGAAACATTAATAAAACAAAATGAAAATTGGAATGATAACATGAAATTCATCAATCTTAAATCAGACTCCTGATATTCCATGAGTTCACTGGACAGTTTCAATACATTATTTAATTTATAACAGAATTGAGAGATTTTTTTCGAGTACCAGTCTACTTTTTCAGAAACATCAAAATCTTACCGTTTTCATACAGTACTTGCCAACTTGTTCAACTCATGACAGGTATATTCGCCAACTCATTTTCAAAGCTTTTGCCAAAAGCCAGTATATTGCCAGTGTGATAGCAATAATATTTCTGAAATGTTACAGAAACACTTATTTGATGCCCCCGCCGTTATCAAATGACCCGCACTTGTGTTTATTCCCACTGTTTACCCACGCATACTGCTGGCTTCGTTTAACCAAGCCTCTAGATAGGCTCTAAACTGAAATACACTCATTTGGCTCTCTCATACACTTTATTTGATTGAATTCCATTTGAGAAACTGTAGTTATTTGAACAAACATCACACCTACAAGTTGGAATGATTTTTAATTTATTGTTGGATGTTTTTTTAATAATGGCTTTTTATGAGACCTCTTGGAGTTTTTACAAATTTTTGTGAAACTTTATACCGATTTCATGCAAGATCTGGGCCGTTCTAATTAGCAACTTGAGTGTATTGATATTTGAAAGGGATCGAATAAATCCCACAAATAAGATCCTGAAGACATGAAAATTATTAAGTATCTCATCATATTTACTTACATTTTCGGTAACTAAAAATATTAATTTGTAATCTGCTTCACCAATCATGGTTATAACTTATATAATATATATTTATTTGTTGACGAAAACAGTTTCTTAGGATGGAAGCACAGTAACCAAACCCACAGCATGTCTACAAGCTGATGATTATTATTATTTTACAGTTATTGATTTTCTACTGTTCAAATTGATCAATATATTATTTTGTTTGGATAAGTAAATCAGTCGAAAAATACAGTAGGTTTTGATTGGCGTTTTGAAGTAAAAAAACCAATCGATTAACTTAAACTTTCTTCCAATATTGAAGATTGAACACTTGAGCAGCCTAGATTAAACTACTGTATTTGAATCCAAATAGATTGTCAAAATAACGCTGAAAAACGTACAAAATGAAATAAAGTAGAGTAGCGCACAAAATATTTCTGAATATAATGATGGAGTGATAGGGTGTAGTGATACATATAGATAGAGATACTGAAACTCGATGCTATCCCATTCCATAAGCTCCTATGGAATGAGATGATAGTATCTGATGTTTGGGGTAGGGGAGGGAGTAGTCAATTCAATATCGATTATGTAGCAGTAGAGAGATTCTAGAGCCATCAGACATGCATATGCAGTAGGCAACAACCATTTGTAATGTTGATTTTCAATCTGCCAGTTCTTCATCGGTTGATGTATTACTCAGTTCCAACACTCAACACTTATCGTAAAAGCGATTCCATACTGTGAATAAACACGCCACTGATAATTTATTTCACGCCTACACTTATCAGATGGAACGCACGACTAGAACGATTCTCTATATAGAATTTTGTGATTATTTTCCTCGGCAAGTTGATTTGGATAGTAGATTTCCGCAAAAAGTCTGTTTCCTCAACAAAAAAATATTATTCATGATGAAATGCATAAATTATCACAGAATGAAAAAAAATATTTCTAGATGATAATTTTACAAGATTGATTGAAGAGATTTAGTATGGTTTATTTTATTAGTTTATATTGAAAGTGATCAATTTATGTTCATAATAATTCAAAGCTCAAGAATACATTATTTTGTTTCCATTAAATTATTTTCATGAACTTTTATAATTAATATTAATCTCTAGTAAGATAGTTTGATAATTCTTCATAATGAGGTCTTGAGAACATCACTTCAATAGGATTGGAAGCTTAATGATTTCACTTCTATAAGTTCGTATAAGTTCGAGGAGAAAGAGTTGTTTCAGTAGATATCATGCATCTCAGATGAACTGTGACTGGAACATTCTCAACAATAAAACGGCAGAAACCCCTGATTTTGGGTTAATTATCAACATTACTATTGTGGTATTTAAAAAAAATGTTCAAAGGTTAATTTTTACAGAAATTGTACATTTCTAAAATAATCAAAATTGTGCAATTGTTGAAAATTGCCTAAATCATCATTGAATTATCACCCCAGTTATTTATAGCTCGTCTAAATCAAAATAGTCAACACCAGCACCCCAACAATCAGCTCAAGCACTCTGTAAATAAAATATGCAACGCATTCATTAATAGAGAGTGATGATTTAGCGTCAGTAAAAGCGAAAATCCAACTAAAAGTGGAAATTGAGACTGGCGAAAACATCAAACAAATCCTGGCCAAGGCGGGCGAACAAAATCCATTCGCCGTCTGTTTGGCTGGAGCATTAGAGTCCGCAAGGATTTTGTACTTGTTGCAGGACAACTCAACATTCAGAGTAGAATGTTGAAGAAAGAAAGAATGAGCTATTTCGAATAGAAAAGAGGGAAAAGAACAACTCGAAATAGAGTAGGAAAAACTACTACTAAACCTCCGCTCTCTCAACTTTGTCGTGCTTTTTTTGTCCGCTAAACCTCGTACTACAGTATGATGGGAACAAAATCCTCTCCTGCAGTGAGTTGGGGTTGCATACTCTGCCCCTGCAACTAGGGCAGCACGCTTCAAAACTAAGCTCATCCTTCTTTGCATCATTAGCTTTCAGCTCTCATGCATTTCAAATGGGAATCGAGAGACGGTTTGACGCAAAAAAACAATGCAAAATGAAATTGGGTCATCGGAATGCATTTGAAATTACTAGTAAAAAAGTGAATGATGAGTGAATTGTATAGGAGGTTACATTGAAGTTAACGGTTTGAAAAAAAACGTGGATGATGACAATACCAGTAGTAATGATGGTATTAATAGTTTCGAGGAGTAGGCAGATACTTCAACATTTTTCCTAATTATTAATTTTCTTCTAATAATATTAGTAAGTTTCTTCTAATCTCATTACTTGCAATTGCATAAAACCAGAGACAATCTACTCTTGGATCTCATTCACTCTCTTTGATAAATTTACTATCAAATTGAATGTTGAATATTTTGAATGTTATTTTATTAATTTAATACTCCACCTTATGAATGGAATTTATTAATTCAACCGGATGAGAAATATAAAAAAAATTCATTTAGTTACACTTTTTAACTTATGGAATTAAAGTTTGTTAACTATTTTTGGCTTTAAAATTTTAAGTGAGAATTGATAATTTCAAATCATTTTAGATATTTTCGATGCTGCTTTGAATCATTTGCCAACATTTCAAATTTTAAATTGATAAAACATGGTTTTTTATTTTTGTGAGTTGAAATTTGTGAGCATAGTGAAAGTGGACATTGTGGATAGACATATAACCTACATCTTAAACCTTCATCATCATCATTCATCATCACTCATTCATCCTTTGCTTAAAATACTTGTAAACCAAGTCGCAATTGTAAAGAAAGAATAAAGAATCAGATGCAAGTGTTTAGGGAAATTGAGTATAATTTTCTTGATAATTTGAGATAATTTTCTCGATAACAGTTCTACTGAATTTAGTAGTACAGTATTGGATCCACGTTTGTATGATATAAGCTTTATAGAAGATATCAAGTTTGGTGCCCGTTATGACATGGTGCTCTTATTAAAAAAATTAAGATAAATGAATGATAATAATAAAAATCTAGTGTGGTACACTCACACAACTTTCCTTGCCATTCATATTTGCGTAGGCCTAATACGCCTACAAGTATCTTGTATCTATACCTAGTCACCAGCGAGTGCAAATTTCATACATGCAATAGAATATAAATTGAAATTAGACTATTATGGATATTGCTATAGTGAAATTTGCACTCGCCGTTAACGCCTCGTACCTACCGGCGCTTCGGCTCATCTTTTGTGTAATTTGAAATTTTCACAAGCTCATGATGCGTCGCGCCTGTCGGCGCTTCGGCTACCGAATTGATTTTGAATGAAAGTAGATTTTTTGGTCTGTAGTATTCCAATATATCGGATCAAAGAGGTGGAATCGAAAATGGATTATTCGATTCCATAACTCTGGTATTTTACTAATAATTATTATGAAAAACTAATTATTATGAAGCCCAGGTGGTGACCAAAAAGTGCTGATTGCTAATACTTCTTTCAAATGTGATTTTTGTCTTCTTAAGCCCTGATGCGGATTGCCTTGATAGCGGGAATGACGGAATGATATTGATACACTTTGTGTACATGAGCGTCAAGCGCGCTGCCCGCGATACTCGAACTTCACTTACCGAGCCATGTAGTGCGAGTTGCCTATATACAGATTAATGTAGTGCGGGTTGCCTATCTACAGACTTTTCTAACTTTTCAAGTATGGGGTGGCGCCCCATATAATCTTGATAATCTTATAATATATTCTCATATAATCTGATAATCTTACTCAAAGGGGACATATGCCAGTTGATAGAGCTTCAATGACTATATAGCTTTGTTAGTACAGAAGTGACACATAAAACTTGGATATTACTCATCTGTCTCGTTCTCTTTCACTCATACAACATCTTTCTCTCTCTCTCTCGCTTCTGCCAAAGTGGCCCAAACGACAAAATTTTCGGCAACATTGTTCAGCAATTCGTTAAATTTTCATCTGCGCAAATCCGCAGTTCTGAACAAGCTTTTTGTGAGGCCGTTGTTATGTAAATTGGAGGACTCTTCAAATCGCTTTCCATACAGCATGCACAACTGCAGATGGCTACAGAACCGCTTTTTAGTTGTAATGAATTGTTGAATTCTCCTCAACGGAGCTTCAACATTTAGTAGTGGCGTTCATAATGACATAAAGACGCAATTGATGTGATGGATTTGTAGATAAGAGCTCTTCCCACAATTTCAACAAAAGATCATAATTAAATTTGGAGATTATGGTGAAATTAATATCTTATATCAGATACTCATGTAAGATTTCTGAATTCTTATTTGAATAATTTATTTCATTCAACTACTCAAGAAAAAAGTTATGGGCTTTGTATCCTACTACTCAGAATGAATTTTGTATAAGTTTTTGTCAAAAAATCTAAACTATTGTTTGAGAAATCCCATTAATAAAAACAGAAACTTCACTTCCTGGCGATTCGGAATAAACCTCAAAGTGAAAGTCTATTCATATTCTATGTGCTGCGAACTGATGTGGATTGCCATATACTAGAGGCCTGGACTAAGAAAAAATTATATATAGTTCAAAAGAAACGATCATTTTTTGTAACCTATTATCTATGATTAACATGAGACATTGTTTACACATAGATTTTGAAATACACTTTTTATGAAGAATGGAAGAGATTATTTGAAGGAAAAAATACCTCTTAAACCCTGCGATAGGCTATTGTTTCCTAATTAGATATAACAAGGTTATTACTAGGTCACTTCGTTAGCAGATCTGAAGAAATGAGAAATTCTCGATATCCTATTATAGTAACTATTGATGAAATGAAATATAATGGATAAATAAAATATTGAAGAGGCGGTGAATATATGCTCATTCATAAAAATAAATGAAACTTACATACCACGAGAGTGTCATCGGATCATGAAGAGTAGATAAAAATATCTTACCTGAAAAAAAAGAAATGAATTATAATAATATAATAACTAAGGGAAAAAAACCAGTAGTGGCCACTGCTTCAGTAGGTTGAATGGTTTTTTCTTTGAAATACAAATTTGATGCCTTCAAAAGAGTTCTAAACCTGCTAGAGACTTAGCTCATACTATTTAGCAGCTAAATAGTTCAAGTAGGAGCTCTCAGAGTATCATCAGAGATTTCTGAGAGAAATTTATCGTCGCCCTTCTACTCGAATAAGTGGTTTCAGTAAGAAGTTCAGTTTTGCCTTAGACGTTCAAGTAAGAAGGCAATTGTTGTAAAATGACTAGTAAGTCTATAAACTTCGCTATTTCGGGTGTTATAATCATTCCCTAGAATGTCTAGATGTTGTTAAGAAGGTTTCTAGCCAAATGTAGCTGATATTTTGGCATAAAAGCAGACTGGCCACTACTAGTACAAGAAACCGTGAATAATCTAGTAATGGCTACCCAATAGATATTGTTGTAGGAGATGTAGATATTAGAGTAAAAGTTGATGTTATTCAAATCTATGTTCTTCTAAGACTGTTTCAAATAGACTACAGAGGAAAAAAAATTTAAAACGTCTATTTTATGGTTTGACCACACTTTTTAAGCGGCTTAAACAACAATGCATTATCAATTCAACTCATTTAAATATAACCTATTACTATTTCTGGCGTTATTATCACTTCTAGAATGTAAAATTAGCTTAATTAAATGATTATAATAAGCGGCTTGAGAAATTGAATTTTAAATAAGCATAGAACATCATGTGGCCACTATAGAATCAGTACCTGGCCACTACTGAATCATAGTGGCCACTTTAAAATCAGAATAGTTCCAGAAAAAGTTTAATAATTTTTTTTTTATTGAGATATCAGCCATTTTAAGTAACGAGTCAATCAAGAAGGGTCTGGGCTACATGTTCATTAAGTTTAAGATGAGATAAAATGATGGAATGGACTCACAATTCTGCATAAACTATAAAAAATTCCTTAAACATGACCACTACTGGTGCTTTTACCTTATGTGATATGATAATTGGCCGGAATTGGGCATTAGACATTATAATCAAAACATACTACAATAACTGCCGTATACAAATATAATATTTACTAGTGTGATAAGCATCAAACAAAATGGAAGGTAATTTTAAATTGCATCTGTAGCAATATGAAAAAATCAATACAACTGAAAGACTATGGATAGTGGTTTAAACAAAGCCATAATTATCTCACTGATACTTATTTTCTTTTAGGCCTACTGTATTCAAAACATTAAATAATTAGAATCGAAGTAACCTTTTTAAAAAATATTTCCATTTTACACAAAAAAAAATAAATTGTAAAAAGGTAATTTGGTTGTAATTATTTAAAGTTTTTTCTCGCTGAATATAATTGATACAAAGGGTTGGAAAATACCACAATACAACATTAGATGACACATTGAAAACATTAAATTAATTTAGAATTACAGATTGCCAGCATTCACTACCTCTGATGCTGAGATCACATTCATGACTGCATAAAGCATCCATTGCATAGCATGAGTTATCAATCTTTTCAATCTACACGACGCTCATACCATTCGACTCGGAATAATGAAGCAGACACACTTTGAAGCGATACCGGCCGGGCTCGATCGAAAACAGAGGGTCAAGCGGGAACATTCACTCTCACAATCATTATTTTGGTAACTATTCTGCAATCCTATGGGATCAGAATTTGTCGCAACGACCAATGCCTAACGAGTATCGCTTGACGGGGGAGGGTTGAGGGGGCCACTGCCACCCCAATATCGTCGCAGTTTCCATAAACTGCAACGTATGAATGGAAAAGCGCGCTCAAGTATTTCTGCGAAATTCGGAAAATTCGCAGCACAGGTCGAGTCATTTGGATAAGGGTCGAAATGATTTATTGCTCGAAAAGGCGGGAAAATTGCGCACCATACCGCTATTGGCGGGAGCCGTGCTGTAATTGCGCGGGAAATCACCAGTCAGGATGAACTGGTTTCGAATTTGCGACGCCGTCATTATAAGTAACAGTTTGTCACGAATTATGTTGGAAAAAAATTTTTTTAAACCAGAGATGGAATCATGAGTAATGATTGTACTCATTAGTTGGTTTACTGCTTTACTGATTTGAACTCAGTAAATAACTTACAAATTCGCCACAAACCCGAATTTAATTCCTCTCTTTTTGATTTCGGAAAATAATTATAGGATGAATGATGAATATACTTTAAAAATCGATCTCCAAATAATAACATGATAGTTAACACGAAAAAAGTGAAAAAGGATTATCATTCCAAAATTTCTTGACCCCTTCATATAACGGAATGAAATGCTAAAAATTCGGAATTGGAATTATAAGAAAGGATTAAAATAATTATTATTACTGCTACAAATCCAGTGATAAGAATCATCCTTTGAACAAAATAAAATTCACACAACTTTTTTCATTTTATCTTGTATGTATGTCTGGCTCAACAGCCCATGAAGGGCCTAGGCCGACCAGCTGGTCATTTTATCTTAATTTAGGTTTAATATTTTTACCAACCTAAGCACAATCTATTGTTATTCATGTACAGTATTGTGAGATAATATCCAGTGACTAATAAGTTATGACCAATACTTCCTACACAATAGAAGAGATCTATTCCACTGCATGTTTAAACTAATGTAATATAAAAAATATAACCAATCTCAATTTGAACTATTCTAGTTTTTATTCAATTAATCAATATATTTTTTCATCGAACCATAGTCATTGGAGATTTATACTAGAAATCTATTATGATCTATATATTATAATATAATCTATTATGATTGTTCTCTAGCTAGCTCTGAATATCAAGAGTATTGTTCAGTTTTATCTATCGACTTCAGACTATCGTCAGACTATCGAAAGCCTGATGCAAAGAAAACTCTCATGCAAGTTTTAAATCAAAAGAAAAGTGTGTGAGGGTAAGAAAACGATTGAGGAAAATTATAACAAAGCAATTTTCCGGACCGGTAACAACGATCTGTTCTCCACAGCTTGTTTTTAATTTTAGCTTTTCCCAATACACCCAGGGGGACTGACTCGCCCTTCTCCTCTTTCGTCCATTCGGCATATTTCCACAAGAAATTCCCTTTCTCGACAGAGGGGTATTTTCTTTTCTAACTTTATTCTTTCATCTCCCTTCTTGCCTCCCCATTCCTTATCTCTTTTCATTGTTTTCTCTTCGTCAAATTGTTTTCATTACCGTTATCAACTTTCTGTGTTTGCGTCTTCTTCTTCTCCCTTTCATTTTTTTCTAATGCTTTTTTCTTCTCCGCTCCTTCCCATTGTAAAGTACTTCCATTTTCCTTGTTCCCCATCGTCATTCCAACCTTGTTACTATTGTCTTCACCATCTCCTATTTATGGTTCTCAATTATTCATCTCCACTATCTCCTCCTATATTCCTCGCATTTTGTCCTTATTCTTTAGCTTTATACCCCCACTTATTTCTTTCTCTTTTAAAATCTAGTTTTCTTGAAATTCCGTTTCGTTACCTTCTTTCATCTCCTCATTTTATCTTCCTGTCTTGAAAATACGCCTTTCCAAACAAGTATCTCCTCCTTCCAGATCCTTTCTTCTATTGTGGTTGTTGTAAACTGAGAAAAAAATTATTTTCCATCAAAACTTCCTCATACTCAACCTCTTCCATACTTTTCAAAGTCTAAACCATTCTTTACCATAGTTTTCCTCACTAATTTCCCTTTTCCCTCTTCTGTCTTCTTCTTTTCTTCTTATTCTTCCCTTCTTTTATACTTTTCTTCTTCATATTTTTCTCCTTCTTATAATTTTTTTCTATTACTACTACTCCTCCTCTTCCTTCTTTTTTTCTTCTACTATTGTCTCTTATTCTTTCCTTTTTTCTTGTCCTTGTCTTTCCTTATTTTTTTCTCCTTCCCTTCTTCTTCTTCTTCTTCTTCTTCTTCTTCTTCTTCTTCTTCTTCTTCTTCTTCTTCTTCTCCCTCGTCTTCCCCGTTATTCCCCTTTGAAATCCCGTTTTCTCTTTTCCAACCTCACATTTTTTTGTTAAACGCGCTATTCCTTTTGACAGCAACCAAAATAGTTGACCCAAGAATTCCTCTATTCTCTGCAAAGGCAAGAGTCTGGCCAACTCAAGTTATCTCTTTAAAGCTGAACGTTTGACATTTTGTGACAAACTTGGACTAAAACTAAAAAGACTAAAACAGACTTTGTCACCACATTTCATAGAGTAGAGTACATAATTCCAAAAGATGACCAAAAGTTATGAATGGCATTAACTGACTTAATAGTAGAGTGAGAAGTTTGAGAAACATTAGTATAAATTCAATTCTATAGAGCTCTTATCTATTATTATTTTAGGATAATCACAGATATCAGGCTTTAATATTAAAAAGGAGAATCTCTATATATAAAAGCGAAATGGCACTGATTCATTCATTCATCACCAGAACTAAAAATCCACTGAACCGAATGCGTTCAAATTTGGCAGGCATGTTCAGTTGGACGTTTAGACGCGCGCTAAGAACGAATTTCGAAAACTTTTAGAAAACAAGGATACGCCAAATATTCAAGTTTTTCTATAGTTTTTCGGTGTTTTCTTCATTTTTTCGAGAACCAATCTGTAGAAAATGTTGATATTTGGTGGGCAGGTTCAGGTAAAGTCTAGAAATATTGTGTTGAAATATTTTTGAAATCCGTTCAATATTACGCTAGTAATCAGGTTTTCAAAATTGTAGATGTATATCTACATGCGGGTTGCATATCTTCCGCATTGATACGACCAATCCTAACTGGTTCAGCGAGATTATAGATGAACTAATTTGGAAGATATTGAATTAAGTTTTAAAATATGCCCGATATACCCAAAAGAACCGTGTCAAGTGATGAATGATGATCAAAGCAAATCTATTCTAATGGAATTTGTAGGCGAGCGAAGCGAGCCTGTTTAACTCAGCTGACAATGACAGAGGTTTTGCAGGCGAGCGAAGCCTGTTTGACTCACTGACACTGCTTATACTGTCGGGGGTCCAGGGGGCGGAGCCCCCTGGCTAGGCGGAGAAGGCGAGCGAAGCGAGCCTGCCGGCTAGAGTTTTAATATCAGAATATTATTTCCCTCAATTTTCAACATAATACGCTGCTTGTGCTATTTATCATCACATAGCTCGAGCTATAGAGACTGTATAATAACAGTCTCTCTTATTATACAGTCTCTATAGCTCGAGCTATAAATATGGTTCGCGAATGTTAAGAAAAGACGCCGTTACAATACACTTGACAGCGTGCCGGCGTCTGTTCTTAGCGGCAGCGAATTGTGCATCGTATTTCAAGTGTAAGTAAAGGTACTTGAGTAAAGTAGTAAAGTAGAAGTAGTTTATATTTTCACCTCAAAAAAGGAAATTACAAAATTATTTTCTAGTATAACGTGAAATCTAGGGAATAAATGAAATTTAATTACAATCAAGAGTGAATATTTCTATGTTCAATGCATTATTGATTTACAAAATTGCTAATTTTCAAAACGGCAATCAAAAAATTTCATGCTATTCAATTTCTGAAATATGTCAACGTTATGATTGCCCCTGAAAAGTGAATTTGTTCTTACTAATACCAACACATTTCCAATCATATTAAATCTGGTGTTTATAGGTCAGGAGACTTAGCACGATCAACAATATTAAGATCCCTACTCCTTAACAGATAATAAACAGATTGCATGGTGGATTGAACGCTCTATTGTCTTGGATTGGAAATGGGCATAATTGATTCGATCAATTAGCAGGAGATTGAAGCCCTTCAATGGAGCTTGAATTTCAACCAGGTATTGGCTGATACTTGTAAATTAGCTAGCAACTCACATGTGGTTTGTAGTTCAATTCATGGTTAATAGCGAGCCTATAAGTCAAATTGATGAAAATTACAGTATTGTATTGATATAATATTTTCGGCAATGGAAAGTTATTCCATGAAGTGTAATGGTTTTATTAGGTTATATAATGTTTTGAATTCAAATATTTTGTTATTTTGAATGACTGGAAGAACTCTGAAACCACCCACGTGGTTTTCCATCTAGTGAAAATTAGGTTATATGATGGCGAAGTGGAACAACCCTTGGGTCGCCCCACTACTAAAAGCCATAAGCTAGATAAATAAATGAATAAATTAATTATTAATAAGTCCAGTAAGTGTTGAAAACTATCTGAAAATTTGGCTTGCACTGTATAAATTGAAATTTGAGAACTGAATTAGAAAATTGTTGTTCTTATATAGTGGAGGCGTCTTGGAAGAGTTGAAGGATGAATGATAAGCGAACTCAAATAGCAATTTCCAACGTTCTCGAGAAGAATAATCTATTTTTAAACATGGCCTGATAACTGAGCGCTGCAGAAAAATGTAACAAATAACTCAGAACCCAGAAAGACTCCGTTTTATCAGCGGAAATATGAGCAGTGTCATAAAGGAGAGCGCTGCACTCAAATACTTCTGAATCTTTATTCTGACAAACATTAGCCCACATCTGGAACGGTCCGCTTGCCAAGATATTCTCAAACCCTTCCTAGAAAACGGTAAGGGTTGGTAGGGTTACCACCCCAACCGGCCTTATCTTCCACTCTTTTCCCATTACATTGCGAGATGATAAATGACTACAATAATTTCAATGAGAAAAAGAGCTGGGAGGAGTGATTGATAAGACTTAAATTCAGAGGTAGATTAGTATTTTCTTATGTATGATGGATCGTCACCATTCCAACAGAATCCCTCCATAACAAACTAACTTCCATCATCACATTTTACCACCTCCATTATTGAAATTTCCATTCGTTCCATCACGCTCAACCGGCAAGAGCATTTTTCTATTCATGCCATTAGATTAATACATCTCCAAATATTATTTCTGCGGAAAAACTCACAAGGGTTCCAGAGAAACTTGTTGAAGAACGTAAAAATTGCAGAGAAAGTGCAGAACTGCATGTACCGGTGCTAACATCACTTTGAAATAGTGAACTGTCTATTACTAAGAAATTAAAGGAAAAAACTCAAGTATAATATCCTAACTTTCTTCAATCAAAATTATGTTTATTTTCTTTAAACGGGGGAGGTAGTTGAGAAATATAATGTATTATAATTATTATAGTGTGGAATGGTATTGTCTTACAAGCCTTTCAGCAGCCAATTATAGCACGATTTAGTTGTTACCCACGTAATCAGCAAAGTCAGTTAAAATAGTTTCATTCATAGCCGACAAGGAAATTCGAAATTCAATTTGGAGATAATGCTCGGGTGTAACAGTAAGAATTAACAGTAAGAACAGTGAGAGAATTCCAACAATGTATCCTCCTACTTAACGATTTTATAAGGAGAGAAAACCCGACTTGTTGATCCTGAAAGCGCAAGAGTCTTTCCGCAGTCTTCTTTCCAGAGAGGATTACAACTGTGAGAGCGGAACAGCTAGGAACAGTACAACATCAAACCGTAACTCGACTAGAAGAGGCGTAATTACAAGAGCTAACGCAGGACAAGATCAAGGACATGGAACGAGAAACAAGGAACAAACGCTTAGTTTGAAATAAGAAGAACAAAGAGGGAAGAACAAGAAGCGGAAGAAGCGCGCAGAGATTTATGGTGGCGTTAATAAAGTGAAATACTCGTTATAGAGTGAGCTCAGTACCAAGTCCACTCCCACGCATCTATCTTTGCCCAAGAGAGAACTCAAACCAAAATGCTCAAACTACCCAGAAAACATTTTAATGAAACATTTGGAGTAGCCACCATGAACTGAGGAAGCTCTGTAGTACAATTTTCTCCGAGAAAAAGTTTTCTCACTTTTTTCTTGACAAGGAAAGCGCCACTTCCTGCTTGGAGATTAGAAAGATCCTGCAGAAGAGTATGAGATGTATTTCTGCTCCAAAGAAACCTTTAGAAGACTTTTTGTTGAGTTGTTTATGAAAATTGAATATGTTTTAGAGGTGGGAAGATTTATTTAATTTCAAATTGAATATTTATTGATTTTCAATCTGTGGTTGGATAATATCTTGTCTTTCCATTTAGTAGGGATAATCACCATGAAATGACCTTTACAACTACTCAACAAGTATTTTAATCATATAGTCTAATTCAGAAATATCCTGCATTATGAATTGCAGTCCTCACACACTGATAAATTATTATTATTATTATTATTATTATTATTATTATTATTATTATTAGCCGTCAAGCTCCCAGATGGAAGACGCTGAGCAATTATTATAAGACGCTGATAAATTATTATAATTCTTATATGCAGTCCTTGCTTTGCTTATCTATCTCAACCCAAACATAGATTAAGTTATGAAGTTATGGTAAGAATGGATAATATAGCACTATAATGAAGAGTTAAAGATTCAATTCATTCGAATTAAGTCAATATTCTTCTTCTTGATCTAATAAGGTATTAGATCATTGAACAGGCTTTCAAGGCTGGATAAGCTTTTCTTTACCGTGATAATATTGCTTTACTAGTTGATGAAAATTTTAAGATGATTATCTACGATGATTTTTAGAGGTGATGGTATGAATTTGTTGATTGAACCAATATTTTTATGATAATTTATTCTTATGATAATTGATATGATTATTTAGGACTGTTTTCATCATGATGATAACCATCCATTTAAAACTGTAGGGACGCCATATTTCCAAGTTCACCTACAATAATTGAATTTTCACGAACCCGCTTACTATACCAACCAATAAAACCATCAACAAACCCACAACACCTTCACGCAGTACACAATTCAAAACAATTCGGCAATGATAAACGCAAACAGCACACAACAGAGTAGCAGAGAAATTGCTTTCTGTGGTGACAAGAACAGTGGAAAAATTGCCGCACATTTCTGCACCACCTCCCCATCACCAACAGGCATCCAAGGAACAGCGGAGGAATTCACATGTACTTGCTTCCATTCATTCAGCTGCGGATAGGGTCTCGCCAGAAAGGAATGTTTGATATTGTTTTTGCCACACGCGTATAGGAGCCAAAGGAACAGAGTTGCGACGAAATGAAAACGAAAAGAAGTCCTTGGATTACTTTCCTGTCAACGATGTTCTAACACAAGCGAGGAATGCACGCTACATATTGCCTACCTCCTTCAATCACGTGATTGAAATTTCCAGGTGTCGAAATATCAGGAAGAGTTTTTTTATTCTGCTAATACTGCTTCTAATACTTTTTACCCTAGGGTAGGTGTGGGTTCATGTCGGAGCAGCGATCATAGCACTGATCCTAGCATCGCTTTTCTTATATCAGCTGTACATGCGTTATACAATACAATACAGGTTATCAAAGCAAAGCGATGCTAGGATCGATGCGCCGACATGAACACACCCTAATTCCTTCTTCGCTTCGATTGGTAGGTACTTGAGTTATGTGTAGATATTGGGGGAATGTTAACTTTGTCAATTTCAAGTGAGATTGGATACCTTACTCAAGTAACTAAAAATGATTATTGGATGTACCCGGTCAATTCTTCTCTTTAGGAGGGTTCGTGATACAATAAATAATTTAAATCATGTTATTCATTTAAAAAAATCGTAGAGTTATAATCAATTCCAGTGATTGATGTACGAAATCACTCTAATAGACTTAGTGCCACAATAGTAAGCAAAAACGCGTATTGTGCACAGACCATTGATGATAGCTTACTTTTCTAATTAGACGCAACTGGACAATTACCGTCTGTGTTTTATCCATTGAGTAATGTATTTTGTCAAGTATTAAATGAAAACTACATTTCTCACCTATCTACAAATTAGATGGAAGAATGTAGGTTGAAACAGATGTATCCGGAACGAACGGGAAATCATTGAGGAGAAATATAATTTATCAAAATTATTTCCAAATACAGTTTATCTAGTGATTGTGTGTAACTACAACATAATAGAAAACACCATCTGAGGTTGTCTAATGTATAATCCTCCTAATGAGAAAAACCAACCTCACATAGTGTTTTCTTTAGTTGTATAATTTGTGCCTATAAATTATTTTGAACCAATAACCAAATGATAGTTCGCTGTGGATAATCTCAGTGCATTTTCTAAAGGAAATTATGGTTTGAAAAGCGATTATACCCAACAAAAAGAGCCAATCCCCATAAGCCAAAACCCAATAAGAGTTTTTCAACAAATGAAAATAATGTTTTCCGATTGATAAATGGATTGAAGATCGGTAGGTATTTTTAAGGGAGTGACACAGAGAGCATAGGGGGGAGGGGCAGAGACAATTGTAGGGTCTGAGCCTAAGGGCTTGTCAGGTGCTTAACCTGGCATAAGACTATCGATTTCTTAAACAGAGAGAGCTGGCGGTGTTCCTCCTCTTTTCTGGAGAAAGTGCGATTTTATCGTCGTTCGTTGTTCGTCCGGACAAATGAATGGATGGCCACCACCCTTCGCCTAATGGCCTACCATCGGACATCACTCTATTCTAGTTGATGGCTTACATGTAGCTTCCATTCGAAAATCTCTATTCCCAAATCCACAATCCCATTCCAACTTTTGAAGGCTTATGATGTGCTACGATTTCACAATCTTATGGAATACATTCACAATAATGCATCGTTTTCCAAAAATCGAACTTCTGTAGTTCAATAAGTACAAGAATGGAATATAGTTAGAATATTTTTCGTGGATGATACCCACATGTGCTAAGGTGTGTGGGTAATGGGAGGAGTTAAGATGAGAGATGACGACTCCTTTTAAGGCAGATGTGATCGAAGCCTTTTCATCTCCTCAAAAAAAAAAAATTATGCAGCAATATATGGTGATTCTAATTGATAATTATAAAAAAAAATTATTTATTGAGAACACCAATTGAAAACCATAGTTGTCTAAAACTGAAAAACCGAAAATACTTTTCTGAAAAACCAGAAATCGAACTGTGGTGTAAGATGAGAGTCAAATAATGTATCAGGAGTATTTTTGGAAAAATAGAGAGAATGAGAATTTTGAAGCACAGCATTCTGAAGCACAGAATTTTGAAGCAGAAACATGATATTGAAGTTTATATAATAAAATATGAGAAATAGAGTAGGTGATGAATAGGAGAAAATAGAGAAGGAATAGGAAATTGGAATTGATAGAATATATCAGAGAGTTTATTTGAGAACAACATCAAAATAGAAACTATTCAATTTTGCAGTAGGCTTACGAACTTTCCTGAGTTGAGTAAAAATAACAGAAGTCCAATAAAACAACACAGCGTTGAGGTCAGTATCCATTGGTGGCAACTTGAAACAATACCACACTTCCCTACAGATAAATCAAATTAAAAGTAGGAGAAAGTGTGTGCTGGGAGTGAGTGAAAGTTGGACGAGAGACCTTGGCTAGGTGAGAGTGTGGGTGAGTGAATGCCCTAGGCCGTCCAAATATTGATTTTTACCCTCCAATTTTCTCCATGCCATGTGTTTACGCCTTCTAGCCGAAACACTCAGCTGTGTGCAAACATGGGGAAACTCAGAGGGGGTCCTATCGTGGGGGGGCAGAAACCTAGGAGGTGAGTGAGTAGGAGGGGAGGGTACGAGAAGGACCAGTTTACAAGCAAGCAACAAACAAAGACGCCACAGCTGAGCAACAGTGTCACCCTCCCCCCCACATGCTTTCTTGGCGGAAAATTGAGAACGTTTGTGTTGCCTGCCGCAAAAATGACGCTTGACAATCAATTAAGCAACAAGACTTTTCTCTTTGAATCACCAAATTGAGAACGCTTTGGAAAATTGGATGAGTTATGGATCAGAAGATAAAGTAAATTGAATTAAACAAAACTGTCACATAACAAAGAACTAAAATAGATAAGAGAAAGTAATTCATTTCAATTGTTCATAGGGAAGAATTTAAAATATTTTTTGAAACATTGTTCAAATACTTATGAATTTCCAAAGATCCCTCTCTCTCTCTTGTTGAATGAAAACTTCAACTACCGAACAAGAAAAGTTTAAGAACGAGTGAAATGACAAAAGTAATCAATTAATGAGCGGAAATCACCTGACACAAAAAAAATCGGTAGCGATACAAAAAAGCGATACAATTCCAATGCAAACCGTTCTAATTAATTGCACATTTATTACTTCCCAACAAACTTCCAGAGCAATCATATCAATTGGGTTGCCTTTTTATACTCTACATGCATTCTCACACATCACTTTTTCCTACGTATTAAACTTCTCAATAAAATTTAAAGGAGTAGTTTTAGAGAAGAACAATTTGTTTTATAAATAGTATTCAGTGTGAAAAAGAATGCCATCCCACATCATTATTTGTTAACAAGGCAGTTATTATTCCAGTCTGTGATTCTTCCAGCTTTCTTCTGTTTCAGACTTACGTACCATAAGGTTTTTCAGAGCACCACTCTACCACGGGGTATGGCACGCAATATCGATTGTGAATTCTAGCAGTGTGTGGAGAAGGGAAGGCAGACAAAGAAAAGAAAGGAGTTTTATCACCCTCTTTCATTCGATTTTATCACGAGGTTTTTTCTGCCCAACTTTCTTGGGAGTGCTTTTTCTGCGAATGTGGAAGGCACCTTGGTTTCCCGCCTATTCTTATTTCAACGCTCACATTTCAGCCCTGTCTTTTCTATTCCCACGGACAACACACGAAGAATAAATATATATACTGTGCGAAGAGTTTGGTCGATGATTCAATCTAACTTGTGTGAACCGAAAAAATTACTTTGTCGGCCGCGATTCTCCAACAAAGACATTCAAGTTGTTGCATTTGACAACTGAAATTGATGTCAGCTACAAACGCGGCATCATCATACTTTTATTTTCAAACAATGAACAGGAGGGAAATGGGGAAAGAAAGAATAACATATCCAAGTTGAAATCGCATTCTTCAATTGATCGACACCACTTGTCAACAACATCCTGTGTCTAACTAAAAAAAAATCAGCTGTTTAAAATGGAAGCTCGCACAATAACGTATAGAAAGTTGAACTTGCTGATAACTCAAATTTTTATTCTATTGATCGTGCAGTAGAGGATCAATTATAACCAGTTCATAAGTTTATAGATTTATTTTTGATTGAAGTGTTACGAAAATATAACCTAGTTTCGAACTTTATTATTCATCAAAATTCGGTATGAAGACGTTTTGGACATTAGTCTGTGTTTTTAACCAATAAGTTATTAGTTTCTGTAAAACGAATAAATAAATAAAGGAATAAGTACTTAGATCATGTGCTTAGAACTGAAAAAAAGTCAATTTTAATGTAGGTATTAATCCTCATTTCTTCTCAATAAGGGAGGTCATCTGTTACATAACTATAGCCTTCTCGAGCAAAGAAGACATTCTGACAGGATGAGAAAATGATTTGAGCTCGATCAAAATTGGTTCCAAAATATGAATTTGGTATAAATTTCTCCAATGTTGACCGAGCTGCAGTCATTTTCCCATCCTGTAAAATTTGGTGTGAAAATTAGTGGAATTATGCGTGAAAAAATATCATAACCTATTTTTAATATGTTTTTATAAATTGTAATAGGGGCAGTTTTGGGCTTGGCCTATTGTACTGTTTTATGTATGAAGATGATTATGATTATGAATGCCTAATATCTTCTTTGCTCAACCAGACTATACTAAGTCATGTGAACCTCTCAAACCGTTAATTGAGTTTTCGCTACCAATCCAATTGGTATTTTCATTTAATCCCATCATATTATAGCATTCATCACTCCCCCATCATTACAATCCTCTATCACAACATCCATAAATTCATTCTTGGAGTCATAACCCTTAGATATTTCAATACTGATCCAAGTACTGCACAGGATGTGACCAGCATCCAGCCTACAGACATCATCAGTCTTGCCAGTTTGTGTTTACGCCAACCGGAAGTTCCTACGTGCCGTCACAGACAGCTTGGCTTTGGTAACACCCCTCTCCGGTCCCCACCAGGGCACTCCTCAGGGGTGGACGGCGGTTGCCATAGCAACGACGCCCTCTCTCTAATCAACAACTTGTGCCGCTCCAGTTGGGTCGCGGTGTGTGCGGGTGTGCACTTGCAACTTGCAAGTCTACTCTACTCATCACTTGAACGCCCCAACCGTCTTGCTCGTTACCACCAATGAGATTCCACCCACTTGACACCTATGCCTCAATATGCCACAATACAATCGATCACTTTTTTGCAAGGATATTAATGAGTAACTACAGTAGTCAATGTAGTACGAGTATATGCTTACTCTTGGAAAGAATTGAAAGGAAAAGTGACTATGGTATAATCTGTTCGAGCGAAGAAAGACGTTTTGGCAAGATGGGAGAATGACTCCAGCTTGGTCAGTTACGGTTCAAAAATTTAAAAATTTCGTCTCAAATTGAAGAACAGGATGCTTTCTAGAATTTTAGACCAAATTTTTAATTTCGAAACAAATATTGACCATGCTGGAGTAATTTTTCCATCTTGTTAGAATGTCTTCTTTCTTCGACCAGATTATTCCACATATAAGATGCTTTCCACTTGACAATCCTTCAACTATGCCACAATCCAATCGTTTACTTTTTGAAAGGATTTTGATGAGTGACTCAGTAGTCGGTGAAGTATAAATCTATTTATTTACTTTTTTTAAGTATCTAAAGATGACTTAATAAGTGACCATGATAGTCGACGAAGTATTTGTTGATTTTTTTCAAGAATATTGAGTAAACTATGGTAGTCAATGCGTGAAAAGTGATTAATATTCAGACATTAGCTTTGGAGAATAGAGAGAAGAATATTCATTGAAGACATTTTCTTTAGGACGATCAATGTAGGAGTTCACTAATATGAACTTTACATTTTCAATTTGGAATTTATATCATTTTTCAATAATGGTGTTCTTGCAATTACATGGCTCAAATCATGATTACTTATTCGATTACACCAACATTATCCGTATGGTACTTAATATACAAATCAGGTACAAGTTACAAGAACTAGCAAACAGAATCCAAGATTCCGCATATCATATCTCATTTGGAAGAAAATTTATCCAAATCTGATTGAAGACTCAAACTTAGCAAAATCTTATGTAACAAACAGAACATAAATCAGGCATTGCAAGGGGCGTATCACATCTAATGAACAAAACCTGATATCATGCTGCTGCATGCTGTGCTCCGTAATTTAATGAAATTTCAATTGTTGTAACAATGAACTTGGGCTCGAAGTTGTGCAAACTTCAGCAACTTGGAAACTAGCATTCACAGGCTAAGTTCAGAAGTCCTGTTGACGCGCATTGTAGCTTGTAGCAACAGACATCCTGCTGCTGCTGCTGCTGCTTAGTACTACTTTGGCCCAGATTCCAGTCAGCCAAGAACAAAGCTGCTCACAGACTTGATGGGCAAACTCAATTTGAGCAAATAGAATCATAAACTGGAAAAATCAAGAACTTTCGGCAACGTACAATAGATGTGATCCTAACTTTCAGTAGAGAAAACTGAAAAAGTTGAGTGCTAGAGAGACATAAAACCCACCAGCAAGAGAAGCTGCTACATAGAAAACACACACCTCGTTTCATAAGTTTTTACAGATTAAGTTATCCCTCTGTTTCCAATCCCTTTGTAACTGATTACTTCAGTTTTATAATTATTTGAAAACTAGAAAAAATGTCATTCATTATAGAATAACATACTGACATATGACAGAATATACAACCATTAGTGCCACTTCATCGAATCCAGATGACAATAAGATTTATTGCAACTGCAACTGGTTCTTCAAATTGATTTGAGCCTATTCTCATTATTGTTTATTTTCTACGATTATTTTGATAACTGTATTTTATATAGGATAACTAAAATGAATAAACTAAACTGACCACGAACTGTTCTTATTATTCCCCCACAACCCTCAGCAAAAATATTCCTTCCATTACTTTTATAGCATGGCATTATTTGGTGGAGAGACCTGAAGTTGTTGTACCTCCCCGACTTAACCACGATGGAAAACATAATAAAAGTTCTTAAAAAAAATAAAAACCAAGTACCCTTTTAAAAATATTCAGAAATATTATTCTGAAGTAGCCCTAATTGTGAATTTTTGAAAGTTTTTGATTATTTCCATTCGAAATTTGCTATCGGAAAAGTTCGTTTTCCTTCCATCTGATTATTGAATTGATCTTTGGGCAACTCTATTTCTCTAATTCTAAACCTGAAAAATATAATATTTTGAAACTCACCTTTTCCGTGCAGTTGCTGCCGATTGGAATCAGCTTTGAGGTTCTCTGCCGTGTGAACCAACTCGTCCAACTGCGGCTTCTTCTGCTCCAACTCCCTCAGCACATTCTGAAAATAATTATAAGTAAACCATAAGTTGGGTGCTTACAATGGGACATCAAGAAATTTCTCATAATGAGAAATTGAAGAAAATCATTGAATGAGAAATGAGATTGAGATTGCAGAAATCAGATCGGGATTGAGGCTTCAAATGAACGAATGGCAAGATAATAATAGAATATTTGGAAAAAAAGATTTATTGAGTGTTGAAGAACATTGACATCCGATTTAAGAATTGTTATATCATACCAATCCTTTACGTTTTGTTAAGTCTGATAATATATATCTATGAACTGATTCAGAAAAGTTGGATAGGATCAAAATAAAGCAAAATGTTAAGCTAAAGGATGCACTGGGACCAGTATCTATAATCTCCCTTCCAAGGCAAAACCAATTCGACTTCCTCTAAGCACTCTTGGTTTGTGGATCAACAGTTTTCATGAAGTTGAAATATTCGTTTAGTTATAGAAATAGCAGGATTAGAGAATGCAAAACGATCTCTCATATTATCAGTGTAAACCGTGATCGGTATAAGCTAAGGAAGCTTTTCTCCCCGGTTAATAAAAGTTTAAACCTATGTGAAACGCATCATTGTAGGCTTATATATTTGGGGGGAAAATGTTTACTCGAAACTTTCCACCACCAATCTGTATAATCCTATTCATGTGAGTGATCACCGCCATTAATCAAGTCACTTTCCACTCAACAATAAAATTTCTCATCAAGCAAACAATGGGCAAATCAACGGGCAAACATAGCTGACAAAATGGATGTGATGGCCTGAGGAAGAGGCCATATTTTAGGCGGACACCTCCTCTGGGTTATTGGGTTCTGATCGTTCAGTTCCTGGTGTGAACGCAGCCGCGATTTGAGGCGGCAGGAGGCACTTTGAGCGGAAAAAGGACGGAAAAAGCCAGCCTACAACAAGAGAGCGCGCCGGTATTTTCGTTTATTGCCAAATCGCCTGAGAACAGCCATTAACGACGGCAAGCCTTTGTCAATGACGATGAGGGGGATGGTGGGGGAAGAGAGAGGTGGTAAGAGGGTAAAGGCGAAGGAAGGAAAGGAGGAGGAGGAGGAGGAGGAGGAGGAGGAGGAGGAGGAGGAGGAGGAGGAGGAGGAGGAGGATGATAAGGCGAGGAGAAAAGTATGTGGTGGAAAAAAAGGAAGCGGAAGAAAATGGATGAAATGGGTGTCAGGAGCGGAGGAGAATGAAAAGTAGGAGGAGGAGCAGAAAGATAAAGAGGATATGGTGGAGAAGGATAAGTGAGAGAAGGGAAACAACCAGGAGGAGGAAGATGACCAGAATTTAGGAGGATGAATTGAATGTATAGATAAGAGAAAGTTGAATACAAAGAACAAGGAGAGAAAAGAGACGATTGTGAATGAGAAAGAGGAAGGAAGGAAGGAAGAAGGAGAGGAAGAAAGGTGAGAATACGGAAGAGGAGAAGAAGGACCAATAAAATAACAGATAATGGAGAAAATTGGTATTAAGGATATTAATGAGTAGCACAATAGGAAGGAGGAATAAGAAGGAAAAGAAAAATGAACAGGAGGTGAATTGATAAAAAAACAAAGAGGCAAGAAGTCAGGAAATGAGTTAATAGAGAAAGAGGAGAGAGAGGATAATGATAGGAAATTGCAGGTGGAGTTGAGAAGTTGAATGTAGAAGAAAAAAGATGTAAAGACGGAGAAAGAATATGAGCAAGAGGCGAAGAAGGAAAAGAAGAATGATGATGAGTTGAAGCATGAAAAATGAACAATAAGAAGAAGGCTACTAGAATTAGGGGGTGGGGGGTTAAGGATTAAGAGGGAGGGGAGGAGTAGAAGGGGTTGAATGACGCGTACAATGAGAAGGAGAATGAAGATGGCTATACATAGCATGTATGAGCTATATCTATAACAATAACTTGCACACACGCACCCTCCCACCCTCAACGCTCATTTTGAGCCTGAGGATGTTATTGCTTCTGGTGAGCGTGAGTGGTTTGGGTGACCACACCACTCGCCTCAGACACATCTCCCCCCCCCAAAACTACCTATGTTCCTTGAAACCGCCTCCAGGCCCCCAACAATATGAAAACCTGGTCATAGTTACTATGCTCTCGCCTGTTTGCTTGCATGATTGCATCCAGTTACATTTCGCCAACAACCGATATATTCTGAAACGATGTGGAAATTCACATCAACACACTAGCCACTAAGCGCTTTGTGATGGTCTGTCAGATTATTAACTTCAACCTATGACATCAGGGAGATCAAGTTCAGGCGATTTTTGTAGGTGGAAGTCAATGGATCATAGAGTCGAATCAAGGCATTATGTGGATGTTTTGATTTTACAAAGATAACAATATATTTGATATTAGATATACAGTATATTATTTTATCATTTATTAATTGATACATACACAAAATCCAATTAAAATTATATGTGAAAGAAAAACAGACTGTGCTTTCAATATTCCTGCTTTCCAGGTTTTAATAAAAATGTATTGTTATCAAGGCCTTAAGGGTGCGTTCATGTCGGAGCATCGATCCCAGCATCGCTTTGCTTCTATCAGCTGTATTGTATTGTATAGCGCATGTACAGCTGATACAGAACAAGCACAGCAACACACCCTTATTCCCACCGAAATCAGAAGTGTTTGTTGGAAATAGGAATGAATAATAAAGTAGATGAATCGTAGTCAACTTAACCCACTCATCTCAAATCTCAAACGTTTCTGAAAGTCAGCTAAAAACTTTCACCATTCGATTACTCAAATTCTTCATAATACAGTTATAAGTATCAGAAAGGCATTTTTTCACTGATCATGAACAAATTCAAGTTATGGAATATTCCTCTTATTTATAAAATCAATATCCTATTGATCGATGATATCTATCTTTTGAAGCTTCCTTTGATAGCTCTCTTCAAGGAAGGATCTATCAATGATGTAAGACCAATCGAAAAGTATTTGAACATTTCACCTAATAACTGCAAATAGTTGGACAAGAACTACCAGTCAGTACTTCGTCATCATTCAAGTTTCAAGAAGACACATTTCACAGTAATCCCATTGATTGATGCAACCTATTAACGCATAGGATAGAACACAGTGAAGACTCAATAACTGACAACCCAAGTTTCAATTGAACAGCACACGGTATTATGTTTGGCGCCTGTTTATCAGCGGACAGATGATGATTATGATGATGATCATGACGACGCGATTAAACCACAGCGTCAGCAGTTTCAGTCGGTTCGGCAACTAATCAAACTTGTCGAACCTGGACGCTTTTCAGTGAGTGATGCTGACTTTGGACCAAACCCGGGTGTGCATACTAATCGCCGCATTACGGCCAACATCTCGCCAGATGCGTGGTCTATCACACTCCACTGAGATCTCAACTTCACCCATCCATCAATACTAATCTGTAACTGTCAGACGTTTTGCAACTCGGAGATGATAGACAAACAGGAACTGATGATCTGATTTTTGATCGGATTATCAAGTGATTGAGGTGGTTGTACTTTTACAGCAGATAATATTTTATTCAAGTGATTAGAAATATTGAGTAATCAACTGATTTCAGATTGGAATATTATGTAGTTTGGTACTTGCTGATTCATCAGGAATCAAATTTCATTCGCTTAAATATAAGTTGAGCGGTTTTCAACACGGAAATTAATTCGGTTTTCAACTTGAAATTTTGTAGTTTCACAAGAAATAGATATCCAAAAAATTCAAAATTCAAACATCCCTACAGGTTGAAAACACGAAAATCAAGCCTTTTTCATTTTGATGTGTGACTGATGTGATTGATAAATGTTCATTTTGTTTCAATCTAGCAGAATTGATTTATACTTTTATTTGTATCAATGGTACTCGGAATTTGAATAACTAATGCTGTTACAATCTATAGAGATTCTCTATATTTGAGTAATGTTTCATAATGTCAATATGATGGTTTGCGTAATGATTTAAACAAATTTAATACAACTTGAACAATCAAACATCATTTGCAAAGTTTCAAGTAGCAAAAATTGAGATAGTTTAACAATCTTATAGTGGAGTGGGTGCTAGGGCATAAACTAGATCACACCTCCAATAAAATATATGATTATACACAACTAAGTACAGTTGTACACAACTATAATGATAAACTGATGTGAAACTAAATTCTTCAGTTTTTCCAACTGAAAATAAAATATTGGTTTGAGCAACAACATCATCAACAAAGCATGAGTCAGAAGGAAAAATTCCAAAGACTTCTTTTGAAACCGGCGGGATGCTTGTTTTGTTGGAGAATGTCAGGATAATGGCAAGCCTTCCTTTCCGCATGAGGTGAACAAAGTTTTCAGGAATTCGGTCTGTTATTGTCGACATGGTATCGAACCACAGGTCGAGTTTATATTGCGACCCAATAGACCGAAGCCATCGATTGAAATTGTTGTATGGTCGGAAGTTCAACATGGAAAGGCTAGAGTTACAGTCATCGGTTTCCTATCACGGTAAAAGTCCTTCGTTTCAAAGACGGAGACGAACGGTATATACCGATCTTCTGATTTTTTCATCCATTGGTCATATACTGAATACATTAGAATTTGTGGATACTTTAATGTTATTCATTATTAACACAAAAAATGATTAAAAAATATAGGTGTAAAATCATCACCTAGTATAGAAAGGTCTCATAACCGGAAAAGACCCAATTGGAAACCTCACTTTTCTGATTTTCCAATCAATCAAATATTATATAATTATAAATAAATAAATAAATAATATTTTCATCAAAATTACAAATAAATGTTTGGTGATGAATTCTAATACACTTTATTAATCAAATGATTTATAAGTAGAGAAAATATTCATGGGTTTTCAACCCACAATTTCTTCCTTTTTAAATTGAGAAAATATTCCTGAACTAGGCAATATAGTTCAGGAGCAGAATCCTAAATTCCTGTTTGCTAAATTTCTCTTGAACAAATCCAATAAGACGTCAAAACGAGCATTCCTACTCATGATTCCTCAATTATTCCTGCAAAGAGCAAGCTGACAAACTGTTTCTCTTTCCGTCTGATCACAACTCTTATCTATCTCTTTCACTCGGCCAGCTTCCCCAACATCCCGTCTCCGTCTTGTCTGACAATGCCACTCTCAGTTGATTTCCCCTTTTCCAGGGCTACAGCTGGCCTAAGAGCGCGCCAGCATCTTCTTGACTTTCAGTCCACGTCTTATATTGGCACTAGTCCGTTCCTTTGTAGACGAGTTTCCAGCAGAAAGAGGATTTTGCTCTGCAGAGGTTGTCTCCGCTTTTTCCCTTCCTTTCCATGACCAGACAAGATCTCCCGCAGCTACTCACCTCCCCACCCCCATTCCAACCAACTCACCTCCTCACCCTTCTCAGACCCAAAAACATCACTCACCGCCGGTAACAACAAACTCAAAATCATGAATAACTCTTTCCCCATACACCTTCTCAACCCACAATTCCATTACTTCCTTTTTATATTCTGTCACAGGGAAAGAAGAAAAATACTCTTGTCAACTTTCTATTCCACATTTGCGATCTTAATCTTGAAGAAAAATTAGCTCTATGTATATCATATGTACAGGTACCATCTTCATTGAATATACTATAGTTGTGATCTCTCCCAAATTTATTTGCGTTATTCCAATTTCAAACTTACTGTACAGCCTAGTCCTAGTGTATTCAAAAGAATCTACAGTGTAATTAATGACCACTGTATTCATAAGCATGGAAGAGGTTTCTACTTGAAGGGCTACATTGGGAGGATTCATTATAATGTGAAACAAATCTTCCAGGTAATGAAATTGAACTGAATTGCTGCCTTAATTCATTCAATTTCTAACTCACTGTACATGTACAGCCTACAGTGTACTGCTGAGAATTTTTCAGTGAAATTTATGAATCACTGTATTAACAGGTATGCAAGGGATTCCTACTTGAAGAGTTACATTGTAAAAATTCATTCGAATGTAGAAAAACGATTTCAGGTGATGAAGCAAGAGTCAGGCTGATTGGAATTGAATTGATACATTTCTAATTAACAGAAAAATGTATATAATGTGATAATAATAATGGGAATAATCACATGATACCAGGAGTATATCAATCAAATTAAATCAACTTAGTAATCAATGGCCTCATTACTAACAGACAAATTTGATCAGTTGGTCAAATCCCCTTGCCACAGAACTTCCTCCAGAAGACACAGTAATAATGCACACTCGAGATAAACAACCAAATGAATCAGACTGCAACAACTTTTGAACGAGCAGTAATTTCAAACTAAAGCCGCCGTGGCGGCAGAGGAGAGGGTTACTAAAGCATGGAATTCGAGACATATGTTGGAACGAGAAACGAGCAGAAGTACGTAATTTAAATGAAGAAAGTTGTCGGAAGGGCTCCGTATTCTGCAACTCGTGGCAGCAATCGGCTTACAGAGCAACGAGTAGTAGAAGTATATAGTTCCCTACTAACGCTATCTGTTCGGTGAGCAGCCTTCGTTCTCCCAACAGGTCATTAAATGCCTCTCCATCTTTTCATCCCTGGGATGTCTGTCGCCTGCTCTGACTTTTCCCTGATATGCACACTTCAAATAGCAACTGGAGGAAAAAAGGCTGGCTGGTGGCGTCTCTGCACTGTGAAGATAAATACTACAGAGGTGCTGCTGAGAAATACAAGATACGTGATGTCATGCCACCAGGTTCCACCCTACTCGACTCTGCAATAATTGAATTCATTTAATCTCTCCAGTCAGAGTTTTCAGTTCTTATTTCAAGAGAAGAGTCTCCCCTTTCTATTGACAAAGAAAAATATGTTCCAAGTTACTCTCTCATTATAATAATAGGATTACAATAATGTTCTTTTGCTTTCTCCAAATCATTGAGAAATACAACTGAGCTCATAATTTTTTTTTATCATCACCAAAATCGGATTGCTAAGGTTATTTCCATTTGTTTTTTTACCACTCGCAATTCAACTATTGTGCAATCCCAAATAGGTTACTCTTATCAATGTGAGTAATATTTTGATATCAAGATTAATAATGAATTGAATATTATAAAAAATTCGTTGAAAACTTCACATTCATTTATCACCTATTGTGGGTTACTTAAATAATGGAGCAACAGGTCGCTGAATCAAGTTTTTATAAAATAACAGATTCATTTGAAATTTATGTATTATTTTCCATGGTTCCTATTGGAAATATGCGAGCTTCATGGAATATCCGGAAATCAAGGTTGATTTCTATGCAATTGCTGTACAAAGTTTTATTGGAATTACACAAAATAGGTGAATAGAAAGACTGAAGGTGCAGAAATAAGGTTGAAGTTAAAAAAATTATAAAAATAACTAGAACTCTAGTATAACTCTTCAATAATGAGTAGGAAATATGAAATAAAATCATTATTCCTAATAAAAAATTCTTAAGCAATATAATTGTTTTTGAAGTTATAGAAAACAAATTGTACACCTGTATAGACAAAGAATATGGATTATGTATACTTGAGCCTCCCACCAGTAATGTTTCCAGGACAAGATTATCATTGTTAGATTGGATTGGTTGACTGAGCAAACAAGAGTCTAGCTATCGAACAAAGCTTCCATACAACAAAATTAGCTAATTAGTTGACAGCTAACACAAAACAGTTGGAATTTGCAACAACTCTGCAGTTCAGGTGAATATTTACATTGCTCAAGGGAACGATTACTAGCATTGTCGCATCTGAATACGTGTCTAGTCACTTGATTAATGTAAACACCACAACAAACTTTGTGTTATCAGAGGCCAAAACAACATTGTTATTGCAATGAGTTTCAACCGAATAATTGGGATAAATTTTCGAGTTTACAAAATAACAAATTGGAAATGGGAGAAGCTAAATTTTCATAGATGTTTTGATGGAGGATAAAATTGGTTCTTGGAAAAGTGTTCGTTAGATCGACGCCGTGAGCGTTTATTTCGGAATTGATGTAAATGACTGTTCCAAGGATTGAAATATAAGGGTTTAAAATACCTTTTCCCAAACCAACAGACGTGGGAGTTATTTAGGTACACATATATACCGATATATAATTATACTTCAAGTATATATATAGGCTTCTCTCATTTTTATATAGTACTTACAGAACTTATAACTATACATTTTCCATTTTGAGATAAAGTCGACAAAAATTGTTGAGAAAAATCGACAAACTAAAATTGTTTTCATTGTATAATGACATGAATTCTTGGAAATATCTTCAAAAGCATTTGTGACAGACAAGTGGATATTTTTTTCCAATCAACCCCGAATGAGTGAGTATAAGTATATTTCATCAGTATTTGATAGCAAATCAGTTCTATTAAAAGCTTTTAAGTTGTAAGGAGAATGTTGTTTGACATGAAAAAATTCACTTCCCGTATACCTCAATCAAGTTCATCATTATTTTAATGACTGAAATAACCTCAAAGCTCAATCTTTGAAAATATATTCATTGTGTTTGTCAAAATTGATAAAAAATAGGGCGGCAATTGTAACCAGTTCTCCATCATTATGAAGAATCATTACTTTATTCTACTAAATAAATATTATTTCCTGTTTTTGATTTGCAAATTTTCTTTCACTTGGAGATGAAGTATGAAAACTCTCATCATCCATGATTTTGGAAACACTTTTGGATACACTAGAAACTATTTTCTCAATATCGGTTTCATGAGTTGAAGTTATCAAAACCTTTCCTCATTTCCACCCTCATCTGAAGAAGGGAGTAAGAGAAAATTTGCATAAAAATAACAATTTTATTGTCGGGTGGGAATGGAACAGCATTTTTCCATTAAATCTCCATTATGGTTACTTCGAATGAACAAAATCAAAATTCTCTGTTCCATTGGTGGCTAGAAATAGCGATTTTTCTCGCTGAGACTAATCGGCGATAGCTTGCTCAACTGGAGCAAGAAAACGAAACGAGTGACTGGGCGTGTGGGACCACGCAACAGCGAAATTCACTCTGTAGACTGGAAACGGCTTTCTATTGCAGTTTTATTACCCGAGAAAGTCCTGCAGGGGAATAGAGGGGGTAGAGTAGAGCTTTAACGTTTGATCTAATTTCGCTTTGCCCCATCGCACTATTATCCCTCCACCCCTTGTACTGTTTCATGGCATCAAAGCCTATCTGTCAGAGGGCTGTGCCTTTTCTCAATCTCCTTTTTGGTCTCTTCTTTTCGAATACTTATTTTTTTCTTTCACTTCTTTTATTACAATTTTCCTCAAACTGAAATTCATCGCCTCATGATCCCTTCAACTTCATCTTCTTTAACCCATTTTTTTCTATTGAGATTGTTGATTGGATGATAAAATATGGGAATATTTTCAAAGACAAACATTTTCTGATACAATAAATTGATTGATCATTGGTTTAAAGCAGTCCTCTATTCATGATTTATTATATCATCCCAAGTTCAGCTTTACAATCTATTTTCTTCAGCATGGAATGATATTCGTTTCCTGAAAAAACTTCACTGTTACTCCTATTCCCTTTGTTCAAATTCTAATAGGATTTCTCTTCATTTTTTTTCCTATTCACACACTCTGTTATCATGTTTTCTATCACTTCTGTCAGTTTCTTTCTAGATTATTAAAATTTCATCATTTATCTATTATGTAGAACTACTCATATATGACTGATTTCGATTAATAATCGAGTATTTCTAATGAATATCACCTTCACATCTTATCTTCTCCCTCATACCATCTATAAAATAACCAATAATACCCTCTTAATAATAAATCTAATAATCAATAATACCCTATGATGAAATTATTTATTCTATTTATCCATTCACCAATTCCAATTCCTTCAATCACATACGAGTAGATCCTTAATCTTTTCATATTTGTCCTGTTATTCTCTATTCCAATTTTACTCAATCTCATACAGTTCCTCCTCCTTTCTTTCTGTATCAATTGTATTCTCTGTCTCAATTCAGTAACGACTTATCCAGTTTCCGCAGCAAACGTTGCAGCGGTAAAAGAAGATTGCAGCGCGCAGAATCAAGGCAGCGGAGTCAATGCGCTTGAGGGCATTGGAGGCAACATTCGAACATTGATATATAATATAAATAAGGAAGCACCGAGAAATTACGTTGAACGAAGACAAACCCTGGCTAGACAAACTAAGTGCCATTCTACGATGGGTATTTCTGATCCTAGATATTGATCTGTCAGTGCGTTCTCTGCTCCAATTCCAGGAAATTGCAAAGCAACCCAATCGATCGACTCCGATTTCGGAACAGACTTCAATTATTAATGACTCATTACAACAATGGCTTGAGGATATTCCCAGTATTTGATGTTGTTCGAGTCAGTAGAGTTACACAAATGTTTCAAAGAGATGTGGACATTGTAGAGAAGTAAAAACATTGTGGGAATATTGTAGAGTGTATAGATTATATGATACCAGCCGGCAGGCTCGCTTCGCTCGCCTTCTTCGCCTAGCCAGGGGGCTCCGCCCGCCGGACCCCCGACAGTATCGGCAGTGTGAGTCTAACAGGCTCGCTTCACTCGCCTGCAAATTCCGTTTAGAAGCAGAAGGGATTCGAAATTTAATGAACACAGCATTTGTAGACCTAATCTTGACCTGTTTACCAAATTTCAACTTTATCTGCCAGCTTGTTCTCGAAAAATCTCAGAAAAACTCCGAAAAATAGTAAAACGCTAATATTGAGTGTAACCTGTGGAAGTATATCGGACATAGTTTGAAACTTGATTCAATATCTCCCACATTGGTTCATCTATAATCTCGCGGAGCCATTGAATTCACTGTAAGGATTTCTCCTACTTGCGAGCAAATTTTATAATTTAGCAAGTAGTATTTTTTATTTTGACATTTTTCAGCTTTTGGCATTTCTGTATATGAAACATTATTGATCAACCTTTTTTATGATGTATACTTACATTTTCTTATAAAACTTGTTCCTTTTGATAAATTGTATTGCTCAAGTGTCAAAATAAATGAATATTTGATAAAAGGAAAATATGCAACCCGCAATACATTTACAATTTTGAAAAAGTGATTACTGGCGTGTACTCTTGAACGGATTTAAAAAATATTTCTAGACCTTATCTGACTGAACCTGCCCACCAAATATCAACATTTTCTACCGATTGGTTCTCGAAGAAAATAATAAAACGCAAAACACTATAGAAAAACTCAAATATTTTGCGTATCCTTATGAACTTTCAAAAATCCTTTCTTAATGCGCGCCTAAACGTCCAACTGAACATGACTGCCAAATTTGAACGCATTCGGTTCAGTGGATTTCTAGTTCTGGTGATGAATGAATGAATAAATCAGTCAGTCAGTGCCATTTCGCTTTAAGAGATATAGATAAATTTAGAAAATCTGTAGAAGAGAAATGAAAATGAAATTTATTCTCCTTTTGTGCAACAAAAAATTTCATATTTTCTCTGAGAATTTAACTAGCAGCAATTTTACATATGCGCTCATAAATTATAAGTACACGATTTGAATATTATATAGTTGCTATTTTAAAACTCAAGCATAGTATTTTGCGCCTATTGCGTAACAAAGAAGTGTGCATTCATATTCAAAAATAACAAAAAATATTATTTAGAAATACAAGAGTGCAGTGTTATTGAATTTTTCAGACAATGAGAAAATTTGAACATTCAAGATAAAGACAATCCAGGTACAGGAAGTTATGAACGTATAAAGTATAGTGAGATGATAGACATTGCAGGGATATTATCATGGTGTACATTGTATAAATAAGGACTTCTTCTAAATAAATAGAGCTGGTTTCTATTTAATTATAGGAATATCAGGGACTTGAGCTGATTAATTATTAAAAGGAAATGCATATTTGAACGGAAACGAGGTACAAAAGAAGGAAACTGAATGGATGTTCAATACAAAATTTATAACTTATCTTTGGAAGTTGTTTAAACGATATCAAATTATGTTCTTCATTTATGAACGGATTGTCTTATAGTTTTGAAGTTTTTGTGTTTTAATAAATTTAAATAGAATTGGAATTTGTATTTCTGACTCAACTACAATTCGCGCTTGATAAGATTCCATCAGAATTGTCTCGACGATTTCTGCCACTGATGAAACTCGAAACACAACAACTTCGCCACCAACGAACATCAGGTGCGAGCTCTCAGAATTACTTAAGAACTGAAAACTTTCGCTTATCTGAACTTTGTCATTGCATTGCCTTCTCCAGCTGCAATTGTCTTTCAATCCCCCTACGCTGTCTGCTTGCTTTAACAGCGTTTTGACGTGGAACAACAATCGTCAAACTTTGTTTGGTTGTCTACTTATTCTGCTCCAAGCACCACATTATGCTCCAGCCTAGTGTGAGATGGTTACGATGCATGAACCGTGTAATGAAAACTTGAAAACGAGGTGCAAAACCTTCGATGGTTTGCTGTAACGGAAAGATTTGTCGCATTTTACGCAACTCGCAAGTCGTGTTCCACATAAGGGCAAAATGATTACAACAGCATTAGGTAGATTGAATTGTCACATTATTTGCAATAGAAAAATTTATTGTGAGATTGTTGTGATTATTGTGAAAATTTGTTGTGAGATTTTTCATTATTATTTCTTCAGCAAAAGTATGCACCGAGGAAATCTCATTTTATTCATTTATTATGCTAAGACAGTGAATAACTTGAGAGCTCTAAAAACCTCTAGTTCATGCTAGAACATTATCAGCAACTTATAAATTCAGCTTTCAACACTCAGAAATATCACTAGTAACAAGAATTGGATTTGGTTGAAAATGAGGAGGTTTGCTAAGTATTCATAAATTATGGGGAAGTCATTGTGCAAAATTGTCTTCTTCAACAGAATGTTGAAGTAAATGAACTTCACAATAATTCATTAAGAAAATATCAGATGAGAAAAACATAGTTTTAGACTTGTTTTCAAAAATGATGTTGACATATATTTTCCAACCTTTCTGATGTTAAGGCCCGTATCGACAAATGTTTCGCAAATGTCTCAAAGTACGTTGTTACTGGTGCGACTGGAATAATATCGATCGGCTGTAGCCAATCACAACTCTTGTTATTAAAGCTAAAGGATAAAACAAGAGCTGTGATTGGGTACAGCTGATCGATATCGATCCAGTCGAACCAGTAACAACGTACCTTCAGATACTTGGCACTTGCCACTTGCCACGCACTGTCGATACGGGCCTTTAATCTCTTTATGAATTTTCAACAAGAGATATAAAAATATTCACTGAAAATACATTTCTTGTTTCCTTTGGAAACTAAAACGGTTTCAAAGTTTGCATTAATGAATAACCGAACACTTATCCCATTGTTCTGAACAACTGTACTCTGTTTGACAGTATCTGCTAGGTAAAGTTCTCAGGTGGTGAATGTTGAATTGAAGATCACCTTTAGCCTTTGAGTGGCCCATTTACTGCGTCCGTGTATGGAGGACACAATAGGCGTGTAATAGCTTGTACTGGGATGTTCCCGTTTCTAGTTTCCTATTCGCTGTTGGGTTGAGAGGCCGCGTTTGTGTGTGTTTGTAATGACGTCCATTTTCCGTCTCGTAACGATCTCGTTCATGATGTCCGTCGGCATTAGAATGCGGAACGTTTCTTGGCTATGAAGTGCGGAATGGAACTAGGAACGCTATTGGTTCTGCTTGGTATTGTATGAGTACGGCGGGTAGTATATTCGCTACTAAGGATTACATTGTTCCAGAAGCGTCTTCATTTTGTAAACCGCTACTAAAGTAGCCGTGTGTTGTACTCTAGTATAGCAACTACGGTATCATAGAAGTAAAGTGTTACAGCTATATTTATGTGGAAAGTTTATAACAAGGGTTCTCCTGTCTACTCGCACTCACAGAATATAACTACAGTATTTACACTTTAAATTAAAGTGTTAATTATAAATTCAACAGAACAGTTGAATTTTTGTTCTCAGTAGAACAGCTTTATAAACAGACTCACTAAACAGACAGACAGAATTTCGCTGCCTGCTTCCATCTATAACTACTTCAACAGAAGAGCTATTATTTTTTCATATGAAATTCAATGAAGAAGTGACCATTCTCAAGTGATTCATTCTCATCAACATGTTACATTTGACTATAATGGATCTGTTGACAAAAAATTGAAATTACAAACGTAAAAACAAATTTTGTTGCGTTGAAAATAATGTGGTGCAGATATTCTTCCATGAGTTTCGAAACATTTTTATCTATTGTTAGTGTAACATTTCATTCATAGTTCAAATATAAGAAATAAATACTCCAACCGTAATGATTTCAATTCAATACAGGGTATATAAATTGCTCATGAATAAGAATTCTAATTAAAAGTCAGATAAATTGAGGGAATCAAGAATGTATCAATGGCAATCTATAAAGTGAAGATTTGTTAGTAACAGAATTTCTAGGAACAATATCCTTCATAACTCAATGAATTTATCATTTTTCAAAAGAACTGTCAATCCTCAATAGAAGAAGATCACTGAAGAAAACCAATGAGAGTCGATATCCGAGACATGAACAAATTTTGGACACACTACTTCAAAGGAGACAAGTGAAAAGAGGAAGTAGAGATGAAAAAGGATGGGGATTAAAAGCAGCGAGGGAGATACGGAAGAAAATAATTGAAGAGCTGAAAGAAGTTGAGATTAGTTTGAAGTTTGCGCTCAAGAATGATGTGTAAATAGTTTTAAGGGAAATGAGATAAACAGGATAAGAAGAATGCTTTTGAGACATCTTATGTTTGTGTGTGTAGAAACAGTTTTATATGCGTAAAATAAAGAACGGTTAGTGAGAATGATGTACCCACTCTTTCTCATTAACCCTCTCTTTCTCTAAGGAAATCTTCTCTCAGACGAAAGAGAATAAGTGAGAGCGAGGGCCACGAATGAGCAGAAATGCCTTGAGAGTACTCTCGAGCTCAAGTTACAAAACTTCTTCCACTCAGGCTCAAGAGCGGCCAGCTCATTTACTGTTTAATTCCGGCTTCTCGGACTGACGATGGGATGAAAATGAGTTCAGAACTCAGCAATCTTATAATGAAGACTCGGCCATCTTCCTCTCCAAGTTGATTATAGAAGTGATTACTGAACAAGTAGGACTAAATGCACAACAATGAGACCAAACTCAGCGACTCTCACGTATAACGAGTTTCTTCAACGTTCAATTATGGAAGAAGTTTCAGTACTTGAAATAGGATTCAGAGGCTCAAAAGCGTTATCTTCAGGTTGGTCTGTTGAATTTAACTTTGAGTTTCACCTTTTTTACAGAAAAAAGTTCAAAATCTATATCATGTTCAGGTTAAGTGTCCAAGGTTGTTATGTTCAGGTTATTATCTGTCTCAGGTAACTTTCGATTTAAACTTATAAAATACTATAAAGCACTACCTGACTTATTCATAGAGATTGAAGCCATAATAGACGTCTGATAGCATCAACTTAGTAGCCTACATTAAAATAATATTCTCTAATATTAAAATTGAAGAATAAATTTGTTAGTGTGATGTCCATAAATTACAAAAAAAATCCTTCTGGAAACTGTCGACATATAGAAATAGACGGATTCCCTAACACACATGAAAAAAAAGTATTGCTAACCAAGGAGAGCTGAACCGTTCAATTAGAAAAATATTGGGGATCAGAGCACAGTACTCTACTTAGAGGAATAGCATTCCATTATACCACACCACAATAGTATCCTTGACAGCCGGTAGAATCAATTCATGAAAACAAAATTTCAAGTTTATTCTTGGCTCAGATCACATTGTTTTCTTTAATAGAATGTGCTTCAGTTACCACAAGTGACCATGACAGCTGTCAAGTAGTGTATGAGATGGAAAGCATTCGAAAACAGAATCAAAATATTCCAATCCAAAAATGAATCAACCCTCTCTCTAATAATATCATCTTCTATCTCTAATTCTGGTTAACCGCAGTCCGGTGAAAGAGCAAATGAAGAATGACAAGGTAGGTTCCAGTGATAAGGGTAGTTTGGAAACTTCCATCATTTTAAATTAATGAAACTTTTTGAAACTGTCAATTCCACTCAAAAGTAATTTCCTAGTATCGTGCATGATGGAATTCTTTGTCTTTCCGCATATTTATTACAGTAATTTGAAATGTCTACACATGAACAGTCTCTATAGATGATACTACATTATATAAAATCCATGTTATGGAATTTGAGGTCAGGTCACATAAATACAAATTTGAAAAGTCGAGAATGTAGCAGAATAACTAAGAGGAATTTTGGAGCATGGTAATACCTGGTGAATTTGTGATTGAATGACAAATCAATTCTGACATTAATTGCTCGTGTGATTCTTATGGCTTGAAACTTTCAGTTGTATTTCATGTTTTTGGAGTATTTAAATGATGGCATTTCATTTATCTATTTAGTTTCTTATCTTATCAATTAAAATATTGAATGTTTATAAACTGGTGCAGTCATTTGGTTGGCTCGTTGGAGGAGCGATAAAGCGCCGGTCTGATAACCAAGTGGACCCTGGTTCAAATCCCAAGCGGGGAACAATTTTTGACCACAGCACAATCACATAGATACGGCCACCCCGTCTTTCGGAGGAGACGATAAGCCGTCGGTCCCAACTACCTCAAAATAGTCGTCATCTATCATCCATATCATTACCCACGCACAAGCCTATGAGCTCATGTGGGCTTCACCCTCATAACAAAGAAGAAGAAGAAGAAGAAGAAGAAGAAGAAGAAGAAGAAGAAGAAGAAGAAGAAGAAGAAGAAGAAGAAGAAGAAGAAGAAGAAGAAGAAGAAGAAGAAGAAGAAGAAGAAGAAGAAGAAGAAGAAGAAGAAGAAGAAGAAGAAGAAGAAGAAGAAGAAGAAGAAGAAGAAGAAGAAGAAGAAGAAGAAGAAGAAGAAGAAGAAGAAGAAGAAGAAGAAGAAGAAGAAGAAGAAGAAGAAGAAGAAGAAGAAGAAGAAGAAGAAGAAGAAGAAGAAGAAGAAGAAGAAGAAGAAGAAGAAGAAGAAGAAGAAGAAGAAGAAGAAGAAGAAGAAGAAGAAGAAGAAGAAGAAGAAGAAGAAGAAGAAGAAGAAGAAGAAGAAGAAGAAGAAGAAGAAGAAGAAGAAGAAGAAGAAGAAGAAGAAGAAGAAGAAGAAGAAGAAGAAGAAGAAGAAGAAGAAGAAGAAGAAGAAGAAGAAGAAGAAGAAGAAGAAGAAGAAGAAGATGTTATGTTCATAATAATATTCCTAGAATGCTCTGGATTGGACTACTTATAAAAATTTGGAATTGAAATAGTACAGATTCAGCTTGGTTTTCTCTCCAAGAAAATATAGATATTACGATACTTTTGATTGTGAATAAATATATTGGAGTTGAAATAGTACAGATTCAGCATGGTTTTCACTCCAAGAAAATATAAATATTACGATACTTCTGATTGTGAATAAATATATGTAAGAAGCTGGTCGCTCTATACATCCCCGCTTCTTCTTTCCAATCATATGACCGACTTATTAATTTATTAATTAATGTTATTTATTAATCATTCAATGTTCACATTTAGATTGAGATTTATACTGTAAATAATTGACATTAAAAATCGATTTTCTAGAGTTATTGAAAATCTTTCGTCAGTTATTTAATTCAATGGATAAGTGCTGAATATTATTATAAATCGATTTTTTTGTTCAACATGCCGAAAAAAGGTAAGAATGAATTTTTAATTGAAATTGATAGGAAGTTTGTTTTAGAAAAAATTTCGGGGAAAATTGGACAGAATGCAAAATTATGGCTGGAAGATTTTGAGAAAGAATGTATTCGTTTCAATATCCACAATGATGAAGAAAAAATAACATGTTTAAGACTATTTTTAGAACGTAGTTCTGAAGATTGGTATACTTCCAACAAATATAAATTAGGATTGAAAAATTGGAATCTGTGGTCGAAAACATTTCTCCAAACTTTTTCGAATAAAGGCTGGTCAAATATAAGATATGCATATTCATTCAAATACATGGAAAATTTTGGATCTATGCTTGATTATGCTTTGAGGAAGGAACGATTATTGCTTGAATGTGAGAGAACTATGACAGATGAATCAAGAATCTCACATATTGTTGTGGGACTACCAGTTCATATTCAAAATAGATTAGATAAGGAAAACATCGAGACCACAGAAGATCTGATGAATGAGATTCAGAAATATGATTCATTCACAAACAGAATTAATCATATAAATAGCCAGAAAAAAGACTCAACCAAGGTGGAAGGGATAAGAAAGAAAACTCCTTGTTCTGTATGTACAGCCTTGGGAAAACCAAATCGCTTTCATCCTGCGGAGATGTGTAGGAATAAAAATGGAACAGTGAATTTCACAACTTTTGAGGACGATACAGTCGATGTTGATAATTCAAAAAACTGAATAAGCCGGCGTGTAAGTTCATTCCATTAATTACAGTTAATGTACTAGTTGATAAAAAAAAAATTGTGAAAGGGGTTTATGACAGTGGCTCAAATATCACTAATAAATCAGAAAATTGTTGATGAGCTGAAGACAAAACTTATGAATGACCATAACCTTTTCCGAACTATTAGTGGTGTGAATTTTACAAATCGCCGGGCAAAAATTCCAATGAAAATCAATAAAATCGAAGAAATATTAGATGTATATGTTGTGAAGAACAATAATTTCTCTTATGACTTACTTCTTGGATTGGATGCAATTAAAAAGTTCAAATTGATACAGAATGAAAATTTAGAAATTTTACAAAAAGGTGATGACAAAACAGATATTGAAAGAGTGAATTATGAGTCATCTGTCTTCTCTGTGAATATGGAAAGCAATTTGAATTATCTTGATACTGAAAAGAGACAAACAATAACAAGGCTGATTGAAGGTTATGAATCACTATTCGCAAAACACAAATACGATGTAGGTGAGGTGAAACATGCAGAAGCAGAAATCAAACTTTCAGAAGATAGATATATTATTAAGAAGCCATACAGAACGTGTATCCCAGATAGAAAAGAAATAGAACAACAAATTTCAAAACTTTTAGAGGCAGGATTGATTGAATATTCCACTTCACCATTTGCATCTCCTGTCACACTTGCCTTCAAACGAGAAGAAAATAAAAAATCACGGCTATGTATTGACTTTCGGGAACTGAACAAAATTGTTATACCAGAGCCACAACCATTCCCAAGAATAGAAGATATAACAGTGAAGGCTGGCAATTGTAAATGGTACACAGTACTTGATGTAAATTCAGCATTCTGGACAATACCAATAAAAAAAGAAGACAGGATGAAAACTGCATTTGTAACCCATGAAGGTCATTATCAATGGTTACGGATACCATTTGGTTTGAAGACCGCGCCTGCAATTTTTCAAAGAATACTGGGAAACACTTCACAAAAAATAAGTTGACTGATTTTTGTACTTGTTACATTGATGATATTTTAATATTTTCGAAGACATTTGAGGAACACTTGAAACACATAAACCTAGTACTTGATGCGGTTGATAAAGAAGGGTTCAAGCTGAAATTGGAAAAATGTAACTTTGCAAGAAGTTCAATTAAATGGGACACATAATTATAATAATATTTGGGGACTATAACATAATTATAATAAATATAATAATATTTGGGACACATAATTGAAAATAACTCAATCCGTCCACTCACTGACAATCTCAAAGCAATTGAAAATTTCCCACAGCCAAAAACCAAGAAGAATGTACGCCAGTTTTTGGGTAGAATAAATTTCTATTATAAATACATAGAGAATGCAGTGAAAGTTCTAGAACCTTTACACAATCTACTGAGGAAGGACATACCTTTTATCTGGTCAGAGACATATGATAAGGCATTCCAAGACGTGAAGAAATACTTATGTTCTAGTCCTGTTTTACAAATTTATGATTATGAAAAACCAGTATTCATTTTCGCCGATGCCAGTGGAGAGGGATTTGGAGCTGTACTGAAACAACCAAAAGGAAATAATGAGCTACATCCAGTTGCATATTTTTCAAAAAAACTAAGCCCTGCTCAGAAGGAAAAAAAAGCTATTTATCTGGAATGTATGGCAATGAAAGAGGCGATTATGTATTGGCAATATTGGTTGATAGGATGGAAGTTTACAGTGATCACAGACCACAAACCATTGGAGAATCTCAGAGTGAAAGCACGAACCGATGAAGAATTGGGAGATCTTGTATATTACCTTTCGCAATATGATTTCACATTGATGTATAGCCCAGGAAAAGGAAATGTTGAAGCAGATACTTTATCAAGGAATCCAGTTTTAGAACACTTTGAAGGAAATGAAGACATTTCAACAGTTGTGAATTTGATATCCATACAAGAAATAAAAGACGATCAAGAAAAAAACAAAGAAGCAATAATGAAGAATAGGAATGTTGAGTATAAAGGAGAAATATTCTACAAATCTATGAAAGGAAACAAAAGAATCTTCCTTTCCCAAGAAAAGGGAAAAGAACTGATTGAGAAAATTCATTTTCAATTAGGACATATCGGAAATCACCGTACACTATTACACATACGTCCACATTACTACTTTCCCAACATGGATGAAATGGTCAAGAGCTATTGTGATTCGTGTCAAATATGTAAGAAGAATAAAACAAGAAGAGGTCGCTCAATAGGATTACTTTCACAATTGGGTCCAGCCAGTAAAACGTATGAGATCATGTCGATAGATACTGTTGGAGGGTTTGGTGGAAACAACTCAACGAAACGATATCTACACATATTGGTTGATCACTTTGCTTTGGTTGTTCACTTCTAGATTTGCATTTACTTCAAGCTCTAGCGGTCAAACTACTAAAGAATACATTCGTTTACTACACCCTATCTTACAAAACCATTCTGTTAAAAATCCTATTAGCTGATCAATATGCGTCTATCAAATCAAAAAAGTTAAGAGACTACCTACTCGAGAAAGGTATTACAATGGTGTTCTCGTCTGTGAATTGCCCGCAATCAAATAGTCTTAATGAACGGCTCAACCTAACATTGGTGAATCGTATTAGATGCAAAGTGAATAGTCCAGAAGGAAGAACGCGGACGTGGTCGAAAATAGCGGAAAGTTGCACATCAGAATACAACAAGACAATCCATAGCACTACTAAATTTACACCAAGATATCTCCTATTGGGAGAGGATTTGGAAAATTCAATACCATCACAACTGAGGAAAGAACGAAACTTGCAAAAAGACAAAGAAGAAGCAATAAAAAATTCTAATTTGAACCACAAGCGGAACAAACTGAAATGTGATAAGAACAGAAGAGTATATGATTTCAAGGAAAAAGAACTAGTGTACATTGAAAAAGCTAGTGTACATTCCCCATTATAAGAAGAATATCAAACTCAATGTATGAAGTGGCCTGCGGGATCAGTGGGAGTGAACCAATCATCTGTCACTCAAGCAAATTGACACCTTCTGGGAAGTTTCTCGTTCAAGGGGGGGAGATGTAAGAAGCTGGTCGCTCTATACATCCCCGCTTCTTCTTTCCAATCATATGACCGACTTATTAATTTATTAATTAATGTTATTTATTAATCATTCAATGTTCACCTTCGTTCACATTTAGATTGAGATTTATACTGTAAATAATTGACATTAAAAATCGATTTTCTAGAGTTATTGAAAATCTTTCGTCAGTTATTTAATTCAATGGATAAGTGCTGAAGATTATTATATATATATTGATAATCATTCATTTTAATTGATTAGATGAATCAGTAAGAATTGACAAGAGTTTTGAGAACTAGAAAAAAGCAAATTCAAAGATAGAAATGAGGGATTGAGATGTGCTGAGCAGGGAGAGAGGGTGCTCAGATGAAAGTTATTCGATGGAAGAGAATTCCTATTAGGCTTAGTCCTCTAAGTTTGGCAAGAAGATAAAGTGAGCAGGAAAATGGGAGAGGATGAATGATGCATATGAATTGAGACAACAGAGTAGTATTCTCTTTTGGCTGTATTCAATGATCACCATCACCATCATCATCCCCAAAATCAGCATAGCAGTAACATCGAAATCATCATCGGTATCAGTAACTGATGGGGATGTCCCCTTCGCGAGCATCCTACTGATTCCTACAAACTCCCTAATTTTACTTTATCCTCTGCAGAGAAACATTCCTACTGTAGGGAACAAGGGACTACTGTCACGCGGATGTATTACGGCAGGAACTCCTGCCAAACTAATACAAGATTAGGTGTACTCAAGAATTTTCGAAGAGTTTGGTGACTTAATGGGAATCTTGAATTTTCCTGACAGCACCCTAGACAGCAATAGAAACTTGAGACACAGGAGATCAGCGGCTATAAAAATACTTCATGTAACAAAATTATGCTATTTATACTAGTATAAATTTGGAACGAGGAAAGCGTTGAGGGAATTAGGAGCACCTTTTGCGTTTTGCATGAAAATAAGTTTCAAGTAGACCAGAAATACAAAATATAGGAAGGAGAGAGTATGATCATGAGAAAATGATATGACATTCTAACAAATAGAATTAATCAAAAACGATCCAATACTTTGGAAATCAGATTAAGATTTTTGTTTGGCACTTGAAAAGTATGACTGTTATAAATATTATTAATATGCACTATGTTTAAAACATTGTTTTATGCTCTTGGTGAGCCATACGATAAATAAATATGCACTATATTCAAAACAGAATAATATCCTCAAATATATATTCTTTAGATTCATTGGTAGTTATGAGATATCAGGATTACGTGAATGGAATATGACTAAAGGTACATCTGGAGAGTGATGTCTGGAGAAAAGTTGGAGAGGGTTTGTCGAGTTCGCAAATACAACATCGCAATAATTATAAAACATGATTAGCTTCAATACATTGAATTTGAGTTCAGATCCATCCCATTTTGGATTTAACCGATTGATTTCTACCGTTGGAATATAGCCAATAATGAATTCTACAATTCGAAATTTTCCATCTAATACACTGTTCACCCATATTTCAAATTCAATACCGATTTAATTCCAAAATTAGATTTTTAACAAAAAATTACACTCCAAAGAATAGAACAACGTGAAATGCAAGGCAGAAGGGAATCTTCAGCAATAATCGCTCTCATTTCTCCAAGCAATTTCATTCGAACCAAAGTAAGTACAATTTACTCTTGAATGGAATATTCGAATCTATTTTTCAAATTGAAATGTCTCTAATCTCATATCCAACAACTCATTTGCGAATCATCAACTGTACAGTAATTACGACATGACCTTCAAAAAGACATCGACACTAGAAAATTACAAGGGTTGCAGGAGAGCAATCTACAGGTGCTTCTTATTTCTAAATGTCGCATGAATTCCAGAATAGTAGCGGAGCATTTGTAATCGATAAGAAATGAATGAGTGTTGGTTGCACTTGTAGTAATAGTACTGTACATAGCAGAGTAGGGTTCAAGCCACTTTGACACGCGCGCGCACAAGCAATGAATAATAAACCTGGCATGCAACAGCATGTTGGAAAGCTGCTTTCCAACTAAGCATTTCCACTACTACTACCATTACAAGTCAGTTATTTCAACACCCCGTGTACTACAGGAGACCCTGTATGCCTATAAATAAACGAGAGAGCATTAGAAATGGCCACTGAACATGGAAATGAGTTTTTGACCGACTAGGACACAATTACCGCAGCATTGGGCTGCTGGCCAACTCGTGAAAAATACCAAATTGTAATTTTTATACGCCCACCAATCCATTCCACTCTCAATAACTACTAAGTTACTACCACTTTATACACAGTGATTGTCGTGATTTTTTTCTACTATTTCTTCCATTTGAAGTTACCAAAACACGATTGAGTAATTTACAAATTACTTATTCCATTTTACATGATTAATAATTATCGTGTTGTTTTTTCGTATATCACTCTCAATTACTAAATAACTTTCTGGCGACTCGTTAAACAAGAACGAGGTGACATCAACCCAATCAACTAGATGTATTTTGGCAAAGCCATTTTCAAGCTCATTCCTACATCTCAATATTTTGAACGGTGATTAGATCTGGGAGGACTTGCCAAATTTTCACTCCTTCTCGTTCAATTGGGTTTGTTGTTATAATATTCTGTTTATGAATCTGCAGCTGTTCAGGGATCTTATAATGAAATAGATTCTCTACAACATTATCTTTATTGACACAAGATTGAATTCTTTGTTCATTTATCACTAGTTATTGTTGAAGTTTTAACCCATTTATTAAGACGAATGTTGCTTCAAAATGTTGTTGATGTTGAGTAGAAGTCAGAACATATAGTTCAGCTTAATCCAAGCTTCAATATTCATCCATTTCATTGATAGAATAGTAGAATTCAATAGTTCGTAAATATTGTAAATGTTTACATTATTATCATTTAATTGTATCGTACAGTATGAATGAGGAATTATGAGACAGGTACTCATATTATCGAAATGTAATAGATGAAATGTTTTGTTAGCTTTCCTGCGCTCAGACTCATGCTTCTGCAGGCATTTTCCTGAATATTATATAGTGTTATGAGATATTGCATAAAATTTATCAATTATTTTGTGAATGGGAAATAAATTTGATTTTGATTGTCATTTTAAAAATTATATGAATTCAGGAGTATAAAATAATATGATAAATTAGTCATATAATATTTATTCATTTATGTCCAGTGTAATCATTAATGTAATTTGTAAAGGAGGCAAAATGGGGTTTCAACCTGTTGTCTCCATTAATAAAATTATTTATTTATTATATCTAACAAAGATTTGGAAAAATACAACTCATATTGATTATATGAGCAATGAAGCTTTAGTTTTGAATCAATAAATTTGGTTATTTCAATAGGATAATGTGTTATTGCTTTTTTCAGAAACATTTTTACATTCACATTCATATGAAATTAGTTTGCAACTTCACTGCTAATGTTTGTTGAAATCGCAGTAGAAACATGTTCTTTGTTAATCAATAGGAGACATTCATCATAAATCTAAAAACTCTTCTTCTTTTCCTACCTCCTTCGACCATTACAGCTTAGGGGTAATCTAATAATATTTTGTGTAGAATTGAAAATTTTTGGTACATCGTTCACATAAACAAACATACTTTTCTTACTAGAAATCCTTGAAACGATAAGTTTTCAAACACTAAAACTCTAGTGAGATAGTAATCATGAATAGGAATTTCTGATTATTTAAAGATTATAATTTTCTTCTTGAGAGATTTTTGAGAATTACAGCTATTCGATGTTATAATTCATTGACTGATACTAAAATTATTTAGACTTGGCATTTCTAAATTCATCAATCAGTTCATGTTAGTCAAGTCTAGAACTATTCGAATATTCCATTGCCTTAATCTTGTGCATAGAAGAACGTGTAACATGATTCTTTTTGGAAGATGGTAGTGTAGTGAAACTCGAGATTTAATATAATATAATTTATAATATAATTTATTATATTTATCTGTAATATAATCTCTACAGAACACAAAACACACAATCTAATAGAGTAACAATTTTCAATATTAATTTGGAAACAAGAGGAATCTTGAAAAAGCTTGAGGAAGTAATAATGTCAAAAATATGAAAAAAGAAGAAACAAAGGAAAGCTATATGGAATTTCACAAATTTTATTGAAAATAAAAAGCAAAACCAAAGAAGTTAACCGAGAAAAGCGGAAAGTTACATTGAATATGTTCATGATTCACATAACTTAGAAAGCAGAACTGAATTGCAAACTATACGAAAACACACAAATCATAAATACTGTCACATACACGGCTAGGAGGTCCATGCATGGGTATGCTATCCAATTGCAGGGTTTCTTACACACATTAAAGCGGTTTTGCAGGGTGCCTGTGGGGTGTGACATGATGAAGTTGAAAAAATTATCTTTTTTATTTACATACGTGTAATGTTAACACACTAACACCACCTAACAACTATCCGCCGAAAAAAATAGATTTATTGGATACTGGAAAATTTATCACGAGGTTTTTGGAATTGAGATTTGCCGGGTCTTGGGTAGAAACCTATCATCAAGTAGAAGCTATCAACAAACCACCACTTCTCTCCACACGCTACTAAATTCCCGCGTTTGAATCCCCCACACCGGTGTGACCAAATAGCGACAACAATAAGGATGCTCTGCAAGACACGGTAGTATTTTCTGTAGCAAGTACTTGATACGGATTGGTTGCTGACAGATCAGTCTCGATCACGAAAAAATTATTATAAACGGTGTTTTGGAAATAAAAACAATGCTTTACAGAGATAAGTGAAATTCTAGATGAAAGACAACTTTTCTCAGTCGCTTCAGACAAAGTTTATGGAGGTTTGTTTCTCAAGTTAGACGTCTGTTGATCTTTTATTTGTTCTAAATTTATTAATTATATATTGTATAGTTTCTTCTTCTCTCCTGAACCATTCTCATGTGAAATAAATTGATTATAATAGGAATGATCGAAGTGAAATGGACTGAAGGATTCATGTGGTTCATAGAATAGAAACCTGATAACTCTACCCCAATAAGTAATAGAAAATTTAAGAGGAAAAAGAGTTCGAGACTTATGAGAGGTATCTACAGTTCTAAAATAGAATGAACAGAAGAGAAATCTGAGAAAAATTACTGGAATGATGATATTATACGGTATTTATGGAGAAAACATATGTATTTACATGAAAACATGTATTTTACAATCGGATCGAATCAAAACGGAAAATAATTCGACATATTTGCAAGGAAATTATAAATATATCAACTGAAGCTAATTAGAGAGAGACCAACGTGTCTACATTCAAATATAGAACAAAATTGATCTACATTACACTTATGCTCTGGTATGAAACTAATTTTTGTGCAACTAATTTCTCTCTACAAACTTGTAGTTGAGCAATCAATTTGTGATTATACTATAGGAAATTAAAAAAAGAATCTCTAACGCCTTAAATAGAATCGAATTGGAGTAAAAACTCCCAGATTTGGGTTTTAGATTTCACGTTGGTTGCAATTCTGTTGCATCCTAATGGTGTAAATTACATTGTGTAAATCAAATCAAACCTCATTGGTGTAAATCAAATATTAATTTTGATAACTATTTATTTCAACGTATACTAACAAGATCTAGAGGTCTCAACAAGATCTGTTCCAAATGGAGTCACAGAGAATATTCTGAGAATACTTTTGCAAGGAAGGAAACCTCAAACCCTCAATAAGGCCACAGAAAATTTATTCAACAGAAAGTTCCATCAAACCCGAATTCGGTATCTTGGTGAGCTTCCTATCTGTAGTGAGGTCGTTTCATCCCTCGTAGAGGAGACCAATGAACCAGCGCATGCTCACTGCGTTACACACGTACACGCGAGCAACTCAAGATCCATTCAACCCTCACCGCTCCACGCCCTCCGTTCGCGGTCACAAATTGTGCTGTTGTTCTCTTCTGACCTCATTCATTTAAAATTGAGTCAGATTGGAAATGATTCGTCGTCATATTACGTCTGCATCAAAAGTTAACTCTGTTCAATTTTGGTTTTTTGGAAGCATGTTCGTTTTCCCAACTTCAGTTTATATCAATTCTGTTTTTTTAATCAATTGGGTTTTCACAACCTCCAGTTTCAATCAACGCCACATTGCTCCAAAATTGGAAATATGAGACTGGAACATGAATTGTAAAATTGTAACCAACACTAGCAGGACAGCAATGCAATATTCAGACTGTTGCTTATAAATCCTTAATTATATGATTAACCTGTTACTTGATAATGAACAGAATGGAATAACCTACTCTAGAAAAGTTATCAACGTTCAAAATATTAAATCAAATGTGTTCAGCAAATTAGTATATTATTGTTAGTATATTATAAATTTGTCTTCATCAGCTAGTTACACTCACAACTCAATTATTATTATGATAAACCATTGACTATGGATATAAGTTATATCCATAGTCAATGGATAAACTGAGTATTATTGAGGCATAAATGCAACACAATAATTATGAGAGCAGACAGAATAAAGAAGAATGAAAAGACAAATAAATTGAAATACGAATAATAGTGTTCAAAGTTTCCTATTCAAGAGTTTCCTATACAAAAACCCAAATCAAATAAAAAAACACCTTCAACTTCCAGACTGATAACATTCGCCTCCATCACACCATCACACTCAACATTAACCAACTAAGAACGATACAACATACCTTTCAGAAATTTTAAATTAACAGCTATTCTTCCCTATCTACGTAGGCTGTATTGTCGGCTGATAAATGCCTTAATCTGGTTGGCATCATTCAGCCTGTATAACAGGCATAATTGCGTGCTGTGTATCACAAGATTGATAGAGCCCTACATCGTTCCCCTAAATGCGGCGGGTAGATAACATAAACTATCCATAGGTATAAACATTTCACGTCGTTGCCAAGCTATATAATAGCGTAATATAATCTAGATTGGCTCCCTCTCTGCAGCGCTTGAATCAATCTACTGTACTGAATATGAGGGACGACAAAATCGTAGCTCATAACCTGAAGTTGATGAGCTTTACGCGTTGCTACCACACTCAAGGCTTTGTTTTGATCAATTTATATAGGAGAGTAAGATATGAAGAAGGTGAGAGAAAAAATAATGTTCATACATAGTACTGTGAATAACGGCAGGAGATTTGAAATAGATAAGATTAGACGAAATAGAAGGACTGAAATTGACAATATTCATACACAGCAGGGCCTAAAGAGCAGGAGAAGGGAAGAATTTAATAAGAATAATTTTTTATAATTAGGAAGGAACAAGTTTACAAAAAATATATGATAGAGCTGGTTATGTCAAATAAGACTAAACAGTGTTTCTTTTATCTCAGGGCTACTTTTATTTATTAAAATAATCATCACAATAACCTTCTTCGATAATTTTGTAGTGCATTTCATAATTATTGAAAAAGGGTACTGTGATTATTATTTGAAATGAGAAAAGAAGAATGAACAGTAATAAAATAAGGAGACAGTGAACGCAGAAAATAAAGCGATCAAGCAATTAGAAGAGTCGATAAACGATTTATCATAGCATAAACTTGAGAGAGAATAAAAAATTACAATAATGGCTGAAAATAGAAAGGGAAAGAGGAACAACAAATTGAAAAATTATAATGGCGATATAAAGGAAACTTTAAAAAACGTGTAGGACGACATTTTTTTGTAAAACAAGAAGGACAAATTATACGAGAATCATTGTGATGTAATACCGATCAATATCACCTGAGAAGGATATTATAACGCCTGTCAATGTCAGATGAACATGAAAACAATGCCATCCTCATATAATTTATTCATAAGTCTATTCATGATACAGCAGCGTTTGCCAAAAAGGACATCTTGGAAGACGAATGGGGAAAACTGAAAATAAGGAGAAAGAGAATTCTGATGGACGAACATAGTGCAGGAAAATGAGGAAGAAAGAAAGCATAAATCATGTAAGCAGCCTGGCAGGGTCCGCAGCATACATGCTGCAGAGCAGAACTGCGCTAGTTCGCGCAAGCTGAGAAGAGACGCCATGTAATATAAAAAGTATTGTAACGGAGTCTCTTCTCAGCGTCTGCCAACTATACCCTACTCACTTTCTGCCTTCCTTTCCCTACATTTGAATTTCAGACACTCTTTGTCAAGGAAAATAGGTTTTTTCCCATACAAAGGTGACTCCTACTACCTTACGTCGAGGAAAGAAAGCTTCATAACGCACGGGAACTATTGATAACAACAGTTGTTTTTTCATTCATAGTTACTATGAATCATGGATACTGTCAATATCGATACGTTCTTAAAAATTTCCTTACAGTTCTTTCATAAACATCCAACGAAAGACTCATTGTTCACTATATTCAGAATGGAAATGTGTGGATTTTTCAAATATTCTCATCAAAATCATGAAAGAAGGCGTTTTTAACATATATCTGTGTTTTAAGCTATAAGTTCAAGTGTACAAATTGTAGGCTAATAAATGAATGAAAAAGATGTTTTGTTTCAGATTTACTCATCAGATATGATACTTGAAAGAATAAATGCAATTTTGGAAGAAATATGGATACATATTGAGTTGGTCTCTAGCTACGTTTTGAATTTGAAACTGGATTCCCGCAAATATTATCTAGTAATAATGTACTGTATATTGAAAACTTCCAAGTAGTATCTACATATAATTGATTTAATCTATCCAGATAATTGAATATCGATAAGATTTCTACAATAACATCAGATACTTTCAATAACATAAAGATTTATTAAAAAAACATGCACTTACCAATGCTGATCTAGTAAGTAGGATTGTCATACCTGTAACAATCATAGAGAAAATGAGTACTTTGTATTGATTGTGAATCGACCAATTCATAAAAATGTAATGATTTCCTTACAAAATACTCATCGTGAATAGAAATGTTGAATTTGGGAAGAATCGATCGTATCTGTCCCCTGTGAATTCTATAACTGTGCCTACAGAAACAACTATTATGAGTTATACTTGCTCTGTATCCAAGACAAGCCTTGTTGATAAATGATTCATCTATCCACAGACAAGCCTGGTTGATGAATAATTCATATTGGTAATAATATTGATAGTAGGCCCTATTTAAGACACTTCAAATTTGAAATCATCAACATGATTATTTCAGTCAATGTAGAGAGTGAACCCAAATTTCTGAGTATGGTATGGTATTTGTGTCAAATACGAGTGGTTAGGTTCGGGAGTATATGTGCTTGTCATACAATAAATTGTATCCATCTATAGGCTACATACGGTTTCTAAAACTGTATATACTGTACTGTATGTACCATCTTGCAATGTATATCTATAGTTTGTATACAGTTCCCTTTTCCCCACACTATACTGATAAAAGCCAGCTAAGGTTCTCTCATCTGGGAACTAAACAGTTTACAGAGAAAAACCGGGCAATTCGATAGACGCTTATATAGGAGAAGCCGCCGCCGCCGACGCACAGCGTTCAAGTGACAAGGGTTGGTCACGTACCCAATAAGCCAACTTATAAAACGAGCCTCGTCCAACACTTGATGGGGGCGGCAAGGCGACGCGATCCTACCAGTGCGTGTGAGCAGAGAAGCTCTGGACTAGTGAGAGAAATTCTGCAACTATTGAAGTGAGAGAGAGAGAACCAAAAGATAGTAGGCAAGAAATTGTCAAAGTATTGAAGTGGAAGAGAGAAGTGTGGATAGTGATGGAGAAATATTGTGGAACTATTGAAGTGGGATTAGATTAGTTTGTTCTATAACTTCTCTCAGGGAGAGAGCAGAGTGGATAGTAGTAGAGAAATTATTGTGGAATTATTAGAGTCGGAGAGAGAAGTGTGGAAGTGGAAGAGGAATATTGTGGTACTATTGAAGATAGAGAGAGAAAACTAAATAGTGGGCGAGAAATTGTGGAATTATTGAAGAGGGAGGGAGAAGAGTGAATAGTGCTAAAGAAATTACAAAACTTGAGTCTCAAATGAATAAATTCGGTGGTATATAATATTATTTCATTTTTTAATAAGACGATTTAAAGAAGATCGGTTTGAAGTCTTTTTTGTTGTGGATATTGCCCACATCATCATTGTTAATTGTGCGTGGGTAATGAGGTGGAGAATGGTCATGAGATGAAGAATGATATGGTAAAAATATAAGATGAAGCAGGTATCAAACCCGAAAGTAGATAAGATGGTTGGATTAAATTATTCTATTGATTACACAATACAAAACATTGAAAATAATGAATCTTTACAAGTTTCAACTATAGTAATTCCTGAACATGGATATTTTTCCACAAACACTCAATCGTATGGGGAGAGAGAACAGATGAAAATAAAAAAATTATGTGGTGGAAAATAATAATGATAATTTTTTCATGATAAGTATCTATGATTACATGATACATTGTTCAATTTTTCACACATGAGTGTAGAGAGTATTGTTCAACAAAGGTAGAGTGTTAGGTATGGTGGTGTGAGTTTCAGTTGATGTACTTGAGAACAAATCATGATCATGAAAAATTTCAGAAATTATAACTGTCGAACATCCACAAAATTAATAAAGTAAACAGTAGCATTATTATTCTATTAAAATTTCATATTTAATATGAAGTAGGAGCAATTTATTTTGGTGTTGCAATAACTTATCCATTTTCTAAAAATATCAGGGATATAATAACACAAACAATTTTGATCCGTACCTCGAATTACCATTTTCCAGTGGTTTCTATCAGTGATCATCTCACGTCTATATCATTTGTCAGAGCAGCAGCGTTGCCACTCCATTATATCGCGTTCAATGGTTTGCCTCTTTTATGAAAATTCCGATCGTTAGTTTCAGCAGTTAACCTACTCATACTTTACGTTCTCAGACCATTACGTAGAATCTGCGCTCTGAATCCTTAATACTAAGCACTAAAACTGTAGTGAACGCTCCTAGGATAAATAATTTAGTCGCCTGTTTGTGTAACATTCCACTGTTTCTCTATTACAGTAAAGTGTAAGCATCTCACTATTACACAAGCTATTATAGCACTGGTGGCTCGTGCCCACGAAACAGGTGAAGTGCCCGTATCTTTCACTGTACAGCACTTCACCTGTTTCGTGGGCACGGGCCGCCAGTGTATAGCATCCCAACAAATCCTCTCTTCGTCTTGCTCACTTGTTTTAATTATAATTTCCTTCAATATCTTCTTCTCAACTACTTTTAGGTCCATTTGTATTCTTAATATTCCATCTCACTCAATTCCATATCTTTCATTTTCCCTCTTCTTCTAAATCTCCAACATTCGTTTTGCTATGTTTTGCTCTTCACATGTTGGGATAATCATCGAAAAACCATCAATAGAAATTTCATTAATAATAATACATCACAATCAAAAACTCTATAAAAAGGATATACTTTTCATGGAGATTTCATTCATTCATTTTTACTAATCCATTAGTATAAGAACATTCTTTGAATTCTCGTGAGTAGTTTAAAGTTTCCTATAATTATCAAAATATTTTTACAATCTGAAAAAGGTCTAACACAGCTACTCACATAACTAACATTTGTTTATTGATTCACTGTTAAACGCTGTCCTGAACATATTCAGCTTCTGCGAAATTTCAATCGCCTTATACAATCGTAATTTGTAAATTTGAATTCAAATTTATTCCCACCAACAAAAAAACAGGTAACTCACAGTACAAAACAACGATACAATAAGATTGTTAAAGTTCCAGCAACATATTATAAATATTCTTAGAAAACATTGATACAGCCAAATAAAAAAAATTTATGTAAGAATAGATCTTCACTATTTTAAAAAGATAGAAACTTAAAATAATATGATACTGAGGATGAGCCAGTATTTAAAAATTATTACAGTATCAATAAATAATGTTGGTTTGTGAAATCTCTCTATAATAAGATAACGCATCTTCAGCGAGAACGAAAGTGAAACCTTTGTATTGTAAGTAGTTTTTATAACGAATAAGTGAAATTTGATAATATCCTTGTTTTCTTATTATCAATTATTATGTTTCATGGTATATTGTGAGTTTATATATTGATAGTGTAACCGGGGCTCCCATTTCCCATTCTCATCTACTACGTGGCCTACAACGTATTTATCCTTGTCAATCCCCATATTGTATTCATTTCATGGATTTTAAGTGTTGTATATGAAAATCCAATAACTTATACAAATCAGAGCTCCAGTAATAATTTTTAGCTTGGAATTCGTGAAATTCTCGTACAAAATGCGTTGTAGCCTCGGTGCTGGAGAATATTGGGAATGGGCATTTTGCTAGTGGAAAACCATTCATTTTGTCGATGATTAGTGATAGTAGCAAGTAACGTATGGCAGGCAACCAGTTTGCACTCCATCAGAGCGACGATGAAATATAGCTGGCATTGGACTGGCGAGTGAACGAAACGTTCATCAATTATGAACAGTCAGCGTGGTATGGCCTGTCCAAGCATAGAAGACATTCCGGCAAAGTAAGAAAATCACTCCAGCTCGATCAATATTGAATCAAAAATGATTAATTTGTTCTCAAATTGTAGAGAAGAATGTTTTCTACAATTTGAGACAAAATTCATAATTTTTTCAACAAATATTGACCGAGCTGGAGTCACTTTCTCATCTTGCCAGAGGGTCTTCTTTGCTTGGATAGACTACACAGTCTGTCGATTGGACCAGACAGACTACACAGTCTGATCCAATCTTCGGGGAGCAATGGTCAATATTTACTCGCTCATCAAGGAAGCGCAATCCCTACCTTTTGTCAGTTAGACGTAAACCTCCAACTGAAACCTCGAATGATTATCAATCAGGTCACTCATTCAGAAGTTAAATCCTCATTAGTTTGGCTTGCTAAATAAGTGATCACAATTATCACTACAGCTATAGTTCTCATTCTACGAAAAATATGATAGGCCCCTATAAGTTTCCTACCTTTACATGTTTTAAAATACTGTTAATCTACTAGTGAAAACAAAATGGATATAAAAAGAAAACAATAGGCTATTCATCGCTAAGGAATCAAGTATTTTGGTTACGTTTTCAGAAGAGTTTGATATGTTTCGCACGAGGAGAAAGCATGAAATAATATTGAACATTGAGGATGACTTCCACTCAGCATTGAACAACTCTTAATACAGAATTAATTCTGTCAAGAACGGAAATATTCTCACTTGAACACTGAAAATCCGGCAGATTAAAATCTCCCGTGAATAAAGAATTACCTCCGGCCGGCGAAGAGATAAAAAGCTTGATTGAAAACTGGAAAAACAAGCACATTTGTTACAGCTGGAACTGGAAAATTAACACATTACATGTGCCGAGAGGTTTTCGCGAGCCAAAATGAAGGAAAAAAGCGGTAAAATGTGCTCTCATCTACTACATGTGGTATTTATGGAACGGTATAAGTTGGTTCTGTATATATCTGAGTATATGTGTGTATATGTGTATATATCTGAGTATATCTGAGTATATATGTGTGAGTATTGAATGCGTGTATATCTACATCAGGCCGACACAAGCCGTGACCGAGTTGAAGCGTGAACGCAAACGTACGCGTGCGTGCAAGCAAGAGAAAAAAAGAAAATCCGCAACAGACGCTTGCATAAATATCTTTCTGATGCCCCCCTTATCAGCACAGTTTCACGCCAGTCTGAACTGCAGTGGTACTGCGTTAGCGAGGCGTTCATATTATTATACGTATGTTGCACATGGAATTGTAGGTAGGGCAACTGAAAGAAGGGACTGGAAGACATTGAGGGAAAAATAGACAGCATGCTAATTGCTGTTAATTTGATTTATAGTTGCAGTTATGTCTACAGTGTACTCTAATAGGCTTTCGTTCATTAAAATCTGGCGTTACTGCGGGCGTTTTTTCTGGGGGATTCTAGTAAAATTTAGTATTCCACTCCAATTAATTACAGTCTATGTGAAATGAGAACTGATACTATAGTTCATTAAAAATTGAATTAAATTTGACTTGGCCTTGTGTGGCATGTCTCTTAAGAATTGAAAAAAATCATAGTGGCAAAAAGTTTTTCCTCTGAAAATTATTATATTCTTGAATTTTGAAATTGAATTTCTTTCTTACTGTGAAAAATTCAGCATTTTTGTTGCTATAGCTCCAAAAAATGTTAAAATTTATAACAAGCAGATGAATAATTATGATCCCTTCAATGGCAACAATTGAGGGTCTAACTACGCCCAACGGTATTTTGGCTGGTGTAAATAAAATGAATTACAACGTCAATATAACAACAATGCAGCCAATAAATGAATTGAACCCAATTCCATTACATGAATAGATATTACAAGCTAAAGGACAAACCTTCTATTAACACAGTAGCTTATTGAAATTCAAAACCAGTCTCATTGAGGGGATTGTAATTCAGATTTCAATAAACTGCACACATACACATACAGAGCTTTTGTTTATCTCGTCTCAAGCCATCGTGAATGGACTAGCCTATAGATTCTCCACTTCGAGAACGTTCACTACACAAAGCTGGTTAGTGTTTCTGTTTGTGAGGGTGAGTCGAAAAGAGAAGAGAGAAAAAAGGGAAAGATAGTAAGGGAAGGAGAAGAAGAGAGAGATAGAGAGAGAGAGAGGAGAGAGAGCTGGAGATAGAGAGAGAATGAGAATGAGTGAGATAGGGATTATAATATAGTCTGTCCAAGGACAGGAGACATTCTGGCAATATGAGGAAATGGCTCCAGCTCTATTAATATTGGTTCAAAAATTATCAATTTGGTATCAAATTGTGGAGCTGAATGTTATCAAGAAATTAGAGGCCATATTCATAATTTTCGAACAAATATTAACCGAACTGTAGTCATTTTCCCATCTTACCGGAATGTTTTCTTTGCTTGGACTGACTTTAGTATTGGTGAGTGAATTGCTGAGATATGATAAAAGGCGAAACGAGAAGTGGGGGAAATCGTTTCAAAAGGTTCATCATGAAACAGGAAGGGAAAGAGAGAGATAGAAAGAGACATATAGGATGGAAGCTAAACTGGAAGAAAAGATATGAGAAGAGAACTTGTCCAGGAGACACAAACATTGAAACTGGAGAGAATCCTTTATTGGATTTTACAAGTTTTATCGTTCGATTCAGGACGAATGAGCGATTTTCTCAGTTCGTGCCTAAGTACAGTCTGTCCAAGCAAAGAAGACCCTCTGGCAAGATGAGAAAATGACTCCAGCTCAGTCAATATTGGTTCAAAGATTATAAATTTTACATAAATGTCTAGATCATAATGCTTCATACAATTTGAGACCAAATTGATAATTTTTGAACCAATATTGATCGAGCTGTAGTCGTTCTTCGATCTTTCAAGAATGTCTTCTTCGCTTGGCAAGACTATAATGCTCTCGCACAGGAAGAGTATTTCTCGAGTGGAAGTGAAGTAGATGGAGACCGAATCGAACAAATACAGCGCAAAATGTAAATGGGAAGACCACCTGTGAGAAATGTTAAGCGGACGATCAAAGCTACCCATGAATAGTGGCTGTTCCTCTGCTATGAACGAGATCCACAGAAAATGGATGGGGAAACTCGAAAATCGTAAGTAATTACTCAATTTAGATGGATATGTCTGAATGTGAAAGAATGGCGCACGATGTATGAAGGTAATGATGTGAATGATCAGTTTCATCAAGCTCAGAATGTCGGCTGAATGATGATAACAAAAGAGCAATCAATACGTGGATGTTATGATACGAAATGCAATATTTACAATATAAGACGATAATAACGACACTTGCTTCATGAAATACTTGTCGAGATGTTTCATGAAAAATATATGTCAAGAGAATATTGATAAATTACTGTACGACCATTAATTAAAACTAATTTTGATGAAAATCTTGTTCAACTAATTGACAATTTGTTGAATTGAAGTTTACTTTCCTGCAATCATGGTAAGGAGAAAAATACATTTTTAAAATGAATAATTGACTTTTCAGGAATATTCTTGAGCCTTGTTCACACCAGAATATGGTGATATGAATGAGTAGAGAATGCTTCACAAGGTGTCCCATGGTTAAAGATCTTCAAGCTACAAGATCTACAAGCGTCTAAAGATTAAATAATAAAATTGTAAAATATGCATTATATTGATGACTACAACCATTGAATGATGACTGTCATAATTCATTCATGTAATTCAAGAGCGTTTCAAAAGCCATTTGATAAAGGGGATGTTCCAGAAGCTAGAAGTACTCTTCTGTGAGAAATATGAAACAGACTTGCACGCCATCTGGCGGTTGACTCTATAGGCTGAGTTTCAAAGAACGCCTACAGAGGTCTCTGGGCACATAAAGAGCTCCCTTCTTTTGACGCGTGCCGCCAAGTTATTATTCCAAATTCAGATATATTCGGAATGCTTGATTTACCTTTTCAACATAGATAAGATAAGTAAATTGAATAAACTGTGTTCTTATTGAATCGAGAATAGAGCACGCCCACCAAGAGAAAATGATGTTTGACCTAATGAGCAGCATGCCATAAACTAAGAGAAAACTTCTGTAAACAGTTGCTGGGGCTGATCTATCAAGGATTATTTCTTATAATCCTTATTAGTATGCTGCTACTTAATTCCATCCTATTCCTCTCCTTGACTATAAAATATTGATTTTCATGTGAGAGGCACTTTTTTAGATCGCTAGTTTTTAGAAAATTATTTGTTATTTCAAAACGCAAAGCTGTTCATACAAAATGATTTGTTATACTGTATTTTAATACAGTAGAAAATGGGAAGGAATAATATTATAGCTAAGAGAAACATATCTGACAGGATTTTAGTACTTACAAACTCAGATTAATCTTTTCAATAATACAGAAACCCATCTCTTTAAATAAATCCCATAAATGAAATACAGTAGTATTATACCCTCGAATTTCATCTTTTGGAAATTGTCCATGTATTTCCAAGCTGATTCGTCCATTCTGATTTTTCCAAAATGACCGGATCCATTCCATAGATTGACATGTAGTGAAACAGAGTTTTTACAGAACATTCATCATGAGAGATCTAGAAAGATCCAATAAAAAGTGAGAATCAAGTAAAAGGTGAAAAAGTAGGATACTAATAGATTTTGGTTCGATATCTTGTAGTGAGATCCTGGAGCTGTTTACACTAATTTCACGACTACAAATCATTCATACTGTTAAACAGTTTTAGATAGTTTCCCAAAAGAGGATAGTTGTAACCCTAGTTGTAACCTCATTCCATTCTCACTAAACAAATTATGTTTGAAACTTTTTCACAGCAATTCCAGAAACTAACTCAGCATTTTAAAATCAACCTCAGTTGATCATAGCTGTTGTAAGCAAGTTCATTATGGGAGACTAGGTTGTGTGAGGGTTTCCCTACGTGAGTTCAAATTGAAAATTGAGATAGCTCGAATAGAATCAGAATGGAAGCAAAACAAGCTTTGAATGAAGTTGTTCAACATGTTCAGTTAAACGTTCATCCAAAAAGTGATCACCCGTTGACCAATCTCAGAGGAGAACGCTAAATGCTTCGACAGCATCCTGGAAACTTACTCACAGTTTCACTCTCACTCTATCTCTATATCTTCTCTTCTCACCTTATCTCTATCTGAGTCGAGAATGCGATTTAAATTCTCCGTGTTTCTGAGAACCTTGATGAAAGTTAGCACAAACGTACTCAGTTCGAGGTTGAAGACAGACAGGATTAAATTGAGAGTTTAATTGAAATAGTTGTTCACTCTCAATTTATTATTGATACGAGTATTTTCAAGTAATAGATAGAGTTTCAAATTTTACTGCTATTTCCTCATACGTATTTCTAAGCTCACAAGCTTTTTGTGTTTTATTTTATGAATGAAATTTAAGTTGAATGTCAATTGAATATTGCATAGAACTCCCAGGTACCTGATGTTCCACCTTATTTTATGCAAATTTAACAAGTAAGCAAATAAAAAGTTTTTCAGAGTTTAATTAATTGATTTATTCTTGGTACACTTAACATCGATTATCTTTACAAAGACACAATACATAGAAAATCATTGTACAATAGAATAAGAAGCTCACAAGACTTTTCGTTTGTTCGTGAGCTTTAGGAAAACATATTAGCCAGTTAAATAGACATGTAAAAGTTAAATTAAGAAAAATAATGAAGTATATTAGTAATGAATGAAAGAAAAATTTACGATAAAGTTATAAATAAGTAGAAAACCCCCCCAAAAAAATAAAATCAGTTGAAAATGATCCAAAATTTTCTTGATCCAACTAATTTTCATGTAGATAAAATCTATGTAGATTTTATGATTTCAAAGTTATCAATACAATAGAATATAATTGCATGAAATATCGTTATCGAGATATTATTATCGAATATTTGGTTATCAATACAATATAATAAATGGTAACTAAATGATTACCTTTTGTTTGTCGAGGACTTGCAGAATGTCGTCGACATCCCCCACAAGAACTGATTGTTGACGCAGCATTTCTTCCTCCAGGCTCAGCCAATCACGAATCTAGGAAACAAAAATAGTGATATTCGTTATCAGTATCTTCGAGAGTTCTAGGGTATGGAGGTTGTGAACAAATCAGATTTTGATAAAATTTTAGATCCTCCTCGAAGAGAATTATGTTTACAATATACACTTTTCGCTTGCCTGCTACTAAGTTGAAAAACGGAAGAACAATAAAAATAGATCATTATTGGTTTGAAACTACAGTATTCACGTTGAGGAGAATTGTTGTAGGTGAGGGATTCCTGGAGAAGGCTAGAGTTAAAAAGTGCTCTAGTATCAATGACAAGCAAAAATGGAAATGGATTCAGAAAAGGTATTATCTTGGAGTAGAAGAAGACATCCTTTAAAGAGCCCCATAAAGAGGCATTCAAAGAATATCTTATAACATATTTATGAATATATTATCTCTTATAAAATTCTTATAAGATGATTTATTCCAATTTTAGAAAATATTTCTTATATAGAATTTCTTTATTTTTTATAACAAAGATACGCGCCTCTCTCCGCGTCTACAATCGATCGACTTGGAAGTGAAGAGAGTAGTACAAGGAAAGAAATTCGAGGATTTCCCTTTTTCTATTCAACAAAAATAACAAGACAATTCAATTCATTCATTTCCAGAGTGGACGGAAGACGGAATAAAAATAAACAGAAAATAATAAAGCTTTGTTCAGTTTATTGCTAAGTCCTAAATTAATAGAAAGTCTACCGTTTCCTGTGGTTTCAATTAAACCTGAAAAAAACACAATAAAATTTTACTCTTTGGAGGCGAGTTTTCAATATTCATTTAATTAGAGGTTGGAATCCATAAAAAATCACGTAATTCCGCAGAGTATTTGTTGAATTAATTTTCAAAAGAGTGCGCAAATGATATTGGTTGCCTGTCCACAATAATTTCCCCAAGGAGTTGAAGGAATTATTGGTTTTGCATTGATAAAACTCAGAATATTTCACTGGAGAATTATAATGTCTAGGAATCTCCATAAATGAATTCAAATTCAGTTTTGGGTAAAAATGTGAGTAGCAACAGTGATGAGGTTATCAGATTCTCCATTGCGGGAAAAGTACTGTGAGACTGCATTTTATAACATACAGAGGAGGTAAAAAGCATTATTTTTCTTGTAAGAAATATAAGGCCTTGCGCCTAGCATGATATTAAAGAACACCAACATGTCGATATTACATTTTTAAATGGTGGGGGTCATGACTCAACATGGAGGATGAGAGACCAGATTAAAAAGTGAAAAAAAGTCGGCGAAAGGATAGTTTGTCACAGTGTCAACGAAGGAAATAACAAGAAAGAAAGGATGTGAAAGGGAACGGAAAAATTAACGCAAATGAGTTTTTTTCAAATTAAACCACGGAGTAGGAGAAAAAAGGTATATATCATTTTCATGCACAAATGATGTTCTAGAAATCAGAAGAGACAATTGAACAATCAGCTGATAGTAGGTTAAATCACATACAAGAGACAGACGAAATCACCTAACGTTTTGGCGTCAGTTATATCTGTAGAGCACTTCAATTATAGACATTTTTTCAACTTATTTCAACTCATTCCTATTATTTTACAATCTCCATTTCACTATACTTTCATACCTCGTACAAATACATCTAGTATAAATACAACAAGCACAAGTACACAAGTAAAAGTACAGAAGTGAAAAGAGGGGAAAACGGAGTAGGAAGGCAAAGGAAGATATAGCTGATATGTGTTCCAATAGTGGAAGAGAAAGACGAGAATAGGAAAAGAGTATAAAAAATAAAGACAAAGAGAAAATGAAAACAGAAAGGTGAACAAAAAATACACTCAGTAGGCCTCATTCAAGAAAATGGGGGACAGGAAAAAATTAGATGAACAGAAGAATAACGAGGAGGGACCGAGAGAAATTCAATGGGAAGAGAGTAAGAGTGAAAGGGGACAAAAAATAATTGATGAAGCTCGACGGCCGAATTCGCCATAAGTTAGCAAGGTGTTGTGGAAATGTCAGGGGTAGTCAGTCAGTACAGTGGTAGAAAAGCGGACGTGATGGCTGAAATTGGCTAAAAGGGGGGGAGGTGGTGCTGAAGAAGTAGGAGAAGAAGGATGAGATGGGATCAGTAGAGTAGGAAGAGGTGGTGAAGGAGGTGGAAGAGGAGGAGGAGGAGTAGGAGGAGGAGAAGGAAAAATTAGGGAAGAGTGCTGGGAGGAGGAAGAGGAGGAGGAGGAGGAGGAGAAGGAGGTGGAGAATGAAGGAGGAGGAAGAGTGAGAGCAGGAGTATAAAGTGAGTAGAGGGGTGAAGGGGAAAGGACGAGGAGTAGTCACGGCGGAGGAGGAGGTGGATTGAAGTGAAATAAATAGGTGGAAAAGGAGAAGGAGGGGAACAAGAGAGGAGATAAAGAATGGGAGGATGAGGGGAATGAGTGAGAAGTGATAAAGAGGGATAGATGGGGAAGAATAGGAGCATTGGTGATGAAGAATGTATAGGAGGAGGAGGAGGAGGAGGAGGAGGAGAAGGAGAAGGAGGAGGGGTGGGAGGAGGAAGAGGAGGAGGAGGAGGAGGAGGAGAGGTGGGAGAATGAATTGCGGAAATTGGCCAGCCTTGCCTTAGGTTGACAGCTGGGAGGCATGAGGCAATTTCCTGGGTCGTAGGACCAGCGACAGCCTAGTGGACGTGAAGCGACATTCGCGACACCAACCAGCCACTGCTGCTAATCACTGCTGCTTTGCCACTTGACACTTCTCAATTATAACTTGACTACAGCTTCCCAAGGAAATTCGGATTTAGTTTGGACATAGAATTGATCTAAAGAAATTTTATTGAGCCGGGAGGTTTCGGCTATTATTTGATGGGCCCAACAACGGTATTGAATTTTATGCCAGTTGCTAGAACGCCGATTGAAATTGATTTTTTATAATCATTAAATAACTATAATTGAACAGGTATTGTGGGTTTAGTATCAATTCCGAGTATGGATTGATTTGCTAATTTGTTCTACAGGTATTGATTTAAGCATGGATAAAACTTCCTATTAAAATTGTAAAGTATTTGTACCAATTCTGCTAATTTTGTAATAGAAAGCAGTGAATAATAATCCATAGAGAAATAGAGGTAAGCGATTAGGATGAACCTACAGGTTTGATAAGACCTTGATTATACGTTTTATCCGAATCAATGAGATGGTGACAATAATGATTGAGTTTGATCAACTTGGACAATTATAATGAAATTTAATAGATGTAATGTTACAAAATTCTAGGGATAGGTATTTTTGAATTTATCAATGAACTTGCCAATTGAGAAATGATATGAAGAGAAAAGATTTATGGTAAACATGAAAAGAGGAACAGACAAATAGATATAGAATTATGGAAATAAGGCGTAAAAAGTGCTGATTTTGAAAAGTATCACTCTACAATAAACATTAGAAAACCTGAAGAGGTGTTTTAAGGTGAACCAAAGCTAGTGTAGTTGTATGATAGGTAATATATTGGAATCAACTATTCAAGTGTAGGCTAAGTAAAAACACTTATAAATGAGACCGTACTTATGTTATGTTCTTCAAGAATTTTTTCGTATAAGTTATGACATACATTTTACTATAGGAAAACAATCCTACATAATTATAACATCCAGTTCATAATTCAGTAAAAACTAAATAATCGAAAATGGGGTTGAAAAGGTAAGCAACAAATGCTTCCAGCTGTTCCCGGTTGTTGCGAATTAATTTCGTTACCAGATGCTATTAAAGTCCGAACAAGGCATTGCAGCAGTAAAGAGCAGGCAGCTATCGAACGAGCTGCAGTACATCCAGGAGACAACAGAAGACCTTTAGGGAGTTGGGGACTCGCCACGAAAGAAAGGGCACGAATTATTGAGCCCGGTCTCCGACTACAACAGGCTTGTTTCAATAGAAACTCGTGTTTCCCTGTCCCTGCCGAGCGCGTTATTGATTTCAAAGACATTATTAATTTCCTTCAGTGGATAATAATAATAATAATAATAGGAAGTATGCAGCAGCTGAGCAAATAAATTCAAAACTTTGCCTATAGTTTTAAAAACTTATCTAGTTTTTCCTTCGGATTTAAGTGTTTAATGAATAGAAAAATATTATAGAGGATTTTGGAATATAATTTGTTGCATGATTATGAATGTGTAATACGTAACATGTATTACATTGAAAGAATCTATCCACTTCTATCATTATAAAAATCCAACCATCTATATTGACAGAATAAGAGGATTGAGTATTCACATTTAATTACAACTCGGTGGAAGAGTCATTCATGAAGACAAAAACTCTATATTTGCACAGTACATAATTACAGAACTATGAAAATAGCATATTCAGTGCATAATGGGGCATCAACGCTTATTAACTCCTACTGGTTCTGAATACAATAGAAAGTGGAACATTTTTACAATTTTTTATAAGGCAATAAGCAACATACCATGGACAGTATCACAGTGACATCATAATAATCTCTCTAGTTCTAGTTTTCAATTTTTTTGCACACAATCATAATTATAATGGAAAATAAACTGAAACTTGACGAAAAGCAATCGAAATTCTCCCTCAGACTGCAGTGGAGTAAAAAACATTCTTCGTACGCAGTAAAATATGTGTGTAACTCGGAATTGGAGGGTGAAATAGCAAGAGTTATGAGAGGCGTAACTGTGGTAAAGAGATGGCTGGGGACAAACTACAAAGGGGAGCATCTGTGGTGGAGCAGATGAACGAGACAATAACTCCTTGTAATCTCTCCCACACAAACTGCACCCGTACTTCATAATTATCCACAGCAAACGACTAAGTCTCCAGGGATTTTTTGCTCCAAAGGCGATGAATCATGAAGAAAATTCAAGTTTAGTAGGCGCAACTTGAAGAATCAATTTGAATACAATGACCAGAAAAAGTAATAGAAATACACAGTAAGCTTGAAAGACGTTACAATAACGAAACAACTGATGAAACTGTATTTCACAAAGTGAAGTGTATTGTGTCTCCTGTATAGACTCAGCTTGCACAATTGTGTAGCATTCTGTTCCATAGTGTGTTTTTGTGGGCCAACTGTATTGGAAATAAACAGGAAAATAATAATGAACTATGTATGAAGACTTGAGACAGTAAATAGGAGATAGGATCAAACTTGAAATAGGTATACTATTTAATGACTATACTATACTATTAATAGGTAAAACGGATAATGAATGTCTCAGTCTCAGATAAGTCAGGAAAGCAGTCTGAGAAAATAATCTGTTTGTTAAGGTCTCTGCTCTCGCAGATCACTCGCCGACTGTCATGACACAGCTGAGAATTGATCACATTTTCTTTTCTAGTACTTTGGTCAATATTTGCAGTCGCAGAACTCCTTTGTTATATTTATACATTCATCATTGGAGATTGGATTTGGTTCTTATTATAATGTTCCAGCAGTTGGTGTGATGGAATATCTAATAAGTCTTCCAACTTTAACCTTAATTTTTCTACCGCCAATTTTGTTAGCGTCTGTTAAATCTTTGTATAACATGAGAGGCCAATACTGAAAGCCAACTCGATCTCGAGTAAAGTACCAATGGTGGATGCCAGCTTGTAGACACGCCAAAGCGTTGGAGAGGAAAACTTGCAATGCTGGGGTGAAATGGCGTACACACCTAATGGGCCTGAAAAATCAAACGCTTTCGGAAAAGTGGTGTCCTGAGAGTAGACCTGATTCCTGTGCCACGGAGGGAGGAGCAGTGTAATAGTCGCTTGTCACTAGTGACTTAGCAAGCTGGTCACTTGTGATTCCATGCAGTCACTTCATGGCTGGCTGCAAGCCAAATGATGAGTCAGCATTGGGGTTTATGTCACCCAGGAAAATTCAGGATTTTCTACCTCAGCTCTTCAATGATCTCAAATGATTTTCGATCGTTAACCAATAAAAACAAAAACTGATGATTTATTATTGGAATTGGAATTTTCGCTTTTCTAGACTGATGCCACATCATAATTAGTTTTACAATGATCAATCATACAAACATTTGCACTTTCTCTCACATCATTTTTAGTCTTATATTTCAGCCTCTTATAATATATTTCTCCACTTTTGATTCTCCAAACTCTAGAGCACTCCTACCTCACTTTCCTTTTTTTCCCCTCAATATACATTTGCTACCATAACAAGCGACTCCTGCTTTAACAACCCACCTTGCCATACATAATCCCTTCCCTAGGCCATTAAAAAATGTCAAACTTTCCCTTCTCCTTCTTCACATACGTTTCTCGACTTCCTTCTTCGATAAACCCTTCTTCCTGTTAAATCTTTTTTCTTCTCTATTCCCCATCCTCAATTGAACTTCACCTTTATGCCATTTATTTTCTCTCTTTTCCTTATACTCATCTTATTTCTCCCCATCTCCATTCTTACTCCAATCGAATATAATTGCAAGCTTCTTTTTTACATTCTATCCTTCGTGTTTCTCTTCCTCATACACCTTCTCACTATAATGCATCTTTAACGTCTTCTCTCTTCTTCTATTCTTCCCCTATCCATTGATTCTCATTGTCTTTTTACTCTTATAAGCCATTCTCCCACTTTACTTCAATCTGTTCACACTTCTATACAAGTTTTCATCTCAATCATTAATTATATTTCCTTCTTTCCATCTTCATAATTATTACACACCTGTTCAAATTAAATCTTTCTCTGTTTCTCCATTTCAACACAATCTCCTTCGTCTCTCTTGTCTCATTGTCTCACTTTATTGTCATCCTTATATCCCTTCTCAACTATCCTTTTCTTTTTCTCCACCCTGTTCTATTTTTAAATGGCCTCTTCTTAATGGCCATCTTACTTTGTATCCTAATTCCTTCTTTCCCACATTCCTCACATTCGAACTTTTTCCTACTCTTCCCATCTATTCTTCACTTCCTTCTCCCTTTTCATTCCAGTTTTCGTACTGCATTCCATTCTCTCCACCCTTCCTCTTTATTTTTCCAATCTCCTTTCAACAAGTCTTTCACTCGCTCCTATTCATGTATTTTTCTTACACACCTTTCCTTCTCTGAGCATCATGAAACTACTTTACTGCTTTACTCTTATGTTTTCATATCCTATTCACCATATAGCATTTGCATTCCGATTAGTTTTCCTCCTTCAACTCATCATCTGACTCTAAACTTTTTCCTACACTCTACATTTCACATTCAACTCATTTTCTACATTCTATTCTTCGATATTCCTCTTCTATACATCCTCTTTATTCCAATCACCACCTAGAAGTAGAAATCTTTCTACAACATTTTTCCTCCTTTACCAACCATCCCTTCTCCTAATACACTACACTCTCTCCAATCTACCTTCTTCCTTCAACCCCACTTTCCTGCTTCTACTCGCCTCCCCTCTCACTCGAATAAACCGATTACTCCCTCCTAATGTCGTCGAAATGCTCTTGCACATCTCGATCACTCGATAACCTTGTTGGAAAATGATTCAGAGTCAGAACAGAATCAATTACTGTGCGGCACTGATAACGAGGAGAGCAGTTTGAAGTGCGAGGGCTTCCTATTTCGAAGGGGTGCAAGTGGATGGGATCACGGCTGCAAGTGTTGGCACAAAAGCAAACATCGGTTATGAATACTGCATCTTCAATCACGGCTACTGTTTGTACTGATTTTGTATGAGAGGGTATTATGTCACATTGAATTTTCTTTACAAGGGTTTCAGTACTCAAAGTGAAAAATAAACATGATGTAACCCCTGAATAATCTCGTTGAAACATGTTTTCCTCCCCTCTAAGTTTCAGGCACAAAATATTTTCTGGATGGTCATTATTACAGATACTGTATAACCACTCTGTAGTCAAGAATCACCTTTTGTTAATAAAGTTTGGAAATCCAATAGTGGACTTTTTTAACATGAATTGACACAGTTTCATCTACTTTAGGTGGATATCTGGTTATTTTGGCGGTTTGATTACCTAATCAAGAACTTTGAGCTTTTTGAAGTCATCTTTTAAGAGAATGTTGAGAAGAGAGAGAGAGACGGTAAGAAGAAGAATAAGTTGGACCTATAACAGAGACGCACAAATGCCTAACCTGTGAAACAAAAATAAGTAACTATTGAAGAAAATATTCTATGTGGTTGTAGAAAAATAGTATTTCATGTTCATAGTGTTCACTTTGTTATTAGGGCTACAAATATAGGCTATAATAGTTCAAGATTTTCCATCATAATAAAGCTCGATATCATGTTAGTATATAATGTAAAGTAGTTGATTTCGTTAATTTTTCTTTAAATTCACCAAGATTCAAATCTCTCAGAAACATTCACAAGCAGTAGTTTTCATCAAGATGGAGTACTTGATTGGTCCACTGCCCCGCTGTATCACACTGAATAATCCAGTTTTGAATCCCTAAATAAGAGATATTCCATACATATAATTCAGTCTACTCAGTAACAGGTTACGCAGTTCCATTATATTTGCTTTATGTGTGAACGTAATTCATTTTAGACGCAGTTTCACGATTAGGATAACTCTTATTACTAATCCAAGAATGATAAGGTAGTCATGATTCCACCATGACGCACAACATTATCATATTTTCGTTAGCATTTCTATTTTCCAGTGAGCAGCACGTAAAAGACGGTTACACAGACAAATCAAATAAAAAAAAATGAATTTTTGTCCACGTCTAAAAAAGAGCGAAATAGAAGGAAATATTCACGGCGAAATTGGAAAGGAAGCACAATCTTTTAGAAAGAACAACTGAAGATCTTGACAGAAAAGGCAGCAAGAAGAATAAAATAAGACAAAAACGTCATTATATTTCAAATTGAAAACTATATCACAAAGTAATTCAATTAATTTATGAGAGAATAGGACGAAATTGGAAAAAAGAAGTACAAAGAAGTAAATCATGTAGGCTAAATCGAAAGTATCAATACTGTGGTACCAGACCAAAGGCAATTCACGTTAATTTGTCTTTTGTAATGAGAAATAGACAAGAAAATTGAACGAATTACACAAAAATGAATAAGTCACGAACATTACAGTGATGAATTATAGAGTAGAATAGGATTATTACCAGACTGCCCAAAATGAAACAGTAGGTGTACTATAGTGATGGAAAGGCTGATAGAAAGGGAAAGTGATTGAATTCATCATCCGAAAAGTATAAAAACTAAATTAAACCTCGCCGTTTGTTAGGGCATGCGATGGATGGCATTTTGCCGTTAGAGAGAGATATTTCAAAAGAGTTTTAAAGAGCGAATGTGTCCTGTACATCAAAACCACACACACTCTCTCTCCTCACCATACTCTCTCACTTCTATTTCTCCTAACTAAGTCACTCTATCACTGACTTTCTCCATCTCATTCTCTTTCACTATCTCTCTATCTCTCAACGAGTGTTGTTCTCTTTGGTGGAAACCTAGTAGAAGGGGTTGCCTCTACCTATCTACCGTACACTAACCACCAAGCACACGACAGGGGAGCCCTGTGCAAAGATAGGCCCATATTTATATAATGTGGGTTCCCCGTCTGCAACTCCCATTGTCCTCCGCTTGAATGGAGCGAGCGAGAGAGAAAACGGGGTGCAAAAAGAGAAAGAAGAAGAGGGAAAACAGGGGAACAGCGATCCAGGTTTGACGTGGATGCTCTGAAGGGGAAATTGATGTTCGCTAGAGCAGAGCACTGCTTGATGTCAGTCCACATTCTCACTCCTCTCCCATCCACTCACAATCTCTCTCAATCCACTCAATCACTCTCTCTTTCTCATCCAAACACTCACTCTCTCTTTTTTCTATTCTCCGTACAGTCGCTCCCGCCTGTTGACGACCGATTTCAAAGTTATAGTACGCGCTAGCTGAGTAGATACGCCGTCTCAATACACATCCCACTGTAACAGGACTCTTCTCAGCATGGGCGAACTTTACCTCTTTTACAACACTCATTCATTTTTCTCCTCTGCTCGGACTTTAATCGATCATCCAATCCACAACGTAAATGATTGTTCTATTGTTGGAAGCGGGACAGTTCTTGGAAGAGTTCGATGGAACAAGTGTATCTTCAATTAGAATGGAATTTATCGATTTAAGTACCTGACTGTTACATTTTTCTTTGAAATTGAGAAATATCCCTTAAATCATTGTACAACTGTATTCATTGGGAACGGCATTGCTCTTGGAAGAGTGGAATGAAACAATTTCAATTGAAGATGAAATTAATCAATTATTTCAAGAGCTCGTTCTAAAGTCGATTAGAGTAGAATTGGAATGGAAAAATGTAACGCTGCAGAAAAATAATTGCGATACTTGATAACGTTGAATAAATTAATATGCCTATTAATTTTTCTTGCTATGCTAGTACTACAAGAATTATTGTTTGGATGACTATTCTCGAATGAAAATTGAATTATAATAAATTGAGATTTCTGTAATATGAGGAATTATCATATTGTAATATTCTTTACAATATTCCTCTATTGATGTTGGAATAAGATGCGGTGAAATCTGATAATATACTTAACATTTTCACAGAAATGGATAAAATAAGATTAGGAAAATCTTTTCAACAGAATATAAAAAAATTATCAACGAAGATGTTGAATTCAAACAGCACATCTCAATTTCCTCGACATTGATCTAAACGAAATTGTTGGCCACCGACCAACAACTACTTATATTTCTGTAAAGATGGAGACTCCAACACCGCAGGGGGTATGTTTGTTGTGCGTGTACGTGTTTATGTTTGGGCACATAATAATATGTGCCTTTGTGTGAGTTCACCGTAAGCCATTACAGAGCACTGAGTTGAAGACAGCAAGTGAATGCATGTTGGCACGTTGCTTTTCTGATATAGTCTGTTCAAGCAAACAAGACATTCTGGCAAGATGAGAAAATGACTCCAGCTCGGTCAATATTGGTTTAAAAATATAAATTTGGGCTTAAATGGTAGATCAGAATGTTTTCTTCAATTGGAGATCAAATTTATAATTTTTGAAACAATATTGACTGAGCTGAGGACATTTGCCCATCTTGCCAGAATTTCTCCTTTGCTTGGACAGACTATAGCCGTGGGGACCAAATGTTGCATTCGGATCACACCAGGAATCCACTAATGTGGAATGCCGTGGTCACCATGAACTGTTGCGGTGGCCTTTGCTGTCCCTTCCATGGCCCTCCTCCTCCCCCCTCAACATCACTCTGACCCCTTATCCAATTTCCCAAGTTTTGTACCCTGTTAGATAGTTTACTCCTGATGCAATGTACATAGAGGAATTAATAGTCTGCTTCTGCAGGAAATGTACTTCACATACAACCACCATTATCCCATTCACGTTCTTCACACCTTACCTGATGGAAAGTATTATATAGAATAAATTAACAGTCTTTTTCATTCCAAGTTACTGTAAATAAAACCACCCTTAGTAGTTCAAACTAATAATTTCTTCATACCAAACGATAGACGAGATACTTTTCTACAATTTGAGACCAAATGAGACTTTTCCCCATCAATGGCTTCCAAGGTAAATCGCATTAGACGGATCCAAGGTAGATCGCAAGGTAGAGACGCATTTCAACACAAAAAGTCGCCTTTTTCTCGGTATATAGGAATGGGCTCAAAGTACTCTAGGTGATGGAATTCTTCAATTTTGACCAAATTCAACATATGATATACGACATGATATACGTCTTTTCAAGCTGAAAACAATGAGCTATAGCTTATCAGGATACGTTCACTCTTACGAAAGTCAGGGGTGTCCAAATTCTATTATCCTTGAATGTCCTTTGTATAAAAAATAATTTGGATTTAGAGCAGTGGAGTATTTATTCTGATGGTAAGTGATCCAAGTTGACTACGAAATACAAGATAGGCTCTATTTGAACTTAAAATGTCTAACATAACATCAAAATGTTTAAAAAACCACCTGTAGCCTGTTTTATTTTTGGAAAAGTGATTGTTAATGTTCCAAAAATTGGTCAAATATAAATTTTTTTGCACTTTCTGAATTAAATTTTTTATACTCTACAACTTTTAGGGAAAGGGGTAATACATTTCTCTGTTACTTTATGAGCTAAAGAAGAATTTGAACAATTTTTGGAAAATTTGGAAAAAAATTATGTTTTTTGAATGAATGTAAAACGTTATCTATTAGACCGATTTTTGTTTTCTTTTTTCAATCGGCGCAGAATTTTGTCCTCTACAATCTACTATCAGAATGTACCTATAAAAATGTGGACAGTTTTTTAGTCATATGCGAAAAACTAAAAAAGTTCATGGTTTTCTGGCTGTCAAAAGTTTTGCGGGGGGAAATTTTGTGTGCACTTTTCGAATACACATTATTGGGACCCTAATGAAGCAATTAAAACAATAAAATCGCATACACCACCTTTTGCAGAAATTAACCTTACAAAATTCCCTGCGTACTGGACTACGATGTAACTTACAAAGAAAAAAAAATCATTCATAGTAATGTAACTGAAAGTTCGTTTAGGGAAATCAACTAAACACAAATAAAACTAAAAAACCATACTAATTTTTTTCACACCGCAATAGGAATTGAAACTCCTTTTTCAAATAACATTACTCACAATTTCTGCCGACATCTTAAACTAATCTATTCTTGAGATTGACTAATAATTCACCTGTTATTTTTTAATACTAATAATAAGCATTTAATTCTTCAATCAGTTATTTGTAATTGGTAGATAAGGTACAATGATCACGGAATCTCAATACTCAAATACACAAAAAAAAATATTCTGAGCTCAGAAGAAAGATCAGAAACATATCAATGTTAGGCAAATAGCAATAGGCGCAAAACATTTTTGGAAAATAATACTCTTTTGAACTCATGTTTCAGAGTAAGGGCAGCTAGAAAAATAAATTTTATTCAATAGAATAATTGAATTCTCTCTGTGGTTGATTAGAGAGCTCGAGAATTGTACAAATTTCAAGTAATTAAAAGTAATACTCTATTTAATTCGCTGAGCGCATTTCCAACTGGATCAATAGGACCGTCAGTCGCTCTGAAAGAACTTGAACTGACACAGATTAAGGTTTCTGACAGATTTCCAACTTGTCAAGAGAGCGGAGTGAATTAAACGGAAGTCACCAAATTCAATTATAACGCTAGAGAGATTTGATTCAGTCACAACCAGTAGAAATAGAATGGGGGATTCAATTCGAAAAATACGTAAATTGAGCGACAGTATTTCTGCTTTTGCAGATTATTGACAACAAAATATGGTATGAATAATGAAAAATAAATTTTCCTACTACTGTATTTAATACCCTTTTATTGGAAATTATATCGTTTATTGATATTAGTTTGATAGGAAGTTTCTTGCGATGGGTAATGAAAATTAATTTGCTCTTGGTTCCCAAAGACAAAAAAGTAAATATTGCAGAGCTTGAAGTTGAAAGTTTTCGTGAACAGTTACATAAATCTTGGATAGGGATCATATAGGGATAATAAATGATGTTGACAGAATATGGTAAAACAATACATTTTAGATTAAATATTTTTTCAATTAATCAAAAACGGGATCAACATCTTGACGAATTTTCAGAAATTAATATCATCTCTATTTATGGTCAAAATATCAATGATTTTGATTTTATCAAATGATTTCCTTCTACTAGGCCTACTTATCACTACCATCACTAATGATTTCTTTCCCTAATGAAAAATAGAATTTTAAGCCACACGTGAACTAAGAATTTTCTGCTGATAGAGGACTGGATTTTATTGTACATGCGGATTTAATCACGAAGAACCAAATGACAACCAAAGATAATTGGAGATACCAATCATGTGAATCATGGAGAACCGTGCAACTGGAATTTTGAGCAAGTTACTATTCATTGCATCGTCTTCAGCGAAACGAGGGAATAATTTTTAAATTTCCAACGAGGTGTCCAAGAACAAAATCGATGGAATTCTTTCGCATCCAAGGCTTCGAATAAAGCTTTCTGGAAGAATTGAGCCATCTCGAATAAGGGATGAACAGCCCCTCGATAAGCCTCATCCGAATTATCAGTTCCAAGCATTAATATTCCAATCGGGTACATCGTCCATCTTCTTTTCACACTTCATGGGCACGGAAGAGATAAGGGGATTACCATTTTACACGACGAAAAGACTGAAAACTCGTCGATTCTTGATTCATAGAGCCATAAAGTTCAGTCGACCGAATAAGTTATTATAATTTATTTGATCGGATAAGAATAACCACTGTTATTTCAGTGATATTTCATCTCGATTCATGAACTAGGTTCACTAATATTAGAGATTGAGACAATGATTCTGGCACCATTTTTGAAATTATAATATTAAATTAAAATTATAAGATTTTTTGAACTTTTTGAATTGGATATTAGAAACCAAAAATTCACATGTATCTCTTTACTGCCTCACCCATCTATTCTCTAAAATAGATATTGATAGAGTATTTTACAAGGGCGTATCAAGGATTTTTTCTAGGGGGGGCAAGCCAGATTTTGTTCCCGCAAAATATAAGAAAGTTAGGGGAGGACAGTCTGGTATCGGACACCTTAGCTTTTTCCATAAAATAAAAAACAGGATAATTCAAAATAGGGAAGAAAAGTGTTTAAAATTCACCTTAGTTCATATCTCACATAATACTTGATGAATTTACTATAATATTCATTCCAACAAATAAACATGAGGGAATCAATTGGATCTTGCAAATCACCTCATTCTAAAAGTGGCGGGTGGTATCGGACATGCTGTAGAGGGTGGTATCGGACAAGCAAAAGTAATAATAAAATAAGTTTTTATCGATATTTTCATAAACATTGGTGTTTGAAAAGTATTAAAAAAAAGATTAGCCGAAATAAGTATAAAGTATTAGAAAAAAGTTGAAAGTACTGATTACAAGTTTTTTTCCACACACAAATCACAAGCGAAAAATAATTTCTGTCCTTCCAAATTGACACATTTTTCGAGTAACCATCAACCAATTTGGTGGAATTATTTGCTTGGTAAACTACTTGGTAGCCTACTTGTATTTTTTTAGTTGAAAAATATTGTTGCCTATAACCTTTCTTATAATAATGTTCTGGCTAGTTGAAAGTTGAATAGACATTGTTGATACCATCAGTAAATACAATTAAGGTTTGAAAGCTATAACAATAACTTACTTCATTTTGACATTAGAACCACAACAACCAAACATGAAAGAATCTGACTGAAAATAATTGCAATTTAAATTCATTGACAACGCTGATATTCCATTACCAAAAACTCAACTGAATATTGAAGATGGTCAAGTATTCATTGGTTTAGTAAATTGATAGATAATAAATTAATCATAATTTTGATAATAATATGTATAAATTGTAATAAAATTATTAATCTTCCATGTAGTTTTATGAGGTTTTGCACCAAAGAACCCCACATTTAGTTTGAAATGTTTAGGCTATATCAGAAAGTTTATTATTCAATAATTATTTCTGTTCAATAAGTTTTTGGAGTAAATTCGATCTTCTAGGTGTCTATACCCTTAAGCCATGCTCGGATTAAGTTCATCAGCATTATAACTTTTTTAGGAAGCATTACGTCACAATTTCTCCTGGAATATGTTCAAATACCCAATCCAAGCAGGGTACAAAGAGTTAAAATTGAGTTACCTGATTTTTCTTAACAGTAGTTATTGTTAATGAATCAATTGAATAAATCTACTCCAAACACTCATTGGAAGGGTGAATGGTAATAGCTTACAAACTAGCTAAACACAAATAATCCATCAACATTTTATAACTGGACTTTGGACTATACATTAGTACACAACTAACAATATGGCTATTCAGCAGTGTATGAGATTATTAGAAAATGTAGAGTTCAAATTTCAAAAGACCCCAGATTCAAAAGAAAGTTATGAAAAAATTTCCAGCAAATACAAATTTCAAAGTAAGCTCATATAGATCAATCAGGGTAAAATTAAATAGATATAGTTGGACTAAGATTAGGCTAACATCATTCTTGATGAATTTTCTGAGAAATCATCTAATTCTCTCTTATCAATCTGGTCCTGGTTTTCCTTTGAAAATCGACGATGGATACTCATTAAGCGCAACACCGTCAATCTTATTTCCTCTACTATTCCTCTACTTGAGCCATGTCTTCACCCTATGTTAACTTTTGCTGCGTTTGATGAGAAGACATTTAGAATGAGCAGACCATGCCTAGTATTTGCCTTTTCCAAAGAAGCTACTTCAATTTCCTTGAACTCTATTTTTTTTCAAATAGTCTACATTATACCACAGTTTCAATTCCACGGTCATGGATTCTAGCTCATAAAACTTTATATGGAAGATTTAGAATGTTTTTTTTAATTCTCTGGAGTTGCACTTCATTCAAAGGAAGGAGAAGTGAGAAAGAGAAAGCAAGAGTATTCTCATTTGAAAATATGACTTCCAATGACTGATTAAGAGAGTCAAAATAAGGGATTATCATTGAACTTCTCCAGTATTCAATTGGTAAATTGGATTCTCAGATGAAGGATAACTTCCTCGAGTCTCTGATTTCAAAATCTTCATGATTTAGTTGAAAATGACAAAAAAATTATCTGTTGAGTTCTAGGGGGGGAGGATTATCTGCCCCCCTGCCACTGCCTGCATACGCCAATGGCACGTTAGAAGTCTGTCACTAGACAGAGCAACTATATAAAAAGTTAATAAAAATTCATTTGGTTGAATGATGAAGAATTGGTGAATTATTAAAATTTTTCCGTTTAACTGGCTAACCCTTTTAAGGAAGGAGAAGTGCCAGAGAGAAAGATTATTTTCATTTGAAAATCTGACTTCCAAAGAATGTATGGAGAGTCAAGATTAGGAATTATCAATGATCTTCTCCAGTATTCAATTGGAGACTCAGATTGAAGTTTTACCCCTGTGAGTCTGTGACTTCGCAATCTTCACAATTCAGTTGTGAATTTTTTCTAATTTGATGATAATAATAATTTATAATTGTATTTTATGACATTTATTCAATTTTATTTCATTTATTTTAGCTGTGGATCTATTTTTTAAATAACAAAAAAATCGGTCAACTTCTACCTGGATACTACTACTTCTACTGGATCTACTTCTGCCTAGATACGCCCATGGTATTTTATAATGATTAAAAATGTTAATATTAGAATGTGAAGGATATAAAACCACAAGCGAATTGCATTTTCCATAATTTTTTTTCTCCATCTTACTTTTTCCTTTCTCACATTTTTATGCTCAATTTTTACCGACCCATTATCACGACTTTTCTTATTTTGCTATGATGATTCATAAACTGTTTAGAATATCTCAATAGCTTTAAGTAAGCATTTCCTATTCTCATTTTTGATCGGATAAGAATCATCTACTGAATCTACTCAATCTGAGAAGTGGACAAGAAATACATTCAAAAAAGATAATAGAAAAAGATGAGTTTTCAAGTTTACAAGTTACTATATCACAAGACTTGAATTGAAAATAATAATCGGATGGAGATTGAAAATGTTTACGCAGAGTATAGCAAAGCGAAAGAGAGAAATGGAAGATACTTCGGTTATTATTTGCGAATTAAGTAAGAAAGTGATACAGAAAACCAAATTGCTGTTCAGAGTGAAAGCAGAAAGCGAAACACGATTAAAATAAAACGCACCTCTTGAATATAACGTCTCAGCGCACTAAACGGAATAAGAGGGCGAGCTTCTTTTCATTATGAAAATTAAATGCTTGTGGAGTTTTATCTCGGAACTTTTTTCAATTTCAAACTTCTTTGGGTCCGGAAAAACTAGACCAGAAAATCTGACAAAACTCTGCGCTAGAGGCAAAGGAAAAGGAAGGCGTTTCATTAAAAAAACCAAACGTGGAAAGTTCTAGAAGTATTCTTGGGGTTTTCAAAGGGTTATTGAAATTTTCCAGCGGATGAGATTGAAATTTCGTAGAAGCAATATGTGTGGAGGGACTGCATCTACATCGTCTTTAGCGAATTTTCTTGTTAGTTTCCACAACGATTCGTTCGGAAATGAATAGAGAGAAGCTCAAGGAGTTCTAGGAGAAAAACTAATATCTTGGGAAAAATTCTCGTGCACAATCAGTTTCACGTTAGCTTCGGTGTAATAATTTATTTGGAAATGGAAAGAGCTCGTTCTTTGTGGAAAGCTACTGTGTTGAGAAAATTAGAATCCATATTCCAAGCAATATCAATTTTTGAACGTTATGATGATTCAAATGATCTATTTCTACAATACTCTAATCATCGATGAGAGAAAAATGACGAGCTTTAAGCTTCAAAGCTGTTTTTTTCACAAACTGTTCTGACAAGCATTTAACCCATTACTATGTTAGAAATGTTGATATTAATAGTATTGTTTTATGAGAGAGATACACTCGTTAAATAATAGAAGAATCTTGTATCAAGTCTCCAGATATTTCAATTATAAGTTTTATCCACGAAGCTAATGATGAACAGATTCGAATAAAGATGCTTGAATAATTATAATAATTGAGTATCAGACTTTTCTCCAGAATTCCTCAATGATAACGCAGACGCTTACCGAGGAAGGTGAAGTTTACCAATAAATTTTAATAAAATGTTTGCTGATTCAAGTCTATCGGACGAGCAGAAATAATGGAATAAGGCGAGCAGTGGAAATATTACGTGAAAAAATAGAGTAGAGATGAAATAAGACGAAATGACGAACGAAACGTGATCACGGGAGACTTTCTAGGCCGAAGTTGGATGGAGGGTGGAGGGAGGCTTAGAGCCAGAGGGGATCTCTAGCAATTCAGTAATTCGAGGAGCGAGCTCTCCTGGGGCGAAATGAACGAAAAAAAGAATGAAAAGAAGGAAGATGAGGATAAAAATAAGAAAGAAAACAAAAAGAAGAGGGGGAATGATCCAGGGAGAGAAAAATCCCGGGTCACTACATGATCATTGGCGTTATTGGTGAGCTTGAGAAAGGAGTTGGATGGAGAAGAACCATTCTGAAGGTTCGGAAATCAGGATGTGTTCCTGATTTTATCCAAGACCAAACTGTATCATACTTTCAACAATAGGCAGTGATTCCTGTAGGTTGTAACTGTGGATGAATGAATAGCTGTTCGTTTTTCCTCTATTAAAGATCGATTTTCAGAACAAGTGGCATCTAACAAGGTATCTATCTAGTAACTACTTCAAGTGGTTGATATAGTTCACACAGTACAGTCACAAAACAGGATAGCTGATAAAACACACAGTCACTGTAGAATACACAACGTTATTATTTTAGTGTATTGGAACAGGGTGTCTTATCAGCATGCGCATTCTAGGTTGTGCTTCTCAAATACTACTTAATATCAGTTGAAATAGAGATAAATGTTGATATTTTTTGTAAAATACTATTTAACCAGTTTTTCCAAAGTTCTATACTCAAATCAATGATATCAGTTTCATACTCAATAACAGTTGAAATTAAGATAGAAAAATATTAAATTTTTGGTAAAATACTAATAAACCAATTTTCACCAAGTTCTATAATTCAAAGAATATGTATGCAGGAATCTGGAAGTCACAAATGAAAACTCAACGAATTTTGGAAGTTATGCACTCGTATTTTAGAGATTGGGCGCCACCAGTATATGATAATACGAGAATGATTGAGATTTACTTGAACAAAAATAATTTTTAATAGATTAATTATTAATAGAAACTTATTTCGAAGTAAGGTTTCCATGATTTGAGATGCACTCACCTGATGAATGGACTTGTCAAAGGAGGCGAGAAGCGTGAGCCGGGTTGGTGTGGGGGAGGCAGCGCTAGTGGAGGGGGAAGATGATGCGGTGGGGGAGGGGGCAGCCGGCGTCTGCACTTCCACCGAGCGCACATTGCGGCTGCTTGCAGCTCGCGAACCCCCGTACAATCCTGCAAACGAAACAATCAATTAGACTGCATCGAGTGCAAAAAAATACAAGCACGTCAAAATAATGACAATAATATAACACTTGTCAAATAAAGGAGAACATGACATGAAAATATTTCAAACCATATGGAACATTCTACAATGATTTAGCTCTTTGCCTAGTATTACTTAGAATCAAACTACAATTCATATTATTAAGTGATTGGTAAGGTCAGAGTAAGGATAATCCTATTCTCTAGAGAGTAGTAGTATAGGTATAAAGAGTTGCCTATTAGAGCATCTTTCTCAATATTGAAATCATAGAAACTTTACTTGGAAATTAAAAAAAAAATGTATCAAATCTCAATCAAAATGATTTTTATAGAAAGTGGGGTAGAATAGTCAACGTGATCATTCTATGCATATATTTTCATCGTCTTTGAGAAAATAATTTCGTGGAAATTCAACAATGAACAAATAAATATATTGTGAAATTTATTTCCAATGTACAATTTTAGCTTGTTAGGTGAGTTAGTTCGGGACACATTGTCCCATACTGGTTCTACATAATCTTAATAAGTATACAAGTGTGAAACCTAATGTTAACGGACCAATGAATTGTTTCGAAATATGTGGTTAGTTAGGTTTTGGCAAGCGTCGAAATGGGTTGGAGAGAATCCTAACAAGTTGGACTAGCAACTCCCAACATATTACAAACTTGTGGCCAGTAGATGGTTAGTAAGTTGGGTGTGATTATTGAGGGTTGCATAATTATAACTTTGGCAAATCAAACTTCGTATCACCTTGGATTCCACCGTCTGAGTAACTTCTAGAAAATTCATTTGTATAGAATGGGATGCTTAGCAGAATATAGCAGTAAACATTTACAGTTAACAGTGAAGAAAAATGTACATTGAGTGATACAGGAACTATAATGATTTTATGAGGGTTGGGAATATTGAAACACTGTGATCAAATATCAGAACAGTAGTAAATGATATCAGCATGGATTAGAAATGGAGAAGTGCAAAAATAATACGAGCTGACCTGAGTTACTATCTGAGGTAAGATAACTTAGTATTACTTCTAAAATAGGAGATGAATCCTCAAAGACATACTATTCACAAGTAAACAAACTACGAAGTTTGTAGTATTTTTTCCTACTTCAATCCATATCCGATGAATAAGTCGTAAACCTTTCCTCATTACAGTCATATAGAATTAAAAGTGTATTTTTTCATTAACAGACTGATATATTCACTTTACTAATTTTCGTGCTTCATTACTAATTTAAGCCAAAATTTTATAGTTAATCCAGTAATTCATTACCTCAATAGAAGGACGAATGAAAATGATTTCTATAATTTATTCTAGTCAGGCCTGACTTGGATAGAGGTCATGCACTTTCTGTATGATAAGTAATCTGAATAAAATTAGTTTGTACAACCTATCTCCTTTAAATCGTATCGTTTTTTGGTCGTCCAATTTTTCTCGTCCATACAGATTTCATTAGTTAGAAGGGATCTTTGCAAACACATGAAGTGTTTGAAGAACTTGTGAATTATAAATAAATTTCAATCCGAGACTACATTCCAATATTCATCAACTAAACATGAACTCATTCTTCAACCACAAACAGATTTTTCCAAGTTTTCCGAGATGTGCTGAACCGAATAAACGTTACGGGGAATACGGATCCGAGTCGCTATTTCAATGTGGATAATGAGCTAATTTGTATTCAAAACATCAGGACGACCCAATTACATGGCGACCATAATTGAACGCCTTCATATTTCAAAACTTTCCACGGTATTACTAGGTTCCAAGTTGCCAGGGAGGGACTTATTCAGCCTCTACTCGCGAGCAAGAGAGAAGTTCAGTGACTTGAGTACGGTTGGAACAATAATTGATTACAATTAACGTCGACCACAAATTTCCATAACACCTCGCAATGTGATTTGCTGAAGTTGCTCCAACTAATCTTGATAACAGCCAACAGTTGTTGTTTCAACCCGATTACACTGATTTGGCAAACACTGTCAAGACCGAACCTAGATCTGCTGAATCTGTTAAAACTAAGATTCATAATACATTATTCATTCTTTCTAGTACAAAACAATACACTGTTTACAATAAACAGCTCATTACGTGTGGAACAGGTATAAACGTTTCAAATTAACTTCATTGTGAGCATAAGTGAGGGAGATATAAAACTATAAGTATAAGCCGATATTTGAAAGAACACTTCACAACGTACATTATCATAAAATATGGTTAGAAAAATTAGCAATAACAAGCGTCAAATAATTTCTTAATTGCTTGAATCAAAAATTTATTGTATTTCATAGTAGATACCATTAGTAAAGCGCATAATTCAAGTTGATATTTGAACATTTAGATTTAATACTACATTAGATATTTTTGTATCCTATAGTTGAAAATAGTTATTTGTGTAACTAGTGCCTAAAATGGTAGATTGCTGCACGTGTGAAACAGTTTTTTTCACGAGCCGGAGGCGAGTGAAAAAAGTTTCATGAGTGCAGCAAGTACACTTTAAGCTCAAGTTACACATTACATTTTTTCTACAGTTACCATCAAGTGTGAAAAAAATTTAGAAGGGTGTTGATTCAGAGACCTATAACATATAAACTGGTGGTTGTAGGGTCACCAAGAAGGGTAATTATATTATATGATCTCACTGATTATAAAAGAACTGATTATAATACACTATATACAAATGGACTAATAGAATAGACTGATAAAATAAATGACAGATTGGACTGATCAAATTGACTAATTGAACTGAAAAAAATGAACTAATAAGATGGACTGGAAAAATGAACTGATGGAATGAACTGAAAGAATGGAATGATGAAATGAACTGATGCAATGGAATGAAGGAATCAACTGACACGATAGACTGATGAAATGAACTGATAGGCTGATAGGTACTGATGAGATGGAATGAAAAAATTAATTTATGAAATGGACTGATGGATTGGTCTTAAAGAATGGACTGAAAAAATGAACTGATGAGGAGGACAGAAAAAATTAACTGATGGAATGGACTGACAGAAATGGAATGATGAAAGAACTGAAAAAATGAACTTATGTAATGGACTGATGAAAAGAACTGACAGAATGGACTGAAAAGAATGAACTGACAGAACTGACTTATGAAATGGACTGAAAAAAAATGAACTGATGTAATGGACTGATGAAATGGACTGATGAAAAGAACTGACAGAATGGACTGATGAGATAGACTGAAAAAGATGAAATGACAGAATTGACTGCTGAGATGGACTGAAAAAAATGAACTTATGTAATGGACTGACAGAAATGGACTGATGAAAAGAACTGACAGAATTGACTTATGAAATGGACTGATGAGATGGACTGAAAAAATGAACTTATGTAATGGACTGACAGAAATGGAATGATGAAAGAACTGACACAATGGAATGATGAAATGGACTGACAGAATGCACTTATGAAATGGACTGACAGAATGGAGTGATGAAATGAACTTACAGAATGGACTGAAAAAAATGAACTGATGAGATGGACTGATAAAATGAACTGATGGAATAGACTGACAGAATGGACTGGTAGAGTTAACTGACAGAATGGACAACTGACAAAATGGAAAGATGAAATGGACTGATTGAAATTGCGGTTTTGAAAGAATGGACTGATTGATAATGGAATAATGGAATGATGAAATGGACTGAAAAAATGGATTGAAAGAATGGACTGATAGGATGGAATGAATAAATGAACTGAATAAATGTACTGATGAAAAATACTGACAGAATGACTGATACATGGAATGTACACAATCCACTAGTTTTGGAAACACGTATTCAAAAATTTCCTCTTCTGTGATTGGTTGAAAATCTGGAAAGTCCAGATTACTTTACGCATTAGTGCGTAAAGTATTTTAGGCACTCGTTTGAGAATGGCCCATCTTTAAATCCTTGGATCTCTGAATCAGTCTCTTCTGTCACAATACAATTGTATACAATTTTTTGTACTATTCGTTCTTGCAGGAAATTGATTATTGTTTGTATCGTTCTTGTAAAGAAATAGCTGTGAATAATTCGTTGATTATTGATTGAAATACGGAAATATGGAAGTACAAACGGGTAAAAAGAGAATAAAATGTACGAAAAGAAAATGACTTGAAAAAGAAATTAACTTGATCTGGAAGTTTTCATCCAGACCATAATTCATCAATCATAATTTATCAACCTTCCAGTGAATCATACTTTGGGTTTTATTTCCACAGAGATCCATTATTTAGAGTGTCTTCTTTCCCCTTAGCACAGAATCATATTGTGAGAAATTATTATTGAGGGAATTACATTTCAGAGGAAAAATCAATCTATCTTACGAACATAGAGCAAACCGCCGATAATGTGATCTGCGCACCGCGCATCTGTTTTTTATCTTGTCCTACCAATCTAATTCAGTGCTTTTACATCCTCCCTCTACTGAAAAATGAGAGAAAGAGTGAATATCCTCCTGTATAGGATGATTTTGATTGATAAAGAATGAAAAAACTTTTTCACAAATCTCTAAACTGCCTAAGAGGAATTTTTCCTTCGTGGAAGGATGTACGTATTTTTCACACTTAACTCATCTTGATGAGGATTATTTCTTTCTTCGTATTTTTTCAATTGTGTCAAGTAACAGGGTTGTCACAATTGAAAAACATTCAATTTGAAAACCACATGCGTCACAGTTTTTAGTTTACAATCACTATCCATTCTAATGAAGTAATGGGAACGAATATCATGTGAAGCAGCAACTATTATCATATTTCAAATACTGTTGAACATAATTGGAAGGAAATTCATATCAATAAAAATTTTACGAATAAGACTGAAATTGAGAGGGGTGAATGCTGTCCTCGAATAATTTATCAATTACAGTGGACCCTTCCCATATAAAGATGAATCTGCGAATGTTTGCTTAGTCTCCCATGCGTTATAAAACTCTCGAACAGTTTATGGAATAGAAAAGAGTTCAACAATAATTATAAAATTTATAGATCTTCAATCGAACTCAGTTATGTACGAAAAGCTATGAATGATAGTGAATCAAGTTTATAAACCAAACCGGACGCAGGAGGATTATCAATAAAACCTTCCATGAGTCTCTTCAGAGAGAAACAGGCCTATTCCTACCAGAAAAATAATATTACAAGTACTTCCTACATGCTGTTGACATATACATACCAGTTTTTTAATAAAGGTTTAGATTTTGACACCTTCAATTCATGAATAGGGGAACAGGAGACGAGATAAAGCCGTATGACGTCACGGGTGTATACCTTGAGCAAAGAAGCACAAGGTATGGTGGGAGGGGGTGGAGGTAAATATACCCGGGACGTCGCAAAACAGAACGAAAACATCCTTGTACGGAAAGGAGCTCTGAGACTGAGCTCAAGAGAGAAGAAAAGGCAGTTTAGCTCACGCTCCTCTTCATAAATATTCATGATAATCTCCGACAAAGTATTTAATATTCAGCCGAATGATGATTCTACGAACACAGCTGCTTGATACTTGGATGGAATCTCATTTCATCTTTCTCGCACTCCCTTCAATCGAGCACCTTCCCTCTCACTCACTCCCACACAATCTCTCCCTCACATTACTCTCTCATCCTATCTATTTTCCATCACTCCACTTACTCCTCGCATCTGAGGCATCTTTGTCTTCTCCAACTCCACCAGTGGCGAAAGAAATTAGCTCTGGAAATCTATTTCCACTCAATGTTTTTTTTACTGTTTCACTCTTGAACATACACTATCTCTCCTTTGCACGAGCTATTTTGTTCTTTATGAAGTTGCCGCCAAATGGTGATCTTTTTAACGAGTAAAGTAGTAAAGAGTAGAGTATTCATTCATATTTATTCATCTATATTATTAATTTGATAGGCATTAATAAACGTTTTGATAAAAACACAGACTAATGTCCTAAACGAAAAGATGAGAAATATCTTTCAAGTGTAATCCCAAGTAAAGGATAAACTAATCGGGTAGCAGGAGGAATGTGTCTTACCGGAAACTTCTTGATTTGTCAATTTGGTGGAACTATGAACTTTGAAAGGTACTGGAAACATTTCCCCTGTTTCATGAGTACTATTATTACATAACCCAAATGGTTTCCCATTTGTGGGAAATGAGGTTATATGGCAAAGTGGAACAACCCTTGTGTCTCCCCACTATTAAAAGCCATACGCTAAATAATAATGAGTACTATTCATCAGTTTCTAATACAGAATACTTTTCAAATACTGGCTATTTTGAGGCTCAAAGACATTTTGAACCAATCGTCTCTATGAATTTACTCGTTTGATTAAATTCGATATAATCTTAACATATTTTATAGACCTCAATAAAATTATAAACTTAATCTTGCACTGAAGAAAACTACAAGTAACGACATCCCTCTTTCTTCAAAAACATCGCTCCTTGTGCCTCTTTCTAACTCTTGAAGTATTTCATTCAAGAGTTGGGAAAGGAAGAGAAAATAAACAACTTATGAATTCAACGTTTTCAAATTGTTTCTTCATCAAGAAAATTTCCTCCAACTCAGCATAACACATTGTCATCACTAACAGTCGTACAATTATAACCGGAACTAATAATGGAGAATCGGAACTGGGAGTAGAGGTAGAAAATAAACAGGAAACAATTAGGTCTAATAAAAGTCGAAATAGGTATATGACAATAAAAAATTCAATTCAAATGAGTGACATAAGTAGCAGCATGAGTGTATATAAGGGCATGCAAAGCTGTATTGATAGAAGGCGAAATGTCATATTGAAAACAACTTGATCTTCGTCTTCTCGAAAGCTTTTCACCCTTCAGAGAAGATGGTGGCGGCAAACATCAAACAGAAAGGTTTGACAAGGATCGAAAAGAGGAAGCAGGATGAATGGGGATGAGTGGGGAAGGGGAAAGGAGGGATTTGAAAGAGGGGGAAAGGATGAGAAGGGGGATCAAAAAGAGGGGGGAAGGATGAGGAGAGGGATCAGGAATCAGGAAGACGTGAAAGGATAGAAAAGGGGGATTAGAAAAAAGAAGAAAGGACGAAGAAAGGGGATCAGAAAGAGGGGGAAGAATGAAGAGAGAGATCAAAAGGAGGAGGAGGAGAGTGTAAATGACACTTGCCCGAGGGGGGATGTGATGAAGGGTGGAGAGGGGTGGAGGCAGATATTTAGAGGTCTTGGCTCATTTCACAGCGTAGTACTGAGCCCCTAGAACGTCATCTTCTGATGTAGGAGCAAAGCGACTCACATCGCCTCAAGCTCAGCTTCTGAGCCTTAGGGGACACAGTCTCTTCTATATGGCTCGCTAACGTATGAGCACATGCTAATTTGACATTTATGTGAAGAAGAGTCTTTATCAGAGAGTTTAATCATAGATCAAAGACCAGAAAACAGAAGTACAGAATGTTTGAGTTTGTACTAACACATTAGTCTAATTGTATTTTCTGGGAGCTGTTAATGTAAATGTGTAGCGAATACTGTTTTTGAAGTGAGCATTGTTCATTGAATTCTTCAAGAATTGAAGAAGGGTACGCAAAGTTTTTCCGCAAAGTATTCCATGTTGTGATTTTGATTTTTTTTTATAAATAAGAGAAATAGATCATTATTGGAATAGATAAAAATCATACGATGCTGAATTTAAAACAAATAGTTGGACTAAGAATATTCTACAGGATAGGGAGGTTCTAGTGGAAACAGGATGATGGAAATGATGCATTGAGAATTTGGGCGAAGAATATTCTATAGAAAAGAGGAGCGCAATGAATAGCATGGGTGGATAAATGAATGAGTTTTTCTAAATATTATATTTCAAGGCAATGATAGCTTTGATTGGTCCTAGTTACTATAAAGAAAATTGAAAGTGCAGCTACAGCTCTCACTTAGGAAAATATCATTTTGTAGATCCGAATTTTGTAAAAATATCACACTTTGTCCTTGTTTAAGGTGGTTCCAGAGGAAATCAAAGAACTACTCCTTCATTCACATTAAAAAGCAGCACAAAATTTAGAAAGAAAAGTTTCGATGAGAATGAATTCAAATACACTAGAAAGAGAGAAAAATATATTCTGTAAGATGAGAAAATAGGTGAGGACGAAAAAATAAAAAGGAAGCTCACACATGTCATACACCTAACTGATGAATTATTCCGGAAGCATACATAGAGTGGCAGAGAAAAGAAGAGAGATTCCGCTATGTAAAGGTATAGTCTGTCAAGCAAAGAAGACCCTCTAGCAAGATGAGAAAATGACTCCAGCTTGGTCAATATTGGTTCAAAAATTATTCATTTGGTGTCAATCGTGGGAAACATTCTGATCTACAATTTGAGATCAAATCAATATTTTTGACCCAATATTGACCAAGCTTGAGTCATTTACTCATTTTGCCAGAGGGTCTTCTTTTCTTGGACAGACTATACAACGACTAGCCACTCAGCGTGGCTTCTACAACGAATAAATTAGCCTGCAAAGCAACAGTGTCGGCTGCAATCCAGTGCGCATTATTCCCTTTGATCACCTGCATTACTCGCAGCAAGGATTAAACAAAGTCAAAAGAGACATCACGCGCAAACATGTCCTCCAGGGCAGGAATGGTCCAGCTTTTGCTAAATCGTGTATCTCACACCCTTGCTTATGTAACACTCTCTCTCCCTCACCGATTCACTCTCAATATCTATTCGAGAGTGTACTCTATTCGGAAAATAAATCGATTCATTCATTCAATCTTTTCATTCTCTTTTTGTTTAATAATTATTAAGTTTTCATCTCGTGGGATTTAAAGAATATTTATTACCTATACTTACTGTATATTAATTTCATTATAGAGTTATATTTAATATACAATTATGTTATATTTATTTATTTAATCATTGATACAGTGAGCTGGAGTCAATGACCCAGCCCACATACAACAACGTCATAGAGCATGCAATATCATACAAAATACACGATACAATATCATACTAGTACCACTAAACAAATAATATTACAATACAAACAAAATTTAAATTAACATGTAAGCAGGTTATCTGAGAAATTTCAATTATTATCATTCAAAATTCTGTGAGTGAATAAGGGGAGGAGATAAGTAAAACATTTTTTAGCAACTTTCTAAACTATTTGACATTCCTGATCTCTTTCAATTCAGTTGGAAGGCAATTGAATAATTTTATGGCCATATAATGTGGTCCTTTCTCTAATGAGCTCAGCCTATGAGAAGGGAACCTCAAAGTGATACCACGCCCTCTTGTATGATGATTATGCATAATTACATCTCTAGCATGACGAGCCTTATCAGATAGGTAATAGGTGAGGGCCTGTAGGATATAAAGAGCAGGTACAGTAAGAATTTGATTACTCCTGGAATGAGCTCTACAACTCTCCCTAAAGCCCAATCTGAAAATTATTCTCAATGCTTTTTTTTCAATTTTGAAAACTTTATCTCTCAATGCAGAGCCACCCCAGAACAAAACACTATACCTTATCAGAGACATAAAATAACACTGAAACACTGTCAACAATGTGGGAAGATTTACAACATCTCTCAACCTTCTAAGAATATACAGTACTTTCGATAGCCTTCCACACAATATAATGGACTCCTCCTTCCAATTCAATCTATCATCTACACATATACCTAGGAACTTTTTAACCTTAGAAATTTTCAATTTTATTCGAGACTAAATCTAAATTTTCAAGAGTGTTGTAGTTATTTGGTCCCAAGGTTTTAAAGATAATTGCCTCTGTTTTAGACAAATTCAAGCTCAGACCGTTGACCCTAAACCATATGATCATTCATCACCTGCCTGCTTTTACTGAATAGATCATCATTATTATTACCCATCATAATCACTGTTGTGTCATCCGCAAAAAGTAACGTTCTGGCACAAGTCACGTTCAAAGGTAAGTCATTGACGTAAATAATGAATAAAAGAGGACCCAATACTGAGCCTTGAGGCACTCCAGCTATCACTCTTGACCATTCCGACACATGATGCCTACCCTCACCATCACAAACTCTAACTCTCTGGAAGCGATCAGCTAGGTAGGATTGGAAAAACGATAATGATGTACTATCAAATCCATAATGCTTCAGTTTTATCAACAGTATGCTGTGATCAACGCAATCGAAAGCCTTTGATAAATCACAGAAGATGCCCATTGCTCTTTCAGATTCATCCATAATGTTTAAGATATGGTCCACCAATTGATAAACAGCCATGTTGGTCGATTTACACTTTCGAAAACCGAATTGATAGGGGTCTATAAGGCCATTCTCCTCCAAATATGGAATAACCTGGTCATAAATAGCTCTCTCAATCACCTTAGAGAATACTGGAGGTATGCAAATAGGCCTGTAATTAGATATTTGGGAACAATCTTCATTTTTAAAAATCGGTATCACCTCTCCATACTTCAGTTTTCTAGGAAAGACACCTGTACAGAGAACACAATTAACAATATGGGTCAGAGGGCAAGCTATAATATTCATGAAAGACTTAATTAAATTTACCGGAATCTCATCCCAACCAGATGAGAACCCGTTTTTAAGACCTCTGATTACACCTTTAATATAAGATATGCTAACTGTATGAAATTGGAATTGATTTGTAGACGTTCTTACCTTTCTTACAAACCGTTCAGAATGCAAAATAGATGAATTTCTCTTGTAGGCATCAGAAACATGACAAAAATAACTATTGAAGCCATCTGCAATGACTTTGGGATCCTTTACTCTATGCCCCTCCAATTCAACCTCAGGACATGTTTTCAAGCAAACATCTCTTCCACGATTCTCCCTGATAATAGACCACATCACTTTACCATAGTTCTCAGCCTCCTTTAACAATCCATCATTATATAACTTCTTAGCTGCCAAGACTGTTTTCTTATAAATTTTTTCGTATTTTTTGAGGTAGCTTAGTAATGTGGGACTAGGATTAATTTTCTTCTGATCTAGCAAGCATTTCCTATTATCCTGTTATCTACTGAGATAATTTTTGTAAATCATAAATTTCTAACATGAATATTGATTTGGAATTCCTATTCCGTTTCCACTCATCTTTCATTCTTCCTCTCTCTCTCTCTCTCATTCTCTCGGAACATGTCAAACACCAACCCCCACACACTAAACAGGCCTCTAATTATCCAGACAGGGAGCCTCCCTCCCTGAATGCCCTTTGTTGAGGCTCGCAATTACGGCACTCAAGCAGCTCCCGGCTTTTTACAGCAGCTCGATGTCATGTGCAAAGAACCTCCAAAAAGACCTGCCTAATGGCCATTTCAATGTAAGCAATTTTTCACATCACCTACGCTATCCCTACCATTTCTCATAGCTTACATTATTAGTCAAAGTTTGTCGCTCTAACCGTAAAGACTGGCGTTACAACCTAATGGTCCCGGGTTCAAACCCAGGTCAGACCAGAAATTTTTCTCAGGCCACTTTCCCGTGTTCCGGATGGACACGTTAAGCCGTCGGTCCCGGCTGCCTAAAAACAGTCGTTAAGTCATGTCAGAGGCCCTGAAATTAATCAGGAGCGACCTCAAAACTCTGACACCAGACCTGAGCCAGCCAGGTTACACGAATATTATTATTATTATTACCGTAAAGAATTCACGTTACGGCAGTTCCAGGCTTATGACGAGTTGAGTTTGCGGAAGAGTACGAATAGAAGTTGGATATGTAAATGTACGTTTGATGAATATTAAATTAATTACATGTTACAGTTATCATGTCCTTATCTCTTGGTTTGTTTCCGTCTGCACTAACATGTTGCTTTTCATTTTTATTATTATTTATTGATTTTATTAATTTTTTTTACCAGATTCGCCCTTAAACGCCGAAAATTATTATTATTTTTTTACTATCTAAGTTATCACTTATGTAATTTAGAAAGTTATGTATTTAAAATCATAGCACCATATGTAGATATTATATTTGAACCATAGAAGATAGAATGATCAAATAATGGCAAACTATATGAAATTTATTCTCATTTTTCTGTCTGAAACGACAACCGCCCATGCACACGGACTTATCGTCCAAGCAGGGTGCTATTCATCTAAATTATTACAATAGTGCTTATGTAATATTACATTTCTTATGTGAAGTTATGACTTTTGTTTTATATATTATGTAATTTATATATTTTTGAATAAAGATTAATTTGAATTTGAATTTAATGTTCATTTCTCTGAACGTATAGTCGATGGAGACACTGGCGGCTTGTGCCCACGAAACAGGTGAGGTGCTGTAAAGTAGAATATAAGGGCACTTCACCTGTTTCGTGGGCACGAGCCGCCAGTGGAGTGAGAAGGATCCAGTTCCAATTTTCTCCGATTATTTGATTCGTTCAAGTAAACCTATCCATGAAAGTATCCAGGCTCTAGTCTTGATCAATACAGTTGGATCGCCTTATTTTGGATGGGTTGAATGAATTTTAGATTAGGATAAGATTGTATGGGATTGATGAAATTGGATTAGCACTGATAGACCATGATCAGAAGTATAAATAAGTGCATACTCAATCAAATATTCGATTGAAAATTTTTATAAGATAGAATTGTACCAAGAAAATGGTCGTTTACATACGGTATACTTGCACGGAGAGGAAATAAGTTATTAATTCAGTAAGTACAAGTTGAATTGAATTGAATTGAATTGAATTGAATTGAATTTTTATTTGTTTCGATACAGATAGATACAAGCATACAATGTAAAATACACAGCATACTAGCATACATAATAAAAAATATAAATAGGTTTACAATAATTATGAAACAACGCTCACATGAACCGTTAGGTCTGTTTGTGAGTCGTGAGTTCATCTTTTATGAAACAAGTGCGAAGAAGGGTACTAGCCCCAACAGTTTTTAACCAAAAAAAAACATCAAATTTCTATCATAATAATTTTGGAAAGAAATCGTACTTCTAAACATAGTAGTATCTAGTCCTTTTATCAAACCATGCTCCTTCAATTGTCTTTGCATTTCTTAAAAAATACCATTTTAAAAACTTTAAGAAAACAACCAAACATATACTTTTAAACCTGAAACTAACAAGTAAGTATAAAAATCTTGAAATTAATGTTACAAACGAAAAGAGATAAAGGATCTAGATAATTCTAAGAAATGAAACTCTTGATACTTATAAAAATGAATTATTTGAATAATCTCAAAAATAATAATTATAGTAACGAAAATGAAATTAATGTACGAAAAATATGAGGCAAGATAATAACACCACACTCATCCATCAACACACACACAGGAGGGGGACACACACACAACACACTCACACATACAAACAAGTTAATTGAATGGATTCGTGTAAGTTAAGTTTTATTGAGTTATGTACGTTTAGGAGTATATAGATCTGAGGAGATTATTACAATCGTCCTCATTCAATGAGGTCAACCACGATTGGAGGGCACTCTTATACATTTGTATGGAGCACATCCCTGGTTGACTAATGTTTGGAGGCGCATTTCTTAAAATAACGTGTATTAAATATGTAACATTTCTGTCACATACTACGCGTGAGTTACGTTCAAGACCTGACTGGTGGAGAAGAGAGCCTCTCGTAGGGTAATGATGATGTGAGGCATTGTTGAATGAAATTTTGTTTTTGAATGCATAATATAGTATAGATTTAATAAATAGTTTTTTTATGGTGAGAACATTAAAAAGATGGAAAAGGCGATTAGAAGAGTAGGTTCTAGCCAGGCCCAAACCGGCCTTGATTATGGCTTTTTGGCTTACTGAAAGCTCATTAATCAGTGTGACATATGCACCCCCCCAGGCAATAATACCATATGACATAATTGACTGCACATAAGCGTGATAAACTGTCCTCAAATCTTTAATATTAAGAATTCCATGCAGTTTAGAAAATACATAAATCAGTTTTCTAAGTTTCTTCTTCAGATAAACTATATGTGGAGACCAAGTCAGCCCATTATCAATCAGTATACCAAGGTATTTGAATTCGCTTACCGATTCAATTATTTGACAGTCACACTCTTCATTCCATGCTTCGCCACATGTATGCAATCTAAGCCTGAGATCTTGTGGAGGGGATCTATTCTTATGTAGAAAAATAGGCAGAATTTTTGTCTTTTTTATGTTCATGCTAAGAATGTTAGAGTTGAACCAATTTTTAAGTGTAATCACGTCTTTTGAGGCAACCCGATAAACAAACGTCTTCCCTGCTATCCGCCTCAAAGTAGACTGCTGTATCGTCGGCAAATAGAAGCATCTTACCTGAGATATTACAATTGATAATGTCATTAATATAAAGAAGAAATAAGACCGGGCCCAGTGTGCTTCCTTGAACTACCCCGTAATCAATATTTTGAATACCACTATTTATACCCCCGACATTTTTACACCAGTTATTTTCCATATTGTCTATTGTGTCAGTAGTATTGCTTGAGGCGTAGAGATCAGGGATGTTCACGACCTGCCTGCGACCCGTCAAATAACTATCAATCCAATTGTGGGATACTCCTGATATACCCATGAATTTTAATTTTTCTAATAAAATTTTGCGGTCAATTGAGTCAAAAGCTTTCGCCAAATCCACAAACAATAATAGAATATATTTATTTTTATTTATTCCCGCCCTCAAGTAATCGCTCAATTGGTAAAAACAGTTAGCCGAGTTGCAATCATCTCTAAAGCCAAACTGACAGTCAGTTAATAAATTATTTGTTTTCAAGTAATAAACGAGCTGTTTTTTAAAGCATTTTTCGACCACTTTAGAGACTACACTGAGTAAAGATATGGGACGAAAATTGTTTATATCACCCTTCTCACCCGACTTATACAGGGGGATAACCTTTGCCATTTTGAATACGTCGGGAAAGATACCTGTTGCAAAGCTACGGTTGATAGTATGGCATAATGGAACAATAATCAAATCAATATATTTCTTTATTAAATAGGCGGGAATATTGTCGCAACCAGGAGCAGAGCGCCCTCGAATATCGAGCACACACTGCCTCACCTCTTGCTCAGTTATTTCACTCAACATGAATTGCGAGTCGCAAACAGGTCGTGCTGGAACCCTGGCAACATCGTCATTCGACTGTATTATATCTTCGGCCAGTCTCGCTCCTACATTTGAGAAAAAATTGTTGAACTCGTTTGCTACATCAAATTCAGATCTACTGATATTAATATCATTATTAGATTTAATGAAATGTTGTAACGGGAATGAAGCATTCTTACAATTAGCTCCTGCAATCTCATTAATTGTCCTCCAAAACATTTTTGGATTGTTAGTGGATTCCATTATTCTTCGCTTGTAGTACTCTTTCTTAGTTGTTCTCAAAAGTTTGCTCAATAGTCTACGATATTCATTAAATTTATTGATTAGATTTAGATTGAATGGCTGACTTTTTACTAATCTACTAAGTTTATTTCTTTTAGAGATGGATTTAATGAGCCCATTTGAGATCCGTGTTTTAATTTTTTTAATTTATTATTATTATGACAATTTAAATTGACCGAAGAGCAGCTCTTTTGCAACCTTGTTATTATTTCAATGAATTTATCAGCACAAGTATTAGGGTCCTGACAAGAGGTAATTTCGTTCCACGTCTGTTCAGCCAACAGCTTTGAAAGTTTATTATAATCAATTTTATTGTAGATAGATGTATGTTTTTGAATATTTTTTACAGTATTTTTATGTTTTATAGTTATGCTTATTGCGTAATGATCGGTAATATGACTTTTCAGCACTGCAGGTAGTAATAAATTTGTGTCTGAATGTTTTACAAATATATGATCTATACATGAAGTAGAGAAAAAAGTTTCCCTAGTGGGTTTATCTATGCAACAAACGAAGCCTGCTTCATAAAGTACGTCAAGATATCTGCTGGTTAGGCTGTTTGTGCTTTCATTGAGAATATCGCAATTCATATCACCGATAATTACCTGTATTTTATTATTGTCAGTTTGACAGTATCTACCTTCTAAACCTTCGATAAAACTGGCCAAATCAGTACCATGACAACGATAGACGCATAGCAGATTATAACCTTGATTATCTTTATCACACTCCAAATTCAAGCAACGCAACCCCCAACATCCACTTCACGACAGGCTGACGGCAGGGTGGAATTGACGTAAATAATAATTCCATCGTTCTGATTGTACTGACTTGATGTCAAATAAGTAATATATCCATCTATTTGGTTCACACAGTCATCCTCACTCATCCACGTCTCAGTCAATACGATTATATCGAACTTGAAATCTATTCCATTCATCAACACCAGAAACTCATCAAAATTCTTATTGTAACTTCTTATGTTCATATGTATTATACTTAGACCATTCATCTCACTCACTCTAAGGGAATGACCATACACACAACAATCATCATACACACTACAACAAACATGCCTAAAATCATTTAAATCATCCAAAACGTTCATAACTCAAAGCCTATAATTCGTTCGAGCCGTTGAAAGATAGAATATTAGTATAATATCAAACCTACAAAATAAGCAATATTTCAATGTCTTGAACTTGAAGTAATAATATGTTCCTGAAGCGAATTAAAAAAAACAAAAACAATAAGAGCAGTAGCCTTAATTACATTAATTGAATTGAGTAACTCTAATTACAACTTCTCTAAGTCAATCTGTTCCCAATTGATCAAAGTAACTCTGATGAATAATGAATGATCGATATTATCACTAATAGGCCTACAATGGAATTTCTTTCATAATATTATAATACTTAAAACTGAGAAAAGATCATCATACAATTGCAACAATAATCAACTTAATATGTGCTTAATTTTTAACTGCAGCTTAGAAAATGAATAAGATAAAATTGAATAGAATTGATGGAGGTAACAATACTAAAAGAGAAAATTACAATATTTTAATTAAGTTATATATAGCATATTATGAATGCCAGTTTTATGTACCAGTGAAAAATATTTAGCCCATATTACTGGATTATCAACAAATAATAATCCCCTTCTCACAACTCATGACCAAAATTATTAAGAAAAAAATAAAAGTAATGGGAGCAGTCAAAAGTCGCAAGATAAGCGGATTTTTAGATAAATGAAAATTAAAAATCAAATATATTCTACTGCTAAATACATTCTCAAGTTATATTGTTAGTAGTATTCATCACTACTTGAAGCAGATAATATTAATTATATCATGACTATTTTGTTGATACTGTATTAAATTATCAATTATGACTTTTTTTATTGAATATTATAGCTGGTAGTAAATGAAATATAATAAAAATTAAACACTCTTTACACACATGATACATGATTGTGTTAATGTTAATGACTTTATTGTAGTAGATAAAAATCTCATATATCCATGATACTTTCAATGTTTTTAGAATAGGTAATAAATGAAAAAACTTTGCAACTTACAGACCAAACGGTCTACTTCACCATTCACTGTCCAAATCAACTGGATCCAATATTCTCCTGATGGGACCATCGGCGGTTTTCCTCACGAAGATCTTGCCATCTCGTACCCATGCGAACGCTAGCTTATTCTGTTTGACATAGCTCTTTGCAACCCCAAGCAATATCTTGTTATCGACGGTTAAGTGTTCGTTGACGTATATCTTCCCGTTATTAAAAGATTCGTTTAATAGGTTGGCCTGAATTCCTTTCATTTTCCGCGCAGAAATCAACCAGGCAGTACGACATCTACGAGAAATAAATTTCACAATTATAGGAGGATGAGCAGCGTCTTTTCTTTTGGGGAGTCTATGCGCGATTGAAATGTCCGAAGATTGAAACGGCACTTTTAAAATTCCTGCGAGCTTTTCAACTATATAATAAACGTCTTCACCCTCCGTAGAAGGAACCCCCCAAAATTTCTATATTAGTCAGTCTCGTATATTGGTGTAGCTGACCAATTTGTTTTTTCAAGATGGAATTCTCGGACAAAAGGACAAGTTCAAATAAGTGTTTAATTTTCATCCAAGTGACGAATGTTACGGCATGGATTTTCAAATTCTTCCACCTTTATTATACCGTACATTACAATCCACTCCAATGATTCACCTAATTTAATAAGTATAGTAAAATATTCGTCATAATATGTTCACTGAACCGATTTAAAATCAATGAATTGCAAGCAGAGGTGGAACAAGAGACAAATTTGTTGTCACCGACATTATTCATGCATTTACATGGAAGCAAAAACAAAAGAGAATGTGAGAATGCCAACATAACTGGCGCAGTCACTCGGAATTCAGTAGGTCGTTTCGTCTGTATAAGTTACCGTTACACATGGCATAAATATCGGCGGCCGATGAATGATTCATGCTGGCAACAGTCTTGCTCGCCCATCTATTGTATATTTCAGTGGATTGCCGCCGCTTCCAGCGAGCCAAGATTACTCCCAGCAGTTCAGCAGCAGACCCTACAACACCACACTTCGTCCTGTCAACCCAGCATCATTGAATTCGATGCCAAAGAAGCAAGAAAAAGGTAGAAAAGTATTAGACGCACTGCTCAACAGCCTAGGGTTGGCCGTGGGTCAACCCTCATACGTTTTCTGTTTTTTCGATTCCATGAGTTAGATATCGGACAGATGGTGACATTTATTCAAAATTGTCATAGCTGTACAGATAAAATTGTTTCCTTGATATTTGAGATTACCTAAACATAGGATTAAACCTCACATTATCAGCAATGAAATGTAAATAAAAATTGGGGGAAATCCAGAGTTTGGGCAGTGGAGGTTCTAAAATGTGCCCTGAAAACTTTCAAAAATATAATTTTGAGATGATAGAGAATCAACAGAAGAGTTAAGATTACGGTTACTTGAATGGATAATTTAACATAATAGAGAAAATACCCACATGTGGCTCCTGATTCCTGTAGGAATCAAGCCTGCGACAGTATTTTTTATTCAGATTTAGAAACAGCATATTCTCAATAGCAATTTCTGAAATATTGATTAAGAAATTGAGGGGATAGAAGACGAGAAGGACAGAGGATAAGGTAGACAGTGGATATTCAGTTTCAATCCTCCAAAGTCCAGAGAACATTCTCTGATCAGCCATTTGCATATAACATATGATTGACTATAGTCGCTTTTCCAAAGTTTTGAGAGTAATTACTTATGAGAACATTCATAGAACACTTTGGAAGTAATTCAGAGCACTTTGAAACCTGTTTCAGCAACAAAAATTAAAAGAAAAATGGCATGAATTCTAAGAAAAGTAATGATGAAATTATAAATTTTCATCAATAATTTATGAGGTTTATTTCAAAATACATTTTTAAAGAAAAAAACTTTTATGAAAAATAATGCAATGCTACAAAATGTACGAGCAACTCGATACATATAAATAAATACTGTCTACTGAAGAAATAACTCATATCCAACAGATTCTACTCAATTTTTATCCAAGAGATGTCTAGAACGACACGAAAATGAACAGACAGGCTTAGCGCTGGTCCAAGCCCAACATCACGATTGCATCTCGAGGGACAGTGCTAGCGAAATTATAGCCGCTGCACCGCTGCAAGTCCCCACGGAATGGCCCCGGATTCGGCAAACCTCTAAGTATGATCCGCCACACAGCTAAGTTTAAGAGAGATTATTTGTCTCTCCGGAGAGCAGACCAGGATCTACTGCCTCCGTCCGCGCTGTGCTGTGCTCAACTAAATTACCCAATCCATAAATTCATAAGCAGCTACAAACGTATTTCTGCTGAACATGTTTCCCGAGCACGTAGCATCTAGTAGTGAGTGCGGGAGTTTAATCTGTGGTTTTCTAAAAAGAAAACTTAGAATAGAAGAAAAGGATGAGTAGTAGAGTATTCTTGAAGCAGTACAACTAATATTAAGGTTTTGGTTACTATCGAAGCGAATTTGATCTAGTTAGCGATTATCGCCATCTTTACATTGTTGTATCCGAATTTGTTTTTTATTAAAGTGAAGGGGACCTTGATCCCTAACACGTTCAAAATCGCCACCATAGTAGCCAAAAATCCAAAACGAACTTCTCATGTGTTTCATACTGGGGCACTGTACATACATCTTTATAGACCTTTGTCATGTAAATGCATCTTCATAGACCTTTGACACTAATAATAAAATAATAATCAATTTTAAAACTAATAATAGAATTCGAACAGTATTGGCTCATCGAACTCGAGCTATTTCATGAACAGCAGACTGAAGCCTGAACCACCAAGGAGTACCTGATGTACATGTCATTTCATTCAAGGTAGTTGAGAGGATATAATTTCATAAATAACGTTGGAATAGGAGCAATCGAACAACATAGTAACGGAGAGAAGAACAAAAATCAAATGAATTTGACTTACGTGAGATAAGAACAGTTCGCTTCACGATCAATAGAAAAGTATATATTTTGACATTCAAATAAGGAATGTTTCACTCGACAACTGATAAAAATATGACAAAAAACAAATGCTCCTAAAATGGGTATGGTTAACGATCAACATTTTAAAAGTTCAAGAGTACCGATATCCTTGTTATATCAGTGAGTTTTAATGCAGCCGAGTAAAGGGTAGGATCGAATAAAAGTAGAGTTCTCTGTGTTGAGAGACAAAATATTATGACAATAAACTTTCCACAACAAAGTAAAAGGTTTTCCGAAATAGTGTCTCCGCAAACAATGAGGAGAATGGTGTGCCATAGTGAAGTACTTTCCGGGCGAGAAAAAAACAATTCAAGTGGAGTAGTTATTCGGCTGGTGAGCAGACGTTGTTACAACAAACAAATTGAGCAATAAAAATAAGGCGGAAATGGCTCTCAACAAATTCCTACCGAAAAAGTCAGCTCGAATTGAACAATCTCTGATATAAACGCTACATAAAGTGGCGAACTGCAGAATAACACAGCACTCAACGCGCTAATTCTCGACAAATCCCTACTTATTTATGTAATTCTCGAAATAGGGACCCGCATTGTCCTCGCATATTTAGGCGCGGGGTCTCTCGCATATCTGACGTTATTACAAGCACTACCAGAGCCACACAAAACAGCATGTGATAAAAATGCCCATTATACGTTATACTCCCTCACCCACTAATCTCTTCTCCTTTTTCTTTCCGCAAAAAAGACAGGATGAATTATAATATGCAAATTTAATCTTCTTTCCAAGACCCATCACACGAGCACTTCCAGTGGCTAGCGACATTTTTAATTAAGAATTTGAATTTTGGACCATAATTCTCAACACCCTTGAAGAAATTTTATACAATTTCATAAGATTAATCCTGCGTCGACCAACTGTGCAACTTTTTCTGGAAGCTCTGTGTTTAACAGTGCAGAAGTTTTAAGACCCTTATTCCTGTGAAAACATGCCAGACTGTTGAATCTGGTGTAGGTTACATTGAGGAAGTTTCTTCCTGATACCTCAATGAAACGACTTCTTCATTATTTATGATAAAGGAATCTAGATATCTATCGATAATTTTATCATAATATTTTGAATGAATTTCTCATTTCGATACTAGGTATGGGGTGCTAAGTTGAGAGCCAATAGACGATTTTGGTTTTTGAAATCATACTCAAACAATATCCCTGCGAAGAGTAGTCAACATTCAAATAACACAATTGATCAGAATCAACAGAAAAATTATATACATTAATAAAAATTTATAAGAAGTTGACCTTACTTGAACAAGCATTACTTTTTATGGAGCATTTCAAATTCGAATAAAAACTCTAAAGCTTAAATTACTGGTATTGTGGGCGAGAAATCACATTCGAATATTCCTCAATTCAACAAACTTCAAACTTTTATACCACAAAGATGTTATATTAATTGAAGGACACAAACATAAAAACCATATTTCATGGGAACGTCCTTGCACATATTCATAGAAGCCAGGAGAAAAAAAATTACTCTGAAATAAGCAACTATACATTGGAAATAGCATGGATTGGAGCGACATTGAATTTCCAGGCATACAACTGAAACCATGTACAGTATTCCATAAATCTGTATTTGGAGTCATAACTACACCAGATCTGTGGGCTATGGAGCAAACTGGTAGTTATACTGGTAGACAACATTCTGACAATAATTTGAGGTTTGTGCCGTTGGCCCAACTGCACTTGTAAAGTGTATATGAATATACATGTGGGTTACATATTTACATATCTGTTTTGGGTATGGATGTACATGGGAATCCACCGGCTTCTGATATTATTGTTGGGTTGCTGTTATGCTTTGTGAGGGATGTTATAACTAAAATTTCCACCCACCGAAATCTCAGTCACCTCTCCTGATAAAACAGGGGTTTTAAACCACAATTTCAGAAGGTTTCTTGTCATAACAACATACTGTATTACTAGAATCGAAATTGATTAAGTGTTTAAAAGCCTAAATAATGTACAAATTTTCTACACTTTCCAAGAAAAATCAAAATAATTCTTACAACCAATTTTATTTTTAGTGGGAAGTGATCAGTTTATTTTCAAGTTTTTGTACCTTTTTTACAATGTTTTTTTAGGAAGAAAATGAAATATTCATCTATTCACCCAATATCACCACTTCTTCAAGAACAAAGCTTTGGTATTTTCAGGGCATTTGAGTGAATAATTTCGCTTTTTATTCATTTATTCATTCAAGATGACAGAACAAAACGTTTTTGAGAAATATCTCAATGGTTTTCCAGTGTTGATGAGATAATTGAAACGTTAAGTGATGAAACTCGTCTTTAATAATAGACTTGAATAACATTAGCCAAAATCTTACAATGAGAGGGAACATAAGATAGGTTTCATGAAAGAGTAGTAAGTGAGTGCAAATACAAGGGTATTTGATGAGAGAAAGAACTTGTTCAGGGCTGTTTTAACCTTTGATGTAGAAGCAGCTCATGAAGAAGACACTAAGTATTGAAGTCACCTTTTCCCTCATGACATTAGTCGCTCGCTCTTTGCTAGCTGCTAATGCTTGAAAATTCAATCAAAGACTAAAGGGCTCGTTTTCATGGCCCTACTTTATTTCCCTCATCGCACCAAGTACAGAATCAAAGGCTACGCCTAATGTACATTATACCCATTAAAACTAAGATGCAAGAAGTAGTGCTACTTCATTTATTCGGCAACAAAGCCAGATGGAGTGTAATATAGAAGAAACTTTTTATTCGATTTTTTTCACCCCAGAATATTTTTTCCTAATACATCTATCGTAGGACTCCTTCAAAATATCAAACCCCTAAATGCAATTTATTAATACATTCTTGTTCTTATTTAAAGAGTTTGAACTCCTAATTTTGTAAAGATTTTAAATGGATATATTTGAGTGGTGTATTACAAATGGTCGAATTTTTATCTGTTTATTGTTTGACGAAATGTATGCTCCTGCTTCAATTTCTAAGATATGTAATCAACTCACATATAAAACCATTTCTAATTATTCATGTCAATGGCGCAACAGCCCTATGAAGGACCTAGGCCTACCAGCTGGTTGCCAGTTTCATATTCACCCCACTATACAACCCGTCCAAGCAAAGAAGACACCCCGGCAAGACGGGGAAATGACTCCAGCCCGGCCAATACCGGCCCAAAAGCCATAAATTCTTGAACAGAACCCACAGCCCCCAAACCAACACCAACCAAGCCAAAGCCACCCCCACCCGACCAGAATGTCAGCCCGGACAGGCAATACAGCAGGTGAATAATCATCAACCAGGATAGAGGTAATGTGTGGTTAGCACGTTGATCCTCTCAACCATAAGCCAGTCTTCACAACCAAGTGAAGATGCAGAACACCTCTGAATAACATGCAGTTAATCAGTTAAGAGTGTAATGCAACAATTGATATTCCTTCAGAAACGGGAAAAGACTGACTGTCTTTACAAACAACAGCCAATCTCCTAAAGGAGGTGTTCTCATTATTCATAATGCTACTTTAAATAGAAGAGAACATTCGAAATCACAAGAGTAGCCTACGATTCAGTCATTGTAATTGATATATCGCCTTTCGATATGCATCAAGTTGAACGTTTCAATGATTTTTTCAATAATTTTTGAAGTGAGAATTTTGAAAAGTGAATTGTAATAGCATTGAAATATACATTGCAATTCACTCACAATTATAAATCCTGATTAAATATGCAGCCACTAGCTGCAGGCAGTCAGTCCCTGATGGAGAATCACGTGATCACGTGTGATAGATGCGCATCCATTTCGATTAACTCCCAATGGCTAGTTAATTAATGGAGAACAGAACTCAATTCCACCACTTTCCATATGGATATGAATCTCGTTCAACGGGTGTGAACACGAAACGACTCTGTAACCACTTCTACATGTGCTCAACTTCATCAATGCCATTCTAAATTCATCCTAGTGGTGGGAAATTGGTATCGATTCAGATTCAAATACTACTTTTATTCTGACGTTTATACCCCTATTTACATTTTATACTTATACAGATATATTCCACATTTCAGAATTATACGATTAAATTTCCAATTTTGTCTCTTTGGAACAAATAAATGACATTTGTATGTAATGTAAATCAAAGTAAGTTGGATTTCTAGGTTGAAGCAATGATTCCATTTCGACACATTTCATCCTTACACTCGATTCAGAAATTCATTCTCTATCAGTTACAATCAATGTGACATAGATGTTGTTTTGATTGAGTTTCAATTTACGAATACTACTTTTACCCAGATGCATTTATTCAAATCTATGTTTATTCAATCGATTTGAACGGGAGGGAAGAGATTTGAATAATTATATAACTCCATTCATTTCACACTCACATTATCCAAAGACAAAGGATGAGACTTTTAATTGAATTCTTATTTATTTATACTCCTTACTTGAACTCCTATTCCATTTTTAACTTAATTTGGAATTACATATAGTATTTACATGATTGTCACATGTACTTCAATCTACTCAACTCCGATTTCATCAAGATTCATATTCTACCCATTTAGATACTCATTTAACATTCCTGCCCTATTGTATCACTGTATAAAATGATGTTATTCTCGCATCATAGGTGCTGCATGATTAAGGAACTGATGTCATTTCAAAGCAGTTGGATCTACAGTTAGATTTGCTGAAGAATCAAAAAAGCTTACAATCTGAATCTTTATTCTATTATATAATATATATAAATATATTTATTTATTTCATATTCATCCCATATTTCATTGTAATATCCACCCTCACTCAATACATCCTCATATAATTATGGTTTAAATTAATAGTCTTATAATAATCATAGTATATACGTTTAGTCTCCATTGATGGAATTTATAAATAAATAAAACTGAAATACAGTAGTTTAGAAACAATATAGTCCGTCCAAGCAAACAAGACATTCTATCAAGAAAGGAAAATGACTCTAGCTAGGTTAATATTGGTTTAAAAATTATACATTCCATCCAAAATTGTAGGAAACATTCTAATCTACAATATTAGAGACCAAATTTACAATTTTAGAGCTAATATTGACCGAGCTGGGGTCATTTTCCCATCTTGTCAGAATGTCTTCTTTGCTTGGACAGACTATAATAATAATTTGTGAAGTATTTACACAATACGCCAGGAATAGAACTTTCGATTCCATGTCAATACGCTCACTATTTAGATCCAACATGGAAAGTGAAAAGCTAATTGAGGTTGTCCCAAGTAGTGATCCTGCTGAGGCTGCGCCGAAATAGGTCAACGCCACAATGAGATGCGGGCTCCTAATCAATGAATGACTCACGCTGCTCTCCACAGTCAACCCGTAGCTTGATTAGCAGCCCAGTTTGATGACGAAGCTGGGCTTGCAATTTGTTATTGGGGTTGGTCGGAGTTTTTGCCCGAAAAAACAATGTTGAGATACGTTTCTTCCACGATAGGGGTTGCTTTACAGGAAGGAATGATTTCTCATGCTAATAATTTTTGTTTTCGAATGAATACAAGTAATTTATACCAATTTTAAGTTTGTTTCAAGGCGAATATTATCAGCTTTTGTTGATTGTTCAATATGAGGGTAAGTTTATCTAAGCTTCTTGAAGATATACAAATGAATTTAAATAATCCAGAACACCATCCAATGATTAAAAATGTATTTCTATCTATCCTGAATAAAAAGTTCATTTGACTTCCATAGAAAAATTACACAGCAAAAAAGGAGCTCTTGATATAGTCTGTTCGGGCGGAGAAGACACTCTGGCAAGAAAAAATGACTACAGCAAGGTTAATATTGGAACAAAAATTCACAATTTACAACAAAATATAGAGCAGAATGTTTTCTACAATACGAAACCAAATGTATAATTTTTGAACTAGTATTGACTAAGCTGTATTAGTAAATATCAGTCAAGGAGTCATTTTCCCATCTTGCCAGAATGACTTCTTTGCTATAAGTAGGCTATAGACTATACAAAAGATTCATCATGAGTATGAATACAAGAAGACATTCCAAACATAATACAATTCCTAAATTTCTTTGTTCCGTTAAATTATAGATGTCAAGCTGTTTGTAGACCATAATTTCAATTTTTGGTTCAACTTATCTTGACTTTTCTTTCTAAAATATCTATATAAATGTAGTTCTATCTTTAATGTACCTATTCTCTTCTTCATAGGATAGTTATTCCACTTTACCTATTATAATTTAATATTATCTTTCCCCATATTGTACGTTTAGTTTTATCTAAGACATTTTTCCATTGCTGTATAAATTAATCTTGTTTTTTTTTACTGGAATTTCATATGCTTTCATCATATTGTTTATTAATATCTAATTTTATGTAATTCATTTGTTCTTAATGAGGTTTGTTTTGGCTTAGAGCTGTAAACCTCTCATTGTTGTATCACGTTTGTAATAAATAAATGAATAAATAAATAAATAAAAGTTTCTCATGAAGTTTATTTGATTGTCCAGTTTTATATCTGAATGTTCTTACAACATCGTTTTGTATCACGATTTAGGTAAATGAAGACTATTTGTTTAGAAGGCCTAGTGATGTGAGAGGGTATCAAAATTTGGTTTTAGAGCATTAATTTAAATTTGTTTGATTGTGTTCGTCAATACTTAATGTTTGAATGATAAATTCTTCTCCATCGAGATAAAAATACAAATTCCGATTCTGATAACTGGTAATGGTAATTCATCAAGAAGTTATCTGCAATAATAATCTAGCTGGAAGCTCAAGAAAGGAAGTGAAGCACAAGAATGATTTCATTCAGGCTGAGCGCCGAATTCATAAATCTTAATCTTGCTCTGCGCCCGGAACCAGCGTCCACCTTGGCGCTGAAAGCGTGCCCATTATAACGGAAAATGACGCACTCGAGTGATAAATGACGTCATAAATCGCTGGAAAATTCGTAGACAAGAAGTCGAATACTGCCAGCGTGAAAGAGATTAATTACAACACGCTTTTAAAAATATTTTTATTGTTCCGAAGAGTCCGACAAGAGAGGCAACAGCTAATTGTACACTGTCAATATCGTTGAAAGCTATAGTCTGTCCAAGCAAAGGAGACATTCTGGCAATAGAGGAAAATGTCTACAGCTCGGTCAATATTGGTTCAAAAATTATAAATTTGGTTTAAAAATTGTAGAGGACATTCTGATCTACGATTTGGAACCAAATTTTTAATTTTTGAACCAATATTGACCAAGCCATTTTCTAACTTGCCAGAATGTCTTTTTTGGGTGGACAGACTATACATTCCATTGCGAAGAATATGCTCGTTGGTGCGAGAATTCCCTACTTTTTTCGACCTTTGAATTCCTACTGCTTTCAGTCATTAATTTACGTTCCCTTTTCAATTGGCATCCCCTTGAAACGGAATGATTGATTGAAATGGGAAATCTAGATGTATCCAAAGTATACGTGGCACCAATGTGTCGGGAAAAATCCATTAGGTCTGAATATATGGACATAAATATATCCAGTCGAAAACTCTCTGTCACATAATTCTCGTCTAGTAACCTGAATACGACCAAACAATTAATTGCCGCACGGAAAAGAATGATCTTGAATTGTTGCGCTATTCATTCAGTATTTCAACGCCAAATTAAGACTCTGTGTTGCATTATTTTTCAAATTGCTCACCTGATTTCATCACGATCAAAGTATGATAAATGGTAATCGAATCTTGCAACTGCTTGAGTGCCTGCTCTATTGAGTATACTATATCCAAGTTCGCAACAAAATATTGCAGCAAACTAAATTTTATTTATCCCTAGTATTGTGTTGAGTCATCTTGTTAAGTCAGTCTTAATGCATACAGTTGATGAATTATGTATAAGCCCTTATTAAACTAAAGTTTTATTAATTAACAAGAGGAACTTGAATAAATCAATAACAAATGCAAATAAACATAAGGAACTACTTCCCCAAAAGAGTAAGCTATTGATGATATTGATTTTGGAAATAGAGTTTTTGATACTTGCAAATTATGTATTTTATATCCCAGAGTCTATGCTTTTTATCGAAAAAGAACCATAATCGAAGATTCTGTTTGAAAATGCTCTTTTCTCATAAAATCAAGTGGAAAATGATCTGGATTCCATGCACTTTTTCTTCAAATGAGAACTACAATTATTTTGAATTTTATAATAATTTTTATTTTATTTCAACTGAAATAAGTAAATGAATCTAACAGGACCAAGTACAAAAGCTCGTTTCTTCATTTCTGAAGAATCTAATTCGACGATTTAGCCTCAACTAGACGTGCTTCGCAGTTGGCCATATCAAGACATCTTCAGCGCTCACGTACGCTCAAGGGCTTTCAAGGGGCAAGCGCGGGTCTTATTTCAGGCCGAAATTAATATGCAAGTCTTATCCGCGTCATGAATGAAGGGTCTTTTTCGAAAGGAGAATCGCGAACAAAAGAGTTCCTCTTGGCTTTTTTTGCTCTTGAAGTGAGACAGAAGCGGGGGAGAGAAACAAAAAAGGAGGAGAGAGAACCAGCTGCGGGACCACCCCTAGCGGCAGAAACAATGAACAATGTCCACGACTGCCAATCTACCATTTTCACACCAATGGGCGGGCAAAGGGGTAGAGGGGCAGTACAGTCAGAAACAGACATTCGTTTGTTTAAAAACAATCCGCACAGAACTTCTCTATCCAATAAAAAATTGAATCGAATGAGGAATTTGCCATTGAGCAGATGAAACGATTGCCATTCATATCAGAAATTTGTTTTTGACAGGTCAAGATACTGTAGATCGTTTTAACGTTCAACGTTATGACGTTCCCAATATTCCCTGTCAATAATGATAAATACGTATTTATACAGTATAATATGGGACTAATATGTAATGATACGAGAAGAATATGCATAATCTATTATGCCTTGCTGATTTTCTCTGGTGAATGTGGAATGGAGAAGGTATTAAACATATTTCTCACCAGTTTCTGAAATTGCAATATAAAATAAGTATCAAACAAATGGCGGTTGCATATTGTAAAATTAATCATACTAAAAGAACACAAATACTGTTTTTCAAGGTAAATCGAAGAAGTAATATAGTTTTAGTTAGTAATAGTTTTATTCCTAAAGTTTTGTTATTAGAATAACTGCGCAAATAATAGCATTACCTGCGCTGAACATAATCATTTTATTACCATATAAATTACACTCACATGAAACATAACAGCTTTGATCATTTCTTCTAACACTTGTACATAAGGTAAGTGTTTATTGAAGCATCCTATTTTATTTTTCATTTCTATTTGTATTACTAATTATTTTCTAATTATCCACTCGCTTTTTAAAAATTCATCACAAGTCTTTCATCAATCGGTTCCGTCCACCGACAGACCTTCTCTCTTCGACATCACTGAAACAACCAACAGAAATGGCGCCAAATCGCTGAACTGTTCCCAACTTTGTTTTCAAGTAAACAGAAACGCGCTGACTCAAATATTTCCAGCGAGCCCAGTTTTCAGTAAACAGGGGGCGGATTGATCAATATTTCCATGCCGAAATTGAACAGAGAGCTAATAAGAGGAATAAAGAAGACGATAAGAATAGAGTTGTCCTGTATCAATGATCACCGCATAGAATTATCATTAGAATCGTTTGGCTGTTATTGTTTGAACGGTAATTCATACAGCCGACACTTCCCGCAGATTCCCGTACATCAATTATTAATATCGATCCACTCGTGGCTAGTGGTCATTGTTCATTTATGCTCGCTTACATTCCAAATGGGAATTGCATTTTGGCATACCGAGCTGCCGACCACTCACTCTCCTATCCAATGATCACTTCTACTCCAAAGCACCACTACAGTCATTGTCAACAGCATTCAGCTCCAATTACAGAAGCTCGTTTGCTGATGTTGCTCTTTGAAATCTGAGTGGATTTTGATTTCTGTGATACAAGCACTTTGATGTATGGCTTGTTAATTTTGTCAAGTTCATTCCTATTCTACCTTTCTATTACATGGAAAACTGTAGTTGGCTAAGAATTTTCCATTCTCTTATTCCTTCTTGAAACCTATCGTTTTATGTATAATATGTAATATTTTTATGAATTTTTGACTTTTGTATGTTCTAATAATAAAATTGAATTGATTAACATGTTTAAAGCTCTAGAAGCCCTGTCAAACAGGAAGAAGAGGACACACATTATCAATCAATAGAATGACGTAAAATGTACAATAAGATGCAATTTCAGGTATTTCTCCTATTTTCCTTTGGGTCTACTACCAAAAAATTCATGAAAACTGCCTCAAATTAGTATTACAGTTGTTGTAGAATTCAAAGTATGTAGAAATTAATTAATTATGACATGGGAAATGTAAGATTTGAAAACTTCTCGATTTAATGAGAAAATATGTAATGGAAATCACGTACATCGTACAAGTAGTGCAGACTTCTCTCCAATTCTTACCTCATTTTCATTTAATGCTCCATTTACATTTGAAGCGTGGCATTGGTTGGAGCTGTTGAGCACTGAGCAGTATGCATATGACGAAAAGTCCGATAGTTGAGTGGAAACTTATTACGTATGCGTGGGGAAAAGGACTAATTAGCCCGGAGGGTGAATTCCGGGTAATAAATGGTAATTTGAAGTGCGCGCATTTCCCCATAGGAGTGCCACTATGTCTGCCTCGGCACGATACGTCGGGGCGGTCTATCAGCTATTTACCATGCGGCAAACTATTACCGCATTGTTGCAAAGGTATTCAGCCGATAGGGGCTGCTCCTGCCTGCTCTGCCTGCAGTTGGGGATTGATACTGAACACAATATGATGTAACTTGCGACTTGTTATAAATTGTAATTCCTATCTTATATGTGTAATGCCAAGTCGGAAGTTATATCAATCAGAGTATAATTTACAGCTTCCAAGAACGATTTATCGGGTGCTATTTGGATTTACAACATATTTAGAGAATGAAGCTCCAACAGAATCTGTTGCGTTATTACCCAGTTAACAGTCAATTTTCACTACCACATTTGAGTGGTTATAACTTTTCAATTTAACAAAATTTGAATGATTTTCTGAAAAAATTGAATGTATTCGGATTTTTATTCGGATTTAATCTGGAGTCGAATTCAATTGAACAAGAATTTATAGTGAAAAACGTATTAGAATTGAACAGAAATGTGATTAAATTAAATTCGTAATGGAATCATGAAATTGATTGAAATGAAAGATTTGAAAAAATAATAATTATAAGAGAAAGAAATTTGAAAGTAGAATTAATCTGATTGGAATTGAATATGGGATGGGGGTTACTCCACATTCAATCACCACAATTACTTGACAATGGATCATGTTACTTATAATTGCAATCATAATTGAATTATCATGAGTACGAAGTTTGGAGAAGACATCAGGAATTCAAGTAGTAATGGGTAAAATCATCAATTAACTTCAAGTGGAACTCCAAATATTATGCTTTTCAGAAACAAGTTCTTGCTAGGGAATGTTCAAAACTATGAAAGTGATAATGAATGTCACACTTAGCATATTATAGCCTACATTCAGTTCGATTTTTTAACTATATCAAGTTTACGTATTGTACGTAATATAACCCAATTGACATACAATGAATACATTGATTGAATATGTTGTTCATTTTCAAATAACACTCGTAAATCATTAAAGTATCTAATGCTCCTTCTGGAGTTTTGAGAATATTTGTTGATGGATGAAGTTTGAAGATACAACTATTATTTCTTGGAGAAAGAACTCTTAGAGAATCTCCATACCAATCGATGAAATAATAATGATAATAATAGATAGATAGATTAGCCCAACATAACTCAACAACCAGATAAAGAAGGAACAATTTGGTAAACAAAGCATACAATTTTGATAAAATACGAAAACATCAGATTTTCAAGTTGTATGTTTTGATGTGACTTTTTTCAAGTCGTGCCCACAGAGATAACGACAGGAGATGAAGTGCTTGATTCAGTTAATATTCAGGTCTCTATACAGAATACAAAATACATTATATGGGAATCCAACTTCATTGAAACATCCATCAGTGGAATTCAAATGGACAACATTGGGGGAAAGAGACAATACAATACTTTATCAACCCAATCAAGATACATCATCATTAGGGGTCAATCTATTGGGGTTACATCTATCATTGGAATTCAACTACACAAAATTGGGGGACAGAGATAATACAATACTTTATCAATCCAATCAGGATACATCATCATTGGGGGTCCAACTTCATCAATACATCGTTGCTACATTCGTGATTGGAGTTCAACTGCGTAATATTGGGGGACAGAGACAATACATTACTTTATCAACCCAATTACTTGAGTACAATTGAGAGGTTAGGTTGCTTGATAACGAAGTGTTTGATAAGGGCGTGGAAGTCCCAGCGCACTGATAAGAACAGCCAACACAAAACAAGCATGGCACTTACATGTGGAAGCCGGTGTTTACAATCCGTCTATGATAGAGCCGGTTCAGTGTCCGGTGAGGCGACTACACAATAACTACGCACAACACTAGCACACACACGCACGCACACTGACACGTCACGAGGGAGGTTCAAGTTGAGGGTTCGAGTTCGAAGACCCGAACACGACTGAGAGCTCAGCTGAGTGAGTGGAGCGACTCGAATGAGTGGCTGTCGCTGCTAGACTGCGCGCCTCCCGCTAATCGATCCAACGACCAACCCCTGATTCGGCCAACATCGGCAACCCGCCGAACACTAGCTCGGCTGGCTCATCCGACACGAGGCCCCCTATGTATGCTATGCTATCACACACTGCAAGCCGCTTTCAATAACCTAATATAAGTAAATTATCCTGATAAGTGAATTATGCATATGCATTTTATGCTGATCAGTCACATAGAGAGCTGGATAAATCACTGAAGAATCATTCCTTTATCAAGTAGAGCTCGCAACAATAATTGAAGCGGTTTCGTCTGCCCCTTGTACGCTTCAACAGCTTATGTTGTCTTCATTTAGTCTGAGAAACTATACCGGACCAGCTGACTAGAGTATATCATTGTAACTCTATTCTCTAGTTAGCTGGAATATTCGAAGCTCTATTCTCTAGTTAGCTGGTTTGGAACAGTTTCTCAGACAATTTGCAGGCAACATCAGCTGTTGGAGAGTACCAGGGAAATATGGAATCACCGATCTACAGTCATCAGTCACCGAGTGAGTGTAATAAATCACTACGTTTCCTCTCTTTATAAAGTGTTTAGATTAGTTTTAATTTATGAAATTAGAAGTCACATAATACAGGTGAAGGGCAGACGAGCTCTGGACCTTCACGTTAACTGCATAGTTGCAAGCTACACGGTCATATTATGTATGATATATTTATGTATTTATATTCACATATTCATTTATTTCCTTACGGAGAAAAATATAAAGTTCTTGAAACTTGACGGATAGAAATAGTATTTGTTGAGGATTTTAGTTTGAAATCAACTGCTTTTGATATAACTCATTTTCAAGGAGGGCTCGAAAAATCACTTCGAAATCATTCCCGTCTCCAATCACAGGACTACGAAAATGAAGGGTTGAGCAAGCTTGTTGAAGGCAGTGTTCGATTCGACACGGAAGCAAAAACATGACATAGGCCTACTGCTCCTTTCAAAAATCGTAAATTTCCATCAATAAGTCATGTGCGACGTGAAGTGGAAAATAATTATTTCACCAGCGATTATGATAGCATTGGACTGAATCATGAGTGGAGATTGAGATTCATGGATAGAATAGTTAAGATCCCAGATTATGAATCACATTCGTTTCAAAATCCTCAGCAATCTTTCAGAGGGATTTTGAATCCTAACAGACACCTCATCAATTATTAAATGGCATTTTGAATCCTACCCAACATTCCTGAACATTGGATAATCTAAAACAATATTGCGAGTAAATTAATATACAATGGATGGAACTTGCTTCAAGGAAGCCAACTAAACTAACATGAAAGATAATAATGTTGCAAAGGATAAACTAAAATAATAAAATAAACAAAGAAACTAAACAAAGAGATAATTATTATTGATAGAGTATCAACTCGTTACTTGTATTATGACTCCGACTCATTCCACTATCTTATTTCTCGATTTCTCTCTTCACTTTCTCCCTCTCTTTACACTCTCGATTTCTTTCTCTTTTTCAGAAAAAGAATTAAAAAATTAACAAGCTCATTGGTTGTATCACGAGTTTCCCCAAACCATCTCCACTCTCATACATCAATTTCCAGAAGATTATCGATAAATAATCAGCTCATTATTGTTGTATCATGACTACATCCATCACTCGCTTATTCCTCTTTTTCCCCGTTCATTGGTGCACGCACATTCCCCAGCGGCCGCGATTGGAGCAAAAGGGTGTCGAGAACAGTGAAATGGATGGCACGCTTCCCTATCCCATAAGGGTGGCTGGCAAACAGCCAGACGCAATACAAAACACTGTCCCAGCCAATTATCTCGACTTCACATCGCGCGCTCAAGTGGCTTGAACTGCGCGAAATGACTTCCTACATTATTGGGAACTTTGAAGTCTACTTTCTTCAGCCACTTATTGGTTCATGAGTTCATAATTTAAAGGGTGGAAACATCACTTTTTAGGGATAAACAGAAGGATTTCGATTCATTTTTTTAGGGATACAAGAACGAAATTTTTCATTTCCTATTGTAAGAACACATTTCATTAGAAGGCCAGGCAACTGATATGAAATTTTGTGATAAGGACTCACCTGAGAAAATTTATCAAATTCTTGTTGTGTGTTAACTTGATACTCTATCCGACTGAGCATGAATTTGTGGCGAAATAGTTATTTGGTGAGTTCGTTACAATTACATCAATTATTATTAATTCCTTTCCTAGAATATATGGTCCTGGCAGCAAATTATGGATCTAGGGAAAGCTACCCTGACACTTAACAATATCATATCTTTGCATACAGAATAACTGAAGTTCCCAAAATATAGTTTCAAACTTATTTATTCAATCGATTTATTAGCAAGGAACAGCGTTGAAATTCAGCTATTTAATCATGAACGAATAACAACTTGGTACAAAAAGATTTGGTAGTTCATGGAGTTTCATTTTCTTACAAATAGAGTAAATAACTACCGAACAAAGTGTTTTCAAGGCCAAGTGTTAATGGAAATGATACCTTTGTTATTCTTTCCCAAGAATGGACATCTTCATGTCCAAACTTCGCCTTTTCATTTAGATAATTCAATCGCAATGGATAAGATTGCCAATTAATTATAGTAGCCTATATAGTTTTCCTAAATATATAATTTCTATAACTCCGCGTTCATGTATACCCGTGTCTGTTGAATAATTACTATCTTTTAAGCTAGTGTCATTTATACAAAACGTTATAGTTACTACGTGTATTCCTGTATAGAGGTTACTTACCCTTTTACATTATCACTCACAATATCTAATTGCAATCAAGAATCTAAGTGTGAATGTTCTGTTATTGTCTATATGAATAAAGAAATCTAATCTAATCTAATCTAACAAAGTGAAAGACGGAAAGTCTTGAACAGTAGTGGTTAATTCTATTGAACTGAAATGATTGAATTCAAGATTACATAAAAATAGCTGAAATGAAATAGGTGTATGTGTAAGACAGGAGAGAGAGAAACTAGACATTTGAAACAATTGAGTAGAATTAACGATTAAGTCTAGAATCTCGAGAAGATGACACAGTCTCGTATAAAATGTTCATAACAATCTCATTGAATGCTTGGATCTGAATGAATTTCTTTTGTAATGATTTGGAATTTTATTGGAAGTGAATTCTGTTAAATATAAAAATTGGGAATACTGAAGAGAAGTAACATTCAAGTTCATCACTGTCGCGCGTAGAAAAAGTTAGTTATTTATAGTATCTTAACCAATACTAGGAATTAATCGCAATCACTGACGGCTCGTACTTACGAAGTGCTGTACAGTTTAAGATACGGGCACTTTACATGTTTCGTGGGTACGAGCCGTCAGTGATTGCGATTAATTCCTAGTATTGGTTAAGATACTATAAATAACTAACTTTTTCTACGCGCAACAGTGATGAACTTGAATGCTACTTAAAGATACGAGCACTTCACTTGTTTCGTGGGCGAGAGACGCCATTGACCGCAATATAAAATACATTTCAAATTAAAAAAGTCTTTATATCAAGTAAGTTGGATATGTACAACCGGAAACTCGACACTCACATGAAACTTCCTGAGGACCACTCAAATTCTCCCGAGCAAAGTGCAAAAGTATTAGAATAGCTGCTGGTACTTGCACCTACCCTCCTCAAACGCAGCCACAATATTGAATTCGCTTAATAAATTCGGTTGTGTGGCGGGCACATACGCCGTTCTAATGACGAATAAGTGGGAAATTGCAACGTGCGTTCTCTGCCAGTTAAACTAAATTATTGTGTGCGAATTCACGGGATTTCAAAAGGGGAAATGAGAGTGAGCGAGACAGGAATTCAGTGAAAGGTGGAGTAAGATAGAGACAGATAGTTGGGTGACAGAATAAGAGAAAGAAGAGCGAGAGAGAGTGAATTAAGGTTGAGAGATGGAAAACGTGATTGGTATAGTCTGTTCAAACAAAGAAGACATTCTGGCAAAAGGGGAAAATGACTCCAGCTCGGTCAATATTGGTTTAAAAAGTATAAATTGGTCTCTAATTGTAGAAAACATTCTCATCTACAATTTAAGACATTTATAATTTTTAAAATAATATTGACCGAGCTGGAGTCATTTTCTCATCTTGCCAGAATGTATTCTTCGCTTGGACCATAGCTTCAAACGTTGCCCGTAATTTCATTATAAATGAGACGTACTCAGGTCTGTTGGAACGTCATGTCAAAACGCGTTCATGTGATGCCCTCACTGATTCTACGAACTGATTATTGGTTAGTCCAAAGTAAATGTTGTCCAGCAACATAACACTATAACTAATATGAAGCCTAATATGCATAATGCAGCGATTGTTTATGTTAGCTTTCAGATCACTCAACTCTTTTGGGTATAAGTGGATAGCACTATAGTGGTATTGAATGCAATAATAATTGATGTTTGTTCCTGACTTTGATTGAAGTGAACTGTAATGAACATATTATAATGAGATCACAGATACAGAACAATCAAGCTTATTTTCTAACTCTACTATTTGATCCCTTCAAGTTCTTGTGGAAGTAAGTTAATGTACGATAGCCTCAACGAAAGCGTATTTCTTATACTGCGTACTTTCCACTAAGAAATTTGAAAGTTATTTAATTTGGAAGATTTCTTCATAGAAACAATTTTCGAAGAAAGAGAAAAGATTTCGAATGCGAATTAAGTGAGAAGAGAAAATTTAAGGGCTCGTATGACTATGATGAAAAGTCTGAGTATAAATATGCTAGAGAGTTTTTCAAATATTCAATAATAATTATTAACTCAGTATTGGATGAGAAAAATTCATAGTGACCATGATATGATTATCTTCAGATTGAGAGCAGAATTTCGAACACAAAAAAAACTCGAATAATATTCAATCCAAATACAAGAAGTCGCCGACGAATTAGATATTTACTCTACAAAATGACCATTTACATGTAAAATTACCACATTATCTACACTTCTACAGCACTATCAACACACTATCTACATTAATCAACATTTTCGAAACGTTTCATATGAGTTTTTTTGGTTCCCGTAAACTCATTCACCTCCCTCCTTTGGGAGATTGTCTGTCGTTAGTAAAGACAGTCAGTCGTTTCCCATTTCTGGAGGAATAGCAATTGTTGCATTACACTCTAACTGGTTAACTGCATGTTATTCAGAGGTGTTCTGCATCTTCACTTGATTGTGAAGACTGGCTTATGGTTGAGAGGGTCGACGTGCTAACCACACGTTACCTCTATCCTGGTTGATGATTATTCGCCGGCTGTATTCTCTATCCGGGCTGGGAGGGCATTCTGGCGGGGTGGGGGGTGGCTTCGGCTCGGTCGGTGTTGGTGCGGGGGCTGTGGGTTCTTTTGAGAATTTATGGCTTCTGGGCCGGTATTGGCCGGGCTGGAGTCGTTTTCCCGTCTTGCCGGGGTGTCTCCTTTGCTTGGACGGACTGTATAGTTTGGTGAATATGAAACTGGCAACCAGCTGGTAGGCCTAGGCCCTTCGTAGGGCTGTTGCGTCATTGACAAAAAAACTCATTCACCGCCGGAGATAGGAAATCACACAGTATTCGATTCGAATCCAGCCAAGACCGAAAGCAGAGGAAACCAAATTCGGCTGGATTTGGGATTTGTGAAGCGGATTGTTACAAAAGCAGGAGAGTGAATGTTGAACCTGAACAAAGAGAGAATATGCGAGAGAATAGGAATTGCTATAGTAGGCTATGAGAGAAAGATAGAAAAGTGAGGGTTGAGGGGAGAAAAAGAGTTAGGATTTCCGTGCTCCCTGTGTCCACAATAGCACGAGTCAGAACAATCACGTCAGGCCTATCTTTTGCATTTACCTTTCGCAGCAATATTTGCAGAAGCATTGGACATGAAATGGGAAATAAGCCTTCCTACCTCCCCGGCCGATTCAGCAGTAACCCCACCAATTCGATATTTTAATGGATTTTTGAGTTATTTACCCAAGTCAGTGGAAACGTGCTACAGTTTTCAGTAATCAGATTCTTTACGAGTTTTCGAACAGATTATAAGGGATTAATACGGATAACCCCTATCTTTTCTTCATTAGAATCTTGCATTGGAAAGTAATCAGCAAACGTATTATACAATTATTATTCTCGTATTGTTTTCATTTATTTCGAGAAAGAGAAACGAAGGTAGTATTCCTTGCTTTATGAACTGCTTTTACCTTCAAGGGGAACATTTTGTTGATCGTGATTTGTTCTTCAAGACATGATTCCTGATTTTGAACGTAGAAATTCACAAAAATGTGGAAACTGGGGAGATAGATAATAAATGGAAAGTTTCGATAGATTGAGTTTGATAAAAACTCACCAGAAATGAAGAACATTCTGCTTATTGGATTAATAGGCTATCACGTACCTGGAACAAAGGAAATTGAAATTAGTGATACTGTATGAAAAATAAGTCCTTACAGGCATTCCAACCCATGTGGTTGATCACTAGAGAGACTATGAACGGGTGAATCTCTGTAATCCGTTCTTGCTTGACGAATGCGGATGCCCTAACTTTTCTGCCCTACACGATGAGGTGGGATGGAACACTCAACAGAAATTTCATTCACTACTTGTTAATAGTGAGCAAAAATTGAGCATGATTTTTCAGAAAAAAAAACAGAATGAGTAGATTCATGATTGAAGTCTTCCTTATGGCTATTGAATTAAATACCAACGAGAACATATGGAAAATCTCGACCAGTTTTAAAAATATTCAATCAAACTTGACCACTGTAAAATCATGTCATCTAACGAAACTAATACAAAATAACAAATGAACAACATCAAAGCAATAACGTCATTTGAACATGGTTATATATTATTGGATTGGATTAACAAGTTTTATGTCAGTGGATAAAAATAGAGTATTAAAAATTTAAAATAAAAAATAAATTGGCACGATGATTACCAATTTAAAAACTTGATACCGAGAATGCGAGTATCAACAAATACTTTACCTGATGTACTGGTTCAAACAAAAAGCATATTCACATGAATGCAGAGATTTCTTCCTTATCAAATGATCTGATGAATAATTAGCTGGTTGGACAAGTATGTAATTTAGAGATTTACGTCTTATAAGATACAAAATAAACTTTCCAGGAAAATTATAATACAGTTTTTTATTTCTATTAAAACAGCAAACTATTGATATAAAATTGAGAGCAAAATTATAATTATGAAGAGCAAATTCAAGATCTGAATTCTCCTCAATGGAACAATATGAGTTTGATTATCAAAAAGTCTAACTTTATAGGAAATCTTGTGATTTCAAAAGCTCTGAGGGGACAAATGATGTGTATCATGTACCTCAACATTTATTTGTCAAGCATATTAAACGTCTATAATTCATTTGTGTATTTATAATATACTACACATAATATGAAAATAAGGAAACAAAGAAAACGTCATGGATAGATTTGAAAAAGAGTTCAACTAAAATCTAGAGGAAAATGAGATTCATAAAAGAGATAGTTCATTCAAGTGGATTGCAACAACACTTAGAAAATTGGCCCCCAGAAATAGCTTGAAGCCTACTACGATTTTATAACACATTAAACGAGGTACTCCAAATAAGAGGAATAAAATTCCACTATTAGAGAGCAATAAACAAAAATAGAGGAAATAGAAGCATGTCAATGCAAATGGAACTAGTTCATGGGTGGAGACTCTCGAGTCTAACTTATTTGAAGAAAAAATAAAACAAATACACTATGCACAATCAACTTTTTCACAAATTAAGGTAGTATTATCAGCAGGGTACCTCTTTGCGAGACCTATTCATATAATTATATTCTAGGTAATCCGGATCAAAAAGTTTCGGAACCTTATTTCCGAGAGAGAAATCTCTGATTATCACTAGTATTATGTGTTATACGTAGTATTATATTTATATGTTATTAGTACCGTATATTATAGAGTACAGGTAGAAAGTTTTGCATCCATAGCATAGGCTACTCAATTATTGATTTGAAAAGAATTGATTAGTGAAGATTCATTTGAGGGACCCCTTTCAAAAAACTTCCACTTGTAAAATCAAGGTAGGTAAATGATTTAAGATGAGATTCAGGGATTGAAATTCAACTGATGATTGAAAAGAGAAAGTAAAATCCGAAAAATACATTTCACTTGATGAAAAAAAAAATTAAAGAAAATATTACGATATAGAATTAATCACAGAAGAGGCAGTAGTGTCCTTCGAACATCAATAAGAGAATTCGTGATTGGTAAGTAAAAACATACAATCCCGAGTTTATTACAAGGGAATAATGCTGTCAACGAACCCTGAATCAGTAATTTTTTGTAAGAGCAAATCAGGCAACCTTGAGCTAGATAGGAATGAGAAAGCGAAAAGCGGCTTTTCAGAAGAGAGGGAAGAAGAGATGTGTGTGGAAGAAGGAGAAAAAGGAAGAGGAATAGGTAAAGAGTGAGAAAGAAAGAGAGGAATAAAGAGAGGGAGCAAGAGAGTGTGTGAGTTGGAACCGACCACCCTCAACCAAGCACGAATTACAGCGCTTCGCAAGGATGAAACGAGCACTGAGAAAAAATAAATCACCGCAATTTGAAGTTACAGTCTGTCCAAGCAACGAAAACATTCTGGCAAGATGGGAAAATGACTCCAGCTCGGTCAACATTGGTTCAAAAATTATGAATCTGGTTTCAAATCGTAGAGCAGAATGTTTTCTACAATTTCAGACAAAATTGATAATTATTAAACCAAAATTGACCGTACTGGAAGTCATTTTCCCATCTTGCCAGAATGTCTTCTTTGCTCGGACAGACTATACTGTAGTTGAGAAGTGAGCTTTCAATAAAAGAGAATGGTAGCTGATTACGATGAAGCCTATGACAGTGAAAATAATAACGCATACTTGTTTGTAGCAGTGACAGTTTGCTACGGCTGCTTGAAGTGTACGCATCAGCACAGTGCTAGCTATAGGATACCTGTACTACCTACAATGACTTGAGGATATGATTGCTTAAGTACTTGAGTGAGTAGAGTTCATATAATTCAAATAAGGTTTACAATGACTATACGAAAAAAGCTTAGGAATTTTTTTTCTGAATTTAGAAGTCAATAATTCATTTATAAACTATTTTTTCTCTGAAATATCAAAGAATAAAAATGGCACTGGCGGCTCGAGCCCACGAAACAGGTGAAGTGTTGTACAGTAAAAGATACGGGCACTTTACCTGTTTCGTGGGCACGAGCCGCCAGTGCAAAATGGTATTCAATAGGAGAGAGTTGCATCAGTGGGGGATTTGATTCGAATGGCGTTTTTGCTGCTATAAAATATGTGGCATAAGAATTTGTTGAGACTAGTATAAACTACATACAGTATTAGTATAATATGAAATATTTTAAATAAAGTTGCTCAAGATTATTGTCCATTAATCTGTCATAATAACTGGTATTAATTTTTATTAGGATAATAAGCATATTTGAAATATCATGATAGCGCTTTTGAATTGATCAGGTAGAAGAGATAATTTTCAACAATAATTTAACATGTTCATGGATTACCATTGAAATACATCAATAATCCCTGGACCAGAGTCCAGCTTTTACTTGCTGAATAAATAAGAATGTTCATGTCAAGTGTTTACATGTTGAAAAGCATACAAATAGAAATTATCATCTATCATAAATTTAATTCTCTTAGAAACGTCATTAACTACCATAAAAAAATACTGATTCAATATAAGTACTGATAAGATATTACCTGATGCAACCACAAATAAACCACAGATAACACTTATTTGGTTAGTTCATGATTAACTCGTAGATAATATAAATCCTGAATTATTCTATTCACGAATTCATGCATAGAGGTGTTTAAAAAAACCTCTATGTGATCAAATAATGAATGAGCTTAATCTGTTCCATTTAAGCGCAGATAACGTTACACTTGCAAATACGAGATAACAATTGTTATTGCTTATGACGAACTAAAAACCGAGACAAGTTCATGCATAGCATACATGTTGATTCTACGCTATAAAGTCAGACTTCTAGCCAGGTGCAAATAGATTGAATATTGAGCATGCTAATATCGTATAAGTGATAGGCCTATGTACACAAATCTGAGTGTTCACTATTCTAGACTACCCCTGGAGTACCTCGATGATACTTCGTTAGAACACTTGGGTAACGTTTATGGAATTAATTATAAATTTGAAGTGTTCAAGAAGGGTAGGTTCAGAATGAGTCTCAGTTCATGAAAGACATTTGCGAGAACATGTTTTCCAATGGATTTTATTGACTAGATAAAATCTTATCAATCTGTACGCATAAACTTGATATCGAATTTGAGATGAAAGGATAAATTCTTTTGACTTAATCACCTCTTATAAGTTCACATTCTTGAGCATATTTCAGCTTAGAGTTGAAAATTAAAGAAAAATCAATATACATTTAGTATTTTCAAATGATGTTGAAAGAAAATTTTTCATCTATTTAAATTCAAATGAAGATACAATAAATATTCCAATAGTATGAAATAATGGATACAGTATTGTTGTAATTCTGTCAACATTAATGCATCGGGATGATTTTAGAAGATTATTATATTGTAGAAAAAATATTGACACTATATTTACTGTGCCAAAAATCAGAAACAATCATTGAGTTTGCATGTTAACCGAGAGATAAGATTTATGTTTATTTATCGAAATAAGCTACATGTTCCGGATCAATTGATATTGATACATTGAGTTACGTTAAATTCCGATAGTATGATTTTCTTGGAATATGTGGTGAGATGTTTATTAATAAAGAATTGACAGAGTAAGGTCATTAATAATTAGATCACGTGTTAAGTTATAATTGACCTAGGGTGAAACAAAACGAAATCATCGCCATATTTTATTCACAGAACCTAATTTGTCTCAACATCATGAGAATTGTTTTATTAATATGTAAAAATTTAGATACGAAGAGTTGCAGGAGATTAAAAAGCGAAATTTCGCTAAATTTATTTGGGAATTGCATATTTTTTGATTCTATCTTTCTCAACAATCAATCAACGTATCAAATCAATAGGCTTCACTCTGCAGTATTCCACAAGAAATAATGTCAATGAAATATAACAATATAGATTATGATAATATTGTAAAGTAATATACAACAATAGGCAGTTTTATCAAGCATGTTCGATAAGTGTTCAAACCTACATTCTTGAAATATTTTATAACTTGAAACTTCCGGGATGACACGAGTTATTCGTGACTCACGATGTCAATAGTATTTCTTCTATCCTTCAGCTGTCTTGGTCGCCAATAATCGTAAAATAAACAACTTGCTAATGCTTCAACGCATTTTTATTCCTTCAAGAAAGACACGGAGCCTATATCTTTGAAAGACACGTATCTTTAGTTATAAGTTTTTATGTTGATATTCAGGCATTGTGTGAAGTTTGGTTAAGCTGATATGATTAAGCTTTAAACCATCAACAATATATCAATTCTTTCTGAGAATTATCATGAAAAGTATACGAGTGAAGCTTAGATTTCAGCACTGAATACATGGAATTGAAAACGGAAATAGAGAATAATCATTATAGATCAATGTAATAGGAAACTGAACAAGTATTCTATTGAGAAGAAATTTATTGCTATAGGTTACGCTAGTAATTGTACTCTATGAAATGAAAAATTAAATTCGTTCGATTCGAAATAGAATCTATACAATGATTAATGAAATGGATTTCAATTCGACATGGAATTGGAGTTATGAAAATATCAGCGCGAAACGTTGCTTTGTGGCTTAGTTCCTCCCTGCATAACCCCACCAACATTTTTCATTTAAAATATCAAACTGAGTTTGAAAATCGGAAATGGTTTCAACAAACACCATCGATGAGCAGGTATCTAGTTATAGACCAAAAATAACATCAATAATACGAAGAAAAATATATTGATGTTTATTTCTAACATCTATAAAAGACAGTGGAATAAAATAATGTTGGACCACAATAATTATTATAAAATGATTGAACAAAAAAAAATGTCCATCAACATTTTCGTTCACCAAAACGTAAGTTTAGTATCTTCGAGAAATTTAGGTAGGAGATCTCTTCAACAATATGAGAAACTCTTACAAGAAAATAACATCACATCTTAATAATAAGTTTGAAGGTCGATATCCTATTAATGATAGCAAAAATTTGGAAACCCAAAAAATTCCATGCAACTCAACAAAGTTTTTCCTATGAAAAACAACAAATACACGCCAAGTTCACGGTCTAGGCCGACGTTGGACAAATGATCCATGAAATCGTAGTGATAAGAGAGAGGGAGGGAAGAAGACAGATGGAGGGAATGAGAGAAAGAGTAGGGAGAGTGAGTGAGAGAGAGATTGATTGATTGAGAGAGAAAATGAGTGAGTGAGGGACGAAAATCTCTCCCCACAATTGACCAATGTTTTGTATGTGTTTCAGATAGCAGGCAAATGCTATAGTAGGTGGTGAAGTCTATCAGTTCCAATCCAACATCCAATACAAATGCAGTGGAAGAGTGGCTAGGTACCAGTTTTCTTCAACAGACACGAGGAAAACTTAGTTCATAGTTGGAGTAACGTGAACAAAAGCGACTTATAGGGATTTATAGTGAAAACATTGAATTGCAGTGAAAATTTGCTGTAAATCCATCAACTTTCGATTCAATCACTTGCTAATATTTCCATTTTAAACATCGGAATGTCAGTTTTCAGGGAAACTGTGGCAGCTGTGTCAGGTAAGCAAGCTTATTATAAGGATTATAATTATTTGAAAGTTCGAGATTCAGAAGATAAGTAAATACTTCAACTGATAAATATATTTTTAAAAATGGATAGGTATAAAAAAGCTTCACAAAGATTTTACATTTTTTTTAAATGCATTCATGAAGAAAAATTTAATAAAATTTCGTAATGCTCTCTATTCTATATCTCAAACACTTTTGTTTGAAGCAAGGACATTTTTTTCACAAGTGGAAAATTAGTTTGGTTGTCTATTTTACTTTTATTTAATGTGACATTGAATTTTATACCAACAATAATACTCTATATTAGAGTATTTGTTATACAATTAATTATTAAAGCGGAAATGGATATTTCCATTGATAAAATACATAATTCATTAAATAATTTAGTTAAATCTTCTTATACACTTCATCCAAAATCGGTCTTCCATGATAATATGAAAAAATTGCATCTTAGACTAAAAACATGATTTATTTGAGCTATATCAAATATATTTTGCTACACTGCCATGAATAAAGTCGGCTGTAATTTTCTCCATCTAACGTCAAGCAAGTGTTTCTGTTGCATATCAGTTATCAGATAGCATTAGTTAGCATATCAGATAGCAGATAGCATTAGTCAACATATCAGATTCTCAATTCTCAACTTTAATAATTTGTTAAGTTTTTATTAGTTTTTTTACGTGAGTTATGACTCGAGTATCAAGATTGTGAATCTTGATGAGAGCTTTTCATTTATGTTCTTTATACTTGAAATAGAAATAAATAATGAAGTAGAATACATAGAATAAGGATTTTATAAAGTTTCCCAATTCAAATACGAAAGAGATATTCAGATCAACTATTGAAATTAGCATTTTAATTATCTAAACCACGAATTTGAAAAACGTAATGGAAATCGGAAACCTTTTCTACATTATCAGAAATTGTGTGACCAGTGTTGAAGTTTCGAATGCACTGTCTGCAATACCGGCTGAATAATAATTGAAAAAGTGATCCACAATTGTAATACCTGTGTCCTTGGCCATAACCTTCAATGAAATTCTATCATTGAAAGGCAACTTGTGAATAGCAACGAGCTTGTCACCAAACAATAGTTATTATTCAGTAGACCAATGATTCTCTCACGTTGTCACATTCACAATTCTCTCTGTCCATCACTCTTTCTCTCACTATTTCTTTTTTTGCCTCTCGTTCTCTTTGAATCGATGAAATAACTCTTAATAATCAATTAATTTCATAATTTTTACTCTAGTACTCAAGTTCTTTAAAAGTATGAAAAATATTAGGCCTATCCGCTAAATGCTAGTTATTGATATGTACGTTCGAAATTGTTTCAGTTATTTTTTTTTCTTATAACTATTGAAATTATTATACGAAGTTAACTAACAAATTGAACTGCGACTACCCTTTAAATTAAGTACATCAATACTTTTAACTTTGAACCCTGAATACTGTACGAAAGAGGATTAAAGTAATAGTAGATCTACTGTATTTTTATGACAAATATAACCTATTTTACACTTATTTAACTATTCAACTATTGATTTGAAGGTGGTCGAAAGTAATGAATTGAAAGTTTGGAAGTGAAGATGATGGTATTAAATATTATAGGCCTGAATATCAAAGAACGAATCAGATTGATTTGGATATTGGAATCATATTAATATACTCGTAGAATAGAAGCATATTAATATCCAATTGACAAACCAATTTCTATGCCGAAAAAGGAAATACGAATTCTTGTGAACTCTGTGGTTTGACGATATCCAGTTTTCTAATTCAATATGGATAACTACCACAATATCACCCTCAGAACTACTGTACTCAAAAAGTGAAAACTAATTCCAATTGGGATGGATGAATTATTAATCAAAATTAAATTTTGAAGGAACATATCAAAATTATTAGCATACACTAATAATGTTCACAACTATTCATATTGTAAGCCATTTTTGCCTCTCTGGGCAGTTAGTAGCTTGAGAGCAAGATTTTCTGTGAAATTAACAAAGCATGATAATATACCTGTAGCCACACTGCTAAACCGGAAAATTGGCTCGAGGATTCAATTACAACTGATCTAATTACCAATTAAATTCATCGTAGTGGAATTGAGTCACTTACACCACGACAAGCTACCTCAGACACGTGATTGTCTATTATAAGATGATGAGATTACTTATAAAAAGCGACGAATTCAATTTATTAACAAGAATTTTGTTGAAAAGCAAAGGTGTTTTCAAGATATAGTTTCATCCTATTGTAATCCACTCTTCTATCTCCTGGCACACAGAAGTTTTACCCTTGGGACTCTATCATTGATCTATACTTTAATCCATGTTATTATAGCCTACTCTAGAGTTATGTTTTAACTTAGTTTCATTTCTACTCTACGTTATTCTAATTAAATTATTACTATGTTATTTAAATTACAATTTTTTATTTTTCATTTTACTCAATGTTAATGATGTTACTTGATATAGAAATGTAGTAGGGGTTCAGGTGTAATAAAGGACCGACTACGCCCTAACTTTGCCATCCCTGGTTATAAAATAAATGCAGTCATTTTATTCTATTCTATTACTGCTACTGAATCCTCTTCAACTTGAGATTTTGAGATTTTTGCTTATAATTGTATAAAGTAAACTCTGTGAATACAGTAAACAAGTGAATACTTGCAGGTATTGATATACTTGATACAAAAAAGAGAAACGTTCCTTATTAATAAATATCGGAAATACCCGGACAAGATAGTGTGGAAGCTTTGGGATACAAAATGTCAGAAATTGTGATTGAATCAGCCTTAGAATACGACACATGAAGATAAGAATCTATTGATAATACCTTCTTTTTTAGAAGAGACAATGTTTTGAGAATATTGGAGGTTGTGGCCTGTGGCTTCATGATGGCCACATATCTTTAAAAAGGCTTGAATGTCTGTCCTCATGAAGGTGATGTGTATAGATCCTTTTAAAGAAAATTAATATTCTGTTCAAATTTCGAATGTGTGACGATCGATGCAGGAAGTCTGGAGAAGATCCCTGGTTGCTATTTCATCACATTGAACACTGAAGTCTACTTAACACAGTACTAGCTTGAAATTCTTTGAAAAAAGTATAAAACTTGAAACTTTTCATTTGCCAAACATAATTTCTGGATCCACTATAAAGGAATTCACAGTTCTGGTATACAATACTCAGATAACTGGTCTTCAATTGAATCAAAACCAACTGATTAGCTTTTTGTGACAAAATTCAACCCTGATTTTATTCATTGTCTAATCAAGTCGGTGATGTAGAAATTTCCTAGTTTATAGACTAAAGTGCAACTTCTAAAACCATCTACATTACGATGAAAAGAGGATTTCTAGGAATTTTTGAAGAACATAACATTCATTTCAGTATTTTAAAACCTTGAATGTTTCAGAAAAACACAAGCCAATTGAATGTTATATTCCATTACAAATTTACAAAGTCATATTCCAAACAAACGAAACAAATGTCGAAAGTTTTTAAGTTAAAATCATCTCCCGACAGTGGAAACTACTCAGCAAAGAAGCATTTATGGAACTTCGCTTATTTAACCCATGTCTATAAAACCCAAAATAATTCTAAGATGTAAGACAACCTTAAAACTTCTCTTATTGAAAGTAACAATGAAAAATTATTAAGTAATGATGATAATATTATAAATACTACTTATATTATATAAATCATTGTTGTTTTGATCGAATAAATTTATAATGCTCTATAATTCCAGCTTGCATCTGCATGTTCGTGACTGGCTGCTGGTTAGCATGGCCTTCTCCCGCCCTGAGGAGACTGGAAGTCAAAGGAGGTGCCAACGTTTTCATCGAAGGCGACGAAATCTCGTGGGTGGTGGCATCACTCGACGTGGGTAACATGATCAGTCCTATTCCCGCCTCCTATCTAGTAGACAGAATAGGCAGGAAACCAGTGCTTCTGGCAACGGGACCCCTCTACCTCATCTGCTGGATGCTGACTTTTGTGCCAGGAACACCCTACTTCCTATTCCTATCGAGGTTTCTCGCCGGTATAGGAAAAGGCATCACCTTTTCAATTTGTCCAATGTATTTGGGCGAGATCGCTTCAGTGGAGGTTCGCGGAGCCATCAGTACAATATCGACGGGAGCCTTGTGGGGCGGATCCCTACTCATGTTCATTGTTGGACCGCTTGTCTCTTACCAGGTAATATATTTCATAACTTCATCTGCCTAAGAACAAGTGAATGATAGCATGAGACATTCGGCCTGTTGTATGATAATCTTATTGAAATTCACAACTGCCATTAGGGTCTACATCCACTGTCAGTTCGGATTGACGGTTCGGACTGTGACAGTCGAAACCTGTAAGTGGATGTGGAAACTGGCAGTCCAAAATAGCTGTGAACCTGCAGGCCAATCGTTGAAAGAGAAACGATCGAACTATCAGTATGATCTGACAGTGGATGTGGACCAATAGTTACCATGAGCTTTCATCATTTATTATAATATGATGGATTAGAAAATGACGTAAATTATTAATAGTAAAATTTGTCGAGTGAACATTGATGTTGTTAAACCTCTCCATAATTTGTAAATAAATAATTAATGAAACTTTTAAAATATTAAACTCACTCTATATAAAATACTTTAATAAAGTAGCTTACAGCCGTGAGTGCATACGAAACTATACTATAGTTGAATTATTTTTATTAAAAACGGGTAATTTACAACTTTAAAAGATTCTTCAATTATATGTCAGATTCAATCTATTCAAGGAGTTTTGAGGAGCTCTATGAGAATTTAATAAATATATAACAAAGCTTTAATAAAATTGAAACTAATTGGATACAATCCTAGAGCTTTCTAGGCTATGTAATTGAGAGAAGTCAAATTCATCAAATTATGTTGATGGACTAATCCATATATGTTATACTCTAAATAGATATAAAATCAAAACTGCATAGTTCTCTAATAATTGTGATCGTTATCTTGTATTTGAAACAAAACTCATCTCTATGATTCCAATATTAATTTTTTTATGTGTTTCTTTTTTGTGTAAAATCCATGTTAATACACTTTTTTTACAGTGGTTGAACACAATCGGAGCCATATTCCCAGTTATCTTCTTCCTGACATTCCTGTGGATTCCGGAGTCGCCCTACGGATGTCTGATGCGCAACAAGGTGGAAGAAGCCCGAAAAAGTTTACAATGGTTGAGAAAAGGTGCCGACACACTCGCCATCGAAAAAGAACTCGAACAGATGAAGGAGAACGTCGAAGAAGAAATGAAAACCAAAGGGACATTCGTCGATTTGGTAGCGATACCAAGCAATAGGAAAGCAACCACCATAGTGATGGTTAGTTCAGCATTTCAGAGACTTTGTGGAATTAGTGCAGTGCTTGCATTTTCTTCCACAACACTACCCAACGTAGGTTTCCAATTTATCCATGCAAGTCAGGTGATTGTTGTTTTTGGAATAGTTTTGACAATTGGAAACTTTTTAGCCACACCACTTGTAGATAATCTTGGAAGGAAACCTTTGTTATTCGCATCCAGTATAGGACTTGCAATATCCACGGCCACCTCAGGCTTCTACTATTTATTACGTGATAATGCCGAACAAGCAGCTTGGCTTCCCTATCTAGCACTAGTATGCTTTGGAATTTTCCATTCCATTGGTTTAGGTGTCATCCCATCCACTCTGCTTTCGGAACTTTTCCCCGCCAATGTGAAATCACGCGCAGCCGCAGTGTCGTCAATCGTCTTTGCAGCTGGTTCCTTCATCACAAACAAATTGTACCACCCTGTTCAGCATTCCATCGGTACTCACGCCATGTTCTTCTTTTTCTCAATCAATGCGGTGATTTTCACCATTTTCAATGCAGTATTCATTTTTGAGACGAAAGGTAAATCATTCCCTGATATACAGAAGAGGCTTAAGAGCATAAAATGAACGGAAGCAAAGTGTTGAAGATGGATATAATCTTTCAAAGCAAAGAAGACATTCTGGCAAGATGGGAAATGACTTCATCTAGCTTGTTCAATATTGAATCAAAAAAATATAAATTTGGTCTCGAATTGTATTGAATGTTTCCTACACTTTGAGACCAAATAATTTATAATTTTTGAATCAATATTGACCGAGCGAAAGTCATTTTCCCATCTTGCCAGAATGTCTTCTTTGCTTGGAGAGACTATACCTAACACTTTCTTTCTATAGCATATTTCTACCATTTTCACGATTTGCAATCCTACACATCCATATTTGTAATAAAATGCTTCACGAGCATGGTCAGGAAAGCGTAAAAACATGAAGGATGTTAGAGATGTTAGTATGGAGTATAAGTAATGGATGAAATTCAATCTTGATTCATTTTGATGAAATCTCAAATGTTTAATTTCAAGAACAATTAGTACAAACTCAACAGCAACAACAAAAACAAAACTATAGAATCAACAATACAAAACTAGGCCTATTGAGTTACTAATTTTTAAAGATTTACTAAAAGCACCGTTATGGAATGTCAGTTTCCCCAATCAAATTAGTTCATGGAATCCCTCACTATAACTAGTTCATGAATATTTGAGAAATATCTATCTCTCTTTGTTAGTGAACTCGAGGAAAACAAGACTCATGATAACAGGAAAATAGAACAAGGTGTATGCTAGGCATTTTTGGATTGATAAGAGATTCATTTATTGCTTGCCGGTACATCAAGTGTTTGAGTGTGATGGATAAGATTAACAATTTTAAATAATTTATTATGAGATAAATTATGAGGTTATTCCGTAGCTAAAAATACGCACCTAACATTCTACTATTTCAATGGAAAAATGTGTTTTATAGATTCTGTAATCTATTGAATAATGAAGCTACAATATAGCTGTAAATAACTAATGTACATGATGTACTGTTATGTATATTATACAGAATATTTCAATCATAAATCTAGCTGGTTTGATAAACCTCTTGAAAATGAGAATTTCACATCATTACAAAACGTAATATAAAGCACCTCATTGACGTCTATATTACTTAGACTGTATTTTATTATCGTATGAATAATAATTGATTCATATTAATGTTGTACGAGTAAACCCAGGAATTCTTGTAAATATGTACATAGATTGAGTAAATATAGTTGTTATTAGCTGATAGAATTATTAATGTCTTGTCTTTGTTGTTAAGTAAACGTCTGTGAAATTTAATTTGAAATAGTGATAAAAGCAAAGTCTGAAAAATTATGGTTACCTAGATTTATTCAATTAATGTATGAATGGATGTAAGATACAGGATGATAGCGTCATAACTGTATTTTGTCTGTGAAGTACATGTTAGGCTTCAAATAATTAAATATAATGTAGAAAATAAAACATTATGAGTAAAGTTTGTCTAAATTTTTTCCACATGAATACCCGTGAAGCGCACGTAACAGTGCAAGATGTTAATGTGATATCAATAAAGTGAGACCGTGACAGAAGCAGTGAATATAGAGAGGATGGCTCTGGCTCTGAATCTGGCTCTTTACTGCCAGAAGCAAGTGACAAAAAGAGCAGAGTAAGCTAGATGTGTTACAGATATTGATCTGATACAGATGAATGTATTTGAAACAGAATAAATCTATTTTTCATTCAGTAGGCTATCATTAAAAAATTATTTCGTTCTAAGGACTGAGAACGTCCATCTTATTCCTTATTGTAGCTTAGACAAAGAACCCAATTTTTTAAATAGTTATTCATTTAATAATAATAGTAAGTTCTAGAAGGTTTGAAAGGAAAGCAAAAAACAAGCGAATTATTCATACAATATCTACAACAATAACAAAATAATACAATATGCAAAAATTAAATGAGAAATTGATAGTGTAAGAGATAGTTTTTTTATTCTTGTGAGTTGAAATTTGTGAGCATAGTGAAAGTGGACGTTGTGGATAGACATATAACCTACATCTTAAACCTTCATCATCATCATTCATCATCATCATTCATCATCTAGTTTGATTGAACAGATAAGATGGTAATTATGGACAAATAAAGGTTTATGTGTAATATTTTTACATGATTTATTAGCATGATAATACAGGGTAATGTACCTACTAGTGTAAAAAAGGAATTCTGTAAATTGCTACAATGCTAAAGGTGGGAATATCATGTAACATTTATTAAAAAAGTCATATTTGCACTTGAAAATATATGTACATACCGTATTGAAGAAAGAATTCGGTAGAAAATAAATTTATTTTATAAATGACTCCATACAATAACACCCATTCACAGTAGAAAACTGAACTCCCGAATCCACCATTAGATAGCAGAAGGTTGGGAATGGTGAGGCAAGGTCTGTAGAAGAGGTGGCGAGGAAACCAGTTGCTACAGTTGGGTGATGAAATAAGGAGAAGATTCGACTGCCAATTTGATTTTAGAGTATGTCCTGTTTTTAGTTTTGGTAAATTTGAGAAGATTTCATGAAATATTTTGAAATTTCAGTTTCAAACATGAACTTAAACAACATGGAGTTATCAATTAACAGCCAGGGGAATAAATAAAGGCTACTAAAATTTTTCACTAAGCTATAATTAAAAATATCCATCAACGAAAGAGACAAATGATACAAAAAATTTGATCAAAGACGTGATTAAATTATTTATTAAAAATTTCTGAACCTGGTGACTTCTCTATCAATGAAATGATGAATTTAATCACCAATACAAATACAATACAATTCAAATTGAAACTTCGAAATTGAATAATTCTGTTGTCTTTTGAAAACGTATTTCTAATCCAAGGTTATTAGAAATATTGTCTCTTGTTTCTAATCATAGAACAGATGTTACCAGTAGTGTCAGCTGTAAATACAGCAACAGCTCAAATGTTACTGTACCCTATTTTTCAAATTACAAAAATGAGAGTCGACGAATTCTGATTATATTTTTTTTAAGTGCTTCATCGAATTTAGGTTTTGATTAAAATCAAGTGATATTTCAAATTAAACTTTAAAATAAATTTCTTGCAATAACTGCAGAATAATGTGAGACACATAATTAATTCCTCATATTTAGAAGGACCTTGACTTCTATACTGAAATGAGGGGAGTGGTTAGACAAGCATTCTGTGGTATAGTAGGTGAGATGAATTCAATTTTTTTAATTCTACTATTTTAGTAAATATACAATTTTATTCTTTCAATAATTAATAATACTTGGAGACGGTTGTCCTGGAAACCTTTTATATTAATTGAAATACCATAAAAACAAATCAATAATCATTTGCTTTAAGGTTACATATTTTTATGATAGTATTCAAAATAATTCTCACCAGATATTGGACTGTACCCCAATTTTCTAATAAATTGTTAAACAGGTCTTTGTAACATATGCAATATTATGAAGATTTATGAAAAGTAGATTTCTTTCTACTTAAAATCACCTCCTGAAAAAAGTAAGTAGGCTATATTGACTTTGCTTGAATTTTTATGAGCCTATAAAATTTGAATTATTGAGTCAAATGATATAAAAGATATAATATATCTGTAATCTTGAAGATATTGTCAAATTCACCAAACTTAACTTTCATTTAAAGTCAAATTACATAATTTATTTTGAATTGACTCATCAGTTTCTTTCTCAATTATTCAGAGGTCTCACAACATAAACATTTTAAATGATGAAGATCAACCAACACCAACAATTGGTATTACTGTACCAATGATTTCGTTGGAGAACTAAACTCATATTCATTCAGAAGTTGACAACATCTTTGTGAAACGTAGATCAAGTTAGATTATTAATATTTTCTTGGGAAATCTTAACTCAATTTATAGTTACTATGTTCATACTTATGTGTGTAATCTTCTAGTTATGTGAATGTAGCAGTACGTAAATAATTTTCATGATGTGCATCCTTGTAAATTTAATTTAATATTGTGATAGAGATAGAGAAGATAATAAAATACTCATAACGATATAAAGGGTTGAAATGTAAAAACGGGTATATAAAGCATGGTTTTTAAAAATTAAAATTTGATTGCAATCTAGCACGCACGTTAATAAACAGTTTTGTAAGTTTTGTAAATAATTTAAGTTAATAGGATAAAATTGTGACTTTTTTATTGAATATTATTCAAACGGACTTAGGCTGAGGCCGCACTGCCGGTGGGTAGAGCCTGGAAGGTGGAGGGTAGTTGGTAAATCTATAGAACATACACACCATCTACAGTAATGTATCGTATGAATGGCATGTGTTCAAGCCGCCATCTTGAAATTCTTAAATATGGACAATATAACCTAAAAAAACAGATTGACGTCATACCATTCATACGATGTATTACTGTGGATGGTATGTATGTTCTATAGATTTACCAACTGCCCTCCACCCTCCAGGCTCTACCCACCGGCAGTGAGGCCTCAGCCTTAGAGATTGGAATAGTAAGTTCTAAGCCTGTTATTCCAAACACAAATCATATCATTAATTGATTAGGCCTTTATGTGATATCATTCCTCAATAGTTGAATAAATAAATTACAGTAATTAATCAATTAATAATAGTCTGAATAAAATTTTTAAAATTTCAAAAATATTTTCCAGGTGGTTTGGGCTTGTTCATAACTGGTTGCTGGTTGGGATGGCCTTCAGCGTTTCTGCGCAAATTGAAAACAAACGAGACCGGCTTTACACTCACTCTATGGCAAATAGGATGGAGTGTCGCATTGATGGACCTGGCCAATACCATCAGCCCTATACCAACCGGGTACCTAATGGACCGTTATGGACGCAAACCGGCATTCATGGCTTCAGCAATTGTTTTCCAAATCTCTTGGTTTTTGGTGATATTAGCCAAAGGTCCCTGGCTCCTATACGTTTCTAGAATTTTTGCTGGTATTGGAAAAGGAATGGGGTTTACCATATTGCCAATGTACATAGGTGAGTCTATTGAAATTTTTGTATGTATGTGGAACCACGGATCTAGAAAACGGCTCTAACAATTAACTTGAAATTTGAAATGTAATATAACCGTGATGGAAAAATAAGATTGCACCAGGTCTCATGTCCGGGAAAACTCTCTGGCAGGATTAATAAAATAATTAAATATTCCTTCATGAATAGTACTACGTATAATGTACGCTGTTATCGTTAGCTGACCAACGCTATCAACGCTTTACCAACAGAGTAAATGGAGTTACTTTCAAGTCTATAACACACGTTCATGTCAAAAAATTGTGAGAGGTGATCATATCAATTTTGAATTTATTTTTTACAATAACACATTCATGTATTCAACAGTTCTGCCGCATACAGCTTCAGAACGCAGCTTGGTACCAGATATTTATTATTCAATAAAAATAGAATATTCAATACAATATTCGAAATACTGTATCAATATTCTAAAGAGGCTTCTTCTCAGCTTATCCAACTAAACCTCAACTCAAAAACACAATAATAGATCAATGGTATTTCATTTTTATACATATAATAGCCTAACAGATTCTTTATTTTATTACTCATTAATTTACCCAATATTTTGATAATTTATAATGTTTTTCTTTCCTAGAAACCTCATTTCATATTCTTTCCTTTCCATTTCATATTATTTTGCTCATAATCTTCTTTTCAATTCCAAATTTGTCTGTTTTTCCACAGCTGAAGTTTCCGAAAAAGAAATCCGTGGAGCACTGAGTACATTATTCACATTACTGCTGTTTGGAGGCACCCTTTTCGAATTCGTCCTAGGTCCGAACGTCTCCTACATGACACTCAATATAGCCTCCACTATTTTCCCACTGATTTTCTTCATTCTCTGCTTCTTCCTCCCTGAATCTCCTTATTATCTGCTTTCCGTGGGGAAGAAGGAGGAGGCATGGAAGAGTTTCTGCTTTATTCGAAAACGAAAAAAGGATGAACCGGTGGAAGGGAATGATCCGGTGAAGGCAGAGATGGATGCCGCTGGGGCACTCGTCATAAAGGTAGTCAAAGAGCTTAGCAAAAGTAGGTCATAGAGCTTATTATGTTTATTTTATTCTTCACACATTCCCAATATTTTACCTACTTGTTGAAAATGTCTACTTTTTGCAAATTATAGTCTACAACTTTTGTTTCAGTTTGATTCCCAAATGAGCTCTATAAGTGGGCAATAACTCTATGAAATGATGTTTTAGAAGAGTTAACATGAATTACATTATTATAATGAAGATGTAATTTCCGGCTCGAAATTTAGAAAAAAACTACAATATTCTAATGAAAATTTTGAATTGTTTTGTGTTATTTTGGCTTAATATCAACCTTTCCAAATTCAAAATTGATCAGTTACATTGGATTATCTTTTTTTTGGAGTGGGTACCTTTTGGTGAAGCAAAAATTTATACATAATCTGAAATTGTTTATTATGTGACTAAATTAGGAATAGAGAAAGTTTTGCGCGAAAGTCTGTTTTTTATTTCCTTCTCTTGTATATTTGTTCTAAAATAAATGAATAAAAATTATTATTAAACAATGTACAATGTCAAAATGATTCAAAATATAAGACACTGAAAAAGTGTCTAATATGCAATTTTCTAGCATTTAAATATCAATCATTAATGTTTTTTTCAAATTGAGGCTTGATGCATGGGAATCAACTAATTTGAAATATTGTAACATACAACTATTTTATTAAACAGATTCATTTTAAAACTACATCTCACATCAGACAAAAACATTCTTTTTACAATAAAGTATTGAGAATAGTTTGTAATTTATTATTATAATTTATAATAGTAGTTACGTAATTCATTCATTATAATATTGTAATGTTTAGGAAATGGAAAGTGGCAAAACGGACTGGATGGAACTAATGCGCACGCGCGGTAACCGACGGTCATGCCTGGCTGTATTCAGCCTAGCCACGCTGCAGCGATTGGGAGGCATCAGCTCACTCATGGCCTACAGGTATTAAATGTTACTGCTTATGTGAATATAATTATGCTGTGCAAAGCAAAAACACCACAAAAATGCGTAAACTGGGTAATCTTCACTATTTATTAATTCATTATACATTAATAGCCCTATTAACAAAGTTAACATTTATAATATTATAGTTACTCGTATGTAAATAGAGTTGTGATGGCTAGAGCAGCGCAGCTAGAGTCGGGCATCTCCAGCGGGGCAGCTAGAGCCGCGGCAGCTCAAGCGGCGCGGCTCTGACTCTGGGTATCTGACTCTGCCGCTTGGGAATCCTACGTTGGGAATACTGTACTTCAGTGTGGTTACGGCATCTTACTGTGTAGAATACCGCCTTGAAAATTCATGGCATTTTCAATGAAGACAGCATTGATGAATAACATACCTTCACTATAATATTGTATAGTTATGAGTTATAATAAATTCGATAATATACTGTATTATATTTTTATCATTTTTAATTGCATAGAAATAATTTCCATATTTCAAAGCAGCTGGATGTTGTCATTGTTGAAATAGTATTAAAAGAACCAAACTTTAGCTGTTGACTTTCTGTCGAAAAGATCGCCATTTTCTCTGTAAAAGGAAAGTATCGATACATCGTTCTTACTTTGTACGGCAGACACATTCTTCAAATTTACACAGATATATTGAGATATTAGATATAAGATGGATTATGCAGCATCCTCACTAAGGGGGCCGTAACTTCATACGGCGTTTATTATTAGTTCCTCGCTTATTAATTCAACTTACCGCTTAAATGAGTTAGGTACAGTTCCTTTAGATATTTTCCTTCTCTGTGAATTTCACTTTGTTTTTAACGTACAAATATCTATTTCACTATGATTCCAGTTCAACCACGCTGCCCGAGGAGGGCGGCGGAATCATAGGTGGTCCCGAACAGTGCGTCATCTATTTTGGCCTCCTTCTCACCGTCGGCAACTTCCTCAGCATGTCTCTGCTGGACATCGTCGGCCGCAAACCGCTGCTCATCTTTTCCAACCTCATCATGGCGATTGTCATGTACGCCTCGGGTGTCTACTTTATACTGGAAGCCACTGACGACTACGACGAGACCAATATCAGATGGATACCCTACATCTCGATCCTGGTGTTTGCTATTGGCTACAGTTTGGGAATAGGTAAGCGGATTCGTCTCATATTATTCATATTCATAACGCGCTGGTCTGATATCCAGTAGTTCCAAGTGCGACCTATAATCTACTACATTTATTCTTTAATCCTACTACTATCCTTCTAGTAGACGGACAGTGTTTTTACTACAGGTAAATCCACCCTTCTTTCGGTGGAAACGAGAAGCTGTCTGTCATCACTGCTTAAAAAGTGATTATCATCCCTCATCTTCATCATTCCTTCAGATTCTTCTCATAATTTATTATCCATATCGCACCTGTCTGATATCCAGGGGTATCGACAGAACGGATTTTCACTATAGATACCATCTGTCTTTCGGAAGAGATAATAAGCCGAGTAAAAAAGTATCTCAAAGAGTAGTACAGTCGTCATATCTCCTTTTCACTTAAACGAATAGTTTCAGATTCGGCGAAATTCCTTTTCCCCAGACTTAAAATCCGATTTTTCAGTTTCTTTCTACTGGGAAGAACGGCAATTGACATATATTCGCACATATCATGCCAGGTTCCATTCTATCTAATACAAATTATTGGCTAACTATCAAATTGTACTGACAATTCAACTAAATTTCTGACAAATTCGGATTCCAGGAATTATTTGGATGATACACTATGCTTGAATCGTACACTAATGCACAAGCCATGTTTCTGTTTAATTGTTAAAAGTAAACTAAATTGTAATAAATAGAATCAGACTTCCAAAAATTTTCAAGTGTATTTGAACAGTTTGTGTCTCATAAATTCCATAGTCGTATTCAAACTTCTTTATTTTTTTTTAAGAATAAACTTTTTGTTTGTATGCATGGTTTTATTGAAATCTGATCTTGAAGTATATCTGCATTCCAATTTATAAAGTCTCTTATAAAAATATCAGTGAATAACAATAGTAATAGTCTATTTTGTTTGATAGGTGTGGTGCCCAATACACTTCTGGGAGAATACTTTCCCAACAATGTGAAGGGTAAGGCAGCGGCAGCCGCAACAATATTCTTCGCCCTAGCTTCGTTCTGCAGCAACAAAGTCTATCCCCTGATTTCTGGCAAATTCGGATTCCAGGCCATGTTTCTGTTCTTTGGCACGATTAACACCATCACAGTCTTTGTAGCAATTTTAGTCGTTTACGAAACTAAGAATAAAACCTTCGCCGAAATTCAAGATATGCTGAACGAATAGTGGTGCAATTAGTATTTATTTCACAAAGCTGGAAAATGTGCATTTGAATGAGATTTCAAAAATAAAATTTAACAACAGTTGAACGCGGAGGAAGAAAATATTCAATTCGTTGCTGGAATCTGAAATAAATCCAGCATGACGACATACTTGAAATTATATTTGAAGTAATCAAGTTTTTATTGCAATTATCTTCATTTATTTTAAGTCTTGTTTTTTCATTTTTGGGTATTGCTTTACTTTGTGCTGTTCGCTTTATGAACTCGCAGCTAGCGCACAAGTTTTCTTTGCTGGCTGTGCCAAATCATTTAGATATATTTCAATTTAAATTTATTATGCATTTTGTATGTATCATTCATATTTTGTAATTAACTACTGTATGTAATTTTTGGCGAAATAAATATATTATATATTATATTATATTATATTATAATCAATTGAGTGTGAATCTTCTCCCTACTTTTTCAGTACTGTATGATAATTCATACAATTCTGTTGTATAAGAATCATATTTAATATTACATTCATCCATGGGAAAGGGATAAACATAAAATTGCATGATTCAATGAATATAAATCACAAATCGAATAGTGTTTGTTAAATTTCTCTCGCTATCATGTCATAATTTCCAATGGAAATTAGCTCTGTCAGGGCAGTTTGGAAGCGGTCTGAAGAGACCGAACCGGTTTACTGGATATCTCGACATGCACTCGCATAAATAACAATCATTGATTCTGCAACCAACAGTTCTGTAGAAACAATTCATAACAATCTTTGGATTACTGAGCACAAAATTTTAATGTTGAAGAAGGAATCTGAACTGAAATTTCATTAATTGGTTATAATCAGATGTGAAACGAAGCAAATAGTTGATAATTTGGAATAATTAATTTTTGAGAGTGAAAATTTGTGAATAGGTAACGTAGATTGAGTGAACGTAGCCTCTATTCTGAATATTTATCAAAATTTGTAAAAATAACGTTTTTGGACTTCAATGTCTGTGTTTTATCCAATAAAGTATATTGTATTCTCACAAATAAATGAATAAATGGAATGAATTAAACGGCTATGAGAAAATACGATTTATCATGATTACCTGTCAAAATACGTTCATGAAACGTTATTGGAGCAAGCAGATAAATGTTTCAAATATTTATTGGCTGAGGATTTGAAATGAGGAAGCACACAGACACTGATGGAATTTTGTTTAGCAGGTTGCAGAGCGCGGTCTATAAACATCATTCATCATAGTCGATCGGAACACTCCATTCATAATCATGAAACCACTTCCCTTCACATGAGATCCCTTGTAGGCTGTTCTGATATGAAACTGAATTTCATGCGCATAAAACTGTAATGTATTCATGGAAAAAACATTTTTAGTATAAAAAATACTTTGGAAAGCAGAAGAATATGAAGTTGGAATTTAGTACATGGTGAAAAGTGAATTATTATATTCCTCCACATAAAGCTCCAGATCCCTCAAATAGATGAAAAATATTACTTTCGAATGTAATGATATGAGTTCTTGGTTCTGGCTAATTTTTGTGGTTACTCAATTACTCTAGTATGATTTTTCACTGTCTGATTTTCAAATGGGGTGATTTCATAACTTGGATACCACATTCCATTCCATCCAATCAATTCACAGAATTACAGAATACTAATATTTCAGAATCCAACCCGTAAGATAATAACAAAGTATTATCAATATAAAACGTATATGATGATGGAAGTTTACATGAAAAGACATGGAAAATATATTGGATTACAATATCCATTTAAATTAGGAATTGAGTCAGATAAAGGAGCTCACCTACCTTGAGAGTTATTGAAAACGTGGAAATGGTGACAGAAAAGCATCTTACCTGAAAAATGTAATTCCATATTAGGAAACTTAGGGATTAACTTGAATTAGCTACACAAATAGAATAGATCATACAGATTTTCAATATTATTCATATTCAAAATTTCCCACTAAAATCAAATATTAATCATTGACTTAACAAAAAAGTTTCCAAATCACATTTTCACATCTTCAATATCTTACTTCTGGAACAAATAATGATGCTGACCATAAGGAAAAGTGAGAAATAGGAAAGTTCATGTCAATGTACATGAAGAAATTCTTACCAACCCTAAACATATGAGGCTTTCCAAACGCTAAACATTAGGACTGAAGCATTCAAGTCCGGTTTTGAATACTGCAATGGTGTCCTCAAAGCAATCCCCTGACATAAGCATCACTTTCCAAGAAGCAACCATTCGGGAATTCACACACATAAGCTTTAATGGAGAATCAGGTTTACCCGAGACAAGATCTGAGATGCAGAGGTAGAGGAGCATATCAAAAGCTGACTGGCAAGCGGTGCTCCAATGATGGGTGCGAGAGAGATGAAGAGAAAGACAGAGAGAGAACGAGAGAGAGAGAGAGAGAGAGGAGGGAGGTTTAAAGAGAATGTGCGAGGGATGTTAGTAATTATTCGCAAAGGTTTAGTATGCCAACGTCTACGCTCCAACGTCTTTGCTTCATCAACTATGCATCCAAGGTATGGTCTGTTCAAGCAAAGAAGATATTCTGGCAAGATGGGAAAATGACTCCAACTTGGTCAATATTGGTTCAAAAATTATTAAATTGGTCTCAAATTGTAGATCAGAATGGTTCCTACAATTTGAGACTAACTTTATAGTTTTTTAATCAATGTTGACCGAGCTGGAGTCATTTTCCCATCTTGCCAGAATGTCTTCTTTGCTTGGACGGACTATGACTAACCTTCGTCAGTGTGTGTAACCTCTCTATCAGCTCAGTAACTTACCGTAAGCTAAACATCCACATCTCAAATCGAATCACCAGGCAGACGGCCATAACAATATCCATTTCCAGCATGCGAATTCATTATCTCTGATAACGTTTTGCCATCATTTCAGAAGACGTCACCTAGCCAATTGAAACTCTCCTGCCTTTGTGAGGTGGGTTTTACGAGGATAACGAGGGTATCGTCTATTGTTATACTAAAATAGATACATTATTCAGAAAATTGATGTAGGGTTTGAAGAGAACGGCAGTATGATGAAGGACGAATAAAGAACATGAAAAATGAATCGAATAAAAGTAAAAATTAAATTAAAATAAGTAAAAAGTATATATTGAATGCAATAAGAATTGAACCGGGGAAACACAACAGATAAGCAAGCAGTCATAAATAAGACTCTAATTAGAACCACGCCAACAGGATAACACCTCAGCGAATTTTGGCAGCAGATATCACATTAAATAAAATGCAAAAATTTCATTTTATTTGAAAATTTACTTGAAATGAATGGAATTCGTATTCCATTTACAACAGTTTATTCCATTTATAATAGTTTCAAATGTTTCAGTCAACAGTTTTTTAAATTTCTGCATTTTGTCGCTGGATGGCATCAGTAACAGAGTAATTAATTGAATTCATACAGATTCTTTTCATTTTTTCAGGTTGTAATAATATCGAACTTTTAGATTAGTAATTATTTGAATGAAGAAATGATGATTACATTGGAATTTTAGCATTAATATTCTTACAAATTTGAATGAAATATTGAACATCATTTCTTTACAATTAGAAGCTTGTCAAGCAGAGCCTGATAATTTCATCGAAGGAAACGCCCAGAATCAATGCCCTAAGACAGTATTCTGTACAAATATAAGTTATGATTGATAATTCTCATCAATCAATGTATTACGTAATTTCAATAATAGACACTTCTTTCATTTCGAATGAATAAACAACGTTTTTCATTATTTATTCTGTTCAATACTTCTGATTGAGTAGGGTGGTTCATCCATTCCATCGTATAATTCATTGTGGTTCAATTCGAATCGAAAGATGAAATAATAATTCAATAATTATCTCTTCGTCCTATTTTTTAACAAGTAGTATACAAGTTGAAGGATAGTTTCTACTAGAGAATTTTGAACAATTATTCGAAGAAAGTCATGGAACATATTTTGGACTTTTGATAGAAAGTTCCAAAAACGCTTCAAATATTTTTTTCATCAGGAAGTAGACTTCCAAAATTCTGAACTGTATTTTTTTAGATAAGAATGTTCAATGTTAAATGTTGAATTATTTACTGATTCCCAGCTACAAATTAGCCGTTCTTCCTGATATAACTGATGAAATATGTATGTAAAATGATGTTCATAACAATGTATATTGAATTAGACATTTCCATACGGTATTGAGATTTGTATTTGAAATAGAACTTCATCTCCAGATGCTATCAGCTAACATAATGCAAATAGAAACTGTCCATTCCGACAAACTCAGAAGGCTAGCCGGAAATAGACGTGAGAAGGAAGAAAAAACACTTTTGCATTCAGGGAGTCGAAGAAAGTCAGCTGTATTTTAGAGACCGACTTGTTGAGCTTCATCTCTCGCCTGACAGATCAAAGTTGTTGCCCCCTCCCCCAAACCTTCCCCCTCCCTGACATTCCACCCACTTTTGTCATTCCAAAAAACGCAGCACTTTCCGTTGTAAGTTCTCGGACTAAAAGTTTTCCTCCTGACAAAAGGAATGTTCCGGATTTTTGTCGAACGAGCCAGGAAACTTTGTGCAGGATTCCGAAACGTTTCCACCGTTTCTCCAAAAGCGAAAACAGCTGACAAAGAGCACAAATCAGCAAACTAATTATTAACGAGTGATTGAGACTTTTGTCAGCCTATCATGGTTTCGACTGTCGAGAATCTAGATTTTTGCGAACAATCAAGGAAGAGATACAAAAATTATTGGCAACCCGAAAGCAGAAATTTCTCGGATAACTGGAATACCTTCCTGCTCGCAAACTAATGCCAAATTTTAAAACTAATGTATTTATGACTTAGCTAAGTATACGATGTGAGATCTAATAGAAGATACAGGGTTCGCCAATGAAGTGGGACGATTTGAATAAGTAACAGATTGTTTAAGAAATTGTATTTTTTTCATCATAAATAGAAAGCAGAAATGTTGCCATCTAGTGTACAATAAGTGAAAAATCATTTTTTGAATATATCATCTTCCTTGGTCATTTGGAAGATGTTATATTAAAAAATATGATTTTTGACTTATTGTACACTAAATGGCTACATTTCTACTTTCTATTTATGATAAAAAAATACAATTTCTTAAACAACCTGTTGCTTATTCAAATCGTCCCACTTCATTGGCGAACACTGTATAAGAACTATTATTAGCCTTAAATTGAGCAATGGTATTTTTGTGCTCCTAATGATTATTTATGTTCATCGTTGATAAAAATTATGAGTACCATCATAAATAAATTGAGTCGATTGCCTTATTCATAATACAGTACTCAACAACGCATACGAAATTGTTTTAACCCTTCTGAAACATAATAATAAAGTAGATACCCTCGTCGATACTCAAGTCACTCTAAATTATTAGAGAATTTTATTGAATGATGAAAAGAATCAGTGAATGAGTTCAGGACGATTGGTATGATAATATGAGTTCAATACACGTGATCCGTGCATCTCATGGAAAAATTTGTAATAAGAGCAGCAATATAATAATTATATAAGGATAAATAGTTGAAAACTAGTGAAGCTACTGCTACAGTATGAATAGTTCTTCTTAAGTGTCCATCATTAATTTATATCTTTGTTCATCTGGTAGCCTGGGTACTAGTTTTCTAAGAATAAGATTTGTAATGGGAAGAAAAGATTCTGATTCAATCTGAACAACAAGGAAATAGAGAAGCGACAAAGTAAGAAATCTGAAAAACGAAGGCTGTGCAGCCACACTCCTGCACAGGATGCAGGAGGTAAAATCCCGATAGTTTTGGAATAACACTATTGGCAGGCCTGACAAAAACAACAGATGGAACGACACTAGGCCTATCGCGCGCGGGTGTGTGTGAGTGCGCACCGTGTGTATACATCCATACAGATATACAATGGTATCATACCATTCATACAGATATTGTACTATATATACCGTCCTGCCATGATACAATACACGAGAGGGAAGGAAGATATGGAGTTGAATGAGATAAGAAGAGTGATAATGAAAGAGGGAGAAAGTAGGCGTTCGTTTTTCAGAGTTCAGTTGCTGCAAAAGGCGGCACGCGGAGAACAGGCAATACTCAACAGCATACAAGTCGACACTCGACAGTTGGTTCTCAGTTTGGTTGTCACCCGGTATGTGACGACTGACGACCGTGCGTCGTGAAACGTGCATGCAGGAATTCAAGTGTTTTGTGTGTGATTTTCATAATTTATTTATATAGATTGTGTGGATTTTAAAAACATGACGGGCCTGTTTCGGCAGGTATTCGCTGGCATGGCAGGTAAACAAAAATAAACAACTTTTTATTTACTATACCTAATATTGTTGTTTGTATTACCTAGTTAATAAAATAAGCGGATTTTCATCAATTTGTAATTTTTCCACATTGATTTAGAAGATTTATCCATCAAGATTGTGACATTTTATGAGAGTTTTCATTTTGTTTTATGTTTATGTTCATCATCAGTTAGTTAATGCTGTTTGTATTTTGAAATTAAATGAAGTAAATGATTACCGGTACTGCAATTATTTATTGGATATAGATGGATTTTACAACGATGCCATTCAAAATGAGTCAGTTAATAGAGGACTTTTAATGTTCAGGGGTGAATAAGTTCAAATGATCAGCAGTAGCTCCAACTTAAGACCATGAACGTCTCTATACACCACCCCTTAATGTGTTGCTTACATGTTTTTTAAAGGGTCTATAGATAAGCTGAAATAGAGGGGTGATAACGAATTGACTATTCCAGTTGACATAGTCATAGACATCTTGACAGTGAAGAAGAAAAGTAAGAATAGATGATCCTTCACAAAGACGAAGCAGGGTTTGAAATCCTAGACAGTAGACACTATACTGATAAACAACTCTTGGGCTTAATTCAAGTGAAGAATATATGAATCTAAAAAAAGCCTAAATATAAGTTTTACATTATTAGTTGAACGAATAAGCACAATACAAGTACAGTATCAGCAGCTATGAATAGCCTGATGAAATTAGACATCACTTTATATCATAATGAACCTAATTTCATTAATCTGCGTACGGTAGATCAATTTAATAAGAATAATTTGATTGAGACAAATCAGCCATTACCATAATTACAAGTATTTGGAAATTTAGTAATCATAAATCAGTCAATCAGTATCAAAATAAAAAAAATTGAAATCCAATTATTAATTCAATTAGTCACAAAAATGAGTTAGAATTCGTGAGAATACAAATTGTTATATTGTTTACAGCAATTGAGCAATATAAGATTAATTTTCAAAGTGGAGAAGAATTTTAGCTAGATGAATATCATGAGAAGTGAAGGTGCTCCACTTAACAATCTTCAAGATTCAAGAAGTTCAACAAGTGGCTATTATTCTCTAATTATTTTTGTATTTTATTGACATAGAATTCAGGAAGCATGCCATTGAAGTCATTGCAGTTCAAAGAATCAGAACAAAAATATGAAATAACCATTGAAATACATTAGAGATAACAATATGAAATAACTTATAATATTATAATCATTGAATGTCACTACCTGATAAATGAAATTAAGAAAATTATTATTGGATGATAAAATTAATGGTCCACTATAATGAGTAAAATTCACTCAATATTGATTTTTTCATCCTATCAGGATTGAAACAAATAACAAAACTTTACATGTGGCCTAATTGGTGTGGACGAACTACAAGCAAAAACATCATGCTGATAGCATAAGAAAAAAGGTCAAATTTGTAGTGAGAATATACCTGTGAGAATAACATATTGAGAATATATCATACACCTGTGAACTGCATAAAATAATTATATTCTCATGTTAGTTCAAATATTGAACAAACTGATTGTAGGGATAACATTCTGTTGGAACAGAGTGATATGAAGTTTAATGTCAATTGTCAAATGAGATTAAAATGAAAATGGGAAATGTCAAATGAAAAAGTCAATTCAAAATGTCAATTAGATTCACATGACAATATGATTATGAAGTTTAATTTATTAATCACATGTTTATTTTCCTCCAATTAATTTATTAGTGGGAAAAAAGATGAGCAACAACAAATGTCAACTTCATCAAGAGTTAAAATTTAAGAGTTCATTAAATGAACTCTAGTATTGAAGTGAAGCAAATAAAATTATTATCTTTTATCAAGTGACAAATTATTCAATCCAGAACGATAAGCTCAACAAGTGGGTTATACATTTATTATAATATCCATAATAATAATGTCATTGTTAATTTATTTTTAATCGAGTTTAATTTCACACATTATTGAGAGAAAAATCAATGGGGATTGAATTTCTTGAAAGATCCATTGGAGGGAATGGTATAATTTGAAAATAGTAATTAAAAATAGAAAAAAGAAATATTATGGAGGAGTCAACATGAAATAGAATAACACTACAATAAACATTATTTGGATTAACAATTTAAAATTCTTCCCCCTCCAAGCTCAACCCTAGCCCTACCATGAGGCATAAATTTATGAATGTCCCTGTAGCTACACAAAAATATTCAAATTACTCGAATCTTTCACATTCATCAATTATCTGAGACAACAAAGCTTTCAATGAATACAACTCACAATAATTTACAATGAATAGGCTATACATATTTATGTAAACATAAAACATCTTCAATTTTCAACTATTCATCTCATTGAACCTTGATCTAGTTCCAGTACAATAAGTGGCTTATAAATTAAAACTTTGCTTCTAAATGAAACGTAGTACACAACCATTACACTCAATCAATTCATGTGGGCCAAACTCTTACAAGCCACAGACATATTATTATCAGAGGATTTCACAAGTTTGTTTTCTCTTGAGAGTGAAGGCCTAAACACTAAACAGTACATTGACCTTTCGGGCTTTTCAATTGGTCATCTAACGTTCAATGAATTTTTGTAATCTCATTCATTAGGTCTATCTGAGTTCTTTACCTAAATCCATAACTCACTTGTCCCAAACTTCATGTATCATAAATGGGTCAATTGTGATTATTATGGGTAAAGGGTAAATTGTTGAAATGTTGAGGTTGACTTAAATAAGGTGGAATAATATATCATGATAGTTGATCATTGACCAAAGTTGATAATTATGAAATAAATATGTGAAGAAATACGAATGTGGTTTCTTGTAATCCTACAGCTAACTAAATAATGTAATATTGTATTCAATGAACATGCATAATGTCACATTCTCCATTACAAATCAAGTAAATTCAACAATAGGAACTACAGTACTACAATAGTATTTGGATGGGCTACATCACAACGAACAGTATCTCTCTATATTATTGACGAGTAACTTGAAATTCAATGGTTGAATGAAAAAATAATCTAAAATAAATGGATTCTAAATTCGTAGTGGTAGAAGCTACTGACTGATAACATTACTGATAGTTCACAAAAATGAGACTGATTATGCAATGCGTATTTGTCTTTTATCTTACACGACCTTTGGTACAATTTTCTAGGAAGTCTTTCTAATTGGACCTAGAAAAAGCAAAATGAACCTAATGACGAATATTTACCGAAAATTTAAGTTAGTTTCTGACTGCGGAGACCTTTCACCTTTCTAAACTATGATTAGAAGAGGAATAAAGACGAATTAATAAAATTAAATAGGAATCACCTGTTATTATTGTTTCATGAACCAGGACCTCCTAAATACAAGGAGGTATTAGTATTTAGGTGGTCCTGCATGAACCCTTTGATTAGAATAGTACATTATATTGATTAGTATATGGTCATATTATATTAAAATCACCCATTGATTGTTATAATTAGAAAAAAATCGTGATTAGTTTTTGCTTTTCTATTGCTATTTTTATATCTTATTAGAAGCACTTCAAAAACTGATTTATTAGTGAGAATAATTTATTGTTGGCTAATTTAAAACACAGTCATTTGATTACCTACATTTTGATTTTTTCAATTTGAATATTAAAAAATGTAAAAATTCAAAATTTAAGAGAATGTACAGAAAATCCCAAGTGGATGGGTTGATTTCACAACAAAAAATCCTCATGAAATAGATTAACTATTTATAATGTCAAAAGTTTAAGATATAACTGTATAGACTGAATGACTTTTTCTTCAAAACTGTTCTATGTTTCACATCCTTTAATCATTATCTTATAAAATAGAAATACCCTATAAGACTATCACTATGATTACTCACTATTCTACAAAGCAATATTATTATTGCCACATTTTCAGCAGAACTTGCAGCCAAATTCAATGTATTCAAATTTACTCCCATCAGATAATATCAATTAATTTTTATAATATTTCAACCAACGTCTAGTTTTCACACATCTAATTCAATACAAAGCAATTAAATAAATTATTTTTGGAGGATACTAAAAGCTGTCGTGACATTAATCCCTCATATTCAACCTTTTTATTATTAAGCCTGAAGGTCATGTGTCATTATTCTGAAAGAGATCTTGCAGCTAGATAGGATTTTTCATATTCATAAATCATAAATTTTCATGCCATACTTATGACAAAATAGATCAAAATGTATATTATCTCATATATCATTATTAATTATTCAAATTATTTTACATTAAAATTTATTAATATAATTTTGCAGGCGGCTTATGCCTGCTGATTGTTGGTTGTTGGCTGGGGTGGCCGTCTCCGTGGCTGAGAAAATTGAAACAGGGTGAAGCTAATTTCAACCTAACTAAAGAGGAACGATCTTGGGTCGTGGCTCTTATGGACTTTGGCAATGTACTTAGCCCTATACCGACGGGGTACATGATGGACGCATGTGGAAGAAAGCCCACATTCTTTGCAACTGCAGTTGTATTCCAGGTAAGGGAAAACCTTTGAAGTCACCATTAATTATTCTTTAATAGAAGAGAGTTAGTTATGAAAAATTCACAATTTCTCTGTTTGAGCACTTAACATTGTATTGAATTTTTCTATTATTGTAGCCGCTTGACTTTTCAAGAACTGATAATAAGAAGTGTTTCCAAGCTAGCTATATAGAGATAATTTTTGAAATATTTTATTAATTTATTTATTTAGTAAACTAATGATTGAACTTATTTTAATCACAAAACTAATTTAGAAGTAAGAGTATTGGAGGAGAGTAAAAAGTAAGAGTATTAGCAATGAGAGAAGCTATTCACTTATTTCAAAATATACATTTTAGTACAGGCTATATAAGACCATTATCAACAGAAAGATGCCATCAAAGTATGATGCATTTGATTAAGGCTGTTGATTTAATTTCCTATAGCCACTGAGCACATTTCTTCACTATTAGAAAATAGTCCAAACACAGCAAACATTTGAAAATCCCATTTTTATCTAAATTGGAATTGAAGAAGTTTTGGGCCAAAGCCCAAATAAATAATTCTCCATATTTTAATAATATTAATTTGATTCGAGCTGGTTATTTGAATAGAGTTCTACTGTATTTGAACTACACCAATTCACTTAACTATCAAATTGATTCTAAGGATTTATGATTTTTTATGAATGAAATACCTATAACTTCTTCCCATTATTATCATCAATAGATTTATCAAGAGCATTGATTTTTGTGATAAATGAGAGAATAGTCCAATAAGTGTATATGTGTATGTGAAAGTGTGCATGAATGAAAGTATCAATAAAATTATATTATTAATAATTTATTGAAGTGTTCCCACTCAGGACATCCTATGTGGAAACGCATATTTGATACGAAAAATTTATCACAAACGTGCAACAATGAGAGTTTTACAGCTTTGAACCAAAACAAACCTCATTGAGAACAAATTATTTCACGAAATTAAAAATTAAAAAACTATTTGATGAAAGCAAATAAAATCCTAGTTTGATTTGATTTGCCTTTGTAATTGATTTCTTTTTTTGTTTAATAAATTTAAATTCGATTTACAAATGAAACTTATCAAAAACTTTTTTCCTAGGTCTCCTGGCTGCTAGCAGTCTACGCCGAAGGGCCGCTACTGTTGTACATTGCGCGTTTACTGGCCGGTATAGGCAAAGGCATGGGCTTCACAGTGGTGCCCATGTACCTGGCTGAAATAGCCGAGGTGAAAGTTCGCGGCGCCCTCAGTGCCATCTTCACATTCCTCCTCTTCTCCGGAACTCTTTTCGAGCTGGTCATTGGACCCTATGTGTCCTACAACACTCTCAACATTATATCGTCCACCATTCCTGTTGTATTCTGTGTACTGGTTGTGTTGATACCGGAGTCGCCCTACTATCTGCTAATGAAGAACAAGAGGCAGGCAGCCTACCAATCGTTCTGCTGGTTGAGGAATCATTACAGAGGCAAACAAGAGGTGCAGTCGGTCGGACCAGATGCAGCAATCGAAACTGAACTTGAAAAGATGGATGCACAAGTTCAAAAGGTAATAATAATATTTTGAATAATTATATAATAATTTAAAAAAATCTATTGGAAAGATGATAATGATAATATTCCCTGAAATGTGTGTCCAAGTTAAATTTCCTTCCAAGAGGTCAGAGGTTATAGATATTATTTCTGATTTAATTTGAAATAGGCAAATATATTATACAATTGAAAAAGGTAACTTATAAACGGTTGACAAATTTCTAACATTTCATTCATTTTCAAACAAAACAATCAATATCCAACCATTTGAAAATTTTGAACAATATTTTCACAATGCCAACATCAAGTTACAAGTTACAACTTGTAAGATGATTATGATATGGAGTATGGTGAAAAATTTCTAGGAGATATTTAAATTGAATCACAAATAGATGAATTAATGGTGAATTCAAGTTTGGAAGCTCCAAGTTACTTTGTATTGCTGGCGTGTGAAGAACAATCACGGTTATTGTTACAGTCTGGTCGAGCAAAGAAGACATTCTGGCACGATGGGAAAATTACTCCAGCTCGGTCAATATATTGGTTCAAAAATGATAAATTTGAAATTGTAGAGCGGAATGTTCTCTACAATTTGAGATTAAATTTATGATTTTTGAACAATCTTTGTTTGTACAAATAACTACTTTGGGATTAATCCATAGAATTATTCAATTTAAAAAATTTCAATAATAACTATTATTGAAAATAGAAATAAATATTATCAATTGTTAGCCTTAATATTTCAATAACGCTGATTATTATGAATTTCAATTGAATTTATCAATCCCAAACCAGATTAAAAAGTTATGTACTAATTCACACGAACTTATTCATCCCAACTCAATAAAATTCACTTCACATGAACTAATTATATCAATCCAATACCAATTCAGTTGAGATATATTCAAGATTCATCGATCAATAATTCCAATGCAATCTCGTATTTTATTGTTATCTTTTCTCTTCTAATCAACAGGAAATGGCATCGCGAGGCGACTGGTCAGACCTGGTGGGTACGCGAGGCACAAGAAGGGCGACGTTGGCGGTGATGTCACTCTGCGCCATGCAGCGCTTTGGAGGCATCAGCTGCATGCTGGCCTATACCTCCACCACCCTCCCCGAGACGGGAGGTGGCCCCGGCATGGGCCCCGACTCCTACATGATGATATTCGGCCTGGTCCTCGTTTTGGCCAACTTTATCTGCATGCCGCTCATTGATTGGCTGGGACGCAAACCGTTGCTCATCATGTCAACCTGCATCAGCTGTATTGTACAGGCGTCCTCAGCCTACTTCTACTATGTCAGACAGCTACCCGGCTATGACTACAGTGGCCTCACGTGGATTCCCTACATGGGACTTGTGGTGTTTGCTGTGGGCTATTCATTGGGAATCGGTGAGCACACAAATTATTATTGTTATTGTCACAGTTAAAATTGATTGCATTAAATCTTTCAATTTTTCCTCCAATTCCTCTAACCCAAGAAGGACACATCACATTATTCGAAATGCCAATATAAGCTACTAATTTTCTCAACTGATAGCTTCTATCACTCAAGTACAAGGAGGTTCAACCTCCTTGCTCAAGTAGTTAAAACTAATAGTTTGATATTTCCAGCTGCCCACTCTCATCAGGAGAGATGTTGCGCGATTGACAAACAAAACAAATTCTCATCTCTAAAATGAGAGCCAAATATCAAACAAGCAATTAAATTATGATCCACTCATTTCAGAACCAAAAGCAATGAACGGCACATGTAAATTCTCTGCAAAAGTTTAAAAATTGCACGAGAAGAGAACTAGAAATTGAATCAAGATTCTTCCACTTTAGAACCAAAACCATCAACTACAATCACAAATAAGGTAAAAATAGCTGAATTTAAAAATTCTTTTCAAATTTCTCAATCAAATATAAACATTTTCAGAGGTACGCAACAAAAATTGAGCAAGTTATTACTGAATCACGTGGTTATTTGGATTTCATAGAACTCAAACTGCATAATCATGAGGTTAATAGAAGTTATTATAAAAAATTGAACTTTTTCAGGCGTGGTCCCGAATACTCTACTGGGAGAACTGTTTCCTGCGAATGTGAAGAGCAAGGCAGCAGCTGTGGCGACCATTTTCTTTGCGTTCGCTTCATTTGCAGTCAACAAAATCTACCCGTCCGTGCCAAACTACACAATGTTCGCTTTTTTCGCCCTAACCAACCTGACAGCAGCTTTCTTCACCTGGTTCTATGTAATTGAAACTAAAGGAAAGTCATTCTCAGAAATTCAACAGCTTCTTAATAAGCAGAAGTGATGAAAAAATTTAATTCCTCGAGAAACAGCAATAAATGGGGCTCCTCCTAACCAATCTTAATCCTTGATGAATTTCATTTATATAAGTATAATGATGATTGTACGTTAAAGTGGGAAATATAAGACTGAGAACTTGAAAATATTAAACATAATTAGTTATATGTTAGAATTTTAACATTCCAGTGAAAATAATTGGTTGAAGATGTATAAATTCAATAATGTTTGTTGTTTTATAAGTGACTAACGAATAGGATATAAATTTATAAAAATGTTCTATTTGATTTATTATTTATTGATATACCTGTATGAAAAAAAATATTGTTTTAATTTTGTGGACATTATAGTAGAGGAGAATAGGCTACTGTATTATAATTTTATGAAAATATGTAATGATATTCAAAGGTTAATTGCTATTATTTTTATTGATAAGAGAATGGAAGTACAGTAATTTATTGGATAGTTATGAGTCAATTATAATTTATGTTCTACATTAGATTATTTAGTATGAATAATTATATTCATCTCTCAATTCACATATTATTTATGATTAATGTACTAGAATAAATATGGCTCTTGTAAAGGAATTATTGATAAGAATATTAATTTCTTGATATAATAAAATTAACACCAACATTTTTTCTCATTAACAAGGGTTTCTCTATTCGAAAATCATATTAGACAATTCATGAAAGTATTCACTTTGAAGATAAAAATTAGACATGTGAGTGATCCACTGATAACATGAAAAATTATTGCCCTAATTAACGCTCTTGATAGTGAATTATGACAAAATTTGCTATTTCAAGTGGACGAGTTATTTTTCTATTTGATGGCGAGAAAACATGATTTCAGCATTGATAGAACTGACTATAGTTTCAACGATTCGTCTAATTGTACTCTTGTTTGTCAATGGCGCAACAGCCCTATGAAGGGCCTAGGCCTACCAGCAGGTTGCAAGTTTCATATTCACCGAACTATACAGTCCGTCCAAGCAAAGAAGACACCCCGGCAAGACGGGAAAGCGACTCCAGCCCGGCCAATACCGGCCCAAAAGCCATAAATTCTCGAAAGAACCCACAGCCCCCGAACCAACACCGACCGAGCCGAAGCCATCCCCACCCCGCCAGAATACCCACCCAGCCCGGGCAGAAAATACAGCAGGCGAATAATTATCAACCAGGATAGACGTAACGTGAGGTTAGCACGTCAATCCTCTCAACCATAAGCCAGTCTTCACAACCAAGTGAAGATGCAGAACACCTCTGAATAACATGCAGTTAATCATTTAGAGTGTAACGCAACGATTACTATTCCTCCAGAAACAGGAAACGACAGACTGTATTTACTAACGACAGCCAATTTCCCAAAGGAGGCAAAAAATTGTTCTCTTAGACTGGAAATTTACTTATCATTAAAAAAATTTTTTATAGTGAGTATAGTATTTAAGAATTATCTAATTTCCTTTCTCATTAGAACGTTTACTCACTTTTATCTCTCAACTAAGAAAATAATTAATTTTTGTTTAGGCTAATTAATGAAAATTACAATACTTTAAAAAGTCTTGAAGGCAAGAAGGGTATAGTAAGTCTTAATAGGAGAGAATAGATTTAAACGAATTTTATAAGACTCTATTAAGTTTCTGCGGGTAGATTAGGTCTTGACATAAAAGAATATTCATGTTCTACAAAAAATTTAAATATTGATTGAAATTTAGAATAAAAACTAATTTAAAATGAAAGTAATGAGAATTGTTGAATATAACTACCAGTATTGGGAAACCGCATCAATTTCAAATAAAATTACAATTTTATAATGAAAATGATTTGAGCGGCTTGAAGCTGGATTGAACAAAAAAGTGATAAAATTTATACGATCCAAGATTCACCTACTAAATACAATAAGTACGGGAACGGGAAGATATATTTTATTCATTCTGCTTGCAGTAAAAAATTACTAAGTGATCTCAATACGAAAGACAATACAGTACTTACTTCGATAGAATATAGAGGTTTTACTATGTTGATTGAAGCATTCTGTAGAGAGTATCATAGTAAACAGTATAAGAGCTGATGCGAACGTAACAAATGAATGAACTGTTCTGCTCAGCTCTGGTAGTACAGTCTAAAAGCGGTCTGCAAGAACGAAACACTTCTATGAGATTAAACTGACTCGATAGTTTCTCACAGACCATTGCCAACTGTCATGATAGAGCTAACCATAAAGAACAGTCAGCCGCCAGTAACACGAGCTTGTACATGGGTATGACTTTATTTTAAAAAGTAGCAAATCTAGTAAAACATCTAAAAAAACAAATTTGAATCGAGAAGATACTGAAATCTAATCAGTTTTCATTATTCAACATGTGGATAATTGTGACATACGAATGTGTGAATCCCTCAGGCAAAATATAATTATATCATAAAACTCAACACTTACATTAACCAGTAATTTGAAGTTGCGCTTTCCCTTACCTGGGACAGAAAAAATTAGCAGAATTATTATAAATTGATTCAAAGTAATCATCCCCTCACAACAACAAAATCACCCTACAACAATCAAAATAAAACACCCTAAATTATCAATTCCTACAACCAAGAAGTTGATATGACCGAAATTACTGTCGGAAATTAATTAAAGAGGATAACAAACGTCTTTAAAAACCAAAAACTCCTTAACAATTCCTCAGGGGGAAAAATTTTGGCAGGCTGGAAAGAAAAAATAGTTGCTACATATTTTTTGCTACTTGACAAGGTATGATACGGTACTGAAATTTGATCAGTTTCCGTTATGTATCATGTAAAATATTGTACAATACTGTAGTATGCATCTTCTAGGAATGAATAGATATAATGTAACTAAACAAGTTGTTTGCTACTGGTTCAGTTTTCAAACATAATTCACAAAATCATGTCTTATAGAAGGTAGTGAAAAACGATAGAAATATACTTCACAAGATATAGACGTAATGTTTTTAAAGATAATACTGAAAAGGTTGTCATCATCAGGAGAGCACCCTCAATATTCTAAATTTATCTCCTACTGTTCTTTGATCACTTTGACGTTACAAATATCTCTATTTCTGACTGCCTATTCCTGTCATAATCATCCACCGCCTACGAGCATTTTCCTTCAGCCTAGATTTATCCTTTGTCCTTTTTATCCTGATAAAACCATTCTTTCCAAAAGAGTTCTTTCCATCTACCAATAAACGGTAGCTCCATTTACCTCCCATTACGCTCAAAGGATGCATATTTAGTAGAGATAAAACGGAAAAGTATCAAGAAGGAAATAATGCGGTGAAAAAATTATGAGATTCTCTCAAAAAGAAAGCTAATACAGTAGACTGGATTTTGCTGGAAGGAACGGGAAAGTGGAAGATTAATGGATGAGTTTCATTTGTTCCCCAAAATTTCCCATTCCCACTGTCATTTTCATCGTATTCCCAAATGTTGAATGGTTTCCGTAACTTGTTGAATTCTTCCGTCTAATACTTTCCTGCTCTTTGTTCGATTAATTTTCAATTACGTTGACGTTAATAAGGAAACGGAAAGAGAAGCTTGAAAAGATACAGAGTGAAAAATATGAAGATGCGTGTGCTGTTTGAGAATATTGAGAATTCTGCTCAATTGAAAAAAAGATTAAAGGAATGGAAGAAAAATAATATTGGGAGAAATAAAATTGGTTGAAGGTAGAGCAACGAGGAAAAAACAGGAAATAGAATAAATGGTTAGAAATGTACAAAGAAAAATAATTTCATGCGAAGAGAAGAATATCAATGCCAGAGAGTTCTATTACGGAGTCTCGTCAATTTCTTGCATTTTCATCTTTTTATTGCAGTGATGGAAATTAATTCCGTTCTTCCCACACCGTCTTTCAGATCCCTTGAGTCACTCTCAGAAATTCATCACTTTTTCCAAGGTCTGAGAAAACTGAATTGCTAATTTTCTGATACAGCTCACCAGAAGAAATTCCCGGAGAGTCAGAGACGCACTTGTCTGACATGAATTTCAAAATGAAATTTTCGGAATGTTTAGCGAGATTTGAATAGAATTTTATGGTTTTATGCGGGATTTTTTTTTGTAATGTTCACAAGAGTTTAATGGTAATACTGTACTCAGACTCTGTTCTTGATGTACTACAACATCCATTGATATGGAAGTGATCAGAAAAATTAAATTCAATTCAAACTGGATCAATAACGTAAAAATAGAACATTGTAATGAAGCAGTGGGCCTATGAGATTGTCTTCCACTAGATAAAAAGGATATCCCCATAACGGTGGGTTGAATTAAAGTTATGGAAAGGATGATTTTCTGAAACAATGTTTAACAAGAGTCTTCAATTATATTTGTACTCAATATCATAAATTCCTCCCAAATATCCAATTGGGTGGCTCGTTGGAGGAGTGATAAAGCGCCGGTCTGATAACCAGGTGGACCCTGGTTCAAGTCCCAAGCGGGGAACAGTTTTTTGACCACAGCACAATCACATAGATACGGCCACCCCGTCTTTTGGAGGAGACGATAAGCCGTCGGTCCCGACTACCTAAAAAGCAGTCGTCATCTATCATCCATTTCATTACCCACGCACAAGCCTATGAGCTCACGTGGGCTTCACCCTCATAAACAAACAAACAAATGTAGCTGTATAGTAGCTTCTATAGTAAGATTGTTTTTTGGTACTTCATTTTAAAAAGTTTTATCAGAATTTCAATGAATTATTAATAATCTGCATATTTTTCGGGAATTAATCTCTTCTTATATTTAAATTTCTTTTAGTGTTTGTTTAATTTATAAAATTGGAATTAGCTAAATAGTCTACATTTGGTCAAATTGAAAAAAGAAAAAATTGACCAATCCATTAATAAGTAGCCTATATGTTTTAAATAAATAAATAAACAGTACAATCGCAAACAATAATAAACTTTGAAAACAGATGTTTTTATTGGATGAACGAATAATTTCAAATGGAGGACACAATTGATTTCAATAATGGAGAATGTAATAATGAAATATCAAAATCTTCCAATTAAACTAGAAGTTTATAGAGAAACAATGCTTTTGAACCAAGACTATCGTTTGAAAATTTGAGTAAGAATACAAATAGATGAAATAAGAATCACAGGGATTGTTATCGAATGTTGAAAAATAAAAATAAATTATTTCAGAATGATAAACATTCAATAAGTGAATATTAATAATTAAATTAGATAAAAATAGCATACGTCTGTGCTCTTTTGATAGTATTTTGAACTTGATAGAAAAAATTATTGATAGTTGAAAATGAAATAGTATTCATACTTAGTGTATAAATTAGGAGACTAGGAGTGGATGATGAATAATACAACTATGAACTATCACAGTACGGTACCAAACATAGCATAGGCTACAAACTCAAGATTCAATGATCGCTTGTGTATTAACATCGAATGTCTTGAATGACAAGGATATGGTGGTAAATGTAGCGAATTTGCTTTACGGTTTAGCTGAGCGGAATGGATGGGGGAGGGCGGCGAGGGGAATATTTCGGACGGGAATAGGGAAATGAGAGCGTGGGGAGAAGAGGGTTAAAGGGGGAGGGGGAGTTTGAGAGATGCCACTAGTAGAATAGCTATCTGATAATATACAGCTTAAGGATATTGAAACAGCGTGGTATGTCCAATAATCACAATGCATAGGCGCTCACCAATCTTCAACAGGATGATATAGTTTGTCCAAGCGAAGAAGACATTTTGGCAAGATGAGAAAATGACTCCAGATCGATCAATATTGGATCAAAAATTGGCATTTGATCTCAAATTGTAGGAAACATTCTGATCTACGATTTGAGACCAAATTTATAATAATTGAACCAATATTGATCGAGCTGGAGTTATTTTCCCATCTTGCCAGAATGTCATGCTATAGGAATGGAACTATAGACTCTAGAATGTCGAGAGGGATGACAGTGAGATAGATGTGAGGATAGATTTTGAGGGGAGAGGAAGATAGGGGAGGGAAAGTGGATGGAAAATAGAGAAATTATGAAGATGGAGATATATTGAATGGGGAATGAGAGATGATCTGAAATATCATCTAACTTTGGTTTGGTCCTGACTAAAGAGCAAGAGGGATGCATTCAATAACAAGGAAAACAGTGTCAAATACAAGTCAGACATTTGTGGATATTTCAAGCAAACACTCGTATTAACATGGTGTACAGTAAATCAAAGAGGTGAAGGGTAGGAAATAGAATCAGGTTTGGATTTCAGCTGCTTCAACTAAGGGGGATATTAAGTGGTGGGCAGAGTTCCTGTTTCAATAGAGAAGCAACTGCAGTTGATATTTGACTGTTTACAAGATATTTGTTGTATTTTTGTAAGATGTGCCTGTAACAAGTGATGTCATTCAATTTAGATATGCAAAATACTTAGAAAAATAGTTATACTGAATAACTATAGAAAAATAGTTGATTTGTTTTTAGTTGAGAAATTTAATAGAAACCGATAGTAAATTCCCTGAATATTATGCACAATAATTGAGGAGTGTTCATGTTAATAGATCAATTACGAACACAATGGCCTAAGAAATAATGAACCATCAAAGGCTAATAAAAAAAATATTTATCAAAAAGATAACAATATGTCTCTAAATATTGGTAATCAAGAGAAGCATGAATTTGTCAATAATATAAAGAATACCCGAAAAATTAATCCAATAGAGTGATCAGTGAGGCCACTAAAACTATGTTCACTCCTAGCCTACTACATAAACAGCAATGTTTGTAGGATATTCATATTAGCGATTTGATGTGCCAAGAAAACCGCACTAATCGATATAATTACTGGTGCAACTCATCACAATAATAATAAACCTTTCTTGTGAAGTTGAAATTTGAAATAACAATGTAACTAAAATAAACCTTTCCGGTGATGTTGAAATCTAAAATAAATATTAGTGATTTGGAATTACAAACAAAAATCACTGAAACTACCACTATCACTCCTTGTCATACTTCTTAGCTATGGACGATCCAACAACCCATCCTTCCCACCCATCCAACCCAATAAATAAAATAGCGGAAGCAGGCTGTAAACAATTCCATAACATCAAGAAGCATATAATCTCTCCATCGTTGCCCAGCTATTTTTATTACACCCATCATGAGTTATGTGCTCACTCCGCAATGCTAGGAGCAATATACTCGGAAGCGATTACACGATGAATGGTGGGTTACAGTTTAGCATAGTCTGTCCAAGCAAAGAAGAAATATTGACAAGATAGGAAATTGACTCCAGCTTGGTCAACATTGGTTCAAAAATTATTGATTTGGTCTCAAATCGTAGGAAACATACTGATCTACAATTTGAAACCAAATTTATAATTTTTGAACCAATTTTGACCGAGCTGGAGTGATTTTCAATTTTGCAAGGATGTCTTCTTTGCTTGGACGGACTATAGAGGGTCAGCATCGATAGGCTGGCCATAACCGTGCATCATGATAAGGACATCATTTGTGTATCAGTGGTTGAGGGCCATTGAAGCACAGGAAATATTGTTATTGAATCAAAGAGAAATCTGGGAGATACTTCTTTACAACCGGATAGACTGTCCAGTATTATGTGTGTAATATACTGGAAGTGATGTTTGTCGATTGGCTTATTTGGTTTGTATTGATAAAAAATTAGATAGTACAATGAAAAAATGATTTACAGCCATAGAAAATACCATTATAATGAACTAGATGGTATTTAATGTGAGATATTAAATCATATATGTTTAACAATAGAAAGAGAATAATAAAACCTAATCCTTTATCAGTAGATTATACTAGTCAATGAGAATGAAATAGTGTTTTATTAAAAATAAATTGAATTAAAATTTCAAACAATATTGTTTAAAAAACAAATATTGCTACAGAATAACACACAGCAGTTGATTTTAAATGAATAAATCAAAGTGTTCCTTAAAAATTAATACCTTTCGAATAGCTAATAAATCGTGAATATTTCAACCCAATCATGAAACAGTACACTGTTCATTCTTCAGAGCATGCTATAAACTCAAAATAAAAATAAGCAGTTATTTTTCACTAATTTCAAAGAATCCGAAGAACCGAACCGAAGACTTTATTCCACAAACTACCATTTACTGCAACTACCTCTCTTCACACACATACATACATACATATACAAAATCAAATTAAATTTTAGCATTAGTCATTTTAGCATTATCAGTACAATCAGTCAAACATTAAAGCTGATTCAAACTTTTTCAAGTTGTTTTCACTTCTATACACCTTTCTATCGAGTGAAAAGAGTGAAATCGAGAAGCGCGCAATCAATGAACACAAACAAGAAGAACATTCAGCATAAGTTCTGAGTTTGGCAGATAAATAGATGGCAAATTCTATGCGAATGCAGCAGGGCACAAGTGTGGATGACTCAACTAGAGAAACGGATGTGGCCGAGAGTTTGTTGAGAGTAGGAGTTGCACAATATGTTAGGCGTAAGAGAGTAGATAAGGAAAAGTAGGAAGAAAAAGAAGAATTTGTGGTAGAAGGAAAGGTAGTTTTAAATGAAAATATCTCCAACAGACGACCAAGCGCTCAGTCATAAAACACTCGGCTGTTAAAGGCAGAGGTAGTCTGTCCAAGCAAAGAAGACCCTCTGGCATGATGAGAAAATGAATCCAGCTCGGTCAATATTGGTTGAAAAGAATTGACTTGGTCTCAAATTGTAGATCAGAATGTTACCTGAGATTGAGACCAAATCAGTAATTTTTGAACCAATATTGACCGATCTGGAGTCATTTCCCCATCTTACCAGAGGGTCTTCTTTGCTTGGACAGACTATACCAAACTCCCATTCAGGCTTAGCGCGATCTGCAAAACCTCTAAACTTCACTCCAACCCCTCATCTACCTCCCCTCCTCAACCAAACCCACCCCAATCTACGCCTCCTTCACACACACCAACCCCAACAGGCCTAAACAAGGTTTTCGCCCCCACACACGGCACTGGGACAAAACTTTCGGTTTTTGGCTATGATCCAACACCCAACACCCCAAAAAGCGAGGCAGTTTGGGGACAAAATCCTTTGCCTATCCGGAATTTTGTTACCCACTCACTCGGTCACTTGAGCCTCTGAAATGGGCTCATACCGCAAAAAAGCCTCTGTCAGAGCTCGTACGTTGTGGGCAGATTCCTGATCAGATTGTTCGTGATTTTGATAACATGATTCATGGTTGAATCGTGATTTGAATTTGATAATAGAAACAAAGCGTTATTTTGTAACTAAATGAATAAATAATGAGAATGATAATATTCTAATGTACTAGACGCAAAACCAATGTGTAATTATCAATTACACAATGAAATATTATATTACTTGGTTTCAAAATTCTACCTATTAAACTGGGACCTTGTTTCCTAGTCGCATTTCAAATAAATATTAGTCCTTCAAATGAAATCATTTGTAACGGTTGTGAGGAAGTGAGTTACACATAAAACAATTTCTTGGCATAAATTGAAAATTCGAATAGCATTGAACATTGATAATAATGTTCTCAAATAATTTCTAGTTCCGTTAAATTATCAAGGCAATCAGCAATTTACATCAATCGGACTTTACAGGTTAATAATATTCTTGTCATCAACCTGTCAAATCGTCATCAACCGCAGGTTCTAAATTTGAATTTTATTTTTCACAGGTCCTGGAAATCGTATTCAACTTTTATTTTCAAATTTTCAAATAGAGAGACAAGGTGATGTCAAACCATTGATTTATTAAAACCTAAGATACCGGTTTCGGTTTGCTACACCATTATCAATATCTGTTGATTATAAAAATTATAACTGAATTGAAGTTTATTGAATCGTAAAGCCGTCGATCTCGGTTGCCTGAAAAGCAGTCGTTAGGTCATGTCAGAGGCCTTGAGACTGATCAGGTGCGACCTGAAAACTCTGACACCAGACCGACCTCAGCCAGCAAGGTCACACGGCATTATCATTATTATCATTACCATATCTCTTATAAATAATTATTTCATATCTATTATCTGAAGATCAAGTCCAGTTTTGCCTGTCTTTGTTTTAGATTGTACAGTTTGATCTACTATTTGTGTATAATGAGTTCAACTGAATTAATATGGATAACTACCATAATATCAGTATATCACCTTTACAAGAATCACAACTACTAGAAAAGTGAAAAAATTATAAGTTGCCTACCTTTAGCTGGTGGAGTTCCCTTGGTGGATGCGGTGAGAGTTTTGATGGCTTCGGCAGCTGCGGCCGCTGAGGTTGTGGCACGCGGCGATGCAGCAGCGCTGGTTGAAGGCTTTTCGACGGCTGTCACCTGCGAACAAGCTGAAGAAGACGACGAAGTAGACGAGGAAGGTGTAGCCTCGGCTTCGCCCCTGTTCTTCAGGTATTGCCAATCGTCCAGGAGTTTGGATATCTTTTCCTAAACAAAACAAAACAGGAAGTTTGTTAATACTCTAGTATTCATTCAAAAGCTATGAAAAAATAGATACATTTTTCCAGGTTCCAATGGAATGGATACAACAGATTAAGAAAAGAGCGACATGCTATCACTCAGATCTGCGAATTTCGGATATAATAGGTATAGTCTGGACGAGCAGATAAGACATTCTGGCGAGATGAGAGAATGAATTCAGTTTGGTCAATATTGTTTCAAAAAAATATTTATTTGGTATCAAATTGTAGAAAAAATTCCGCTCTACAATTTATAATTTTCTTACCAATGTTGACCAATATGGAGTCGTTTTCCCATCTTGCCAGAATGTCTTCTTTGCTCGATCACACTATACTTACATTTACTTTATTTTATTCATTAAAATTTATGCCTTAGTGATTTTACTCCAGTAAGTGCAGATTAGAAAAAAGAATAATTAATAAAATAATCATTTAAATGGAATTAACAAGACTAGATTTTAAAAAACGATCTTCACCTTTACACAGTAATTCTTGTGGAAAGTATACAACCTATTTCAATTTTGGAACTTGATAATAAATTTGAGTGTGGAATTAAATTAACCTATCACAATAAAGTGGTTTGAAAAAATATCATAGTTGGACTGGACTAATATAATTAAATCCCAATTATTGAACTACGTCAAATGACGGAATTTCATGGCGTAGCGATTGAATTTATTCACTTTTTATTTTTTTCTACAGCTTTATTGAAACATCATAATCAACTAAACAGCGAATTGTACTTCGCATTGACTTCTAAACCAATCGAAAATTATTTTAAATGATTGATCATGATTATTTAGCCTATTATGAACTTTCACTGTTGAATTGATTCAGCAGCAAGGTATAGTTATGAACAATATAGAGTACAATTCACTTGTATTTCGCATTTTGAGTGTTCATCTACATTCAGGTATGATACATGAATTTGTATGTAATATTTTTCATTCGAACTTATATAATTTACTCCGAGTCGATTTTTAGATAAAAATTCATATAATAATACATCAAGATGAAGCTTCAGCAAGACTATAAAAAAATAAAAATACAATTTCAAATAATATAGTGAAATTCTAATCTTCAGCCAGGATAGTTGAGAAACTTACCTTCAACTCCTGAGAAACAGGCTGTTTGGCACTTTGACATTCCTTCTCTAAATTGGTGAAATTCTCCCTTACATCTTTCACGTCCATTTCTCTGTCATATACACAAGTCTGAAATCATATATAAATGAGATATTATTAATAGTATATTATAGGATATCAACAATGCTATTTATTCATTTGATTACAAGGAATGAGCAATTAAGCACCACTATCGGTAGAGCTCAATGTACAATATTTTTATTGTTTTTTTCATTCCTGAAATAACAATTATTCATAGAATAAGATTTACGCTTGAAAGAGTTTCTTATCTCTGAGCTGGTGAAGCTACTATTTCATTTCACATTATTTGGGATTTCACTGTGATTCTTAGGTCCACGTACTAGTCCAGTCAAGTTAAGCGGAAAAAGTAAAAGTCGGAGGAAACCAGCTGAAAATTTGCAGATATGATCAGGGAAGGGCGCTGAATAACATACTAAAAGTCCCCAAGAGTCCCATGTGAGCTTCGGCCGCCATCTTGAAAAAACCGTAAAATTTACCTACTAGGAATTGTTTTTTTCGTAAATTGTGGCCGAACCAAGCGTCGGACGAGAAAATTTTAAAGAACCTTTTTTGTAGACCATAAAATTTGGAAAAGAATAAGACCGATTGCAACTCTGTATCATCAACCGTTTTTGAGATACAATTTTTTAAAAATTTGGCAATTTTTTCATAGGATCGAGAATTTGAAATTTTTCTTACTTAAAAAGATTGTAACTATAAATTGAGCACCCGTACATTCGTATTTCAAAATCCCTCTCGGCGAAATTCATTTCTCTTCCATTTGAGACCAATTCCACACGCCTATGTTCAATATTTTTTGTGCTACAGTGTTTTTAAAAAATCCTTACACCCCTAAAAAACCCAAAAATTGCATATTTCAACACAAAAAACTTACTAAAAAAATTGGGATTTGCTTATACTTCTTGAATACTGTTCCTGAGACCCTAGGCTGTCATTAGCAATGTTCATTCGACCAAAAGTATCGTAGGACTCTTGGGGGTGGGTCAAAAGCATCCCCTGTATTTTAAATTATATATATTTCTACATAACTTTTAAACGGTACATCAGATTTCATCATGTGATAGCTCATCGTTTTCACCTCATTGTGGCGGTATAAATTCGTATATTAATGTCATTATCTCTAATATCATATATGATAATATATCATATTCCTTTGATAAATAGTTAATTATAACACTGCCCAAAAATCTACTTTTTCAATTGTTTGGAAATGTAAGATAATTAATTAATTATAACTTGATTACTAATTAAGGTAGAGTTATATTTTTGGTCATAAAATGTAGAGAAAATCATCCTCTAGAGGAGGCCACAGGCTTGAAATAAGTTTTCATACATGAAATCGGAAAGTGTGATTAACATTTTGATATATTTATTTTCAATTTTTCGTTTAAATAAACCTTTTACTCTTTTTTTAATCTCCCAATAAATTTTGATTGTAAATATAGAAAATATCTAATTTTATTAGCTTTTTACAGTATCAGTTCTTTGCCTATGTGTGGACAATCAGAGTAACGATGTTAGATGATTCTATTTACCATGATATTATCGATGACCCTCTTTTTATCATTAGGTGGGAGTTCTTTGCTGATGTTGATGCGTGTCTTTGTTTCCATCACCCAAGACGTCACGGCATCAAGATGAGACATGAACTTCTTCAGAGAAACCAACTTTCCAGATATGTATTCTTTGTGATCAGACAGTCCTCTTTGTACCTTTAAAAAGTAATATAAATAGTGAGCGAGTAGATTTCCAAGGTCACATAAAAGTGGCAATGACACAGGTAATACTTTTGTAACTGATGTACTTATACCTGTTGTTCCAGTACACCAAGTACAAGTAAACCAGGTACAAGTACACTAAGTAGGCCTACAAGTATACCAAGTACAAGCACAACAGGTACAAGAAGTTCAAGTTCAAGTAGAAAACTACAAATACATTTGCTAAATGTGATCATGTTCTGGACGAGATAGTTAAGAGTTTTCCATTATGAGTACAGATAGAATTTATACGTCTCGGCAGAATCGCTTTAATCATTAAAGATTGGAGTTACTAAATATCAGTAAATATCTAGTACTATAGATATATGTCTCTAAATAGGCAAATCTATATGAATAATGAGTGAAATATTATATGAATAATCATTTCAAATAGTTCCTAATGATTTTCATTAGGTATCGATATGTTATTGCATTATTGAATGTGTAGTCTATTCGACCAAACTAGTACAGTCCGGGTCATACAAAAGATGCTATAATTATTTTCAAATAAGACATGAACAAACTTTATTAGTTTCGAGACCGCGGAGGAGTTCAAGTAACAAGGAACATGCTTGCGTATCGATATTTTTATATTATAATTTTGTGATTGTTTTGATGCTTTTTTTCAAAAGTACTCCTGCAAATAGGAACTGAAGCAATTTTTCCGTTGAGGAATCCTTATTTGACTGGACAAGAATTTCTCATTCAATTTGCATATGAGGCTCATTATAATTCTTATCGCATGTTATTAACAGATCCAACATCACTTACAATGAAATGCTTAGTGCTTTAGTAGAACAATCATCACTGTTAAAATTGGCGTCACCGCGCATTCTCTCACTGCTTACTAAATCATCACATCATCTGTTACATCTCCCCTCTTGAGATACACAATCATTGAGCTTCATCATACATGAACATTAAACATTTAAAGATACTCAACACTAAATATTTATTAATATACTCAATCATTAAACACCAATGAGTGCTTACTAAACACTTATGCCGGGTCTTTCCAAGCACACTCAAAGTTGAGGGACCCTCAAATTTTGATGAACAGCTGTCATTTTCTATGATAAGTATATGTAGTAAAGTGTAGTAAACTTGAGGATCCCTCAAATTTGAGTGTGCTTGGAAAAGCCGGGCATTAGTGCTTAATTTATAATATTATGGGTTGGGTAGCTTACCTTTTCAATAGCTGAAATAAGATCTCTGGCTTTATCGGAGATAGGCGGTGAATCTTGTTTAACAATTTTTTCAAGCTCTTTTCCTTTGCTGTTTAGCTCTTCTTTTTTCATCTGATTTGAAAAACACAAAATATTTTGTATTAACAGTTCAATAGAAAACCAGTTGATATAAATATTAGTACACATAGTTCTATATGATTGGGACAGAAAAAATATCGTATCTATATTTAAGTATTTCAATTTTTATCCTTATGGAAGTAAGTACAGGGTTCGCCAATGAAGTGGGACGATTTGAATTAGCAACAGGTTGTTCAAGAAATTGTATTTTTGTTATTTTTATATCATAAATAGAAAGTAGAAATGTAGCCATTTAGTGTACAATAAGTCAAAAATCATATTTTTGAATATAACATCTTCCAAATGTCCTCCATTGGAATCTATGCACTTTTGCAGCCAGGCCTGAAAGCAACGGGTAGATTTGCTGTGACTTTCAACTTAGTGCGTTACATCGAAATGATTCATAACTTTCTTACACCAGAACTCGCCCGTTTTCCATTGAATGAACAAACAATATGGGATGACAAGCGACATTACGAGAATTGCCATGAATGCTGTCAATGTTCTGTTTCCAAGCCGCATCATTTCTCGAAACGGGGATATCCCTGGCCCCCTCGCTCTCCAGATTTATCAACCTATGACTTTTTTCTAAGGGGCTACTTGAAAATGAGTGTTTTTCAAAGCGATCCACCCACAACTATCCCAGCTCTAAAACGACGGATTCAAGATGAGATTGGAGGAATACCACTCAATATGCTGCGAAATGTCATGGGAAACTTCCAGGCCCGGCTGCAAAAGTGCATAGATTCCAATGGAGGGCATTTGGAAGATGATAAATTCAAAAAATGATGTTTCACTTATTGCACACTAAATGGCTACATTTCTACTTTATGATGAAAAAATTACAAAAAATACAATTTCTTAAACAAACTGTTGCTTATTCAAATCGTCCCACTTCATTGGCGAACCCTGTATAAGTCGGCAGATTTAGCATGACCTTTGGTTTGCTTATCTTTCCGTGCATGCTAAAACTGCCGACTTCACAGGCCATGCTAAAACTTCCGAATATTATTATAGAACACATTGTAAGGAATTAATACGATATTTAGGCCAATTCAAATGTAAAATACGATATTTAGGCCAATCCAAATACGTCTTTCATAAAAAGTTAAACTATGAAGTTTAAGGCTACTAATGTATAACTAACATTACCTCATAATGGGTCAAAGCTAGTTTAAGATTCGAAACTTAAAAAGGTTTTTGATGGTAACGAGGAAAAATTTAATAGTTTAAAAAAACGTTGGTTTTGTAAACCGTAAATATCTGTTGATAAATTTAAAGTTTTTTTTTTCATAAGTTAATTTAAAGAATTAATCTACTTACGGTTTACAAAACCAACGAGGTTTGAGGTACAGTGATTCATCATTATTCAATTTATTGTCTCTCATGAACGATTGTAACATAATATTGAACTTCTAATGAAAATATTAATAGATTCAAAGGAAAAACATACATTAAATTTGATAATTACTCTTTCAACATACATGCTAATAATTCAATAATTTTCCATTCAAGTAAAACAAAAGCAGCTACAATATTCTAGAAAAATGTTTTAGCTATAGAACAGCATGTGAGCCTGAGATTTGATCTTATCAATAAAAAACAAAAATTGAATAATAAGATGCAACAAAGTTGAAAAGAGTACATTATATTGTTGCTTATATTGAAAATTATAAAATTCATCATGTTTTAAAATTGAGTACCTTGATTGAGCTGAGACACACGGACAATTTTGTGTCATCAGATGGATTTGCAGCCATACTCGAGAATTCTTCAGCTTCCTTCAATTTTTTCTCCACTTCTTCAATCACCAATTTACTCGGAGAAGTGTCTGTGGAGACAGTTCCCATGATATTTCTGCAAAACGATTACTTACATCAAATTCAAAGTACAAAAATAAAAATGTTTCATTAACACGATACATCACTCCATGATTCAAACCACATGTTCTTGGAGTTTATAGAGTTTAGCTCTAAATTTGAACTGCATATTTAACCTTCACTTGGAATCGATGTAAAAAAACAGTAAGTGAATAAACTGTGGGCATGTGCATTGCAAAAAAGATGTAAGGCGTACTTCATTCAAATTGAGGAATGAATTGAATTATATTCAATGATAAATTATCCAGAAACTTTACTTATCAATGATTGAGAATCCTCAGATAGTTTATCTTTTCTGTGGAGCATCACATAGTAGATTATCACTTTAATAATTAGGATAAATGATATTTTCGAATTATTCAATTGGCAGAAAAGAATTTATATGATATGCATCAGCATAATAATATTCATATTTGTACAAAACTTGATCTCAGTCAACTCGCTTCGGAAGAAAGAATTATTAAAAATCCCAAAAGTAATCTCACTTACTTATCTTCTAATCTTACTTACATCATTTGCTTATTATTGTTTTTTCTTTAACAATTTAGAATGTAGGCAGTATTACACTAAAGTTTATTATGCCAATACTTGAAACTTCAAGTGATGCCTTTTTTTATCAGAATGCTCCTTCAAATGTTTCAATTGCAATAACATATTGCAATAAAAAGAATAACGAGATCTACAATTGTAATTTGATAAATTATTCGGGTGTATGGAAACATATTCTATAAGGGATCTTGTTTTATCAATAGAAAATATTGATCTATGTTGGAAATGCACAAGGATTTTAGTAGGTTGATATAACGAGGACATGATATGAAAAAAATAAGACATTTTTTCTCATGATATGAAAAATAGGACATGCTATATGAAACGCCAGATATTCTTGTGAAGAACGAAGCGGAACAGAAATTCCCATTTTGCTCAAAAATTTAATTAGAACAGACCAACTCACCGTCATCACAAAGGCTATAAATACAACACAGATAGCCAAAAGAGTAATTAAAATAATCCAACTTGTTCTCAATCTTGAAAACTGAATCACAAATTATTCTTTCTATTTATACTGGATTATAGTTGAAGTAGTGAATGAACTTATTTGCAACACTTCACTTGTTAACTTGGATAAAAACAGATTACTAAAAAGATGGACGAGCACGAAATTAGCCGAAAAGAACAATAGGTATTGAGAAGAAAGGGATAAAAATTAAAAACACAGTTTTTGGACCGGAGAGCTGTGTTTCTTATTTAAGAATCACAGTCAAACACGCGGACTGACTAGAAGTTTGGCAGACGGCCAATCAGAGTTCTTCCTTTGCTGTCATCAAATAAAAACAAACCAGAGTGGCGCAAACTCCTTGGATTACACACTAACACACAGACACACCCACACACACAATCACAAACAGATAACTGGATGCATCGTCTTAATGCAAAAGCGATATACTGGAACTGAGAGTTTCACACAAAACCATCATCTCCAACAAGAACAACCAATTCCGTGCTATTTTTGAGACGGGCAATATACATAATTCAGGCATGCGTTGAGACAAACAAGTCACAGTGAAATGACGGTAAGAAACTTATAGAAAATGCCATACAGACAACAACGTAATGTCTTGATGAAAATATGTTTGTGGATTGAAATGTTCAACATTTTTAATTTCATAAATTGAAAACGTGTTTCATTTTTGAAAACGTCATGTGTGTTTTAATCATAACTATGAATCTCAGGAAAACAGTTATTATAGATATCGCATCTGGCACATAGTTACAGAGTAACTATTGAATTTGACTATTGATTAGCTTATTGAACAGATTAAAGGTTGGAAGTTTCATCAAATCATAAACTATTGTTTGAAGTAATTTTAGTAGCTAACATTCAACAGGATAGTTGAACTAATTTTGAATTTTTTTTTGTACATACGAAAAGACATTAATGTTGTCAATAATTGATAGCAATTAAATTTCGTATAATGGAAGTTTGTTAATTCATTTCTGGCTTCAGAATTTTGAGTGAAAAATGATAATTAAGTGTCAGTTTATATATTTGTGATGCTGTTTTGGATTTTATAAAACCTCATAAATTCTAGATTGATTATTATAGTTTTCTATTTTTGAAAGAGGAAATTTGTGAGTAATGGAATAGAAGTGAATGTAGTGGAGGGACATAAGTAACCTAAGTTAAGAAAATTTTTATTAAATTTTGAGAATAAGGCGTTTTGGACGTTCTGTCTGTGTCCATATGTTATTTACGTATTTTATACATAATGTACTGTATTTTCTCAAATAAATCAGTGAATAAATAAATTATTAATAAAAATCAATGTTTTAAGATACTCGCATGATGGTTTGTAATATTAATAAATAAATAGCTGAATGTTTCTATACTAGAATGTTTATGATACTAGGATGTTTATGATACTAGACAGTTTCCATACTTGGTTTTCCTGGCTGAAACTTCAGTATGGATGCGATTCCAGCGAGTGTTGATTGCTTCAATGATCTCAGCTACTTCAACTGTTTCTTTTCGTCCACAATTAGGGAGAACTTCCTTCGCTGTTGACACAATGCTGCTGTAAGGTCTAAAAAAGAAATCAAAGACATTATTGTCAGTATCTTTTCAATAACCATATTAATATAATGGAAGAAAGAATAATAATCTTTAGCAAGGAATGTCTAGTAGAGAATTGAATTCTAAGATTTAAATTTCCTAGTGAAGGTGAAAAAGAAAGCTTCATCAAGAATGAGAGCTTAATATTGTATAGAAAGAATGTCTTAAAAAGTATACCAGCAAAATTGATACTAACAATGAAAGGGATAGGCCTGCATTATTAGAAAGAAAATATTGAAAAAACCAGAGTTATGAAATAATATTTAATATCAAAGTAAGAGGTAGTGGGTGGGGTAGTGAATGAACTTAGACACATTTCTCAGTAATGTTTATGAGAGATTACAAAATAAAAATGTTTTAATTAGGAGTTACTAAAATCCATAAATATTGATTAAAAATTTAGTTTCAACCTACCTTTTGTTTCCGTTAAATTTCTCGATAATCTTTTTCCAATCAGAATCTTCGGTCGAAGAATTTTTCGCCTTCTTTATGCTATCTTCGATTTCTTTCAGAGATTCATCAAGTTTCTTATAATCCAAGCGGAAGATGTTCCATTTATCACAGCATTGTTGCCATTTCCTATAAACATAACATTTGATTAATCATTCAATTCATCTATAGCCTTAATCATTAAATTTTGAATAAAAAAATTACAATTACATTAAGAAAATTTGTGAAACTGTAAGTGTAGTTTCACTTCAATAACATAATCATTTAGGTTCTGAACGTCTACCATTCTCTCATTTGCTCAATAGTATCTCAGAAGAATAAATGGATGAGACATTTATCAAATATAGTCTTAATTAGAAATAGTTTCATAAATATGATGAGATGATCATCAATCATTACAGATAAAATGTGTTAATGCTGGTTTCAAATTTCATTGATGCACGGTAGAACTTCTTTTTACACAGTTTTCCTAAATTAGGCTCACACGCTTCAAACTCAGCATAAATAAGTTAATCAAATTATGTTTTTCAAACTTTGTATGAAGAATCAAATGATGTTTTCACTCATATTTAACCTATGAGTACAATATATACATGAAATCCGTGATTGGTCATACTTCCCAACATAAATAAATTACATATGCAATTTTAATAGATTATTAAACTTGTTATTATTATTTCATTTTAGGGTAACAACAAGTTAAATATTAATGAGATTAAATAAATTACGTTGAGTGGAAGAATCTTGTCTCCATCAACATCTATTCAAATTGATTGAAGTCATGAATGTTTTATAACAAGACAAACCGGGTACTTACTTCTGTTTGTCGATGAATCCTCTGTCCAAATTGGACCACTCTTCGCTCAGCTTGTCGACCACCCTGCGCACCTGGTCCTGCTGCTCGGGTCTAGCCACATTGATCACTGTCTCCTTCTCTTTTTCAACCTCATCAATAGCTGGCTTCAACGTTGTTATACTGTCCTTCACATTCTGTAACAAAGGTTGAGAAATTTAATGAGAATATACTTTATTGGGCTGAATTGAAACAGGAGAGTCCTCCCTACATTCCATCTTCAGGTGATTCATAGGGAGTAAATTGGGTGTCATTTGTTTAACATGAGTGGAAAAAAATGGGGTTTCCAATTAGACTTGGTTAACTAATACTAAATGAAACTTAATTTATTAGACCTAGTTTATTCAATGCCTAGAATGCAGAGACTAGAATGCCTAGTTTTCTAGAACGACTTAAAACTTACATTTTCGAAACTCTCTTAAGTGAATATGTAAAATAATAACAGTTTATAAAATCTAGAAATCATCTAATGAAAAATAAAATCATCACAAATCCGGATTTTCTATCAATAGTATTTAGATGATTCTCAATTGAGAGGCTGTTCGAAAAACATGAATATGTTTTGCATGAGTACAATGCATAAGAACAATACAGGGCTCGAACACGCCATATCACCGAAAGTCATAACAAAAAAACAGTATAATAAACAATATTCACGACAGTAATAAAATAGCGAGAAATGGAAATTGAAGAGCGAAGAGTATTCATGGAAATATCTTTAGTTCACACCTTCTCTCACAACATCAAAACGTATCTTTCACATTTGAATGACATGGAACTATGAGGATGTTCTCAATGAAAATGATGATGTTCGAAACTGAAAATGATAATAAATTTTTCCAGCTTCATATGAAATATTTTCAACTAGAAAATCTTTCTAGCTGGTTGCCAGTTTAATCATGTCGATAACAGAACCATCTTATTTTCATGAAACATAAATTTAATAACCAACTATTACGAGTAGAAATAACGTAGTTGAGAGTAGAGTTTGGGAGAAATTAGAGAAATTTGGTATAGTCACCCGCAATGCAGTTTCTTGTAGAGGAATGTTTTCGTACTCCTTGAAAGACAACGGGCCCGAGTACAATTTCCTGGTTGCCACCGATGTCGCCTCTCTCACTTTATTCACGCGTGTTACAAATTCTCCCGCCAAAATTGACAAATCCTGAAAATTAAGCAAATTTTCTGATAATGATTCGTGGATTGAATAAGAGACTTGATAAGAATTCAGTCTATGAATTATTCCTGGTAGGCCTAGGCCCTTCTTGGGCTGATGAGCCATTGACAAACAAACAAAAAACCATGCGGTATTCTTTGGAAAGGTTGACAAAGGCAGAATAAAGTAGGACTATCTAGGTGAAATTACAGTATTATCTTATGTTGATCTTCAAAGAACTCTCTGAGCTTTACAACTCTCAGTTTAGCAGATTGATAATGCTGTGACAAAGATACTAGATTTTTAATAAATCTGTGATTGACAATATCTAGACTTTTTGTTCAATATAACCTGCAATATCATCTTCACAACTACACAAAAAATATTAATTTATGATTTCTGCATACATTAATCAATGTCTAAAAAAGCAATAATATAAAAGCAAATAAATTTAAAAAGTTGATACTTTCGATTACGTATTTTAATAGCCCTAAGTTTAAAGTTCAATTAAAAAGTTATATCATCTAATTGAACAAATGCAAATCAACTTACCTTTTCTGGTTCAGCTTCAGCTTTCTCAGTTGATTCATCAACTTCTTTTTGTGGAATTCGTTCGCTAAACCAAGTGTTGATGTCCTCAATTATTGCTGGATAGGTTACTTGAAGAGCCTTCAGTTCAGCAGACATGGTCTTCAGTTTTTTGTATTCTGCATATTTTTCCTCTATCACCTATGAAAGGATAACAACAATAATCAAGTGAATACATCATTAAGAGAATCAATAATGATGAATAACAGTATCCTTTAAAATAAGTTTAGTTTATCACAGCTAGTTTGAACTATTAATGGCTATTTTCAAGTGAAACACTTGAAATGACAATTAAGAGTTTGGATCTAGTTGCGAGAAAATAAACTTATTTAAAGCGGTACTGTGATCCATTACTTATTTATTATAATTATGAGAAATCTAAGAAAAACGTACCAATAATTGAAATATAGTAATAGAAGTACTAGGATAATAATGTTTCCTTAATCTCATTTGAAAATGACTATAATTAGTTGAAACATGTCATGCATTGAAAAATAATTCAAAAAGGGTACTTTGATAATTATTAAAAAAAGGATAATAATATATAGAGTAGTAATAAAAGATTAGAGAGTGGACAACAAAAAACTGAGAAGCAAGTCAAACGCATCGTCTGACTTTTGATTAAGATTGATCTTTTCATTTATAAAATTGGATGATAAATCAACTCAATTACAGTATTGTTTTATCATGTTTTTACCTTCAATTGTGTTTTGTTAGTGTCGGATTGTTTTTCTTCTTCACTGGATCGCACCCACATCTTCAAATTGTCCAATGATTGTAGATAGTCCTTCAATAGTTTCTCAGCCCTTTGTGCTTGCACTTTACGCATCTAAAATGTAAATACAAAAATAAATTACTAAATAGGCCTACCGAGACTGATTAACCAAAATGAAAGTGATCAATTAATGAATCGAATTAATTAATTTTAAATTCTCCAAATTTTATCATTCATTTGAAACAAAAATAATGCAAATTAATTTCATCAATTCATCACTCTAGTTGTTTATATTGTTGTTATATCTTTAATGACGGCCTGGTTGGCGCAGTGGACTAGGGCGTCATACCCTTCAGTCTGCTAGCACTGCCAGGTCTGGGTTCGAATCCCAGTGGCATGGCTGTTTTTCACATCAATCACCTTCGCACTCAATATCCATTAGCCACACACAAGCTAAATGCTTATGTGGGCATCATAAAAAAATTCTCAATCACCCAGTCAATAATTTTCTTGAAATAATACTCCAAATACGTTCCATGATAAGAATAAAATAATTGGATTGAATTCAGGCATCGTATGCATTTCTGAATTTCTCTTAGCTCTTTTCAAGTTGCTTCATATCAGTAATGAACGATACTTTTAAAAAATATATCAAACATCATGTCAGAATTTACTTAATATACAACTGCTACATACTGTTAAGTACCTAATACAGTAGAACAGTACAATTCAACTTAATGCTTCATGATTTTTGCTTTGATAATGATTGATATGAACTTATGATTTTATTTGTTGTTGAACATATGAAAATTGTAGTGAAATAACTCACGTTTTTGGCGCGACTATTATATCGACTATTATTTTGGCGCGACTATATTGTATCGTGCTGGTATTGCACTGCACATTACTGGTATTGACAATAGTTCCGTGCTGACAATTGCACATTATCAAGCAATACCAGCACGAAACAATATTGTCGCGCCAAAACGTGAGTAAATTCACTACAAAGTTTTTAAATGTTCTTCCGATTAATCTATGATTTTATGAAATCTAAAAAAATAACACAAATGATTCGCAATTTATCTTCTATTCTCAAGGTGTTTCTGCCTCAATCTTACCTCGGTTTCAGACATGACCTGACTCCATTTAGCACGCAACGTGTCCTGTGGGTTCTTTCGCAGGCTGTCAGCCTCCACTGGATCCTTGGCGTGCACCGACAGAATGAGACCATCTCCTCGACTGATCAACGTCGCTGCATCTGGAGCCAGGCAGCTCAGCTCACGTTCTAAAAGCTGATAAAATAATTAAAAATTAGAATAACATCTACAAACAGATCATTTCATTGTTATTGCTTATTACAAGTCTTATTAGTCTTATTGCAAGTCTAACCTGTTATATACTTATAAAATAGTAATTAGTTGCTGGATTATATTAGGATAAATTATTCATCATGGATATTTGTGATGATATTTACACGTTCTAGAAGCTTAAAAAATAATAATAATTAGAAATGAGAATAAAGTATACAAGATTAAATTAGATACAAGTATTTTCTGTAATATACTTTTCATATGGTACCTAATTAGTTGCTGGATTATATTATTTTGAATCAATTATTTATCATGGATATTTGTAATATTTACAATGATTAGACGACAATGGAATAGTTTTCAAGTTCTTCTTTGGCTGCTGATCACTAGAAACATAGCCTCCTTTAACATATCAAATGAAGTTATGCTATAAACAATGACTACAGAATGTGTTGTTGAGGTGTTGTTCATCTATCTTTTTTCACTAATAAATTACTCAAAAGAACATGAAAACTTTGTAGTGAAATTACTCACTTTTGGCAATAGGTTACCAATTAATTACTGAATATGCGATGCCAGCACGAAGCAATTGTTGCGTCAAAAACGTGAAGAATTTCACTACAAAGTTTTCATGTTCTTTCAAGTAAGTTTACTATAGAAATGGTAGCCTATACTTATAGAAATAAAAAAAGTTGTCAATATAACAAACGGAGTTTAGAGATGACCAAAAAAGTGATGAAGTATCTTGAAACAATACATCTGAAGTTACTTGTTCAACTGGTAGGCATATTTATAAAGAATTCAGGAAGAGAAACTGTCTATACAAAAAATTTAAAAAAAAATCACTGATGGCAGTATCAAATATGTTCTGAGGTTTATAAATCTGAGGATTGATTAGATTTAAATCAATCATTAATACTTGAATGATTCTATATTATAATAATAAATTGATACACATTGATTTATGGCAGGAACACATAATCGACAGATGAAAACAGAAGAATCGATTTTGTCTATATATCGATACAGACTAACGTTGAAATGATATTATGTTGACTTCTTTGAACCCTACCTCTAGTCTTCTGGCAGGATCCTTCTTCTTATCCACCGATCGTATAGCAAGCAGCATTTGGTCCATTCGCTGCAACATCTCCTCTGCTGCCTCGTGATACTCGGCTATTTCTCTCTCAAGAGGAATCTGGATATCAAGAACGTCTGATTTCGTTTCAGAGAACAGATCTTCAGAGGGTTGCTTGACTAACTGTTTTCTTCTGTCAGAGCTAGGCGTTCCATGGCCATCGTCCTAGAGGAAAGATAATTATTGACATATTTTTATGGACCGTATCAAAATTTCAAACACTAATTAACTTGGAAAAAAATTATTTTTAAATAAATTTGAAATAAACTAGCAAGTAGTCTGTCCAAGCAAAGACATTCTGGAAAGATGGGAAAATGACTTCAGCACGTTCAATATTGGTTCAAAAATTATTAATTCAGTCTCAAATTGTTGATCAATGTTTCCTACAATATGAGATCTAATTTAGATTTTTTACCAATATTTACCGAGCTGGAGACATTTTCCCACCTTGCCAGAATGTCTTCTTTGTTTAGACGGACTGTCTATAGTAATAATTTTTTCCCTTTCTTCAGAGAAAAAAATACTAGTGTAAGTTATTATGCTAAGAACAAATAAGAATTTGATCGGTGTTTTAGTATTATACAAAGTAGAAATACTGGACATAGTTTCTATAAAAACCATCAATATCTATCGTTAACTGACCTGGAGTTAGATGGAAAATAGTTGAAACATAAAAAGTGTACGTAATAAATAATACGTTGAAAGTAGTTGAAACCGATTATAATTCGTTTAGCTAAATTACACATACTCTTACATAATGTAAATTAGAGAGTGGACTGGTTAGTTTGCTGTTGATCTTTTTTTAAATCTAATCAATTTACAAATGCATTAAATGCCAATTTCAACAAGTTCTCATGGTCTTGGAGAGGCTCTCTTTAATTTAGTGCATTTTACGTGCTGGAAGTTTGGAAACTTATTATGAAAATAGCGGTAAAACAATAATTACTGATAGCAGCAACATTCCATTTAGAATGTTGGGCTGTTGAAAGTTAAACAATTCATCGATAGAGCTGAATAACCATTCCATTGGATAATATTTTTACTGTGTTATAAGGGCTACAATGGTGACTTATTCGTGCTCTCACATACTGTAACATTACAATAAATGAATTGATAGTATAAGCATATGTCGTGTACAAGCTTTTATTCATTTCAAAACTATTCAAATTATCATAAAAGTCTAAAGTCATAATAACTCATGTTTAGTTTATTTCCTACTTATCAAGCGTTCTCCAAGACCACAAGATGCATATGTGCTTACCTTGAGACACTCAATTTCGAAACCATGCAGCTCATCATCCGAGCTAGAACTTTCAGCAGCAGTCGGCAGATGTCGTCCTTCATCTTCAGAAAACACAATGGCGTCATCAGTCTCCTTATCACTTCCATAGAAACTATCATTATCCTCACTAGTGGTGGGTACACTTAGATAGCTGCTGGTAGACTCAGAGGGACGCTTGATATTGCCAATAATCTGATAAGTCTTTGATACTTCAACTTCTTTCCTTAATGTTACTTCTTTCACGCTTTTAACAGTTCCTGCATTGCTGCTATCATCATCCGTGGTTTCTTCTTGGTTGTTTGTTTCATCGGGGTGTTTCTCTCTCCAAGCTGTAATAGTTGTTTGCTCGGTACGGTTGACCATGTCGGTCATCTGAAGACATAGAGGATGGATGGTTTCTTCTGGACCTGTAATAGCTGGTGTAGATGGAGGAGCTTTGGGAGAAGCTGTACTTGAAGAAATATTTTCCAAATTCATCGCTTTTGGTCGTGTAGGTTTCTTATTCAATGATACCGACGCAGCATCTAGTAGATTTTGAGTTTCATTTGGCTCCTCTGGGACTATATCTTCTTCCATCCTAACCTCTATCACACGTTCAGATTCGTGAATAGGAATATTCTCCTTATTTGCCCGCAAAGCTTCATTTGAAGTCATGCGTTGCCTCTTGGCTAAAATTTCACTGGGACCCATATGTATGGTCCTCCTATGTTTCAAACTAACATCTGTACGTCTCACTGTTGCTGGAGATCTCTTATCTTCCGGATCAGTATCAGTAGCAGATTCTTCAGGTTCTGTTTCCGTGTCTTCAATTATCTCTACAATTTCAACAGTCTGTGGGCCTCGTGAGTCATGGTGGACTATCACATGTTCTTTGGGTTCCACTGAAGTGTAGTTTGATTTGACTATTTCACCAGCTTTGACTTCAACCACTTTGCATTGATGTTCTAGATCTTCAATAGGTGATATGGCTTCTGTGGGAGATGACATTTCTGAAATTGTATTCCTTGAAACTCGTGAAAACAATGAACTGTCTTTTGCCAAATGGAAAGTATCATTCTCATATTCATCTTCTTCATTTTCTTCTGGCTCTTCAACAATTACTGTTCCTCTAATTTCCTTCTCATCAACATTCTCATAAACACTCTTTCTATTTGACTCGTTCTCTTTCCTATATATACTATCGCCACTCCTTTTCACCATGTCAACCTCAACTTTTGTCACAAATACCTTCTTATCCAAGTCACTTCCACTAGCACTCCCTTCTCTATTATCATCTTTGTCATCAAATGCAGGATTCAAGTAGCCTTGATAGTTTTCATCAGATTTTGAACCGTCTCCAGCACTTCCTGATCCAACTTCATTGTTTTGATCGGATTCTTCAGAAACAGAAATAATTGGTATCTCCTTAGTTGCAACAAAAGTGAAGGGATACACTCCTTTATCATTGGGTTCCTGTATGCGGACAGTTTTGATGGGACGATTGGATTTGGTTGGTGGTCTAACAGAGGAAGCCTTGTTCAGACCCTGCAAAAGACAAGGCCAAATCCAGAATTTTCACAAAATTTTGACACTGTCATGGAGACAGGTCATCAGCCGATACTAACAGGTTCATTTCTGATTATTTTTACAGAAAAGTACTGTATTAAAATATGAAAATAAACAAGAGGAATGTAATGTTAAAAGTTGAAAGCCTAATTGATAACTCATGAACAAGTATCATCCGAGCAGTTGGTGAAATTGGAAATGAACAGTATTGTATAACATTTTTACAGCTCTACTATCAACTTAATCAATTTTTTATATTTACATAAGGCAAAAATCAAATACATCATTAATACCGTTTTCGGCTCAACTTTGTTTTTAAAGATCCATACGTAATTATTTTCAAAATTGAAGATCTAATAATAGGTTTTAAATGAAATTTCACTCGGAATAGAAGATATAGAAAAAAGATGTGCTGTTTAGTTTATTGCAAAATGCAGCATTCAAGGAGTGAGCAAGATAATACAGCATGCGTCATGTTTAAATAGTTTTTACATTATTTTTTAATACAAGTACATTAATAGCCAGGCATATTAGAGAAGCTAGCGTTATTAAAACGACACATAATTTTATAAGAATTTTTAAATAAGAATCTTTATTAGCCTTCTTTTTTACTTCCTATTAAAAATATAATAATTACTTTTGAACTTATTTTACATTGCTCCATAATCTCAAAATTTAGTTAGACCTTTCACAAATTCTTTTCAATAGAAATATAAATTATGATCATAGAGATATATAAGAGAAGTATTCATTTAAAATGATGACCACGAATACTAGAATACATGTATACATGTAATACACGTCATACATGTATTGTAGTATACGCGATGATGACTATTCATAAACGGCAATAACAGTTTTCATAGAGGATGAATAATTTTGCTTATTTACAGGAGTCATCAATTGAGTAAATATTATAAGAATAAAAATAGTGGATTTCAAAGTATTCAAGTATTTTCAATTAAAAATATCTCATTACAAAATCACAATATTATCAGTAAATGATTAACAGAACATTTCAGGTTTCCAAATCGAAGCACAAAACAAACTTATTCTGAACTATCCATAATAAAATTTGATTTATGACTTCAAATCATTGAATAATTACATGAGTTATTGATTTCAATACACTGATATTACAATATTTTACTCTAAACTGATCAAATTTACAATTTCTATACAACATAGCCTGCTAAATATTTAAAAGTATTTTTGATGTATTCTAATTGGATAGTAAATTATTGTAAATTTATAAGCAGATTTTAGTTTCAATATACATTATTTCAAATAAATTTTTATAATTTCCTCGAGTTGGATATGTAATAATTGTAGACCTACTATGATATTAGTCGACAAAAAAGTAGATATATTAATGTTAGAAATATTTTTAAAATGTCACGCCTGTTATTCGTGTTATTGCCCGTAACCAATGCAAAAACAGATCACAGAAGCAAACAACCAGTCCACCATCTTTTACAATAGCACTAGGCTTTGTTTAAAGGAAACAACCTTCTTCCAAAAATAATATTGAAAAATTTCAACCTCAACCAAAGAAAAATATATCTTACTATCGGTAAAAATCTTAAATTACAATTATATACAACACTCATTTTCAAAGTTACATTTGATTGAGAGAGTACTTCAAATTGATAAAATACTCGAAAAATACATAATTTATATTGTTTCATTCGAAGAAATAAGATGAAATTTCCAAAAGCTGAAAGTATCAGATTACAAGAAAAATAAAAAATATTCCCAGAGGCTAAAAGAACGAAACCTACAACACAAAAAAGGAGGAACTATTATTCAAAACTTTGGAATAGTTTCAAGATTTTGAGATATGACCAAAATAATTCCAGAATTTCAATTCTCAATTACTCTCGAAGTAATTTATAATCCAAATACCTAAAATTTTAAAAAACTGTTTCGTTTGAATATTGATAGTCTTGTTTCTTTTATTTCAGTACCTTTTATTTCTTTTATTTCGGTACTACAAACTCATGATGTTAGAAAGTAAACAATGAAGCAACATATTCATCTACACAAATATTTTCAACATTTTTCAAGGGTGTAAATTACATGGGGCAAAATTTTATAGATTTCTTCAAAAGAAGAGATTGTTGGTTGAAAAATATTTCTTATGGAAGTCAAGTATTAGATTTTATTGTTTTCAGTGGTCTTTGTGGAAGGACACAGGAGAAGATTTTTTCAAACAACCAAAATACAAATAACCTTCATACTAAAAACAAATAAAACGATGAAACGTTCATTATTCTAAAAATGTCAATTGATTAAGCATGGAATTCAATAAGAGTACACAGACTGTCTAATCATAGGCTCTGTAAGTATGACAGTAATAGTATGAAGAACTGAATGAGTGAAAACGAAAATATAGGTGATGAAGCAAAGCACAGTGAATATACTTGCATGTGATTGACAAGAATTGGAATCAGATCAAGGAGTACGCATAATTAGATTAAAAAAGTTCTTTGATACACAGTTCATCTCCAGTGTATAGATAAGCCGAATTTTTCAAAAAATCAGCGATATCAAGACGCATGTACTGCTGTGAAAAATATTCAATGGAAACTGTAGGTACATTACGCTAACAATATTATATTGAAAGAGAATAATGTATAAATGGGAGAAGTTTGTTGTGCCTTTCTGAAAGTGTAACTTGAACGGGAATAGATTGATTAATATTATTTATTTGTACAATTCTCTGTTACCTTCCAATTTATATCTCTAAGATAATATACAGTGGAAGATTATTCAATTCAAACCCCCACCTCATGCTGTATAGAACAAAACACTTCTATTCACAATCACAAGTAATTTTTTAACAGGTCAATTTCGATAGCTAGTCAATGCAGTTTCGAAACTGATAGGGGTTATGAAAAAAATATTGTGAATTTTGAAAAATGAGGGAGCTGAATTTTAAAGAGATTATTAATTTACCTGGAGTTGAGCTTGGGTTGTTTGTAACCTGTCATGAGTCCTTTCCCAGCGTCTCAAGCAGCTGCTCACTTTTTCCTTGAGAACTTCGAGGTATACTGGATCACATAAACTGACAAACGTTCTAAAGTTCGACTTGATTCGGTCTTTAGTCTCCTCCCACTTTTTACATTCTTCAAGAGTGTCCTATAAAATTTAATGAATTTCATATAAACAGAGTTATTACAGTGTACATAGAAAAATAAGTTATCACGAAGACTGTCAGTAAATATATCAAAATTAATAAAATCTATAAATAATATGAAAAATAGTACAGTACATTCAAATCCATCAGATTTCAAACTAACTGTTTTGTGAGGAGTGCAAATTAAGATTAATTAGAAATAAGTGAAATTAAATTAGGCCTACCATTGCAGCGAAAATGAATTTTTCTTGAGGGTGGAGGGTGGATGAGCTCTAGGCTTGTGAGATGTGAGTAATGATAAAGTAAGGATAGTAATGATTAATGATAGTAATGATGAGTAATGATAAAGTAAGGATAAACACCTAGAGTAAATGGTTTTCAATACCTTGAGACCCCTATTGGGAGGCCCAGCAACCCCCCAAGATCCAGTAGTAGCTCCACCCATACAAATAGCTCTACATACAAGTTTTTCATCACAATTCGATTTTTGTTTTAAATAATGCCAATTTCTTCTACATTATATTCAAGGACGAAAAGTTATTACTAATTTGCATCAAACATAGAAAGAAAGTTGACTTCAAGCCTTAATTTTTAAAAATATTATACTTTTTTGTTCCACCAAGATATTTAAAGTTAGCATCAATGAATCTAAAATTAAATTTTGGGACTCACGTTCACAAATTGAATTTCAGCTTGAATGTCTCTATCAGCTGTTGGAGTGGCATCAACTTGGTCCAGTTCATTTTCAACTGATTCAGCCCAAGTTGTCAGAGCCGGAATGTCTTCTTGTAGGGTTCTTGACAAATCCAATGCCTTCTCCAGGTTGCCCTTCGACTCTGTGATCTGGGATCCTAACTGCAAAAAAATCATTACCAATCAAAAATTATTATTTTTCGTACAGAGGCAATTCAATACTACTGGATAAAATTTTAATCCAAGTTTTATACATTATCCAAATGCAAAAGCTTATCAACATTTTATATTTATTGGAATTTAGTATATAAAGTATATTTATATTTATGGAAATCGATGAAATTCACATCAATATCAGTTTATCTATTGAAAAGTAGGAGTAGGTCTACTCACAAGTTTCTTCGTAATTATTAAACTTGAGCAGATAACCGTAGAATCTTTCAATTGCCATTTTTTCTATTTATTATGAAAATCACACTTTTGGAAGTTTATTCAAGACGAGATAAAGTTTTCAAATTTATTGCTATTCCTCGTCTATTTTTCTATAAATTCAAAAGCTTAGATTTTTTCATTTCTCTGATTCGACAATATGTAAGATTTCACCTCTTATTTAGAACGAAGATATCAAAGATTAAATTGACTTAGAACGTAATTGCCTTGTGTAACCAGTTTCAAATTTGTTGATTATTCACCTTTAAATGTTGGATTCATCGAGTATGATGTTCTTACCTTGTTGTATAGTTGTTTTAGAGAGTCTAGCCGAGCAGTGTACTGGGCTGGGTCAGAGACACTGCCTTCTTCAACCAGTTTTCTTCCAGTTTTGATAACATTCTCCACTTCTGACTTGATGTCACTCAGCGTCTGATAGAATCTCTAAAATGGAAGATAAGATAGCTAGCTAAAAAACTGTGTTATTTCTTTGCGTTATTTTGGCGATACAACCAACTTATGAGAAAAGTATTAATAAATGAAAATCCTTATTGAGTTATTTTAAATGGAAGAGTACAACAGGCAAAGCCTAAAACTGTCCCTCTTACAATTCATGAAAACAAACAAAAAGGTGATGTCACAATATTACACATATTTTCACTCATTTTTACAGAAATGAGGAAAATTTTAATTTTTAAATAATTGTTTGATAACATAGAATAAATTACACCTGAATATGTTAATATACTGTTCATACTGTTAATATACTATAATGTTTTTTTCGGAGGAGACGTGAGCGCCATCTGCCTAAAAAGGCAGTCATCATCTCTCACCAGCAGCCTTCTCATTACCTACGCACAACCTTATAATTCTCGTAAGCATCTCCTTCAAAATAATATTTTATGATACGAATGCTAATTATTAATCAATAATCAACCGTTTTCTACTGAAACTAGTTGATGGAAAGTAATTGAACCAATATCATGAGTGATGATATGAGTAAGAGAATATAAAGAATATCATCACTCACCATACAGTGCTTGAGCTGGCCTTGTATGCCTTCTGGATCATCGGAAGCCAGTTCTAGAAGACAAGTGGCCTCCTCCACACTTCTCAACTCTCTCAGAGCCCGACTCAGGCGAGGTTCCAGGTTGGTTGGAGACCGGAACTGCTCAAATTTTCCAGATACATCGGTAAAACGTTTCTAAAATGATAAAAAATATTAGTTTTCAAGATTGCTTACGCAATGATGAACCTTTGAACAATGATATTAATTATTGTAATATGATTTGAATAAAAAATTCACGCGGTATAATCCAATAAAAAAATTGTATAACTTGAATAGCTAACAGTTGAATAATAATTTTCCTCAACAGAGAATTTCGTCTTAGAAGCGAACACAGAAAAACCAGAATTGAGATGGACAGATGAATAAAAATATTTATATCAATGCCCAGGTTTGAGCCTATCAAAGCATGATATAATTTATTCAAGGGATGATTTATATTTTTTAAAGAGAAGACTGAATTAATAATAACAATTATTGTCATTTTTTAAGAAATAAAAAATTCATAACATGTTACCTGAATGAGTATCATCTGCTCATGAAGTCTAGACGCTGCCTCATGCTTGCCAGCTTCCTCGTAGCTCTGAACTTTCTGTTCCATTTCTTGTAAGGTGATGTTTTGAGTTTCAAATTCTTCCACTAGCCTCTGTTCATGGATGAGATGGAAAAATAATTAGAAACTTATTAGTTCTCAAATATAATAAACGTGAGTACCGTACTGTGTTTCATAATAATTGAATGGATACAAGCATTGTAACAGGACCTCCTAAATACCTATTTAGGAGGTCCTGATTGTAATCATGCGATGAAATAAACTACAATAGATAGAATTTAATAGAAAAATAAATAGAATTCACAAGACCACATACATGAATATGTACAGGTACTTTTTTCTTCAACAAGAAAAATGAAAACTACAACTGTACTTCATATTAGTTTTAAAAAATATACCTAAAAATTCAAGCAAGATACATCTAATCTGAAACTAAAACAACTTCAACAGAAGGGTATTTGAAGCTATAATTAGGAGAGGTATATGACAAAGTCACAGAGATAGGACAATAATACAATTCCAATGCTCTCCAAATTATAATTAATTTTATAATAATAATTTTCAAATTCGACAAACTGAGTAGATAAAAAAGAAGAATCCTCTTATCTTTGGATTCATCGCTATTTCCATAAATATAGATGGAGGTAAAGTAATACCGCTTTATAAGAGGGAGCTGAATATTCAGCTTCTTTTAAAATTTTAAATAATTGAAGATTAAGAAACATTTGTTAGTCAAATATTTGAGAAAATTTTTATTTCAGAGTGATACGAATTATATTACGAGTGATATTGGATTGTTTTTAGAAATCTGAATTCAAGTAATTGAAAACACAGGTTGTCAGATCCACAAAGTTTACCTAAATTATGGATAAGTTCCACAACATCTGTGGTAAAAGTGTGAAAATCAATCAATCATTTATTTTAAGTGAGTGCATATTGAAGGAATACTTTGTTCTTTCATTGAAATTGGTGCCGTTAACACTCTGTGAAAATAATAATGAATAAATAAAATTAGTAATAAAGCCATTCAGTGAAAAGACAGATAAGAAGACAGTTTGAAGACTAGGAAAATGATAGAAGGAAAAGGAATGAGAAAAACGATGTATTGAACCAGGACCTCCTAAATACCATTAGGAGGTCCTGATTGAACCATCCATTTAAATCAACCGCAACACCTCAAACATTGATTGGATTACTTGTTGTACTGTGTTGAAGAATAAAGAATAAATAGTTTTGAAGGAAGTATTATTTATTCAAATCTAGTATTCTATAAATTGTTTTTCTAATTTGATTTTTGTATATTTCAGTATTCAATACTTGAAATTTTTAATTGATGATTTACTTTTTTAATACAAGGTGGATATGCGAATCACGTTTCTAGTGTTGTCACAATTTTAATTGCCTACACATTCACCATCAACCAAAGGGTTCGGCTTAGAATAAACGATGTAAGACAAATATCTACAAAATACACATAACACTGAACAGTTGCACATAAATAATCCAAACTAAGCTAAAAACTATTTTTTTGTTACATTCATTACTCTAGAGCTGCAATGCTGCATCGTCAATACTGTGGACCTAATCATGTGTTCAAGAGGCATTTATAGATTATGTTTGATGATCCTAACAAATCGGTAATCCAAACTACATATGGCCCTAATTGGTTTGTATTTTTGACGCTCTACTTTATCTACAAATACATCGACCGACGAAAAACCTTGACCTATAAACGATGTAGCGTAGACACTAGACACGTCATAACATTGGCAATGCGCATGTGTCGTTAATCTGTTTTGTCGGTACTGTATCTTTGCTATGTTTTCGCAAGAGTAGCAGCCCTGTTTCTTCACGTTTGTTTACTTCGTCTCGAGTCATTGTGAATGATGTATAGAAGAGGCAGAATTGATAACACACACATTTCTTTGAGAATAAAGTATTGGTTTAAATGTAAAGCAACGAATAGACTGGAAGACAGAGACTTGAAACCGTTTTATGGTATTTATACAGTCTATAATATGAATGAGAAGCAATGAATAGAAAAGAAGAGAGAGTACATGAAACCACATAATAATTAACGAATAGAAAAGAAGAGAGAGAACATGAAACCACAGAATTGATAACGAATAGAGAAGAAGAGAGAGTACATGAAACCACAGAATTATTAACGAATAAAAAGAAGAAAGAGTAACCACAGAATTATTGTTAGTAAGAGGGAGCTGACCTGAACATCGTCAGGCAGGTCGTGCGCGGTGAGGTCGTTGTGGATGCGCGCGGTGAGCTGTGCGTCGACGTCACTCAGCCACTCCTGGAACTCAACTATGTGACCCTCGGACTGCTGCGCCTCCGCCATCGACACCTCTAGCAACTCGGTGCGCGCTCTCGCCTAAGCACAACCACCCACACAATCAACCACCTTTACTCGCATCTTATCACCAAACACAATCTAATCTTAGCCTGCTTTCACATTGGTTTGGTGTATTGTATTCAAGGTTATTACAAAAAGGTTATTCCGATTTTATGAAGCTGAAAAAGTGGTGATGATCCAGGAAATGATGTACTTCAGATCAAAAACATATGATACTTTTGGCTGAAAATATTAGCGAAAGCGCACCGCACTAGAAGTTCTGATCTGAACTACGTCACATTCTAGTCTCCCTTAGGGCAATGGCTCTATAAAAGAGCCCTAGTCTCCCTCAACCGTTTTCTATTTTGAACAATATCAGGCAGCAATGGATCAACTTTCCCTGTGATAACCTTGTATTTCATTATTATTATTTTATCAAGTCTCAAGATTTCAAATTTGTTCCTATAATAGCATATGCTGATTATGATATTGGATATTTAAAAAATGTGATAATAGAGAAAAATTTCAAACCATAAGAAACGATACATAATACAATAGAAAGCAGGCTTATATAAATTGTCTTTGACATTACATAGCCAATTCAATTAAATATACAATTTAAAATCCAATATTGTCGAATTGAACTAACATTCAATGCACAGTTAATACCATCCAAGCCATGCTGTGCATGTTTGTTGCAACAAACATAGTTGAAGGAGTTATCCTATCCTATCCGATATTACAATGAATATGGCATCCTTATCCGACATTGTGAGTTTTTGTTTCGAGAGTATTTTTGTTGGCTTTTGTGTGCTAGAAGTGCATTTTTATGGTCGGTTTTTTTAATTCTGATACTTGAATTTATTATGTTGACGATGCTATATGAATAAATTTGTATGAATGTTTGCGGCAATAAAGAAATTTTCAATATTGTCTACAAAAGTTCCTTAGAATTAAATCGTGATAAAACTGAATTTCCTAATTGGACAGGATAGGGTATCACTAGGCAAACTTCTCAATTTTCTTAAAATCTATAACATGTTGCATGTTCACCTAAAACTCGAACAGTCGCACATTAAGAGTGGGTGGTAGTGGACGGCAAACCGCCGAACGGCAAAATCAAGCCCCATAAGAACAATGTAATTTTTATCAATCTCTTGGAGCAGATATTGCCTCTATGGACAGAATTTCACGTTCTTTATGTCATTGGAAAAAGAATTTAATTCTCCAGGGGCGTTACTTTTTACTTTTTCGATTTTTAGTTCATTTCAATAATTATAGTTCAATACTTTTTTAGTTAATTAATTATGCGATAATTATTAAAATAAACTAGAAATCGAACAAGTAAAAAGTAACGTCCCTAGAGAATTAAATTCTCTTTCCAATGACATAAAGAACGTGAAATTCTGTCCATAAATAGAGGCAATATCTGCTCCAAGAGATTGATAAAAATTACATTGTTCTTATGGGGCTTGATTTTGCCGTTCGGCAGTTTGCCGTCCACTACTACCCACTCTTAAACAATTTAGCGTCTAGCATTCAGACCACGATATTATAAATACTTGATAATCATGAAAGGGCTTGGTTCAAGTGTACCTTTTTTCAAGATAACTATTATTTTTTGGAATTTATAAATAAATTCGCTCCAACTATTCCCACGTTTTTTTAGGAACTGAAAAGCTACAAAAATATTTCACAGAAAACCAAACCCATAATATTAAACCTGTACCCATGCTTTACCCATCCCCCTCTTGATTATTGATGTAAACATTAAATCAATGAAAATAAAGTAGCTGCACATAAAGAAAACAAACACAATGAATAATGCGTGGAAGCCCATTCCCATGATATTAGATTTCATCAGTAGATGACTGAATTTCATACTATGAGCCGTGTATGAATATTACTGTTGAATCCATGATAATCATGAAGTTGAGTGGACATAAAAGAGAACATTCGTTATTTGGGAATCAACTCACAAGTATAGTAACATTTGAACAAAAAGGAACCGACATATATTTTGTTAGTAACTTGGAAATTGATGGATGAGTTTACCTGTTGACTGAGAACCGTCCATCGGGATGTAATCGATGTAACTTCAGTCTCTACCGATTGAGGCATGATATTATCAGCAATCAAGGATTTGCCGATCTCCTGTATTTTAGCAATCCTTGTTTCGGGATGATTACGGATATAGTTTTCAAGGTCCTGAAAAATTCAAAAAAATATATTGGATAGACTAAAAACACAGTAACAATTTATTAATTGTTTTTTATTACCATTTGCCAACTACTAAATAAAGATGTATGGAGAAATAATATAAATTATGGAGAGGAAAAATATGTCAAATCTCAATTCCACTCTATTTGAATTTAGCCCATTCGCGCAAGCGCGCTTCAAAAAAATACGTTTTGAAAATACGTTCTTGATATACCAAAATCTATTAGGATTTTGATAGTGGAAAGCGTTTTCAAGCTAAAACATGGAAATCTTTCATAGAATACTCCTATAATGTGTGAGAGCATTCGTTCGTAAGCCAATATTACTATTAAATTCAACATAAATAAATATACATTACGATTGAAAGAGGTGATAGAATGAGTATAAATGAACATAAATTGAGTCGAAACATCTTCTTACGTCCAGTTCCTCTGAAATCTCCTCAGCATCGGCAGCCGATTTTGGCGATTTTCTTAAACGTTTCTCCAATCTATCAAGCCAGTCCAATTCTTGTGCAACCAGAGCTGTAAAATCAATTATATTTACTGTGTGAGAATAATGATAGAGCTAATAGTAGAATATTGTACAGTATTTCAAAATATTCATTAATTGAAAATGAGCACATGAACATCAATTATATTTCATAAAAAGCTTACACTACTATCCAATAACTTATTACCGTTGCGTTGCCGTTGACTAGTTGTAGCTGGATAGGCTATGTCAATTTTGATTAGGCCTTGATTTAGGTCAGTGGACAGCCTCCTGTCCCCTGGTCATTTATTAATAATAATAATAATATTCGTGTAACCTGGCTGGCTCAGGTCAGGTCTGTTTTCAGCTCGCTCCTGATCAATTTCAGGGCCTCTGACATGACTTAACGACTGTTTTTAGGCAACCGGGACCGACGGCTTAACGTGTCCATCCGAAACACGGTCATTTATTAACTCTTACACATTCTTCATTTTAATAACTTTGATTCTACTACGTAGAATAACTACGGATGCTTTTTATAATCACAGAGAAGGGAAAATAACATTTTTGAGATTAATAATATATTGAAAAGGCCATCACTGGATAACATAAACCAAGGAAAATCTTACTCTGATATATGAGAAACATAAGAAAAACATTCTATCAGACTTTTTATAGGAGATTTCCCACTTGAGAAGGAGAAAATTCTAAGAACAATCATTTAAGAAAAATCAACAGTACCCTTGAAATAAGTTTATTTTCCCTCACTATAAACTTATTTCAAAGGTACTGAGATTATTTATTGATTCATTATATATAAGTAGCCCTAATAACAAAGTGAACATTAATAATTTATAATTATGAAAAAATTGGTGTTGACAAGTGGAGAAGATCCATCACACTTGATAAAGTAGAGGATAACAATTCAATTATTACCTTTGAATTCACCATACTCATGGGATGCATCATGCAGGATTTTGAATTTGTCCAGTACTTTTTTTGTAACAGAATCCCACTTCGCAGTGAATTCTTTCATATTACCACTAAATTCTTGTGATACTTGTTCTGCATCCTTGATAAGGCTTTCATCTGCAAAATGTGAAAGCAAACAAAAATATAATTTATGTCATCCACTCATGAATAATCCTAGAGATAATCCTGAAATGAACTTGTACGTAAGAATAAAAAATGAGAATGATTCAATACTTTTCTAGCATAATTTATTTCCATGTATTTTCAATATCATCTCTCTGTTTCACTTACTGTATCTGTGTGATTCTTTGTTGAATTTACTTTCTTCACAATACTTAGATGTAGATTATATTTTCACGAACAAAAGAGGTACCTATGAAACAGTCAAGTAATGAGGGACGTTATGTCAATTAAAAAATATATTATTGAACCATTTAAGATATAATTCATAAATTTGTAATACTCACAAGAATTGCCAACTTCCTGGTAAGCATCTGTTTTACTCTCCACGCCTTCTTTCAGAGTTTGCACCTTAGCCTTCAATTTGGAAAACTCATTCGATGTGGCAACATTCACTTCACAGGATGAAATATTCTCTTCGAGGTTCACTAACCACTTTGTCAAGTCAGCTATACTATCAGCGACCTGAAATATTAATGATCATGACATTCCATTACAAATAATAATAGTGCGATTCGAAATCGATCCATAGGCCTATATTACTTACCATCAACGAGAAGATGTTAGTTTTCTCATCAAAGTTACAAATATTCACAAAAATATACTATCGATTATTTAATTGTTCACAAGTTCAAATCTATAGAGTTTTCAGATGAAAATTGTATGGATACAGTATTACATTGTACAATAAATGCAATTATTTAAATTAAAGACTGGAATTTATAGTATAGGCTATATGATAATATGGTAGGCTATATATAAGATGTGGTTTATGATAATTTAAATACAGTATAAGTACCACAGATGAATGGCTCTATTATTCATGTGAGATATCACCTAGACAGATTATTATACTAATCAGCTGTTCGCTTATTCCCGTTTCTTTCTCTACATAAGAGATAAGTAATATAGATCAGAAGTATTTTAAATCGGATTACAACTCAAAAGAGAATTATAACTTATAAAAATTTTTAGAATAGCTATAATTTTAATTAGAATTGCCATCAATTGAAAAATCCATTTGTCATTTTATAATAGCTACCTTTTTGTGTTTTTCAAGACACTTTTCAAGCTTTGATTTCCGCTCAGGAAGACCGCATTCCAAAACATTCTTCAAGTTTTTCTGAAGGACGACCTCCTGGTCACGAAGATGCTTTCCGAAATTGGATTCTACCTGGAGACTCGTGTCGAGGAGATCTTTTGTTACTCGAGCGACTTCCACTACATTCTGTTTCACACTTTCACCTTCTCCTATAAGGTTCTGCAATGAAGGATACGGTGTTTAAAATTCAAATTCTATTGTGCTTTTTCACGTATAGGAGTCAAAATTGTTCGAATCATGCACCATTTTCATCAACAATAATTGTGATGCTGCTATGACCTCAATGCCAACGATGATTAGCCAATTTATGGTTGTCTAAAAAAATGAGTCTATCTACTGGATTCAATTAACTTTTCGCCATACTCGTATGTAATACACAACTTTCCAAGCTAGATTTGCGTTTGGAAAATTGCCGTTTACCGGAGAATCAAAGATCAGCTGTTCTGAATGCGGGTCTGCGGGAATAATCATTTTGATGATTATTACTGCACTAGTCATCATCACGATGATAATTACAGCATTGAAAATCTAGCACAGCTGTTTTTTCCGAACTCCGACGTATGAATAAACGAGTCGAACGAGCCGCCATGACAGTTCACTGTGTGCGTTTGTTTTGTGCTACTGCTAGTGTTGTGTTGAAATTATGTTGGCTTCAGTTAATGTTTTCAGTTGTTTGAGGTTTTAATAAATCCTTCTCAGTCTAATATGACGAAAAAATGTACATAATTCGTGTGGAAAAGTTTGAAAACTCATAATTATTTTTGTAAACATAATTATTCGTTTGTAAAAACGCAGTTTCCAAACTCATTATGTAATATACTATTATGGCTGTGAGCTCATTCTTAAGTATGAAATTAATAAATAAATAAACTCTTCCTTCAATATAGCTGACATGCTTTAAAAGCTTAGCTTTTTAGCTGGCATCGTTTAGAAAATTACACAAAAACGATAATAAACATAGTATTAATAGATAATCATGTAAGAATTGGAATATGAACGAAAAACATGAATAAATAGATATAGGAAGTGTTTTGAATTGAAAAATCGTCAAAAAACTTACATTCACGTCATTCAATTCAGTTTCAAGTGCAGTTCTATCACCTGACGGTATCGTCATTTTTTGGAAATATGGTTCGGCTTTTTTCAGCCACTGTTCAACGGATCGAACTTCTGCCATTATTTTCTCCAGTCGCTTGATGTCTGAAACATATCAACAAGAATATTGAACAAATTAATTCATTCCTATAATACAAATGAAAAAAAACATCTCAAACAATTCATTTCCACATAAATTACAAACATTCTAAAGATCTTTAATTCAAGGTTTGTCTTCCCATTTGGCTAACGCAAAAATAGACTATAACTCAAGTTTTAGAATTATATTTCGAAAAATACACTCACCAGCCTGCAATTTTGCATGCCGTTCTTCTAAAATCACTGGAATATCGCTCCATCTGGTGTTGAGGTCTTGAAGTTCTTCTCTCAAGTGCTCACTAGGATTAGCTTCGAGCAATTGCTGCCCAGAAGTATTGACAAAGTTGAAATCCGGCAGCATCTTCTCTATCGATTGTTCTAGATCCTGTATTAAAAAGAAATTTTTAATAATTATTAAGTAAAACTGGATGATGGCACTTCGAATAGAGAAAATTATCAAGAATACGATTCTATGACTGGAGGATGACACTGAAGGATGACACTTCGAATAGAGAAAATTATCAAGAATCAATTACTATGAGTTGAAAGATAGCATCACACCTACCAAGATTGGATATTCGAAATGTTATGTATACTATTAGAATACAGATATAGTTACTCCAAAGAGGATTTACATACCAAGAGTGTATTATTTTATAAACCGAACTTATTGCAACTTGTTTGTATGAGCGTGAATTTAAAACAAATAAATCCATTTATTTTTACTCCAAAGAGGAGATTGGATTTTAGATAAGATTTATTTATTTAATAATATAGATAACGACAAAATATAAAGCTTGATTATAAGTAAAACTAAACTAAAGTGAAGCTTGCAGTAAGTATGAGTAAAACCAATTATTCTATAATGAGGCTGAAATAATAAGCACTTGCACTGTTCTATAAACTTTTCAACTATTAATCTGATTGCAAAACAGAAGAGTTTATTCAACAGCCAGAGCATCAAATGAACCTCATTACGAATGAAAGTTATGTTAGCGTAAAGTATAGTTAGTATAAAGTATAATTAGTAAGTGATGTATAGTTAGCATAAAGTATAATGTTAGCGAATGAAATAACTGTTACCAATTGATATCACCCACCTTGAATTTGTCTAGTTGCTTCTTCATTTGAGGTAGAGGAGCTAGTATCACATGTTCAGATAGCAGTTCACCCTCAACGCCATGAACCCATTTCATTAGTTGATTCTTTTTCTCCAAGTACTTGGAAGATAAGCTCTTCTCGCTTCCCAGCTCTGTTTGAAGAGTAAGAACCCTGGAAAACAATAAAGTAAACTTAGTGGATTATCATCCAAAAAGGAGTTTACAAAATAAGGGTGGAGTTGGAATAATTGGTTGGTAAAAATTTTGAACACTTTAAATCGGTGTTATCAGGATTCATCAAGATTCTTATTTTATTACCATTTTTTATTGACCATCTGGCTAGAAGAACAATAGGCAAGTCATACACTAAAAAATACAGAATTACAAAACAATAGGGACCACAAAAATCACAAAAAAATGAATGCACAACACAGGAGTTTACAAATGAATGAGAAGAAAAACATATTAAAAAGCAAGTCACTAGGATCATGAATAAATGAACAAACCCAGTACTTAATTTATAATATTATACACATTTTTAAGAATTTTTATCACAAATTGAGATACTCATCAAGAGAGTAGAAAGCATTAATTTTTAGAAGAAATTTTGAGAATATAAAAAATGTTTCTTTAAAATCATTCAGAGGCAGGTCCTTTTGTGAATTGAGGCAATTTGTTCTATATGTACAACATGGTGTATTGCTGGTGGATGTAGCTTCTCTTGGTTTTGCTCAGTCTTATTTAGGGTGCTACAATATTCTCTTTGTTCCTTGTGTTATAATATATTCCAAGATTAGAAAACTAGTCAATAGGAAGATTAGAAGTTAGTGAACAGGCAAAAGCACATAAATCAGCAATTGATCATTATTTCAGAATATCAGATTCCTAATAGAAAGCCCAGCAAACCGACACGTAATGGTTGAATTCAGTGAGAACCAGGAAAGTCACTGTAGAGACAAATAAAGTGCACACTGCACATGTAGCATCAGGACTAAATCTGAAGAACCTATTCAAAGCCCTATAAAAGAATAGAAACTTCAACCGATGAATTGTAAAGTTTTTTAATAGGAACAACTTACTTTTCCATCAAAGTGGTCCATTTTGTTACAAATTCCTGTATGTTAGCGTCTGCATCTGCCTCTTCTTGACCCGCATGGGGACGAGCTATCAACTGCTTTGAGCGTTCACCAAGTTTCATAACTCTTTCCTCGTGCGATTTCATCGATTTGACTTTCACCTGTTTGTAAGATCAACAAAATTAGTTATCATTAGTTAGTCATGTTAAGTCTCAACATAATTCAACCCAATGAATTCTCACATATTCAAGATTCAAGAAAGAAATGTAAGACAATAATTTATTCACTGAACTAACTCATTGAATGGAATCAGAAATCAATTTGTTTGTCAATGGCGCAACAGCCCAATGAAGGGCCTAGGCCTACCAGCTGGTTGCCAGTTTCATATTCACCAAGCTATACAGTCCGTCCAAGCAAAGAAAACACCCCGGCAGGCGAGAAAACGACTCCAGCCCGGCCAATACCGGCCCAAAAGTCATAAATCCTCGAAAGAACCCACAGCCCCCGAACCAACACCGACCGAGCCGAAGCCATCCCCACCCCGCCAGAATGCCCACCCAGCCCGGACATAAAATACAGCAGACGAATTATCATCAACCAGAATAGAGGTAACATGTGGTTAGCACATCGATCCTCTCAACCATAAGCCAGTCTTCACAAACAAGTGAAGATGCAGAACACCTCTGAATAACATGGAATTAATCAGTTAGAGTGTAATGCAACAATTACTATTCCTCCAGAAACGGGAAACGACTGACTGTCTTTACTAACGACAGCCAATCTCCCAAAGGATTAGATCAGAAATCAATAGAGGTTCATAAAATCAAATTGACTTAATATTTGAAAAGAGTAAAATGAATTTAAAGCGGTATAAAATGAATGATTAAATATCGACAATTTATGTATAAGAGTGTTCAGTCTCGTGGAGAATTTCAACTACTGTATCTCATGACAGCAAAAAAAAAAAAAAAACTCTGACAGAAGTTCATATTATTTTCTTTTATCGAACCAATTTTATGACAAAGCTTGAGTCATCTTTCCATCTTGACAGAATGTCTTCGGTGAGATTAGATAAGCGACGTGCCTCTGCCAGCACCATTGTACTGGTGACCGGTTCCTCTGAATTCAATTTATGAGCCTCAAAAATCGCTTCCCGGTGGTTCGGAACCCACCTAAAGCAGTAGGTCCATTCATATCTCATCATCATCCTTCCCATTACCCACGCACAGGCCCAAGAGCCCATGTGGGCATCACCCTCAAAACTAAAAAAAAAGGTGAGTTGGCCATATTCATAGATTTCATGAATCAGGACCTGTTTTATATATTTGACAAAAATATGGAAATAAGAATCAGATAATAATCTTAGTAATCGTGATAACAAATTATCTTACCCTGCATTGTTCGAGAGAGTGGTTGGGGGTGCTAGTGAACCATTTACTGAATCCCGAGAAAAGCAAGTCCAAACTCGCCAGCTCTTTACTGAGTGCTTTCAGCTCCACTTCTCTCTGTGCTTTTTCCAAAGCCATATCAAGCTGCAGTCCGATCGCCGTGAATTTCTTCTCCAAAGCTATCAGTTTTTGTTCTTCGGTCATAGGTGATCCACCATCTAGAATTAACAAAAATTCAAATTAATAATTGATCGCGTGTATGAAATATCCAGAATTAAGTTCACCATTGGAATCCCGTCCAAATATAACGAGGTATTCGGATTCTCCAGTAGAGTAGTAAATCTTATAAAGTAACTCTTATGAAAATTAAACTTCAAAACATAGGGCTATTTAAAATATTTGAAAAATAAAATGAGAATCAATACCTAGAAACAACTATACCTAAAAATGAGACAATAACTATTTTAAAACAAAATTTGATAGATAATAAAGTCAACAATAACGAAATTGAAGATTTGATAAAATTAACGAAAGCGTGTGTGGATCAAAAATACCTCTATCAGGCTATTTAGCAAATGTATGCATGAATAATTTAGAGAAATTGAAAATATTGAATGATATCAATCCATTAAAGGATAATATTATTTATTGGTACAAATATGTAGATGAAGTAATATGCTTGTACAATAACGAAGAGGAAACGGTAAAGGACTTAGAAACATATTTGAATTCTATCTCACCATCGATAAAATTTACCATGGAAATTCAACAAGAAGAGATTAATTAATTTTTTGGACTTAATAATTAGCCAAAAAGACAACAAACATGATTTTAGTATTTATAGGAAACACACACATACAGATGTTTTAATTCCTAAAGATTCAAACCATCCCTGGCAACAAAAAATGGCAGCCTTTAGATCAATGATAATATGATATATATAGATATAGATTAACAAATATTCCCATGACTAAACAAAATTATGACAAAGAGAATAAGATAATAAAATTTTTAGCAGTAAAAAATGGATACAATAACAAAATTATTAATAAAATGGTGTATAAACAACAGGAAAAGCAAAAAAGTAAGCATAATTGTAATAAAAATGAAAATGCTAAGGAATATAATTATTATGTTCCATATAACACAACGCTTAATAGAGCCATTAGAAGAACTTTTACAAAAAATAAATTCAATTTAGCATTCAAGACAACAAAAAATTCAGAAAAAAAGAACACAGCATGATTGTTTCAAAAAATCTGTAGTGTATAAATCGATATGTAGTGATTGCGATAAATTCTATGTGGGTCAAACGGGAAGAAGCTTTCATACTAGATTTCGTAAACATGTTCAAGCTTTAAAAGCTAGAAATACCACACAAAAATCAGCCTTTGCTGAACATCTTTTGGATTCAAGTCATAGCTACAGAGACATAAAAACGAATATGATAATATTGAACTTTGGAAACAAAAATATGAAATTAAATGTAAAAGAAGAATTTCAAATATACAAGGGAAAAAAGTTAAATGACGACAAAATAATAAATGAAGATAATTTTAATACTAATCCAATTTTTGAAAAAATATTAAAAACTTAGTTTGTGGTTTAAATAGGATTTACAACATATGTTTTCAATTTCAATCATATGATATTATTTAATTATAATATAATTAATAATAATTAATATTATTAATAATTTTAAAGTTTTTAATGACTAAAACGTATTTGATTCTCATTTTTTTATTTTTCAAAGTAACTTTTATTTTTATTTGTGATTAATTATTTTTTCAAATCAATCATCGTACTTCAATCGTGAATCGGAGTTCTAGGAACAATAGCAGGAAAAACTTGCACGATCTAATTTACGAAACGATCTAAATTTACTGAAACATGACAACCTACAAGGGACCTACTATCAACAAACATGAGAGTTGAATGGGAAAGAATCTCAAGCCTCAACTCCGCCATGTAAAAAATTATTTCATTTTATGAGAATATGAGAGTCTAGTCTGAATGAAGACAGATCTAGAATTGATTAAGTAATATTTCAAGGGCGAAATCAACAAGTGAAGCTTGTGTATTCTCTTAATCCTCACAACAAAATAGAAATCCAGCCACGCCTCTTCATAAACAAAGAATAGCATTGGAATAAAAATATTCGTATGGCTTTTAATGATGGGGATACCCTTACGGGATAGGTTCTACAACACGAATGTGTAGGCCTACTTGCCCAAATACTGGTCACCCATCCAAGAGCAGTTCACAGTGTTCGTGACTTAACTGGCATTGAAAATTCACCCAGAATTTTTTTGAATGAATGATTGATTCAGAAAATCCTATGAAACGATTCTTAATACAAAGATGTTACAAATTCTGAGTTCACAAATGGCAACATAAGTAGAACATCGATCAATTATTCAAGATTATGTGATATTCAGAATTTCAGCTATGCTCTGAATTGACTATAAAACAGGGGTCGCCGTCAAAGTGTCTCCCCGACAACCGTTCCCCTCTTGGTTTTGAGCACAGGCGTCAACCAGTACCCTGCTGAAAATATGCCAGTGCCGACAAAGTGTCTCCCCGACATCCGTTCCCCTGCTAGAACGAAGGATACTCGCTGTCGGGATCGTGCCCGACAACGATTCCCTTGAGCGCTGCCGACAAAGTGCCTCCCCGACATCCATTCCCCTGGTCGAACGAAGGAGACTTGCTGTCGGGATCGTGCCCGACAACCATTCCCCTGGAGCGCTGCCGACAAAGTGTCTCCCCGACATCCGTTCCCCTATTGGGCATCAACACCAGCTTGTATAGTCTGTCCAAGCAAAGAAGACCCTCTGGCAAGATGAGAAAATGACTCCAGCTCGGTCAATATTTTTTTTAAATCACCGGAATTGTGATTTCATGTGATGTTATGAGGGGACAGTTTGTCGGGATCGCAACCGACAACGGGACCCCTAGAGCGTTGCCGTCAAAGTGTATACCCGACATCTGTTCCCCTACTAGAAAGAAGGAGACTGGCTGTCGGGCCCGTGCCCGACAACCATTCCCCTGGAGCGCTGCCGTCAAAGTGTATCCGCGTCAGCGGAGCACCTTCTAAAACCTGCTTGGAAAGGGGACCAGTTGTCGCCGTCAACCGGTCTCCTAAAAACTGGCTTTAAAAGGGGAATGGCTGTCGGAGAGACACTTTGTCGGGGAGACACTTTGTCGCGTACCCTAAAAGAGAATCAACTGATTACCTGTTATAATTTCTTGAACACGGCTTTTTCCCAGACTGAGCAGGGCGCTAATATGAGGCTTCCGTTCCATCCATTCGCTGCGAGCCTCTTCAAGGAGTACCACTGCGTCCTGCGGCTCCCCTTTATCTTGCAGCAGCCTCTCGGTCTGATTCAACCAGGACTCCATGTCTGTCAGACCCGACTGCAGCTCCACTTGTTTCTCAACTCGACGTCGCTTCCAGCTTCCCTGACCCTAAAGGAAAGAATTAGAAGGCTACAGGATAGATACATGACAAAGTTCAACTAGAATACTACTATCCAATCTATTTTCAATGGAGAACGAATAACGTGAGATATAAACTCAACAGAATTGCCAATACAGTAATAGATTATTATGATTTTTTTAAATTTAATAGCTCCCTTTATTTTTTGATGTTATAATGATAAAGTCATCAAATTGAACAATTTAAAGGAGCGTCATTTGAATAAAGTTCATTGCGTTCCAATAGGTTGAGTACAACAAGTTTATTAACTATCATTAACAACAATAATACGACTGCATACTTCTCAATATGTACTAAAACATAAATGGGAAATGGAAAGTTAAAATTGAAGAAACTATTGAAAAGGCAATTGCTGCACCCAAAGTTTCAATTTTTCTACATGAGATTTTTTATTAGTATCACCAAAGAATATGGAGAAATATACTTTATATTCACTGGTATTGGTATCACTCCTCTACGACAATGAGAAAGATATGTACAAATCGGAGAAAACTCCATAGAAAGTAATTTCATTGGTTGTTTTCTGTCAATAGAAATTAATTGAGAATTAAACTTTAAACTTAGGGCTACATTTGAAAGGTTGAAACATGTCTGTGTAAAAATAACACTTTCAAAGTTTATAAAGGGTATTTGATTTATTTCATTTTATCTATCAATTGATTTAATTGAGCTTCACATCTTAATTTTGAGATAACCAGCAGAAGTTACAAAATAGCCGATAATGATAATAAATATTCAATTGATTCAACGGTAGAGAGCGTCTAATCGGTAAGATTAGATAAGCGATGTGTCTCTGCCGACACTGTTGTACTGGTGACCGGTTCCTCTGAATTCAATTCATGAGCCTCAAAAATCGCTTCCCGGTGGTTCGGAACCAACCTAAAGCAGTAGGTCCATTCATCTCTCATCATCATCCTCCCCATTACCCACGCACAGGCCCTAGAGCCCATGTGGGCACCACCCTCAAAAAAAAAGCTATACCATGTACATTCTAGACCTAGACATTTAATACTCACTCTTTCCTTCCTCCTAGATTCTCTCTGAAGACCTTCATTGCCGCTCTGGAGTCACATCCTTTCCATGTGATCTAACCAACTCAATCGCCTGAATTTAATTTCATTGACAATTTCTGGTTTCTTGTGGAGGTCTCATAACTCCTGATAAGTAACTCCTGAATTCCCCAATCTCGATTTACATTTACGGGCACAGAAGTCCTTCTCAGTATTTTCCGCTCCCAGATACTCAAAAGGTCTTCATCGTTTCTTGTAAGAACCTAGGACTTTGCTCCACACATCACAACTGGCTTACTTACTGCTCAAGACATTCAATGCTAGACTTATATATAATTCAGCTCTTTAAAAAACGACGATCATCTTCTAATATTAAATGTATCTATTGAAAGGAAATGATATGATACTTACATCTTGACTAGAAGTGTTCAATTCCCAGGCCTGTAAAGTCTGGACACTCTCGGAGCTATCCCCAACGCACGGAGTCAGACTTATTTCGAACCCAGAGTTGGAAATCTGAAACAGGACAACCAAACATTCATAAAGCATGGCATTATAATCGAATATTGTATCCTCCCTTGAATGAATTTGAAAAATAATGATTAATTTCTTGGCTTGTCTTGAACTTAGCACTTGATGATTATGATATTAAATGGAAATACAAGATATTGTCAAACCACAGATTCATTAGAAAATCGAGTTACCGGTTTCGGTTGCTACACCATTACCAATCTCTGGTAATCTCCGGTATCTCGATTGTCTAATAAATCTGTGGTTTCACAATATACCTAGATAACTACCACAACATCACCTTCACAACTACTCAACAACGATACCGTATATTATATACCGATAACAATAACGATACCGTAACAATTGGCCCCTGTCAAGGTAAAGTGATAAATTATATACCTATAAAGTTGAAATTCACACTCAGGGCTATTTTAAAATTGATTGATAAAAATCAAAATCAAATAGGTACCTTTTTTAAAAACTTTAAAAAAATATTATTTTATCACAGGCATGTTTCGATGCTTTAGCTCATTTTCAAGTTCAGTATTATAAGTCACATTGAAAATGTGCAAAAGCATCGAAACATGTCTCTGATGAAATAATAATATTTTTTTAACTTTTTAAAAATGGTATTTGGTTTTGAACCAATCAGGTTCGACATTAATTCTAATTGTTTATTTTCCATTACAGTAAAACACAAAGACGAATAAAGTTAAAATCTATCTAATCGATGAATTTAAATTACTTCAATACTATTGGATAAAAATTTTACGTACCCTTTGAGCTTGGACATCCATAATTGATAGTAAAGCATCCCAACGGTCTTGCAAGGCTTCGAGTTTCTCTAACTCCTCACCTCCTCCCGGAGGATTCATTTTCTGACCAAGCTCATGGATTGCGTCCTGTAGGTGATCTAGTCTTTTATGTTGAGCGTCCATCTGTTGTCTGAGAATCTGTATAAAAAGAATGGAAAATTGGTAAGAAAAAGATTTAGAAGCAATATTCATTCATTGCGAAAGGCTTCCATTGGTTGCCGAGTTCCGAATGTGGTTCCTTATAACCTTATTTACAGGCCTAAATAGTTTCGATAATTCGAAATATTCCCTAATTCGCAGTAAAGCTTTGGTCCCATAAACTACGAATTATCAAAATTCTACTGTACTGTATTATCAATAGATAATCGTCTTCATCGAAATTAGCTTTCCCATAAGGTTTGTACCCTTAGGGGCGTTCGGGTAGGTTCCGACTCGTCAATATGCATTTAGTTAATTGTTTAGTTGAATAAATCAGTAGCATCCCACCTGCAGCTGTTTGATGCGCTCCAGAATAGTTCCCATCTCGTTGGCGGGCTCCGACTCCATGTTCTTGAGCACAGTCTCCTTGGAGTCGAGCCAGGCCTGCAGCCAGAGCACCTGATCCAAGATGGCGCCACCCTGGCTGAGCAGGCCCTTCAGAAGGCCCCACCGCTCCTCCACCCACTGGCAGATGTGCGCCCAACGCTCGCCCAGTGCCGTCAGCTGGTCCTCCATTTGCGAATACGCTGCAACAAACAAATAAATTGGCATAAAAAAATAATAACACTTACACTAGACATGTTTAACAATAGGCTTCAACCCTTCAACCATCGCTATTCCTTTCCTAATTTTGGATAAAAATATGGTCCAAAATAATAATAATTATATATATTTTGAATATGTAATGGAAGTTTTATGATATAATCTGCTTTTTGCTTATTTGTATGGATTCTAAGAAGGACAGTTTTGGGCTTGAAAGCCTGTTGTACTCTTCCCTGTAAAATGACAAAATAAATATGATTATTATAATTAAAACCGTTAGCATATTGAATTCTGAACATCTCATCTATCACCCCCGCACTTTCTACAACCCACGGAGAAACAAAAATGCTTATCAGGGCTCAATCAACAAAATACAATCTAATACCTGTGTCATTGAATAAATTTCTATACTCTAATACTTTGTTTAACCAAGCTAATATTATAATTGATTTTATTCCAGATTGTAATTGATTCAAGTTGATATTTTGTAATCTAAATGAATAAAGTTAATAACCTACTGTAAAACTTGTCGCTCTACTAAGTTTTCACTCTAATACCAAAGATCTCCATTGGCAGAACTTGTTTTAAATGTAGGCTACCTGGCTACCCCATTCGATCAATATAATAGAATAATTGGAGTTTGGAAGAAACCAGCAATTTTCAGTTTGGGAAAAACTAATTACAATACATTTTCATGAAATTAAGGAGTCCTGTGGTACAGGAGACTGGTGTACACGCCAAGTCATGACTATTTATTACAGATAATAGTAGCTTAATATTATTTGATTTATTGGTAAGAGTGAAACTGTCTCTTTTCCTTTCCTACTTATGATACTTGTATAAATACTAGTAGAAACTCCTAAAGATTACTAACAATAAAACTCTGGCATTAAATATTTCCAGCAATATTCAGCTAAAACCTACCATTATCAGAGGTTGTCTCATCCACAACTACAACCAAATTCGACAGTGCATCAACAACTTTCTGTTGATTCTGCAGATCCTGCTGCAGTTCCGAGTGCACATCCAGTTGATTTCGTAATGCATTCAAATCGGGACCGACCTCAGACATGCGAGAAATTCTGTCCTCAGTCGATGTCAACCATTCTCTAAGAGTTTCTAGCTGGCTCTGTTGTAGACTCATCAGCTTGTTATGGATACTGGAATAGAAAAAGGAAATTATCAAGAGAAGCATTGAAATGAGTGATTAAAAATGTATATTCGATAAATCATAGTCTAGTCGAGCAAATAAGACATTCTTTCGAAATGGTCATCACATATCACCAGCGGTAGGTTGACAGAAGTGATTTTACACTAAAATTTTCAGATCTGCGTATGTTGAACCTTTCGCTTCAAGCCGGCTTTAACATTGGTTTATTGTATTATGTATCAAGCCTCATGTTTTCAAATTTGTCCCTATAATAACATATGGTGATTTTAATCTTTGATATTCAACATAACTGTGTAATTATAGAGATGAATCTCAATAAATGAGGCTCAATACATATTACAATACAAAAATGTGGAAGCCAATTTGGAAGAATGATAACACTGTGTGCAGCCAGACTAACAACATCCAATGATCAAATATATGAAACTGAAAAGGTCCAGAATAGAATGGAAACTTGATGCAATAAAATACTGTATAGGATTAGATAAGTTTACTCACCACGCTTGTTTTTCCATCGCTTTTATTCTCAAAGCTTCCCAGCGAGAGTTGAGCAGCTTCATTTGAACTCTCACTTCGTCCTCTTCCTCTTTGGAGAGACCTCCTTCTGACAGCATCCTGGCTCCCTCCTCCAGGACAGCTCCAACTCCTTCCTGATGCCCTGATAGTTCCAGTAAAAACCTCTGCAAAAACAAGAATCGTTAACAGACAGTAATTGTATAATAAGTACCGATACATCTTATTTTGATATTGATACAAACAACTCAATGATTACTTAGAAGATTGAAAAAAGCAATTACAAGAGGTAATGGATTGAAAGAAAGATGGAGAATTATCAACTGAACTGTGACAGAAAATTTCTATCCAGGGTTGAAACTTTTACCAAATAATCACATTCATTATAACCATCCAACAGATTGAATCACAAAATTGGCTTTCAATAAAGTAGACCCTCTTGTAACTGCAAAACAGGGACATGAGCATGATTCAGAAACTTCTTTCCTTTTTCGATAGAAGATTACTGTACTCGTATGACCAAGATATAGGAATATCTTCAGGAAATCATTTGGGTATTTCGTACCTATATGGGTAAATAAACAAATAAACATGGGTAAATGAACAAATAATAGTATTAGAATATAGCTATGTAACTACTTATCTAGAAAAGCTACTTAAATTTTACATTGAAATAATATTGAAGTTTTTGAGCAGATTTTTTTCATTCTAATAAAGTATTTTGTTGAATTTCAAAGTCGACTGACTCGACATACTGTGGACCCTTAATAATGAAAATGCATTTGTGGAGTACGATAACATTCATTTCAAGTACTTATTTTTTGCTTATAACTGTCAATTTTGAAATGGGTCAGTCAAGTACTCAATAATAGTGATCCAATAAAACTACCGAATTCGAGAATATGTAATGAAAATTTATGATTTTCAAACAAATTTAAGATTGATGAAAGTTAGTGAAGACCTCCTCATACCTCGTGTGAATGAAATTCCTCCTTGACAGTTTCCAAACTGGAATATTCGGGTAGATTGAATTCAGGACTGAGCTTGTCTTCGGCTTCTAGTAGCCAGGTGAGCACCTCCTCCATGGCCACCTGGTAGCCACCCAGTTCCACCGACACGTTGGTCGCGATGCTCACCGGTCGCGAAGGACGGCTGTCATAGTCCTAAAAATAATATTTAACGTTCCAACATTAATATTTTCAATAATAAATATTTTATAAATAAAATGTAATATTTTCAATAATCCCTATTACTCATATTTTTTACTTTTATGACAACCTTCCAAATTCTTAATTGATGTTTTATAGTTTTTTTAACCTTTAAGTCAAAATTTGAGTATTCTACAAGTTTCAAGTGTTAACATAACCTTTATTTTTAATATCAACTGATGAAAATCGGGAAGTAGAGACGCTTTGGAGGACTTTTTTTGTTTCAATCATGTAAATAATAATGATAACCTACAAATAAAAACAACACAATTAGTGAGGTGAATGAGGATGAAGAAAGACCTAAAAATGAACAAATTATTTCTTTACTTAGTATACGATTTTTACTTTCCTTGCCCTACCTACTACCATAGGTAAGGAAAGTATTGCTTTCCAAAAAAAATTAAGGTACGCCAAATTTAGGTTTTCTATCCGTTTCAAAGTCCCCTGAGTCCAAAAAAGTGGTTTTGGGTATTGGTCTATGTGTGTATGTGTGTGTGTGTATATATATGTGTGTGTGTGTGTGTGTGTATGTATGTGTGTCTGTCTGTATACACTATATCTCGATCCCTAATTGACCGATTGACTTGAAATTTTGAACTTAAGATTCTTATACCATGAGGACCCGACTCGAAGAAATTAAAAAAAATTCATCGAAGAATGGCGGAAAAAATGGCGGATAATATGCCAAAAATGGTGTTTTTCACGATTTTCTCGAAAACGGCTATAACGATTTTTTTAAACTCATACCCGAAATAGTCCCATATAAGCCCTATCGACTGCCATGAGTCGAGTTCCTGGCAAAATTGCAGAAGATCCGCAGCATTGCTGACAATAATGGATTTTTCAATATTTCGATTCCTAATTGACCAATTGACTTGAAACATCGAACTTGAGGTTCTTATACCATGAAGACCCTACTTGAAGAGATTAAAAAAATTCATCGAAAAATGGCGGAAAAAATGACAGATAATATGACAAAAATTGTGTTTTTCACGATTTTCGCGAAAACGGCTCTAACGAATTTTTCTTAAACTCATACCCGAAATAGTCCTATATCAGCCCTATCGACTCCCAAGAGTCTCATTCCTGGTAAAATAGCAGAAGATCAACAGCATTGTTGAGGAAAATGGATTTCTATCTCGATTTTCTCAAAAATGTCTCAAACTATTTTTTTTTCAAATTGGCACCCTATAATTATAGTCATTAAAGCTCTATCAACTGGTATATGTCCCCTTTGAGTAAGATTATCAGGGGCGCCACCCCATACTTGAAAAGTTAGAAAAGTCTGTAGATAGGCAACCCGCACTACATTAATCTGTAACCCGCAACCCGCACTACATGGTTCGGTAAGTGGAGTTCGAGCAACGCGGGCAGCGCGCTTGACGCTCGTGTACAAAAAGTGTATCAATGTCATTCCGTCATTCTCGCTATCAAGGCAATCCGCATCAGGGTTTAAGAGGACAAAAATCACATTTGAAAGAAGTATTAGTGTTTCATAATAATTATTAGTAAAATACCATAGTTATGGAATCGAATGATCCATTATCGATTCACATCTTTGATACGATATATTGGAATACTACAGACCAAAAAATCTACTTTCATTCAAAATCCAAGCCAATTCGGTAGCCGAAGCGCCGATAGGCGCGAGGCATCTTTGGCTTGTGAAAATTTCAAATCACACAAAAGATGAGCCGAAGCGCCGGTAGGCGCGAGGCGTTAACGGCGAGTGCAAATTTCACTATAGCAATATCTATAATAGTCTAATTTCAATTTATAGTCTATTGCTTATATGAAATTTGCACTCGCTGGTGACTAGGTATAGATACAAGATACTTGTAGGCCTGTTAGGCCTACGCAAATATGAATGGCAAGAAACGTTGTGTGATTGTACCACACCAGATTTTATTACTCATAAATCCCAATAATATGATAAAACATGGAATGCCCTCTCAACACAAGAATAGAAAAAACAACAAGAGCATCAGTTAATTAACAAAGAAAGCACAATAAATGATAATGTAGAATTGGAAACAGAAAAATGAATGAAGTGAAAATAGTATTATTATATTATAGTGAATAATTGTACTGTATATTACAGTATTCTATAAATATACTTTATTTTACAGTATTCTATAATTCAGTTATATTGTAATATTATGAATAGGGTAAATCATTTACTTTTTCAAGTGCGTCAATAATATTATTCTGATTTTATAAATATTAACAAAACCGTTTTAGTGAAGAGCATATATTGTTAATGAATGATAATTATTGCTATTCATCTTGGTATTGTAATTTGATTATATCTTTGTCATTAAATAACTTAAACTTCAACGTCCTTTCGTGCAATTGTAGATACAAGAGCAAGGTATATTTTTATGTAGCAACAGAGAAGACAATCATAGAAAACTGTTGCGTTCTTATTATTCTACCCAAGTCGTATTATAAAAATTAAAATATTATTAAATTTAGAAGTCTATAAATTATATAATTTGGCATTGTTTTGTGATAGAAGATAATGTTTTACCTCCGCAGAAAGTTGAGAATCAGGATCCGATCCGAGAGAGAAATCAAGATTTGACATTTCAATGGAGGAATGTGGTAACGACTGGAATAGACACATCACATACATCATGATGGACTTCTTATCTGGGATAGATGTGTTGACATCTGGAATAATAGAATATAAATATTATTTATTTATTCAATATACAGACAATCTTAATAAAATTTGAGGGAGGTGCGACAGGCTCAACCTTCACTATTTCTCTTCCTAATTCCTAAGTCAGCATATCAAACTCAAAACGCTAACATTGAAAAAGTATACCTATATAGGCCTATACTTAGCTTATTATTCTTAAAAAATCATATAATGGAAATGATGTTATATTTTCAATAGATTTAACGATCAAATTATTTAGATAGAATAGCTCCGTTCCTCAAATATCTATTTTTAAACTTAATGATATCAGTGAAAAACATAGATATAAATATTCGATTAACTTGAAATAAATTCTAAATAGAAAATTGATTATGGTGATACTCAAATGTAGAAAAATACCACTTACACTGGTTCTTCAATTCAAAACAATCCACACATTTCCAGTTCCAATAAAATTTATAATTTGAATTTCCCCTCTCCGCAAAAATATTATGAACTCTTTTTTAATGACTTTCATATTTAGAGTCTGAGAGAGTAAAAAATAATAACTTGGAAATATTATCAATTTTCATCTCATCTTGTTAGAATGTGGCTTCTTTGCTAGGACTGACTACACTTTAATGGTTTTAGTACAACAATGTTCAAGTCCTTTTCTCACTCTTCATTAACTTAAGAATAAAACTAGTAATCTTTTTCTGTTCGGAAAAAGAACGGAAAGGTACGGAACGCACCTTCAGCATCCAGAAGCCTCTCGATACCGAACTGTTCTTGGGCCAGTCTGAATGCATGATCGAGTCTGGCATTGGGATGACGACGGGCGATATTTGCATAATCGAATAGGTCTGGTCTGAAATGATGTAGCAGAGCGTTGAACGCCAGACCATCCGACCAACAAGTGGTGAAATTTCTCACATCCACTCCGGAATAATTCTGAAAAAAGAAACCATCAATATCTCCTCTTATAGGAACTGTAAAGTCTGTTGAAACAATGAAGACATTCTGGTAAGATGGGAAAATTACTCCAGCTCGGTCAATACTGGTTCAAAAATTAAAAATTTTGTCTCAAATCATAGGAAACAATCTGATCTACAATTTGAGACCAAATTTATCATTTTTGAAGCAATATTGACCTGCCTGGAGTCATTCTCCCACCTTACCAGAATGCTTATTTGCTTGGGCAGACTATAGGAACAGTTCAGAGTAGAGTACTAATCTGAAAAATTTGTAAAAATAAGAGTTCTGAAGAGAGAATGCTTCAATATCAATTCTCATACAGGAACATTGAACAGTATTGAGTAGAGTACAACTTTTGAATATAAGAGTGAGAATGCATCAGAATCTCTTTTTATACAAGTACAGTGGAGAATACAGTATTACTTGGGAAAAATATTATTTAAGATATAGTTCTGGTTGAACGAGATAATTCATGTGTTCCAAATAATAATAAAGCAGCAATCATTAACAAACGAAATATGTTGTAATAGAACAAGTCAATTGAATTTATTATAAATTGAAACTGAACAAGTTGATTGTAGCTTATGTTAGAATTGGACTAGATAATGTAATTAACTTGATTTAAACACAACTTACAAGGGTATTCTGCCGACACCAAGCTAAGAGAGTCTTTTCAAGGTTCGTCAATTGTAATTCGGCCATCAAATCTTTCAAATGGTATTGGACCTGCAAAACAGAATGGTTAAATTAGCAATAGGAAACGAAATTGCAATTTTAAACTCACATTTTTTCAAAATCATAGTTTTTGGAATATAATGAACTCGTAATTTTCACAAGTAAAAGTAACTTATTACTGTTACTGATGAGAGTTATTTTGGGAGAGTCAATGGAAATGTGGGAATAAAGCATAAATAAGAGGCAATAAATTATTATATTATAATTTTATAACTGATAAATTGCTACACATGAATTCAATTTATAATTTTTTTAATTAATTTTTATAACTTTTTTTACTCAATATGCTTTCTGGGGATTACACGTGATCAAAGTCAATAGTTTAGAACTATATTATTATTCAGAATTTTATAACTGATATTTTAATTCTTACACATGAATTAAATTTATTAATTATAATAAAATTTAATGATTAATTGACTAAATATAAATTGACAGTTGAGCTTTGGATGCCGAACGGAACGGATCTCTGCTATCGCTTCTGATAAGCCGACTTAGCCCGCTCGATAATATTACTGTTCGTTAAAATTGTAGTGCCGGTTCTCCTAATATAACCTATAAAGTGTTCCAGTTTAAAAAATGGATATATCGGACTCAAAGTATAATTCTCTTCTTGAAGCCATAAAGGCAGTAGAGACTAATCTACTTAGCAGATTTGATGAAAAGATCTCTGGAATTGAGTCGTCCATTTCATCTTTATCCTCAAAATACGATTCTCTCAAAACAGACATCGATGGCGTAACCAGCAAACAATCGGAATTAGAAATTTCCAACTCCAATCTAAATTCCATCACCACGAGACTGGATAAAGCAGGCTGGGAACTGGCAACCGACGTTCGAGAATTGCAGCAGTATTCCCGCAAGATGAACATTGAAATCACAGGTATTCAAGTGACTACAAATGAGAATATTTTCAACATATTAGAAGAACTCGCTAAACTACTAGAAATAAACTATGATCGGTCAGACCTTTCAAACGCTCACCGAGTTCCTTCTAAGACAAATGCTATCATTGTGCGTTTTATTTCATCAATTAAGCGAGAAACATGGCTATCTGCATTCAAAAGTAAGAAACCATTGAATTCAAGTGACCTCAACAAAAGTTTGGAGCCATCCTCTATTTTTATAAATGAACATCTATCGCCATACAATAAATACCTTTTCAGTGAAGCCCGAAAGTTAAAAAAACTGAACAAAATCGCGTACGCGTGGGTTAAAAATGGAAGGGTGCTCATCAAGAAGAGTGACAAAGACAAAACAATGTGGGTGAGGGATGAAAACGAACTAAACATAGAATAAGTCATATTCATCCTATAAACAGAATTATAATTTACATAAGGCTCATTAATCTGAATTTATCTTATGTTTTCTTTCAACATGTTATTTACTGCTTCTATTAGTAAGAAAAGCTTACAACTATAATTTATTGATTATTTTACCATTGCTTTTCTGCCAAGGTCACCCATTATCCTTATTATCTGAGGTCTAGACATTAATTTTTCAAATATTTATTCAGATTAATATTTCATTAGACAAATATATCTCTATATAAGAATCACTTTCTGTAGGGAAAAAATGAAGCTCTTCACAATATTCTGAATAATTTTAAACGTTCTGAAAATTGATTAATTGAATAAATAACGGAGCGAGTTCATTTATTTCCAATTATAGTTTGCTTGATTATCTTTTAAAGAAAGTCATGGAAAGGGTATTACTGCTTCTAATTAATTCTTCAACTCGTATATGGAAAAAGCATAAATAACTTGATAACACTATTCTAATTTTGGCTCAAACTATTATTGTAAACTTACTATAGTGAATTAGTTATGTATTTAATTTCTGTTAAATAACATATCAACCTATTTCATTTAGAAAAAGTTAACTACTTATTAATTGCCTGATTCTTATTATAATCAATGAATTGCCTGATTCTTTTAAAAATTTGAATTGGGAAATCTTACTACAACTATAAACTATTTTATCAAATTACATCTAGGTCATTTGTTTACTTTAAACTTCAGCTGAATGAAACTCTTCATTTATTGTATTTTTTTGCAATATTTAGAACAAATGAACAATAAATTAGCTATATTGTTTTTCAATTTCCAAGAGCGGGCTGGGAAGACTGTAAGATTAGATAGTCGAACTCCTTCTGAATCCATTCTCTATTTTTAGAATAATTTTACTAACTTTTCATAGATATGTTTTCAAATGAATTAGATCATTACAATCACATTGAGCATCATGAAACTATGGAAATAGATGATTTTTTTGATTCACAAGCAATAATGAATTATAATATAAAAAATGAGAGTATTAATATTCTGCATATGAATATAAGGAGTATGCGGAAAAATTTTGAACAATTTTCTTGTTATTTGAATAGAACAGGAATTAAATATCAAATAGTATTATTGTCTGAAACCTGGATTACTGATGAACATGATTGTAATTATGAATTGAATGGGTATAGTAGAATTGATAAAATAGCACGATATTCGAGAAGCGATGGTCTTTGTATGTTTATAGATAATACTATCAAATACGACCTGATAACAGATTTAATCGAAGAAACCAACTCCATCATTATTAATTGTGTCATTGGAAGTAGAAAATTAATTATTGTAGGGCTCTATAGATCCCCGTCGTTAAAAATAAATGAATTTATCAATGGTCTAGACTCATGCTTAGATAACTTGAACCCAGATTACTGTAAAATTATAATTGGCGACATAAATATTGACCTACTTGGTAAGGACAGAGTGATAGATGAATACCTCTATACGCTTCAATTGAAAGGATATAAATCTTTTATTAATAAGCCTACCAGGTTACAAAACAATTCCAGTAGTTGCCTAGATCATATTTTTTTTAAAGACTCTACTAAATCAAATAGCGAAGTAAAAGGAATTATTTGGAAAACTGCAATAACTGACCATTTTAGCACATCACTTCATATCCCACATAATAATATCAGAAATCCTGTTAAGGTTGAAAAGTTTCTTAAAAAAGTGGATTACATTGGTTTGAGCTCTGATTTTGAGAATGAAAACTGGCATTTTATTTTCAATGAAAATTATAATATTGATCATACTTTAGAACTATTTTCAAAAAGATTTACCGAACTCGTTAACAAACATACCACTATAACAAAGTTATCCCATAAAAATAGACCAATAAAGAAATGGATTACTCAAGGTATCATACATTCAATGAGGAACCGGGATAAAATGAATAAACAATTAACGAAGCAACCATTCAACATAGAATTAAAAGAAAGATTTAGAAAATACCGCAATACTCTTAATAGCATAATTAAAAAACAAAAGATTCAATACTACAATGACAAACTGGAACAAAATAAAAGTAATCCAAGGAAAACATGGGAGTGCATAAATGAGCTGTTAGATAAAATAAAGACATATAAACAACCATTAATTGATGCTGATCTACTAAATAATCATTTTGCAAACGTTGGGAGAACTTATGCTAGAAGAATACTTGAAAATAATAGTCAAAGTCACGTTAATGATGTGAACACAATATTCAACAATCCTCCAATGAATAGTTTTTTATTCAGCCCACTGATGAACAGGAAATTATAAATATGATTTTCAAACTAAAAAGCAGTTCTTCACCTGGTCACGATAATATATCATCTTCATGTCTCAAAAAGGTAGCCCCCAGCATTTCTAAACCTCTAGCTAATTTAATAAATAGATGTATATTCGAAGGTTATTTTCCAAAACAATTCAAATTGGCTGTGATAAAGGCGTTACATAAAGGTGGAGACCCAAGTGATCCCAGTAACTATCGTCCAATAAGTCTTCTTTCAAATATTTCTAAAATATTTGAGAAGATAATAAAATGTAGACTCTCAAGCTTTCTAGATAAAAATAATTTTATAAATAAAAATCAATTTGGTTTTCAAAGTAATAAATCCACAACTGATGCAATTTTAAAATTTACAAATATGGTTGATGACGCATTTAATAAGAATAAAAAAAGCCTTGCAGTTTTCTTAGATCTGGCGAAAGCCTTTGACACTGTGCCCCATGATCTCATGTTGAACAAATTGATGGTATGTGGAGTTAGAGGAAACGCTCTCAAGTTGTTTGCTAGCTACCTTGTTGACAGAAGCCAGATTCTCACAATTAATAATAAAACAAATATTCAAAATCTTGGGAACTATGGTCTACCTCAAGGAACAGTGCTTTCCCTCCTCTATATGTGAATGATTTGCTCAAAATATTCCTAATTGCAAAATCGTCTCATTTGCTGATGATACAGCTCTGCTGTTTCGTGGTGAAAATTGGGATGACGTCTACAAATCAGCTAATTCTGGATTAAAAGACATACATATATGGCTGAATATTCACATTTTAAGTTTAAATTACAAGAAAACTAAATTTATTACATTTTCTCCAAATGCATCTGGTCAACCAAACCCAAATTTTAAGCTTAAATTGCATAGTACAATAGACAATCACGAATCCCTAAACTGTGCATGTCCAGAAATAGAAGTAGTAAAATCAATAAAATATCTGGGTGTCATGTTGGACAATCATTTGAAATGGACAGCACATACATTATATCTTTGCTCCAAGTTGAAATATCTTATTCATACCTTTTACAAAATAAATCAGCTAGCTAACCGTGTCATTATTAGGAATATTTACTTAGCATATGCACATGTTCTCTAATTCTCTTCACATATTGTTTAGAGGTGTGGGGTGGTGCGTATGATACTCATCTAAAGAAAGTTTTCATTTTGCAAAAATTTTTAATTAAAGCAGCCTTGGGCAAGCCAAGAATCTATCCTAGTAGAGCTATTTTTCAAGAAATGAATGTTCTGACCATAAGACAACAGTATATAAAAAATTTAATCCTCTCAATAAATAAAAATAAACATTCACCAACGATTCGTGCAATCAGTTACAATACGCGTCCATCAATTACTAATCAATTTATGGTCAGATTCTCCAGACTTTCAGTAAGTAGAAGGCAGTTCGAACACAATGTTAATATCGTTATTAATAAGATTCCTAGAAACTTAGTCACCTATAAGATAAACAAAAAACTTATAAACGGTATTGATGATTGGGTAAAAATTAAAATATTCTTTGAAATCGATTTTTAGATTAGAAACTATATTTTATGACTTAACATACTACACAAGTTTATTTGTATTGGAGAACTAAATTTCTTGATTGAATCATGTCGATATTTTATAACCTGAAGACAAAATTTAACAATATAATACAATTTGATTAGCTATAACTTAATCGTTGGATGTCATTACCGGTACACCCTATACTTCTTAAAAATGTTCTATTTTTCAGCTGAATCATATATTAATTCGTAATTTCCAATTTTTCATATACTTATATTTTCTCTCTTTTGCTCATATGTGGTTGTAATTGATAATGATAACTAGAAATACCTAGAATGAATAAGAAAATCTTCTTTTTTGTGAATTATTTCTTTAGTTTTCTGTCAAAAAATACAATAATTTAGTTTGTTACTCAACTCATTGCTAGCGATCAGACATGTGTCTTTGCTAGCAATGCCATTTAAAAATATCACAATCTAGAAATTTTATTTTAATTTTATGTTTTTTTCACTTTTTTCTATTATTTATTGAATTATTACATTAATCATGAATTACAGATTAAAATACCTAATATGAGATTGTAATTTCTGTACAAATTGTATATATGGCAAAATAAAGAAATTGAATTGAATTGAATTGAATTGAAATAAAAAATTTACTAGTGCACAAACTATCAAATTGATGTAAAAAATTAACGATTTTGAAGTGGTTTTGGATTGAAAATCTCTGAAATTTCCAGGGTTTTGTTTCATGTATGTCTTACGTCGTTACGTGAGTAACTAAAAACTGATATGAATTCATGTAAAAAAGTAACAAACCTGCCAGTGAAGAATGATGCTCCATACAAGTCCTAACATCAATTTGGGGTTTCCATCTACTATATCGTTACTACTAATGTTAACAAGTTTCACCTGAAACAATAATAACATGTTTTTATTCTTAAATATAGACTACTCTTTTATTCTAAATACTCACTATATTATGTATTGGTATACAAATAATCAACAAATCTTCGAAATATACTATTCATTATGGGGTTTTCTTGATAATAATATTTCTAATAGAATAATCAAGTGCTAAGATGTGATAAGAATACTAAAATCAAAAAAGTAAGATGTAAGATGATACTAATATCATCATCTTGAAGGTAGACAGATTGTCACCAAAACGCCAAGATTACAGGTTCTCGCGTGGATACATCCAGGTGGTTTCTCCTTATAGAGCTATTGTGTTACTAGTTTAATAAGATGTTTTTTTATTTGATAGCTTTCGCTTTTCAACTCTCTTACGAAAATGTTTTTCTGAAAATTTGTGACTATTCTAAGCAATTTGAATGACAAAACTTTCGGTAATACATTAATTAGCAATGGGAAGAGTTGCACAGAAGATAAACTTTTTGTTCTCTTTCCCTGTTTTCAAATTGAAAAGTAATAAAATGTTAAGGTTAGAAGCAGTTGAAAGCACATTATATCTATTTACTTCATCACTTCATAAATGCAGTACTAAAAGTCGCAAAACTGACAGAGACAGAGATAGTGTTATACTCACATTATTTTGTTCTAAAATTTGTAGTGCTTTGTTGACATTATTCAACTGATGTACACGCATCGTACCTCTCTCGTTTCTGGAAGAAATACAGAAAATCAATTTGTGAAAAATTACAATTCAATTTACAAAAAATACTGAAGATCCAAGGAATCTTGACACCCGTTCAAGTTATTAAGAAAACGGTGACACAATCCAGTTTTGATGTGCCTGAAGAATAAGCAACGAAGATTAATTTCTAATTCTACATTCCGATATGAAGAATAGAAATTAATAGACTCAAGAAGGAATCAGTGGAACGTTTTCAATCTGAATAATGGATAAAAAGGAATTAACAATTTCGATCATGTTAATAATATATGGAATCAACATTAAATTTAACTTAAATTCAACTAACTCACTAAAGGACATGAATGAAATTAATATTTCACTCAAGTGTTTGAAATTATAACAAATAGTTCAACCTTCAACGGTGTCATAAACCACAGGTTTTGACAGCTCCCCAAGCACATCAAAATTAAAAATTTATTCCTTTTTATAATTTATAATAAAAGCCAGATCACCAGGAAGCAAATTTTTGCTGACTGGATGAAAAGGCTCTGAGCTGCTAAGTCTGGAACTTTCCGGTCTCCCCATCAGCCAGTATTCTTTCATATTAGATTTTCCCACTTTTTCATTTCTTGAGTTAGTCGTGTTTGTGCCTCTGAAGACTCTGACTGGCCAGGACCTGGACCTTTCCCTCTGGTTCGCCAAGCTGACCAAGGATGTAGTATCGTTAAAATAAATTTATTCTTTTTTAATTTAATTATTTCTTTTCAGGATATTCATGTAACTTTTTTAAACTTAAGAGGATGATCCTCAATTAAATTAAATAAGTAAAAACTCTAAAATTATTCTAAATTATAATTGAAACCCCATTTTTTCAGTTTCTGTTTTTAAACAAATTATTTATAAATTGATTTTGGAATGAGATTTAAAAAATCTCTTAATTTTGTTACAATTTATCAAAACATTAAAATTCGTATACATCTTAATTAAAATCTTTATTCTTATAATTGTTTTATAAATCTTTTAAACCTTTAGCGAATATTAGTTGCTCTACTATCTGAACGAGGCATCTCCAGTCATTTGTACTTTTCTTCCCGTCTTGGGAAGTGGTGGAGCCCCCAACGTTTTCAAATTATATTTAACATTATTATTACAAATGATGGAGACGCACACCAATCAATACACCACAAAAGTTGTGGAAAATAATGGAAGCGCCTCATTTAAAATAAATAATATGAATACACCACAAATGGTGTAGACAAATATTTACAATTAATAACATCCATAATCACTACAAATAGTAGAGGCGCATATTTTAAATTATTAATTACTATTCACCACAACGGTAGGCCTAGATGATGTTTGATGTTGAGGAGAAATTGATTGTAAAATTAGTTCTTGGCAGTACTATTTGATGAACAGTTTCAAAAGCCAATAGAAATTATTTTGAATTTACTAAACTATACAATTACATTGTTTTATTACAATAAAGAGTTTGATTCTTACATATTGCTTTCCGGTAAGTACTTCAAGAAGGGATAGAAGTCTTGTGCCATCTTGTAAGTCGTCAATAAAATCATTAATTGGTGGAATATCGTTCTGAAACATTACAAAAAACTCAACAGTTAATCAAGTCAAATCTGTACAGTAGGCTACTAAGAAAAAGCATTGCTGTTCATAACACTACCACTACATAAGTTAACTATTATTACTTGTAATTGGAAATGCCTTGTACCCTGGAAGCTGGTTGCTCACAGCGAGTAAAACTGTAAAATTTAATTTCTATTCTCTCTGGTTAGGAATAGTATTGTAATAAGCAGACTAAGTACAGTAATTATTTTTGTACAATTTAAAGAGGAGAGGTTAAATGGAACTTGGATAAATTTTATCTTGAACCACTTTAGTAATCCAATTGATTTGATGAGTGGATATTGTAAAAAAATAGCTGAAATTCCTCAAAAGCGTAGTGGTCATTACAGACAACAGCAACAAGTCCGACGTCCTTCGCAATTCAATCAAATGGAACCGACATGAATCCACCAAATTATAGTAAAAAACTCACTTTCTAAAATCCAAGGCAACAGTCAGACGAGTGTTATGGAGCTCGTTGAGCAACTCTCATGCGAGAATAATGGTGTAGGCTATAAGTGACCATAGACATTTATTATTAAAAATCCCAGTCTCAATTGTCTAATCTAAAGGAACTTTAAAGCTTTTAATCCCTTAATTTTCAATAGAAAATGCTTATGTTCATGAGAAATTAAAGATTGATTGGAGCCATTTTTTAGCAACCAGCCCTGAGAACATCAATAAAACTGCAATGATGAAATTTATAAGATGAAACATTTTTCACAAGAATCTTTCCAACTAAACTAATTAGTACCGGTAATGATTAATTTCAAGTTGATGGTGATAATTCAGAGTGAATAGTATCGTTTAAAGATGATCAAACCATTTATAAGTTAGTTCTAATGAAAAGGAGATATATTGGAATCTTCATTGCCTTACACTTACACTTTTTTATTACTGTATTTTCATGTGGGCTATTGTTAGTTAGTTACTCATCACGCACATCATTATAATTTTATATCCTACAACTTCATCATCACTCAATTTGTTTACTACTGAATGTATTTTATTTATAAAGGATATCAAATTCAATCTTAAAACAGAATATGATTAAAATAGTTTTTGTAACGTTTGAAATATATTATTTTCCTACCTTGATAAGTTGCGAGTTGATCCATTTTGCAAATGTCTTTTTCTGTACATCTTCTCGTTCATCTGCAAAAAAAGAAAACAACTTTAGTATTATGGTTGTAATTCATTGCTATTAGCAGGAATATTTTGTAATAGATTTACTGTATTTTGAAAATGTAATCAAATATTGATAACAAAGATATAATAACGTACTTTAATACAACACTCATCACATCACACACATGTATCTAAAATTTGGTCACACTAGTAGAATTACCGGTAAAATTCGGTTTAATAATTGACTATTGAGTGAGATATATTATGCTTCATTCCTAATCAGAATCTGTAAGATTCTGCCAAGAATAGGGCCAGGGTAGGGGACTAACGAGCAGAAATTTCCAATATTAAAATTTTCAAATTTGAATACTGGAGTTACAACATGTAGGCCTACAATTATACAAATAATAAGAAAACATGAAAAATTTTAATGTTAAAATTAATTGGATTACTAGCAATCACTATCACTTCACGTTCATCCCCTGATTCCTTCTATTACTTCATGCTTTTCTTGTTAGTATTTATATAGATCAAGTGTAGAAATTGGAATTTCATATTCCTTAACAATTGGAAGATGTAGAAACAAACAAATAATAAAACAGTTGTTAAAACTTTGTCTTTGAATAACTTGGTTTTGATTATTGTGGTTTCGAATCTCGGCGGTTGTTTGTTAGTGTTTTTGGCTGACGCTAGGTAGCGCCACCTTACGGTCTCATCTGTTCGTGACTGGTTCATTTCTATTTTTCTTGGGTGAATATTTTTGTGTGTTATTTGGTATTTTTATAGTTATTTCATCACTTTTGGACTATTTTGCTAGTCTAGGCTCATCTTCGATGTGTTATAGGTTTAGTTCAGCATTATTTCACTTTTGTGGTTTTTGGTTGGCAAAGTTGTCACATTTGCTTCACGTTCTCTAACCTCTTTGCTTCTGCGGTCTGCCTCTGGAAAGAGATTTTCAACTGGTTTTGGTATGCAACTGCATTTTACATTTTCATCTGGAAAATATTCACTTTGGGAACTATTTTAGTGAAAATAGTTTTTGGCATAATTTGCCCGTCATTTTGAGATATAAATCTTTGAAATCAAACTATTATTTGTGTTTTCGTTTGCATTTGAACTTTTGACAATTTTCAATGTGTTTGTAGCTAAGCAGTGGCCATTTTCTATTAGCTCAATTTCTTTGTTTAAGTCAAGATTTGGAAATCTGAACAATCAATTTTACATTAACTTTTATCTACATTTGGTTTCCTGGCTAAGGATATATTCTCATCTAGTTTTGGAACTTGCATTTGAATCTTATGGGAACTTTGGCATTCATACCAGTTACTGCAAGTTAATTCATGATTGGTCATTGCATCAACAACGTATGTACAGTGCGTTAGACATTTCACCTAGTTCTTTGTGAGTTATCAATTTGGAATTCAAAGTAACTTCCACTCAAGACAACATTCATCATTACATCGGCAGATAAATATCTATCACAGAATTAAGCAGGAGCTTAATCTATCATTTTGGATACAAAGCCAATTATTCTATCTTGGAAGGCAAGCATTGGCAATCAATTATAAATGGCTTGGATTTGGATTTAAATGCCTATAACCTAACCAAGAGTTCTCATATTTATTCAGATAAGTATTTGTGTTTCAGAATTTCAATACTCTCATTCTTTATTATTATATTTTGTTAGGCTACTTCATTGATCTAGTTCAGCCTAATTGTATGGCTCAGTATTTCTGGGAATTTATCCTTGCACAGTTTTGTAAGGCTACTTGCAGGCAGGGTTATACAAATTTGAACCTTGCTTCTTGAAAAATGCTAATCTCTATCAAATTATTTTATTGTTAGTTTTAAGTTCAAAGGATCAGACAATTAATTCATTCAGTGCCACTGTGCACCTATTGCAGTAGCTAAACCTGCTCATTCTTGGAATCCATAATTTGGATAATTCATATGGAGGATATTTCATACTATCTAGGGTATCTATTAATCTTTAAACCTATATTCTTTTTATTACTCAAACTGTGCAGCTGTGTATTTATTTAACACAGTTTAATCTATTCATCATCCTTGGGATCCATGATTTGGATATTCACATTCTTAAGGCTATAATTATTATTTGTCTCATCAATATTTGACAAATTGCTCATTTGTATATGCATAGCAATGCATCATTGGTAATTCTGAAAATTGGAATTAAGTTAGCCTAATTTTAATTCAAATTTATTTGAAGTATAACTTGAAATATTTCATCTGGTATTAGGACTAGGATTCATTGTAATATTGAGTATTTCAATCACTACATTTTGATGTTTTATTCATATTTTGCTATCCATTGAGAAGTTATTGAATAACTAAAATTTGTCTTATCTGTTCTCTAGTGATTGATTAGTGTGGTAAGCATTTGAACATTTTTATTTATATTTTCACATTGGTATCTTGTTTGCAAATTTAACAATTATTTCAACTATTTCACTCAATTGGAAATCTCATGTGCCAGGCGGAATCTTAACTGGCAATCATTCAATGTAACAGAAATTAATCATCAACTTGGAAATTTGTAATAAATAAAATTCTACTCTATAATTCGGCATTGTTGGCAATCTTGGAGTTTAAATTCTCTATTCATGTATTTACCATTATCTTAATTGAGGCACGACCTTTAGTGCCAATAAATATCATTGTGTTTGCAAACCACCTTTTCATTTGGCTCTCCCAATCATTGGTAACTTTAAGCGTATTTCTAAGAACACTGATCTACCAACCGTTTTGCTTTCATTGAGGCCTAATGAACGCACAACGGTCAATTTCAGTCGGGAATTATGTGGGATTTGGGTTCATCCTCACATTGAGGAACAACGTACAACAAATATTCTTTCAAACCCATCTCATCATTTTAATACAGTCCACTCATCATTGCAACTTGAATCTCACATAAAGTTGGTCCTCCGGGCCGGATGTTTGTCCAGCATTTTATGGATAAATTTGTTGGCTATCTGGCAGCAATTTCTGTCGATGAGCCTGTGAGAAGTAAATTTTCTTTTCATGCCAAATGATTAGGTACAATCATCATGAATTTACTATGTAATACTACTATGTTGAAGCTTTAGGTAATCTTGTTTCTTTTTGTTTTCAAGGAATTGATATTGATATGGAGCGTGCTGTGTCGCGCTAAGATTACTTGTTGGCATTGTGAAGATTGAATTCCAAGATACCTGCGCAGAGACATGAATCACTCACACACTGTCATGTTGCTCTCATCACCAGGGCAAGCCTATACCTGGTTCCACTAACATTCAGCATAATCAAAATCTGGAGTGGTGCGCGCATATTTGCATTTAATCAATGTATCAAGGAGTCAATCTGTATGTAGCCAAAATTTTGTATTAGTTTTAAGTTTATTAGTGAAGTGTTATCATGCCTTCATCAAATGTAGAAGAACAATTGAGCCCACACATCAATCGGTGGCTAAATCTAGGCAAAGAAATTTTGAGACTGTACGAGAAGTACAAAAACATTTGTGTTGAAAATGTAGAACAATATAATCATATTCAAGCAATCAAGAACCGACTAGCGGTCCTGGAGCAGTCTTATGACAACTCTTATTTTGCATTAGAGCAAGGCTCTGTGGACTTAGATTTTCATGACAAGGTCACTGAAAATTTCACTAGTGTTGCAGCAAAACTTAATGCTGTTTGTGATGCATTTGAATCTCAGCAAGAGATTACACAACAACAGGCAAATGAAGGCAATCATAGTTTTGATGTTCAAAATGAAACTCAGGCTTCACCTGTTCAATCAAACAATTGTCAAGGCATTTCTCAAGAAGCAAGTACATCAAAAAATATTCCTCAGGTTCAAATATCACCCTCATCAAGGGAATCGTTTCAATTGCAAGGTTCACCTCAATGTGAACAAAGTCCAGTAATTCAATTTCAAAACATAAAATTACCGGAAATTTCATTACCTACTTTCAATGGGGACTTTGATAAGTGGCTAGAGTTTAGAACCTCATTCTCTAGCATTGTTGCTGACAATCCATCTGTAGCACCAAGTGTAAAATTCTATTATCTCAAGCAATCACTTAGCGGATCAGCAGCCCAAAGAATTCAAAATGTTCCACATGGACGTTTTGACATTGCATGGGAGCTATTGAAACAGAGGTTTGATATACCCCGTTTGATAGCTCAAAAACATGTCAGTGCTATTCTAGCGCCCCCCCAAACTTGAGTCAAATTTGGCACATTCATGGCGTAACTTTATTGATCATGCAAAAACCAACATTTATGCTCTTGAATCCATAGAGTTAACGGTAGAGGTTAAGGATCTCTTATATCTACACATTCTTACATCATGTTTTGACTCTAGGAGTTTGAGGGATTGGGAACGTTTCATTTCTAATACCACTGTGCCGTCAATGGACGACCTGTGGAAATTCATGGAGGGGCAACACAAAGTTGCACAGGCAGTATCTTCGGGTAGCAATGATAACAATAAACAAGAATCATCTAGGCCCATGAACAATGTAAAATCTATGCAAACTATCGTTAGGCCCACTAACTCTGATCAACATACTAATCATAACAAGTTCAAGGGTAACAATCAATTTCAGAAAGCATCTGGCTGTTTGTTTTGCAAAGAACCAAATCATAGTGTGTTTGGTTGTTCTACTCTCTTGAAAATTGATCCGGTCATGCGCGCGGAAGCGGTGAAAAAGAAGGGACTTTGTTTCAATTGTTTGAGATTAAATAACAAGGGACATCTCTGCTCAGGCAATTGTAAAGTTTGTTTTCGTAAACATCATACTTTATTACATAATTCATCATTCAATTTCAATAAGGATATGGCTAAGAATGTCATGGTAAATAATACCCAATTCCATTCAAGGAATTCAGCACCTGAGTTTGGCCGAAACTCAAATTGTTCTACAGGTAACTTGTCAACTTCATTGAACTCTGCTGTAGAGTTCAATCATCAGCCAAGCAGAGGGCGTTCCATGGACGGCGGCAGTTATTCGGCAAGCAGTGGCACAAGCCCCACTGTTAACATGCATCATGCACCATCACTTTCGTCTCCAGTTGTGGAGGCAACTAACAATCATGTGGTAGTTATGTCTAGTTTTAAGGCACCGGAGAACACTGAATGGAGATCATCCATTTCATTGATGCCAACAGCACAAGTTGTTGTGTTCAATGCCAACAACCAACCAGTTTTGTGTAGAGCTCTGTTGGATTCGGGCAGTGACACATCTCTCATCACTGCAAGGTTGTCTGCTCAATTAGCACTTCCTTCTATTCACAAACAAAATGTAATTCATACTGTCTCGGGTAGTCCAAGCAGGACTAATGTTGTCAACAAAATTACTGTCAATTCAATTGACCGCAACTGGTCAATCACAGAAGAGTGTATTGTAGTGGATAAAATTACAGTCAACATCCCACCATTTGATCTGAAATATTCTAACTTTAACATCCCAGGGGGTATCAAATTGGCTGATCCCAACTTCTTCCGTTCAATGGAAGTTGATCTCTTACTTAGTGCATCTGTATATGCATCAGTAATATCCAATGGGCAAATCTTTGTAGGCACTGGTCATCCTATCATTCAGAACACCCTGCTAGGATGGGTTGTTTTTGGGGGTTTAAAATTACTGCAACCTATTGCTAGTCCCAGGCATGTAGTCAACAACTTCATTTCAACTTGTGAGATCTCAGATCGTATTGAGAAATTCTGGAAAATGGAGGAATTACCAGAAACAATTCGACCTACAGCTAATGAGGCTAAGGTAGAAAAGCATTATCTTGAAAACACCTGTCGCATGGATGACGGCAGATTTATGGTAGCTCTCCCACGTAAAGATAATTTTTCTGTGTTAGGTCAATCAGAATTTCAGGCTAAGAAACGCTTCAGCTCATTGGAAAAACGTTTGGAAAAACAACCTGAACTCAAAAAACAATACATTGATTTCATGCGTGAGTATCAGGATTTGAATCACATGGAGTTAGTCTCACCACCTCGTGATGATGAAAAGGTTTATTTCATACCCCATCATGCTGTATTTAAACCTGACTCAACCACAACCAAACTTCGAGTGGTCTTTGATGCTAGTGCAAAAACTACCTCGGGAGTTTCACTCAATAACCTTTTGCTTAAGGGGGCAACTGTTCAACCCGATCTTTTTGATATTGTACTTTGTTTTCGAATGCATCTTGTTGCATTTACAGCAGATATTGCAAAAATGTATAGGCAGGTATTACTCCATCCATCTGACAGGAACCTTCAGAGAATCTTATGGCGTGAAGATCCTGATCAGCCACTTCAACAATATTCTTTGTCTACTATAGCTTATGGTACTACTTCAGCATCTTACCTTGCAACACGCACCCTTAACAGGTTAGCTGAATTAGAGTCTCATCCTAATACACCAGTGTATCAAGCTATTCATAGGGATTTCTATGTTGACGACTGTATCTCAGGGGCTCCTACAGTGGAGCAGGCTATTTCATTAGCTCATGACTTAATTGACATACTTCAAAGGGGTAAATTTGAGCTCAGGAAATTTATGTCCAGTTCTGAGGAACTGATAAATTCCATTCCATCTCACTTAGTAGAAACAGCTGTGGTCAAACCACTCACAGAAGGGGATGGTCATGTTACTAAAGCATTAGGCTTAGTATGGAATTCAAAATCAGACAAACTTTCGGTAGATTCTAATGTAACTTTTGATCTACAAAAATCATCATTCACTAAAAGGGAACTACTGTCAGCAATTGCTAGCATTTATGATCCATTGGGCTTGGTAAGTCCAATAGTAATCATGCCAAAAATAATCTTACAAAAACTATGGTTGAAAAAGGTAAATTGGGATGACAAAATTCCTTCAGACTTACTTCTGGAATGGTTGACTGTATTCAAACAGTTGCCAGAAATACCCAAAATTTCTATTCCAAGATGTGTTGTATCATCACAACCTGACACAATTATTGAATTGCATGGTTTTGCTGATTCAAGTTCAGTAGCATTTGGTTCGTGCGTTTATGTGCGTTCTATTTCAGGTAATGTACAAACTCAATTGTTATGTGCAAAATCTCGAGTTGCACCACTGAAGATGGTGTCTATTCCTAGGTTAGAGTTACAAGCTGCTCTATTGTTGTCACGTCTTATCAATCGTGTAGTTAAGGCTTTCACTTTACTCAACATTGTCATTTCTAATGTATTCTTGTGGTCTGATTCCACAACTGTGTGCACCTGGATTACTTCCATACCTGATAGGAAGGATGTTTTTGTTGGGAATCGTGTGTCAGAAATCCAGGAAACTACATCTCAATTCACTTGGTCTCATGTCAAGGGTACTTCTAATCCTTCTGATATCATTACAAGAGGATCCACCCCAACTGATCTGGCTAACAACAAGTTGTGGTGGCATGGTCCTGCATGGTTATGTGACAATAAGGATCATTGGGATTCTTTCTCATCTCATTTTGTGGTTAGAACCTTTGCTAGTGTAGTATTAGTTAATAATGTTAAGGATTCTGTAATTTCAAAATTGTTTGGTCGTATTTCCAATCCTATCAAATTGATTCGTGTTGTTGCTCATTGTTTGCGATTCATTCATAATGTTAGGAAAATTGGTGATCATTGTTCTGGTGAGCTATCGGTTTCAGAAATTCAGGAGGCTGAAATTCATGTTCTCAAGACGGTTCAAGAGGAGGCATTCGGTTTGGAGCTCCACTATCTACGCAAGAAGGAGGAGTTGGACGTGCGGAGCAAGATTTATTCCTTATCACCATTCATCCATGAAGATGGTCTACTAAGAGTAGGAGGTAGGCTCATGCATGCTGACGTTCCTTTTGATGTCCAGCATCAAATTTTGTTACCTGGTAAGCATGTTTTCACAAAGGCTTTAGTTTTTGATGCTCATCAACGTGTGTGTCATGCAGGTGTTCAAGCTACTATGGTAGCCTTGCGCCAACGGTTTTGGATTCCTTCTACTAGGAGTGTAGTCAAAGGTATTTTGCGTTCTTGTATAAAATGTTTTTGTTTTTCACAGCATAAGGCTGTTCAACTCATGGGGCAATTGCCAGCAGTTTGTGTGAACATCAGTTCACCTTTCCTCCATGCAGGGGTTGACTACATGGGACCTCTTAATCTCAGACTTGGTGGACCTAAGTCCAAATCTTTCAGCAAAGCATACATTGCTTTATTTGTTTGCATGGCGACTCGTGCTGTACATTTGGAAGTTGTCACGGAACTTTCCACAAAGGCTTTTATGGCAGCCTTATCTCGGTTTGTGTCCATCCGAGGCATGCCGAACAACATCTACTCTGATAATGGGACAGCATTTACTGGAGCAGACAGCGAGCTTCAAGAACTCTACAATTTTCTGGAAGATCCACATATTCAGCAATCATTGCAGAAATCAGCGGCAGCGTGGAGAATTCAATGGCATTTCATCCCACCTCGCGCACCACATTTTGGTGGCCTGTGGGAGCGTTCAATCAAAAGTTTCAAAAATATTTTTAAGCTTGTCACTTTCAGGAAAACTCTCAATTTTGAAGAAATGTATACTATCAGTGCTCAAGTTGGCGCTATTCTAAATTCTCGGCCCATGGTTCCACTGTCAGAAGACGTTCATGATTTGGAATATTTGTCACCTGGTCATTTCTTGATAGGCAGACCTATCAATTCACTTCCTTTAAAACCTCTGAATACAAAACATGTTAATTATCTTGCGCGCTGGCAGATGTTAACTGAACTCAATAGGCAGCTTTGGGAGAGGTGGTCACAGGAATATTTGGTCACTTTGCAGCAGAAGCACAAGTGGACATCTTCATCGGAAAATATCGCTGTTGGAACTTTGGTGTTGTTGAATGATCCTGGCACTCCGCCAGCTGTGTGGAAATTAGGTAGAATCACGGAGGTGTTTCCTGGGGTTGATTCTAAGGTACGTGTGGTGATGGTTCGTACTGAATCTGGCATTTTCAAGCGTGCAATTTCTTCAGTTGCGCCACTTCCCATGCAGATTGGTGAAGGTGATGAATAAGTTTTAACATATTTCTTTTTCTTTATTGGGCAATTCCCCTAATTCCCCAATGGGGCGCACCTTATGTTAAAACTTTGTCTTTGAATAACTTGGTTTTGATTATTGTGGTTTCGAATCTCGGCGGTTGTTTGTTAGTGTTTTTGGCTGACGCTAGGTAGCGCCACCTTACGGTCTCATCTGTTCGTGACTGGTTCATTTCTATTTTTCTTGGGTGAATATTTTTGTGTGTTATTTGGTATTTTTATAGTTATTTCATCACTTTTGGACTATTTTGCTAGTCTAGGCTCATCTTCGATGTGTTATAGGTTTAGTTCAGCATTATTTCACTTTTGTGGTTTTTGGTTGGCAAAGTTGTCACATTTGCTTCACGTTCTCTAACCTCTTTGCTTCTGCGGTCTGCCTCTGGAAAGAGATTTTCAACTGGTTTTGGTATGCAACTGCATTTTACATTTTCATCTGGAAAATATTCACTTTGGGAACTATTTTAGTGAAAATAGTTTTTGGCATAATTTGCCCGTCATTTTGAGATATAAATCTTTGAAATCAAACTATTATTTGTGTTTTCGTTTGCATTTGAACTTTTGACAATTTTCAACGTGTTTGTAGCTAAGCAGTGGCCATTTTCTATTAGCTCAATTTCTTTGTTTAAGTCAAGATTTGGAAATCTGAACAATCAATTTTACATTAACTTTTATCTACATTTGGTTTCCTGGCTAAGGATATATTCTCATCTAGTTTTGGAACTTGCATTTGAATCTTATGGGAACTTTGGCATTCATACCAGTTACTGCAAGTTAATTCATGATTGGTCATTGCATCAACAACGTATGTACAGTGCGTTAGACATTTCACCTAGTTCTTTGTGAGTTATCAATTTGGAATTCAAAGTAACTTCCACTCAAGACAACATTCATCATTACATCGGCAGATAAATATCTATCACAGAATTAAGCAGGAGCTTAATCTATCATTTTGGATACAAAGCCAATTATTCTATCTTGGAAGGCAAGCATTGGCAATCAATTATAAATGGCTTGGATTTGGATTTAAATGCCTATAACCTAACCAAGAGTTCTCATATTTATTCAGATAAGTATTTGTGTTTCAGAATTTCAATACTCTCATTCTTTATTATTATATTTTGTTAGGCTACTTCATTGATCTAGTTCAGCCTAATTGTATGGCTCAGTATTTCTGGGAATTTATCCTTGCACAGTTTTGTAAGGCTACTTGCAGGCAGGGTTATACAAATTTGAACCTTGCTTCTTGAAAAATGCTAATCTCTATCAAATTATTTTATTGTTAGTTTTAAGTTCAAAGGATCAGACAATTAATTCATTCAGTGCCACTGTGCACCTATTGCAGTAGCTAAACCTGCTCATTCTTGGAATCCATAATTTGGATAATTCATATGGAGGATATTTCATACTATCTAGGGTATCTATTAATCTTTAAACCTATATTCTTTTTATTACTCAAACTGTGCAGCTGTGTATTTATTTAACACAGTTTAATCTATTCATCATCCTTGGGATCCATGATTTGGATATTCACATTCTTAAGGCTATAATTATTATTTGTCTCATCAATATTTGACAAATTGCTCATTTGTATATGCATAGCAATGCATCATTGGTAATTCTGAAAATTGGAATTAAGTTAGCCTAATTTTAATTCAAATTTATTTGAAGTATAACTTGAAATATTTCATCTGGTATTAGGACTAGGATTCATTGTAATATTGAGTATTTCAATCACTACATTTTGATGTTTTATTCATATTTTGCTATCCATTGAGAAGTTATTGAATAACTAAAATTTGTCTTATCTGTTCTCTAGTGATTGATTAGTGTGGTAAGCATTTGAACATTTTTATTTATATTTTCACATTGGTATCTTGTTTGCAAATTTAACAATTATTTCAACTATTTCACTCAATTGGAAATCTCATGTGCCAGGTGGAATCTTAACTGGCAATCATTCAATGTAACAGAAATTAATCATCAACTTGGAAATTTGTAATAAATAAAATTCTACTCTATAATTCGGCATTGTTGGCAATCTTGGAGTTTAAATTCTCTATTCATGTATTTACCATTATCTTAATTGAGGCACGACCTTTAGTGCCAATAAATATCATTGTGTTTGCAAACCACCTTTTCATTTGGCTCTCCCAATCATTGGTAACTTTAAGCGTATTTCTAAGAACACTGATCTACCAACCGTTTTGCTTTCATTGAGGCCTAATGAACGCACAACAGTCAATTTCAGTCGGGAATTATGTGGGATTTGGGTTCATCCTCACATTGAGGAACAACGTACAACAAATATTCTTTCAAACCCATCTCATCATTTTAATACAGTCCACTCATCATTGCAACTTGAATCTCACAACAGTTTCAGTATTTAAAGAGAATATAACACATTTTATAAACAGAACAAAATTCTTAGGTATAAAAATATTTAATTTGGTTACTTCATAACTTCAATCTAATTCATGTTATTCAATAATTCTTTCTTCATACAAATTCCTCAGGACCTCAGCCCTGCCAGAGTTTACGAAGGACAAAGAAGTTTGGTCTTAGCAATAGTCTGGAATCGATTTCCACAACTTCCAGTCTCAAGAGGGAAGAAAACGTTCAAGAAACTCGAGATCCAATTGGATAGCAGTCAGGTGCATACACCAACGTAATGGCAAATCTATCACTGTTTTCCACTTCGGTAAACCTACCTAAAAATCAACAGCGAACAAATTACTGTTCATTCTTTGGGCTGAGGCCGCACTGCCGGTGGGTAGAGCCTGGAGGGTGGAGGGTGGTTGGTAAATCTATAGAACATACACACCATCCACAGTAATACATCGTACGAATGGTATGTGTTCAGCCGCCATCTTGAAATAATTCTTAAATATGGACAACATAACCTCAAAAAACAGAATGATGTCATACCATTCATACGATGTATTACAGTGGTGCCGCGAACAGAAGAGCCTTTGGCAACATGTCTGCCATTCACTGCTGCCAGCAGTCCAAATGACAATTGTTCTACTCTCACCACCTGTCACAATTAAAATATTATTAAATATATTTAATAAAATATATAATATATTCTTGAATTAAATATATTTCTATTTGTGGAATCAATATGATTATGATTTCCCTGCAACACAATATTTCATAATATTATTATAGTATGGTACTTCTGTGCGGGGTCTGTGCTCTCTGGAGGTGAAAATTATACTTTGATTTGTAAACATTCATGTTTAGTTTTTGTGGCTAAACACCGCTCATGGCCAACAGATTGTTATGAAAACAAACTGGGAAAGGATTGAAATTAAATAAAAATATAATTACCATTTGCAGTAGACCATAATAGGCTAGGTACTAATATTCATTCAAACATTTATTCATATTATGCTTGTTTTAAAACCATTCAATATTCCAACAAACTGCAAACAACCTACCTATTTGAGGTTACCATAAAGCTCAGTACATAATAATTATAAAAATGTCTCGAGGGAATGTTTTTGTAGTCAGCTGATTTATGAGACACAGCCCTGTTCTGTAGATTATGTACGGTAGGTCATGGCGAAGACTACAAAATCATATTGGCAGTTGCAATGTGTGCTTTGTTGATTCAGCCTCTTGGAACTATAATTTAGTGTAAAAGCGTTAGGTTGGCTGAAGTGATATTTCCCTAGAAGTTATAGTTCTGCGCATGCGTAGTTACACTCTCACTTCCCTCCGCCATCTTGCCAAAGGCTCTTCTGTTCGCGGCACCACTATACTGTGGATGGTGTGTATGTTCTATAAATTTACCAACTACCCTCCACCCTCCAGGCTCTACCCACCGGCAGTGCGGCCTCAGCCTAACAGTCCATTACATCTAAATACGAAAGTTGATTGATGAATTGAAGAGGAAAGAGGATTATACTTCTATAATAAAAATTTTAAAAAACTTATATTTCCATGACAATTTACAATAATATTTTCTGATATAATGATCGAGTAGCCTATTCTAGCTTCAACAAGCTCTAAACTTACTCTCCCAAGTTTTCAAAGAATCAGATCGAATATTGTATATAGCATACAGAATGTTTCATGAGGATGTAATACTGATGCAATACTTCTCAGATGATTCATTCTACTAAGTAGTAGAGAAAAAAGTTCCATGAGAAATACCCCCAAAAACGCTCTGTTACCAAGTTAGCAATGGCCATTTAACAAAGATTTTTTTTTCAATTTTTAGACGCTTCATTCAGGTTCTAAAATGATCGAATTCTATGTAAAATTAGCTTATAAATTCAATGAAATCAGTTAGAAGTTATCAACTTCATTCAACGGTTATTGATATAATAGAGAAAATATACTGAAAAACACAATCTTTCAATAATTAAGGGTGTCCCTCACTTACGTCAAATCAATGATTTTGTTCTTATTCAACAGGTCACTCAATCCATTTAACACATTTTTTTTCTCTCTTGAAAAAGGGAAGATATGTCCTTACAGCCGTAGAATAAGGGAAGGAATACAATCCTTAATAAAGATTATAATCCTATTTGCTATAATAGAGAAGATCCTTAAATCATGTCCAATTCGCTCTCAAATTGCATTATTCTAGATAAGAGAAATATAGGGAATAGTAAGAGCTTGTAATCAGCGTCATCAGCGATTTACGATTTCCGGTCCTTGTTTGACAAATAATAGGTCAGTGACAGTGCTGAACTTGTTCTGTAGTAAACCTTTCAACCAACTACAGAAAAATCTAGTTCTGCAGTTCAAATTCTCATTTGATTTAATCGAGTTCAATAAAAAGCGTAGAGTTTTATTGATCAACCGCTCTTCAACACCAGACTCCATTAACACGTACGGCTATAAAAAACGTTTTACTCATTTGATTCCAGGCCTAGTTCGGAAGATAATAGAAGAGTGAGAGGGTGTAAGCTGAGTTTGAAAAACTTTCGTGTCTTCTCACAGGTCTCAGATAAGAGGCCCATGCATAGCCTACTTATTCCTATTCTCGTCAGATAAGAACTACTAAACTAGTACGATATAGTACTCGGTACTCACATTAATATAATATATTATATATAGATATTATCTATATCTGTATACAGTAATATAATATAATGAAACCTTTTTTATGTACTGTACAACTGTATATTATAATAATATTGTGGAATAAACGAAATTTGGATTTGAATTATTTTACTTTAGTTTCAAAGCTGACTTTTTCAAATGGATGATTATACTTTTTACCTGTCTGATGTATTTTTAAAGGCAAAATGGAAGTAAATGATCAATTATAATTGTGTTGGTCGGGAGTGCGTTGACTGATATTGGACAGCTGCCAAACAAGGATTTCGACTCACTCTGGGTCACGGTCAACCGCTTCTCACAAGTTTCTCATCAGCACATTATCAACATTTTACAATTTAACTTGATATATGGATCCCTCAAATAAAATTCTCAATTTACAGCTCTGGCGGCTCGTGCCCACGAGATAGGTAAAGTATTTTACAGTAAAAGATACGAGCACTTCACCTGTTTCGTAGGCAGGAGCAGCCAGTGATTTACAGGGACGGGTCTTCATTAGCAGCAAGATTTTCAGAAGATAAGTGGCTAGGGTATATGTTTTACAAAGGTCTAAATTATGTAAGGAGGTTACATCCTCCTTGTGATTATGACACTCTGCGTGAATAATGTACTCTACTATCAAAATGCAGTTTAAAAACGCATAATATTTACATGCTTTACATTGAAAATGGAATGAAAACATCAGTCCATGCATTATGAATACGTTTCAACATTAACATTTAAAAAAAATCGTAATTTTCGGATAAGTTCGATTATGTTATAACTATAACTTATAGCCTATACATAAGAAAAATTACTTAGGCCTATTATGTAGATCATGTATTTGAGTATAGATATAAGAGTATATATCTTTAAGTATATGTTATGGATTATACTCCATAATCAATGATCATTTCTTCTGCTCATTATAAGTCTGTACCTAGAGCCAAGCACAAGCCTATGAGCTCACGTGGGCTTCACTCTTATAAAACAAACAAACAACATACAGTATTGAAATGAATCAGGAGTACAGGACATATATTCATGTGGCTAAATAAAAGAATAGTAGGCAAACTAGACATTCGTGCAGAATCCAAACAAAACTAAAATAGTAGATCCTACTTAAAAGACGAAATCTCGTCAAAAGATGTATAAATTATTACAACTTATTTGTTTGCTCACTCACATAAATCTCCAAGTGACCAATCCGCCGTTGCATGGACCTGCGCCAAATGTCAGTAAAGAGGAAGGCGTTTCAAATAAAAGGCAGGAGAAAGCTTTGATGTGTTTATTAAACCGCATCCATCTTAACTCTCAACCATTGTTTTGTTTGCTATTTTCAACTACAAACTACTGTTTTCAAGTTCAGACGAAAGTATGCTTTCAAATACACTAAGAAATATTTGAAAATCTAATCCAAGAAAATTTTTTCTAGCAGCCTAAATAACACACAAATAGTGCCATTAAAATATAAAAAAAATTGAGTGTAGTTTACTAAAAATAGCTCATCACAACATTACAATATAATAGTTCGTATTTGAGGAGAAAACGCTGAAGCTTTGAAGCACGTGTAACTTTTACAAATTTACCAAAAATTAGATCTAAATTTGTAATTTGACCCCCACATTTTCGAAACTTCGAATTCATACCAGAAAGGTATGCGCAGTTGTGCAGAAACCCACCACTGAATCAAAAAGTATGAAAAAAGCTTCTTATTAAGGTAGGTTTTAGGGATCACAAGGAATATTTTAAAGAATAACGATGGTCGATAGAGTCATGGAGATATTCAACTTGACAACACGTGAACGTGCACGTATTGTAATACAACAGCGAAAGACTGAACTCAATTTATAATCGGCTATCAACTCAAGACAGACTACATTTAAAAGCTATTGAACCTGTGAGAATAACAGTCTACAGTTGTAATAAAGACTTCAAAAAAAAGCCAGAGCTGTGGTTAGATAACATATTAGGCTTTCGTAACGTTCTAGTGTGCAATTTTCGCACTAAAAAGAACTCTTTTAGGTGTGGGAAATGATTCACCAATATTACTGACAATTAGCCGCCGCACTCTCTCACTACCATAACTGAAATTAATCGAGGGAAATTTGAGAGGTAGTTTTGTAGGTTGGTACACAGCACAGTTGTTGAACGCATCTACAATGCCGCCAATTATTCAAAAAGAAGTGAAGAGCGCAGACGAACCGCTGATAGCTTTTTCGGTGTTTAGTAGATAGATACATTATCTCGAAGGAACTCTCCTTCCATATACACTCTGGTCAAAGAGAATTACAATCATTCCTTTTTTCATTTTATTCTATTACTCTGCGTTCTCTCTCTGTTGATTGTTATAATTATTGCCCGTTGCCCCTGTAGTTGGTTCAAGAATTTGCGTTTACGGAATAATTGTTCATTTGCATTGCACATACATGATTTGTATTATATTTGTAAGCTATAAATTTCTTGTGAGTGGGATGGCCACATAATCATTGGAAATGTGCATGGGTAACTGAAGGGGTGACAATAGAATATAGGCTGATATCCCATATATTTTAAATTATATTATCTCTACTCATTTATAATAACTTCATTACATTGAATTTTATAATACTTTATGATAATTTTTGTAACTCTAATCTGGATCACTGGATGACAATGAAGATATTTAATTCCAACATATGTACATTTTCATCTGTATAATTATATGATATAATTATAATTATATGATATATGATAAGTATTTCGTTTATTAGTAACGTGAATGCGATAAAGGATGCGATATCACTTTTACAAAACCTTAATTGCGTGTCTTCTTAGCTTATGCGAACTATAGTGGGTTCTACAGTAGGTTTTAGCAGTAAGGAGTAAGCAGTTATTAAATTAAAATTGTCGGATATGATATTTTATATTACTAGTAATTGAAGTACTCTTTGTACCAGTAAGAGAAATATATAATGAAAGGAATAGGAGAAAATTTGATCTAACATCTTGTACTCCCACTCTCTTCTCTTTGAGTTTAAGATACAATAATATGTTACCTTATTTTGCTGGATTAAAGAAGAAGAGGTAATCTCAAAGAGAGAATATGGGTCATGACGGCTTGAAACAATAGGCCTACTCTTGACCATAAACTTAGTTGTTATCAGTAGTTGAACGTTCAATGTGATGTATTGTCCTAGTGCAACTGTTAATAGTCTCAGTTGTACTCAACTGATAAACATGTTATCTAGCCTACTATGAGCATCTGTCGTTCTCAAGAGGCTATTCTTAGTAAGGTTATAAAATAAACTTAAGGTTTATTCCTGTTACATAAATTACATCAAATCAAATAATAAATCACATTGAGGGATTAAAGCTTATTTAAGACAAATATTGACTATATTGGATATTGAATATTATGAATATTGGATGAATATAATAAAATAAAAATAAATTATTATTATTATCATAGAATGAAATAAATTCACAACTCAATTGTAAACTAAAGATTGCAAAGTCACAGACTCACAGGGGTAAAACTTCCATATCTGAGTCTCCAATTTAATACTGGAGAAAAAAAATTAATAATTCCTCATCTTGACTCATTGGAAGTAAGATTCTCAAATGAGAATAGGTAACTTACGCTTTTTTTCTCTCTGACACTTTTCCATCCTTTGTAGGGTTAGTCAATGAAACGAAAAAATTTGAAGAAGTCACTAATGTGAAAAAAATGCAGCGATCCACTGTACAATGAGAGAAAGAAAGTATTTTTTTCTAGAAATCAATTGTTCAATTCTAAACATCAATTTATCATGTTTTTGGAGGTTTGAATGACTTCTGCATCATCACCTCATTTTCAGACGTGTAAGTTAAACAACCTAGAAAAAACTGGAGAAATCTCTAAGAAACTATAGATGAGAGTACGAAAACCTTCGAACCCTTCAATATATTGCTTTTGTTCAACAGACAATACTCCAAAGTTCACGCAAATCTGTCCAACAACATGCTCTATGCCTTGCAATGGAGGACGATTCGCAAATTTTATATTCAGAAATTAATATTTTCAATTATTGTCCAATAGAATACATTTAGATGTACATTTTTTTCTTCATATACCAATGAACGATGAACTAATAAATGATGAAATTGATTTTCTTGAAGAGTTGGTGACTTATTCAAATCTTTCAGTTTTACTTGCTAACTCTCTATATGCTCAAATGTTACTCCAGAGAGTTAAAAAAACATTTTTAATCTTCAATGGAGTTTCATGAGCTAGAATCCATTACTGCGAAGTTATAGCTGTGGTATTATGTTTTTGAATGAAAAAAAAATTGAAGAGTTGAAGGTAATTGTAGCACCCAATTTTTTGGAGCTGAATAGCCATACAATAGTGTTTCAGAACTCCCTACTAATATTCTAGATCTAGGTGAGAAACATATACTACAGTTTCTAAATATTTTCAAACTGTCCGAAGTTTGGGATACCTTATTGTTGACTGGTATTTCGAATCAAGTAATATTGTAGAGAATTAAATTTTGATGAATCAGTTCAGTTACCGTTTCTTCTAGGACGCACCCAAATCTCACAAATCAAGGAGACAAAACAGACAATGAAGGCATTTTTGAATAGATTGCTTGTCTTTTGAAGGATCGCTTACCGTAATTGTTTGTCCCCTTCAAATCCTTATTTTTGAGGTTTGGGTACGTTTTAGACGAGAAAGTAACTGAAATAAATCGAATTCTAGCTATTTGTGAGACAATCAACAGGTCTTTGAAGAATAAAGCCAGGAGAGAGACCAATTTGAAATTTTACATATGATTACATATGGAATGTTCAAATAAGACAGGTACTCAACACATTATCGTTGAGGCAGAATAAACAGACCTGGAAAAATCATATTGAATGGATGGAGCCAGTCAACAATAAGGTATACTATTTCCTTCCCTTAGAAGTTGAAAAATCGAGTTCTCTCAGCTTATATTTTGATAATCATCTCACTAACCATCAAACTGGTATTATTGAATTTCTCAGCTAATTTTTCATAAGGATTGACCACTTTAGTACTCTCTTAAGGCCCTAATAAAATTATAAAATTTATAGAGGAATGTGAAAACATAGATTTGGGCATTCGGCTGTCTGAGCAATTGAGAACTTTCTTGGGACAGTTTCAAAATAATATTCAGACATGTTTCTTACCCAGGAGCAATGCCCTGGGATATTGATAAGGAGTTTTGATTTTTGAAGCACTCTTTAAAGCCTAATTATAAAATGTTGATAAATTTATTTATCTAAAACTAGTTTTTAAATTAGATAGGGTACTTCTATTTGTATCCAAAGTGTTTGGAGCAGATTATTCAATATTTTAGTTAGGCTACCTATTATAACTTTGTACCATGCTTATAGATTTTGGTATTTGAACAATTTTTAATAAAAACTACTAATATGCAATACTTCCTAAGAAGGGAAATACTGTTTAACTTGATTTAGCCAGGGTTCCAGGAATTACAAACACCTGAAAGATTGAACTTGCTTTAAACACTCAGTGAACAGAGAAATTGAATCACAATCATACTTTGTGATGAAATTATTTGAAACAAAGTGTGGGGCTTGTTAGTACAAAAGACCTAATCTCACATAACTTCATGGAAATTCAATCACTTAAATCACAAGTCACCAATATTATTTGCAATATTATGTTTGATTTATTTTTATTTTCAATTTTCATGATAGAATGTATTGAACTGAACAACATTATGCCTGACCCCCCAACTCTTTCTATGAGGAAGGACCTAGGAAGAGAGGGGGGGTAATCGATGTGAACGGGAGAATGGCTTTTTCCCCCCTGTAAAAAATCCTGCTTACGCCCTTGCATGGAGGTGGATATTATTTTATCCTGCATAACTTTACTCCTAGATTAAGCCTTCAAGTTTAAAATAGATTTTCTCATTCATTAAAAGTCGGTACAAGTATTCTTGAGTTTGTGATATTGGTTAGTTAATAACTGGAAATCAAATCTATATCTATATAAGCGAAATGGCACTGACTGATTCATTCATCACCAGAACTAAAAATCCACTGAATCAAATGCGTTCAAATTTGGTAGGCATGTTCAGTTGGACGTTTAGACGCGCGCTAAGAAAGGATTATAAAAACTTTTCAGGGATACGGTAAATATTTGAGTTTTTCTATAGTTTTTCGGCGTTTTCTCAATTTTTTCGAGAACCAATCGGTAGAAAATTTTGATATTTGGTGGGCAGGTTCAGATAAGGTCTAGAAATGTTGTGTTAGAATATTTTTGAAATCCGTTCAAGATTACGCTAGTAATCAGGTTTTTCAAAATTGTAGATGTATTGCTGGTTGCATATCTTACGCCTTGATACGACCAATCCTTAGTGTAAATTCAATGGTTCAGCGAGATTATAGATGGAGTAATTAAGAAGATATTATATCAAGTTTCAAACAATGTCCGATATACTTCCCAAGGTTACGCTCAATATTAGCGTTTTACTATTTTTCGGAATTTTTCCTAGATTTTCCGAGAACAAATTGGCAGAAAATGTTGAAATTTGGTAATCAGGTCTAGATTAGGTCAATAAATGCTGTGTTCAATAAATTTCGAACCCCTTCTGAACGGAATTTGCAGGCGAGCGAAGCGAGCCTGTTTGTCTCAGCTGACACTGTCAGAGGTTCTGTTTGACTCACTTACACTGCCGATACTGGCGGGGTCCAGGGGCGGAGCCCTGGCTAGGCGGAGAAGGCGAGCGAGCCTGCCGGCTAGTACCATTATAAGCCATTGATAAATTAATGTCAGACGACTTTTTATTGAGAGACACCATCGATTATTGCAAAATATTTTAATTGTGAATGGATAAGATAATGTTTCAATCTAAGTTATCATTTTTGGTTTACATCAATTTTCAGTGTATGAGCTCGTTAAAAATTTAATTTTGCAAGGGGATCAGGCCAATTTATTCAATTTCTACCTCAATAATATTGGCAATTCTGTTGAATGCATTATTCATCTTCTTCTATTTTTCTCTATGAGGTGGATTTCTTTTATGAGAACACCGCGCTAGGTTACGTGGTGGGAAACTGGTGTGCCAGTTATTTCATACTATATTTCATACGAGACTAGAGCGAGGTTTTTAATCCATTAACGAATGCCGAAATCTGGGCAGAACGACATTCTGTCGAGTCACGTTCAGGCAAACATCCATCTTCTGGACAATCGATGGCCAGCTCGAGCTCTGCTTCTGCTGGCACAATCACATCACTCAAAATGGCCCCACTACATTTTCTGATTAGGTTATGGAAAGCTAAGGTGCTTCTAACTTGGATTCAACTAGGGTTTAGTACTTCCTAGCCTACACAAATCTTAGGGTCTACATCCACTGCTGTCAGTTCTGACTGACAGTTCAGACTGTGACAGTAAAAACTAAGAGTGGAAGGGGAAACCGGCAGCCCAAAACTGCTGTAAACCTGCATTATGATGAATAATGATATTTGAAATGTTTGATATTTGATTCAAAACACTTGGAATATAATTATGTAGAATGATTAAAAAATTTAACGGTTCCAGATATTCCTATTTTTATATACAGTACATTAGTAAATACTGTACTGTGTAATGCACACCCAAATTCACTCCTAAAGTATAAGAGTAACTTGTTGCAAGATGATAGCCTGACATTAGCATCATGACCAGGAGTCGGGTTCATAAGCAGAGATTAGTTTGAAAGTTTGGAATGACGTGTTAATGCAGGAACCCTGTTGAAGGAATGTCGGTCACGCATAACATCAACTACTAAAAATCCTGTTTCGACCTACGCATCAACTGCATACCACGGAACAGAGTTTTTTTCCTTTGGTTCATACAAAACAAATGTGTTTGTGGTTGATTATTGGTAAGAACAACTTGGGTAGTTTTGAGATTTTGACAGTGATTTTATAAGCACCTATAAGGAAAGGCCGTACTGCCACTTGGGGAAAGAGTTCGAATTTTAATTAATACAATGGAAGCTTATTGAAGAAACATGTTTTCCTACTATTAAGTGCAGTATTGTGAAATCATCAGTTGATTATTATGTAAAATATGAGGGCTCAAAGTTGGAATTCATTTATAATTTCTCTTTCCAAATGATCATTGAGAGTGGTAAATTTTTCATGAATTGAAAATAGTGAATGACAAAATCCACATTTTGGTCAATATCAGTTCTATAGGGATAGAACAACAATTCCAAAGGGTGATGCCTATATGGGCATGTGCGTGGGTAATTAAGGCACTTTTCAAATTTCAACTTTTATTTATTTTGGTTGGAAAAATTCATGATTCATTTTTAAATTCATCAAAAATTCATAATTAGTACCCAGATTTTTTGAAGATGATATTAAGGTAGCCTACTTTGTTTTTATGTAATTATTAATTCTATTAATTTTTTCTTTTCATCCACTTGTTTGGTGGTCAGTAACGACCACCAATTCACCCAATTCATACTGATTACTGTCAGAACTGAACAATTTATTTCTTTGAACGCGAACAACAGCACTAAGAAAACACGATTGTCTCTGTGCACATCATTTTATGTTCGCCAAGCTTCATTAAACCTACTAAAATTTATAGGGACGACAAAAAACTGGACATCCAAAAATCGTGGTGTGTAAAACGGGGGTAATCAGATGTCTCGACACATGTTCATCTCCTAGTTATCAATGGCTTCCCAAAAAAAAATTACATAAATTGATAACATGTCTTGTCCAGTAAATATGGGGCACAGCAGTTCAATTGATTTTGATTGTTCCGCCTTGTTTATTTGAAAGACAGGCTATAAATTACTATGGAATTCATCCTTAGCTGCAAGTCATGTCTACTCATTAATTATTATCAACAATGCATAAAAATTCATGACGCTCGTGTTCTGGAACTAATTTTTTTGATCTTTGCCCAGCTCAATCCTAGACACTTGACTGATTGGTTTTTACGTCGCAGTTAAAAATGCTTTATTAACTTCCCTGATAACTATGAGTAACTTACCATTTTCAACTGGGCATAGAATCTTCTGACACAATCAGCGAGAATGGAATATATATATATAATATATATATTGGACTCAATAATGTGATGTCTTGCTTACACCACCGAAAATAGAACTGAACTTAATAAACTTATTTTAAAGGTTACTATGATTATTGATTTCTTATACATTAGTAGCCCTAATAATGAAGTGAACACCAAATTACTAAACTAAATTACTATTACTGTGTTATTAATTTTTAGTCTTATTATTTACTGGAAGTAGATAGGCTACTGTAATTGGAATATTGTACATTAATAAAATGATTCATATTTGTGAGAAAGAAATACACTCATTTGTAAATATGATCTGGTAGACAACACTCGAATCCATTGGTTCAATGTTCATTGCCTTGTTGGTTCAATAATATTATCAATAAACATTCATGCATCATACACATTACTTTAATAATTCTCACTATCATTCGACAAGAGTGCCGGTGAACAAAAACGTGTAGGGGTGCCTCTACAGTCAATGAGTGGAGAGTAAATAAATTTACGTTGCACAAAGTTAATCAATAAAAAGTAAATTACATTTTTGAATCACTTTGAATTTTGATTAACATTGTTTTGATGGAGGTATAATATTTGTGATTGCTCCTGTTGTTGATTTTGTAAGTTTTTTTTAAGTTTCTCTAGAAATTGTTCATTTGCAATATTGAATATTGCAATACAAATGCATGATTTGTATTAATGAAAGTTAAACTCGGTTGAAGTGAACTTTGAATTGCAATCTCACTTGTATAAGTCACTTTTGATAACAGGGTAGAGAAGTGTGCTGTGTTATCTCATTTTTGATAACATTTTCAGGACGTAAGCTACTTTGCATGGAACCGCTCTAGGAGACATGCCCAATTACATAACGGATATTCGCTCGAATGCGCGAGCAAAACTCAACTGAAATGCGCTGACAGATATTTTTGAAAGCTCTCCCTCAGGCATGCTCTAGCCAAATTTGATGTCAAATGCTCTTCATAACGTAGTACAGACATAGTTTTAGTTACCTTTTGTAAAAGTGACATCTATAATAAATATTCTATTCTCTCTAGTTACCCATACACCATTTGAATGAATTACGTTTGAATAAGGGTCAATTATCATCTATGTACACTCTAAATTCCAACAGAAAAAAATTATTTGCAGTTCGATTGATTTAAGCAACAACTGCGATGTCATTTCAATCCAAATTATTCATCATTCATGCGCAAGCGCTGCTCCACAGACTCCATTTATCCATCAATTCTCAATATAGTCTGCAGCGCGTTGATGCAAAATGTATTTCGTAGAGATCGTTCAACCTCAGATTTATAATTTAGTAATCATTATCATAATCAAAACCGTCATCGTCATAATCATGATTCAGTCCATGATAAAGAGTGGTTGGTTGGCGCCCACAGATTAGATCATCGGTCTATTTGCGAATTACGTTTACATTTGGAATTCAAATAGCCACTCAGCCCATCCTAACCACATGTGCTGAATGCGCAATGAGAAGAGTGCACGTCATTCTTGACTCGAAAATGATTCAATCATGCAAATACTGTCATAAACAGTTTGATAAATTAAAAATTTATATGGGTTTAGAAATAGGAGTCAGGATTCGACAACTGAGTTTTATGATGTGAAACAGTTCAATCCAGGGGCGTGATCCATGAATATATTAAAGTCTTAGATGCAACATGGAAAAGTAATATAAAATTTTTATATTAAAATTTTCGAACCAGAGTGTGGATGAATATGGCAAATTTATTGGATGGAATTTTTCCAGGCATGGAGGTACTGAATTGAAAAATCACGAGCAAATTGAGTTTCAACTGTTTACTGGACGGCCAAGAATTGGTCTCTAGACTTTTGAAGAGTTGTATAGCTGACGCCAAAACGTTGGGCTATTCGTCTGCTCCTTTTGATCTCCAACAATTGAAGTTGCCTTATGCCTAGATGATGTTTTTAAATAAAAAAGACAATAGATGCTTTACATCAGCTATTAGTAGGTTACATCGCGTACAAGAGACAAACGAAACCGCCTGACGTTTTGACATCAGCTATAATTATACTACAGAGTTTGTGCATTCAAGTTGATTATATAATTTAAATTCATTCCAAAATAAAATAATTTCATGAAACATATCAAATTCCATAAAAAACTGAATACGTTCTGCGCCAAAATAATCCTTAGCCATGCTTGAGCACCAATAACTAACAAAATTAATATAAATTATTGTAAAATTAAATAAAATTATTTAATAATTCATCACCGTTAATTATTAATAGAGTTCAAAAACTACACTTAAAAACAAGAATTGCATTGAGAACCAAATTTATTGGTAGCACATGTCTAGGCGTTGTGCATTGTAATAATACGAATGCCAGTAATAAGAGTCAGACCTAATGCTATGAGACGGTCGGATTTCACCAAGGACGCCCATCACACCAGCTAAGTCTGTCCAAGCAAAGAAGACATTCTGGCAAGATGGGAAAATGACTCCAGCTCGATCAATATTGGTTCAAAAATTATAAATTTGGTCTCAGTTTATAGATCAGAATGTTTCCTACAATTTGAGACCAAATGAATGATTTTTGAAACAATATTGACCGAGCTGGAGTCATTTTCCCATCTTGCCAGAATGTCTTCTTTGCATCGACAGACTATAATATCAATGTGTCTTTTCCGACATTACAAAACACCTGTTTGACCAGTAGCACTGTTCAACCTACAAACTTCATTTGCATGACTCTAGCTCTAAATATTTATCATTCTCACATCATGGATTGCATAAGAATAAGAGGATACCCGCTGATTCCTTGAAGAATCCTTTTTTCCTTCCTTCTTCAAAAATAACCCGACTTTTAAGTCAGCAGTCAAGCTCATAGTAAAACAGAATCTTGGACCTAACGGTAATCATTTTCAAATCATAGTCCACAAGTATTACTCAATTCATGTTTCTCCATGAGATAAAGACATAATTGAAGAATGATTGCTTCATGACATGAATCTGATAACACTAATAAATCTCCAAACCACGTTTTTCAGGAGAAACAAGCCAAACTTCTCTGGAATATTATTGCTTACACCAAACACAGCAATACAAAAAAATCCATTGGACATTCCCAGAAATGCTTTTTTACCATGATAAAAATGGCAAAAGACTGTACATTTTAATCAAACTCATTTTTTAAAATTAATAATGGTTTAGAAGCTACATAGAAGTACAGTACAAGAATGACACACTTTATCGTATAAAGATCATACCTTAGTACAGTATTTTCATATTATAAATAATTATTCACATCCATTATTTAACAGCAATTGAATACAGTATGCCTACAATGACGAATATACGAATACAAGTACTCATATCATACTTATCAATCATCAAAAAATTTGAGATTAGAAAATAATACAAAATTAAAAAAGTTTTTAAACTTTTTAACAGAAAATCGAATTTATGATCTTACAAAATTTCAGTGCTCTATTAGAAGAAGATTCCTTTGACACATATTCTAAAACAATGAGATTCCACTGACACACATTCTAAAACAATGACTAATAAAAGATTCAAAGAGAACAGAACCAAAACTAATGCATTAAAAAAATGGTTTGGACCAAAACACAGTAAGTGTGACTACAACATCTGCCAAAAGCTCTGTGTCAGTTGTTTAGAGTGTGAAAAAGCTATATATTTGAGAAGGAGGTGCGAGTTTTGTTTGTACTTTGACAGATGGAGTCTTCAAGCCAATGAAGTAGCTCTGACAGTCTCTTGACGTACTCTTTATCTTAATGGAAATGATGAAGATAAACAGAATAAGGCCAAACCAGTTCAAAATAAATAGGGAGAGACCTCTTACTAGGCGAGCATTCGCTTGAATACTGTTTTACTACGTGAAACAGGCACTATTATTTTATTGTTGGGGAGATATGTTTCTTTCCCATCTTTGGGCCGACAACAAATAATAAAGATTTTCAGGAGATGTGATAACTTATATTGCCTTGCGCAGACCAATGCGTCGCGAATTCGTTGCAGTGGTTCCAAGAATTTGGACTTCGATTTCGAAGCGAAGGTTTCGGTGCAAAATATTCGTAACGCTGGGGCAGGCACACCGAAGCAAAATAATCGTGACTTAGAGCGCGGGAATATTTGAGTATTTAACCTAACCAACCTAATGTTTCGATAGTAGGGTAGAAGATATACTGAAATTAACTATAATAATGATGCTGTAATACAATAATAATATCCTGTTATGATATAACCTACTAGTAAGGTGTCTTATAACTGCTCAATGGCTCAATTAGCCTATTAAAGTAAACTGAAACTTACCTGGAACATGGACAGCTTTTCCAATACCACAACAAATCTTGTATTATTCTCTTATATTCTTGTAATCTTTGTGATTTGAATCATACATATTGGTAAAATAACAAATCATCATATTTGGTATATGAAAATAATCGCTAACAATTGCTCAGTGTTCATTTCCAAAGTGCCGAGAGTTGACTTTCTTCCTTTTTGGTTATGTCTGTTCACTTGCAGACGAAAATTAGAGTTAGTTCCTGAACGAGCCACAATATTCGCATGCGAAAGGCGCATGCTGCATGCAGCATCTGCTGCGAATATTCGCAAACCGAATATTTCACAACGCATTGGTCTGCGCTAGCTCATACACCGCAATGGTTTTAAATTTTCGTCCGGCAAATTCTCAGAATTGAATTTGCACTGCAACAAACCATCGCAACGGAATCGTGTTGGTGTGCGCCTGGGGTTAATATATAGACTAGAGCAGTGGTCACCAATTAAGTTTCATGAAAGTCCGTTTCAAAGTCTTGGCGAGCTTCCGCGGTCCATACAGGGGAGATCACTGAGGGGGGGGGGTGTAATCCCCGGAAATTTTTTGAAAAACTAATAGTTCAACTCTACATTAATTTTCATCATTATTCAATTATTTGGGATAGTTATTACTATGTATGTATTTCGATATTAATGTTCTTAAAATATATTGAAGTTTGATATTACACCATTGATCCATTAAAATGAAAATAAAGGCAAATCCATTATTTCAATTGGATTTGTCAATAAAAATTACTATTGTTTATTCAATTTATAATGAAGAATGTTTACTCATAAAATTGTCAAAACTATTCTCGAATTTAGTCCTTGGCAAAATCTCTTTAGTTATTGAAATACCAAGATAAATTAAATTGAACGTTTTACTAGGCATAGAATAATTGAATAAAATAATGCAACAATAGCAGACTTTTTTTGAGAGTTGTATAATGAGTATAAGATACAGATAAGCAACTCTAATAAAAAACAAACTAGTTGAAGAATCAGTAGAAAAAATGGCATAAAATAAGAAACCACACATATAATAAGTAGTAGTTGGAATTATTGCGAATAAACTGTTACAAAAGTTTCCACTCAGTGAAAAAATGAAAGGCTTTTTTTTAACAATCTTATTGTAATTTGGTAGTGTAGTTTATGGAGCTGAAACTCATTAATGTGTCGAGATGGTCATCTGTGGGATCTATAACGATTTTTAACAAAAAATTTGATTCTTGGGAAAGCGTGGGTAAGGCTGGATGTCACTTACATTGGAAGAACTATCTCCTTTCTAATTTGGTTACACTGCTGGTGTTTATTTATTGTTCTGGCTATTTTTTTAATAATTCAATTTCAATTAGACTTTAGAGGGTTTCTTGTAATTTTTTTGTTTTATGATTTATTTCTAGTCTTTTTTTTCTTTGAGATCGGTATGACAACGCGGTCCGCACAAAACTAGCTGGCGGTCCGGATCCGGACCGCGGTCCGCCATTTGGTGACCACTAGACGGTAGTATCATTGAACTTTTAATTAAAAACTTTAAACCTTTAGATGAAGCTCCTCTTCAGGAGTAAATTGTATTTCTTCTCACTATGCCAAAAAAGTAAGTGATTTAAAATATTCACTGTAAAATACAGTTTCTCATTTATCACAATGTATCTGGATTATATTAAATTCATAACCACTATAAACTACCACAGAACCACACTTATTCCAAAATACTGTAATTAAAAATTATACATAATTCGACAAGTTGGTTGATCAGGAGAATATCATTGAGTCAATCGAAAATTATTCTTTTAATCAGAAAACCATAAAAAATCATGTTGTTTCTCACCATAATATGTTTTTAATACATAAAAAATATTAAACAATTCAATTGAAACTATATTGATCGGAATTTAATGGAGTTTTGATCAATGTTATAATATATACAAAACTGGTTTATGAAATCAGCGCGTTACATAATTGGACTCAAGAGTAGCTCCACTTCATCAATCACTTTTCAACATAATAAATTATATACATTTAACGATTCATCCATTATTATCTCCAACAGTCATTACCTCTTCAAAAATGTTTAAAATAGGTACTTTGTGATGAACAAGTACTTGGACCGCGGATAATAGATAGCGTGTTAGCCCATTTCAGCACGAATGAATGAAAGGCGGTCAGTCGCATAGTTGTCTGCTTTGTTGGAGAGGCCTCCCGACATTATTTCACGATTCTGATTCTTCTCCAGTGCTATTCAGATTAGCCGGCCTTTTGTTGAGCCTGCCAGTCCGCCTTCAACAGATAAACCTGCATGAGGTGACAGCCACTTTAGTATGAACGCGTTTAAAAGCAATTAGGGCAACATGACTGCGTGACATATTTTGGGACGAAACGTGAAACTGGATAACATGATTTTGTATAAGGTTGGGAGGTTGAATGCAGATAACGGGATGGACTCAAAATAGTCGCGTAAGCAATGAAAAGCATGACGGTCCTAATGAAGAGAAGCACATACGTATATGATTTGATTATAACTCTTTATTTCCAATTAGTAATTATGGCCTTATGAATAAAGTACAAGAATAATAAAATTGTATGCCTCAAGGTATAGTAACCCAAAGTGAAAATAAACTCATCTATAGTCTGTCCAAGCAAAGAAGACAAGATGGGAAAATGACTTCAGTTCGATCAATATTTGTTCAAGAATTATAAATGTGTTCTGTATAGCAGATCAAATCGTTTTCTACAATTCAAGTTCAAATTCAAAATTTTTGAAACAATATCGACCGAGCTTGAGTAATTTTCCCATCTAGCGAGAGGGCCTTCTTTGCTTGGACATACTATTACGTATATACTATTACTGGAGAAGTTTCAAAGTGAGACTTTTTGTTAAAAAAAAATATTTCATTGAAAAACCTTAATAGATATCATAAAAAGGAAGTAAATGAAATTAAGAAATCGAATATAATGTATTGCTTCGAAAAATGCATTGAGAAAATAATTATTCAGATAAAAAGTAGTTCACTGCAATCATGATGCCTAGCAGAGGCACTGCGAATATAATATGAAGATCTGGTAGCACCAGATAATATATAGCACGATAATATATAACATATGCCGTATTCTAACCTGATCTACTATGCACCAGAGATAATCCATGCCTTTTTTATTTGGTAACTCCAAGATACTAGCTCCCACCTTAACTAAGATTCTATTCAGATCGCGCCAAGACACATAAATGATATAAATGATACAGTAAATTGAAAAATAATAAAGAAATTTGAAAGATATAATTTGAATGAGCTTGCGAACTTACTCAACATTATTGAAGAACAAAGAAAAACATTGTGAAGAAAAAGAAAAAGGAGATTCCAAGATTTTATGAGGATGGTCAAGATTTTATAAGTTCCTTCATGTGTAGGGTTCTAGAATGAGATGGAAACAGGAATCCACATAACACGAGTAGAATAGTAGTAGGCGAATTGTATGTTCTACGACCAGTGAAACAGTGTAATAAAACAACAGTTTAAATTCGCAACACACCTCGGATTATTCGGAATGGCTTTCAGCAGAGAGACAAACCGTTTGGATTTAGTGCACGTTCTGCAATGTCACCTCATCGACAACCTTCCAAATAAGGATGAATGCTGCTATGCTACCATACTCATCCGCTGAACCTTGTGCCTTGAGTCCATACTGAAAATCAAACCCTCCTCAGCATCCTCCTCCTCCTCCTCCTCACTCCTTGACTGATCAAACAAACGGTCATCGGCACTGGTTATGGACTTACATACCACCTCAACTATAACTAAAACCTTGACCATGGCTGGTATATCAACATTCCATCCATGTCCTTCTATCAATTGATTATTATTTATCTACTCGTGATTGAATGGTGGCCTGTTAATGAACATCGTATAATTTATTAAGGAAAATATTTAAGTGAGATAAATTTCTGTGAATGTTTTTGAATCACATACAAATTTTAATGGAATTTGAATTGATAAAATTTGTTGATTGAATATTGGAATGATGGAATTTGAATTGGACTGAAATTGAATTTCAATACTGTGTGATAGCTGCAATATTCAATGTGGTATTTGAAGTAGTATTCTATTTGCGTCAGATTATCAGATACCCTGTTAAATGGAATGGCTCAATTCTAGAATCAGAATACGGTTACAGATTATAGCCTACTCCCTGCTAAAAGAAAGTTCACAGAATATATCTCTCCAGTTTTTATTAATTTGTATTATTTCTCCTTGCAGTTCAAATCAATATTTTTGTTATGTCTCAACAAAATATTTTCTACTCCTCATTTTATCCAATAATGTTCTATATTCTATTTTACACTGATACCAAGTTATTTTTGCATTGTTTTTTTCCTTTTTATATTGCTGTTTTAGGTTAAGTGGAAGAAGGAGCTTGCATATTGTATTCATAGACTTCACCCAGAAAAATTTTATGAAACTACAAAGTGGAAAATAATAGCTATTTATCTATATTTCTATCTATAGATAAAGAAGAAGGATGACGGAATTAAGATGAAGTGAGAAGATTATTAGGAGAGAAGAGAGGGAATGAAAGTTTAAGTAGGACAAGAAGAAGCAGAAGAAGAGTGACAACTAGGCAAGAAGTGAAAAAGTAAGAAGTAAGGCTCTTTTGGGAAGATGAAGAAAATTCGATGCTGTCAAAGTAATTGCAAGCAAAGTCACAACACATCAAAAGTAAAGCCACCAGTGGTTGCAATTTTGGCTTGCGACGGTGTTTGGCTTGACAACACCGTCACGGCGCTCTCCATATACTTCCTCGACGTTGTATTTGCAATTCCTAACTGGAGTAAACAGCAGCGCAGGTTCAAAAGCAGTTTACTTTGGTTGCTCAGTTCAGACAACTCGGAAGAGGTTGAACTGCCACATATACTCGTCAGCATCCCCCTCTTGGATAAGGAAGCCCGCCACCCTTTGAAACAGTGGGGAATCACCAGCCACCATTCTACTATAATTAACCCTCACTGTCTACACGCATCGAACTCAGGGAGGGAGTGCGAGACGAGAAAATCTGAAAGTAAACGCTTTGAACGGAAGCTGGTGGGCAGATCCCAAATTAAAATGAATGAAGATTGATTATGTTTCGGGCTTTGGAAAAAATTGGATGTTGATCCTCGAATATCCTAAAAAACAGACAGAGTACATCTGTGCTCTGTGAAGGGAGTGATAATAAATATACTGTATTTCTTAACAGACTATCTTTTTCAAAAATAAATCTCTAGTAGGCTTCTTATTCCATCCACATAAGTAGAAACGACTTCAACATCTTACTTGCAATAATTCGATTTGCAAGATATTTAGTTCAAGCTAATTCTCCTCTGTTTCATTGAAGCATGATATTTTTTTATCAATTAGAATAAAATTCGAAGGCCTAAATCAAATAATTATAAGCAGTAACGTGAAAATATAGGGCTATGAAATTGGAAATGCATTACTGTACTGTATCTGTATAAATACTGTACAATAAGCATTTTCTTATTTGTTTCTTATATGAGCTTGGAAAAGTCAGCAAAAGATGACATAGACAGAGATTATCAATTTAATTTTTGTGTGATTGTGACCATTGAGTATGGGTCAATTCATACTTAATGGTGTGACTAACATTTTGAAATTAAAATAATATATGATCCGCTATAATTGATACAATGATGGTTATTCTCTGTATTTTCACTCATGATGAGAGTGAATTTTCATGTTACTCATAAGAGTAACTATTTCTAAGCTCAATCTATTGCTCATAGCTCAATTATTCAAAATTTTAGTTCTATCGTACTCTCTATTGGGTTTTTCTTTTTTCCGTAACAAACAACAGTAGAGATTGAAAATAAAATAGATTTTTTAGTAGAGATTGAACTTCTTTAAATTCTTGAGAACTATTTCATTAGTGGCTACAGTTCTCTACTTATTCTATGATCATTATGAATGATCATTTTAGATATCCAACCCATTTCGGCCCTCTCACTCCATTCCAAGTCCAATTTCCTACAGGAGAATGACAGATGGCGAACAGGAATCATCCTAATAAACCAAGAGAGATTATCTATTCATGTGAAAGGGGTAAGTCAACCATGAATTCTCTCCTATAAGCTTGCAATTTCCCTTCATATACAAATCCGTCTTCCTTCCAATCTAGAACTCTATTCACCGAGATTTCTTCTATAATGGAAGTAAACCTAAACCAAAATTGAGTTATTCATTTTGAATGAGCTAATGCAGAGGTCTCATCTGCAAACTAGATTCATGTATATTACATTGACTATAAAGCCACTGTAATGTATATGGCCTACTAAAATAATATACACAAAGTGATACGGGTTGACTTCAACCCATACCACCAGCAATATTTCTGCAAACAATTTTTATTACTATTCCCCTGTTATGTAACTTATATTTGAATTCAAAATACTAAAATAATCACATGAAGCATTATTAACAGATTCTAATGTACCGTAAACAGTTAATTTGAATAAATGATTCAAAATAATAAGAATATTATTTCCGAAATCAAATATTTAGATAGGCTAAACCTATGTAAAATGTTGTTACAACAGAAAGAATATTCGTGACAAATTTCGATAGACTGATAAAGTTATACACGGTCAATATTATTGCTGACTACAGATATGTAAGAGCAAAATATTGATGTCCAAGAATATGTAATAAGAATTTAGGAAGAGCGAAAATATTGATAAGAATGCTTTTTTTTCTTTCTAATTGATACACACTTGAAGAGCATGCATGGACGCATGGTTCCAAGAACTATGTACAGAATACAGTAGTCCTCGCATGCTGAGAAGAAACGCTTTCACAATAAATTATTACTCAGTGTACGTGAACTATACTATATATAGTAGTTAGTTATTTATGATATAGTAGTTAATTGTAATTTAAAAATCTTTGAATAAATTGTATAAATTTATAAATATTCTAATATTCATATTGCAAGATGAGGATGAACACTAGAAGACTGTAATCCCTATAGTAAGAATAGAATAAAAAAAAGTTGTGCGAGTTCTCACATCAGAATTTTTTATTGTGGCAAGAAGGTTTATTGAAATATCTCTTCTTCTATTCATCAGAGGTTGAAGTGATCAAAATCTGATTGGTTTTTTTAGGAAATCTCCAACAGATGCAGCAACATGATGATAAAAATTAATTGGTCGGAGCAAAAAGGGGGAACTTGATGATCTCCTATCACGGTACCATTACATTTCGCGTCCGGCACTTCCTGAAGGGTTGCCAACCCCAAAGTTACTCGGTCTAAAAACAAGACCCAGTCGTCACGTATCACCCTGTATACACCAGATTCTTATCAACCCTTCAGCATCCAACTTATAACGAGCAATGCGCATCAACAACTGCCATATAGCTGAGAGCAAGATGAGGATGAACACTAGAAGGCTATAGTCCCTTCTAGCTCTTCCGACTCCAAATTGGAGTGCCGCTCCGATTACATCTCAGGGGCTACACAGAAGCAAATTGTACTGCGGAAGTTAGGTATAAACGTAAATGGGGGATGAGGGAATGTACACAAGTTGACAAACGTTGGAAGAGCGAGGTATTTGAGAGGTTCTAGAAACATTACAAATTCTAAATTGAACAGGCATTTTAACAAGTTATTAGGCATTTTAACAAGATTGACCTCTGTTCAAACTCTATGACATCTTTTAAAATAATTATTCAGCTTCAGGTTATTAACTTGGGAAGAGAGTATAGTTACGCAGCATTCGCCATTCCCATTCTTAATAGTACCGCCAAATTTAAATTTATTATTAAATGAATGAGCAGTCAAACATCTGATGTAAGAAATTATCTACAAATCAACCTGGTTTAACCTCCTTGTGTTGGGTGATTAACTGAATCGGAATGGCGGATGCTGCGTCTACCTTGTCTCTATAGAGGCCTAATCATTGTATAGAAGAGTTCATTCAATTTGGCAAATTAATTGAATTTGGGAAAACATGTTCAAGAGAACCTGTTATGAGAGTCCAAGAGAACATGATTGTTAACATGTTCAAGAAAACTGAGAGCGCATCAGTCCAGCTGACAAATGTATTCTACTTGAAAAACATTACTACTTCATCCTACCAGAAATAGTATACTGCACCCTGGGTCCCTGGTGCACAAATTTTCCAATGAATTTATAAGCTTTTATGCTTGAGGACTCGAAAATTCAACAAAGGTTACATCCGCCCTTTCTCTATATTATCACAACACGTTTTCAGGAAGCGCACGCACGCGAGTGTGGGTGCGTTAATCTGAATGACAACAAAGGCCTATATCAACTTACACATCGCTAAATAAAACAAGGTGCATGTTGCCCTTTTTTATAAAAGTTTGATCAGTGAATTGTCAAATCTGCCTGACGATATTTTTTTAAAGTTACTCTCGTTTTTTCTGAATGAAATGTCAATGTGTCACCCAACTCACTAGTTCTAGTCTAGTTTATAGTGAACTGTATTAAGTAACTGACATGCATGTTGTATTGAAGCTGATATTTTTTCACATAGAAATTTTTGGTGGCTTGCTTATATTATGTGAATGTGAATATAACTCGTTAAACTTTATCAGTAATACTACATTTTCAGACTTGCTCCCACAAAAAGTACCTACTGGATGCTAACTCTGATTTCAGTAACTACTAACTAACCTATTGAAAATTCAGGTCACTATAAATAAATATTATAGGCCTAATTTCTTGAAGTATAAAATTGTCTGAATAAGAAATGAGGAAAAACGACTGAAACTAGATAATATAAGATAGATTTGATTGTTCCCACACAGAAGGAAAAATTATTGAAAGACCACAATCTAATCATGATTCATGACAAGAGGAAATTTGCTAACCATCAATACAAATTAAGTGGATGAAATTTTCTCACTTCCAATCATTACTTGATTCGAGATTGGTAACGATATAAATTTGATTATCCTTATGAGAGTTGCAATTCATTAAAATATCATTGTCATTATTACTCTTCTTATAATCATTAACAATTCTTAAAATTTGTTACATAATTACCATTACACAACAAAATTAAATCATTATTCAAGGTTTAAATTAAAAAAAAACAAAAACAAAAAACATATATTTTCACAGAAAAGAGGCCATTATTATAATATTGTCCATGACAAATTCATATAAATTGTCTGTCAATTCTGTCATTACAATATATATCCCGATATCTGTGATCTCATGCTTATTAATTGAAACCCATATAATATAGATGGGCCAATAAGATGAGTGAAAAACGGTATTACAGTAAAGTTTATACAAACAACGAAAAACTTTGAATATCATGAAACTGATAAACTACAAACCTTATTTTCAAAGGAAAACTTTCGAAGAGAAACAATATTTAAAGAAAAAACTAATAGAAATGATTAAAACATAAAAATGCACTTGAATAATATTGATAATCCCTGTTTTATGGGAAATTTGAAGATACTGAAATACCGTATGCTAAATTCAGTAACAGACCTTGACCAATTGACCTCTAATGCATATATGACTTGAACTTTACGACCTGTAATAACTTGTTCAAATGTGCACTTTCCTGCTAATTCCTCTTCCAAGTTCACGAGTATTGAGATGGCAGTAGTGAAGTATTGGCGTCACCCAGCTATACTTTGCTGCACTTTCAAGCACTAGGTGACCCACCCAACCATTAAGCCACCCGCTTACAAATGTATCTACTTATAGATTCGTGACCTTCCTAAATTTAATAAGCTCTCAAAGGACCTGCCTGTCACGCGATCAACAGCACTTCAAATCTCAGACGGTGTTTCAATTTCAATTCAGAGAGTGCAATTCTTTCTCCAACAGACTTTTATAACAGTAGAGTATCTAAATTACTGCACTTCGATTATTGGACAATGAAAGTTTTGTATTGAATTAATTTTTTCAACAAAATTGCAAATTTCTCTTATGCGTTTCTCAACTGCACGTATTCATTGATTTACAAGTATTCAAGAACAACTGAAGTATTCAAGATTATACAAGGTATAGTCTGTCCAAGCAAAGAAGACCTTCTGGCAAGATGAGAAAATGACTCAAGCTCGGTCAATATTGGCTCGAAAATTATCAATTTGATCTGAAATTGTAGGAAACAATTTGATCTACTATTAAGACCACATTTATAATAATTCTTGAACACATATTGACCAAGCTGGAGCTGCTGGAGTGATTTTCCCATCTTGCCATAGGGTCTTCTTTACTTGGACAGACTATAGTAACTTATTAAACGGCTAATGTCTTTATTACTCTAAATTTGTATCAAATAGCCTACAGTAGCTAAAGAAATGAATAATAGTAGCTTATTAGATCATGATGATCGTGTAATCAGTGAATATTAAGTATATCTCTCCATATTCTTTGGTGTAATCTAAATAGAAAATTGAGCTTCATAGAAAAGATCTCGATGAATCCTCTCTATTATTATATTCAATCACTGCATAATTCTAAATCACTATATTATTCCAAATTACTGTACGGTATTGTTCCATTCACTGATTTGTTTTCATCACAGTTCAGCGATAAATCTAATTCTCATCATCCACTTCATTGCCTAATCACAAATATCATACAAGCACTAAGGTCGATATTTTCGTACGAGGTGACTCATATTTTTCACTTGACGTTACTAAATGATAAGTGATAACATATTACTGAATTGCCTAAAGTTGACAATACTGCCTATACAATTTGTATATTTTACAGAACACTAGCATAGACATTTTGAACTAGGTAATAATTTCTAGTCAACAAAGTAGCGTTGGAGATTAGCCTACCTTCACTTTTTTAACATTAATTTGACTAATGAAAATAGATGTGAAATGGATGGGTGTAATTTATACAATTCTATAACCACTTCAATATTAAAGCTTTTTTAGATCCGAGTAATTCTACTCATTGCTTTGAATTTGCATTGAGAAATTAGCCTCCCTGATGATCACAATCTTTCATTCATATTCGTTTATCATGGATCTGGTACTGCAACATTTTTAAATACATCCACCAAAGCTTCCATATCAAATACATTCTCCTGAAGAGAAGAGTTTGAATTAATATAGAATTACAAGGATAAATCACTGTTTTAGAAACTCCGAGAGAGGTAGCTAGCTATTAAAGAAAGATAAATGAATGCTTCTTGAACCGAAAATCGACTTTTATTAGTTTGATGAAACTCTCAAACAAGGGAAATCCTATGACTGTGAGTATCGGGATACAGGGGATATTTTTCAACAATGAAACAAAGTTTCAAGAGTGAATCACGTGACAAAGTGAAGCAACAACAAGTACCAGAATAGAAAAAATTTGAGTGTGGGTAATCACCCATTTAACACCGAAGTAGAATTCTTTCTTTATCTTTTATCCCCTTTACGAACTACTCTTCTGGAACTTAGTTACTGTCGAAAATGAGACATCTCCCACGAAAATAAACAATGAATGCCTTCCGCTTCCACAGCTCCATGGTCTCCAGACTCAAAAAATATCCATTTATAAATAAACTGCCTGGAGAGATCTAGGAGAAGTTCTCTCTACAAAGTAGTGTTCTACTTCAAACCGCGGCAATGAAAGAAATTGCCGTCAATATGAAACTGCCGAGGCAGGACTATTATCACGGACGCCGCAAAATAGAACAGAAATTGGTTACGCCATTATAAACAGAAAGCGGTAAAAATGCTATGAGAAAGAATTACTGCAATGAGGCCATCGGAGATAACTTCTGTTCTACGTCAGTTTTGTGAAAAAGACATCAATTTACAAAAATTAATCCACTTGTGGAAAGTTCTTGGAAATTCTATTAAAAAGACAATAAAAGATGTTGAATAAAATGACTAGATATTGTCAAACGACAGATTAATTGAAAATCGAGATACCTGTTTCGATTACTACTCCATTATCAATCCCTGGTAAACCCCCAGATTACTCCAGTTTACCAGAGATTATATATGGCGTAGCAACCGTAACCGGAATCTTGATTTTTCACAATATCTAGTCTTCTTATTCAATATGGATATGGATGATTACCACAATATCACCTTCACAGTAGATGATTTAGATAACAAAATTAATAGCCTATAGTGTTTAGATGACATTGATTATTGAACGAAAACAATAATTTTACAATTATTCAGTACAACTATTTATATCTGAAACACACAACTTAGTAAGGAAACTTCTTGAAAAAATAAAAATCAACGGTACTCATACTTTACTACAGTACCTTATTTAAACAAAATTTAAAGAAACACATCTAGGAAAAAACATATGAACTAACTTACTTATAAGTTACTCAACTACAGTATTCAAACAAATTTGGTAATGAAAAAAACTACAAAACTACTCATCCTCAACTACAGTATTCAAACAGTACTTCAACCAACACACATCTAGGTAATCAAATAACACATTCACACATCAAACACACAAAATAAAGTGGAGTGGCTACTCCGATATTTATTGCTTCTTCCTTAATCAACCAGTTGAGACATTTCCAACTGTCACAGAAAAGTTATTTCTAGAAAAATTGAAGGCCTCTTCTTCTTCCTTGATATCTTTGCATGATTTTCCTTACATCTTCAATATTTCTTATTCTTTTAACCTCCCCTTTCGATTGCTTGTCCACCAAAATTGTCCAATTTCAATCTTCAGATGCCATACCATGAATCGGAATAGTTAGCCTATGTCATTGGGATACAACCACAATTATTGTTGGTATAATAGGTATTAGGCCAGGCCTATACCTATTAGGATAGAGCCATAGGGTCCCATTATAATATAGGCAACTGCTTCAAAATTGCTGGTACACCACACCATCAATAACACTAAGTAGCAACAAAAAAGCTTTCTAGATTCACTTTCGGATTGTGATGGAAGAATAATAATTGAAATATTCATGTTTGTGCGAATAGCACCTTCATAGTAATGTCATAATAATTCCATAGTGTTTATCTATGAAACCCCATTTATCGCATAGGGTATTCATTTATTCAACCCCATTCTTGAGGTTTTCTTGACCAATAAATGAACATGAGTCCATGTGGGTATGTGGGTATAGTATGGAACAGAGATAAAAAATTCGGAATCTCGCTTTCCTGGTTCCTGCATTTTTTATTCTCATTGTGTCTTTTGGTATTGTGATATATTATTATTATTATTATATATATTAATATTATATATAATATTATATTATAATATTATTATTATTATTGCATCTTTTATTCTCATTGTTTCTTTTGGTATTGTGATATCAACTACTGTATTTGTATTTAAGTTGAATTTGATATCATGATGCTATACTGAACAAATTAGGTCTATTATTTACCGGCTGATGGAGAATTATGCTGTAAATTATGCTGTAATCTAAAATTGCCTAAAACTATCAATTTAATCTACTAATCAGCTTATGAATATATTTGAGGTTATGTGGTCGTGGACTTAGTTAAGTTATTATCAGTGGTGCTAAGACCACATTGAATTATAGGACTGGACAAAATTATTAGTACGGTAATGTACGGTGTGGGTTGTCTCATGATATTATTGTAGGGAACCCTCAGTAGTATTCACTCCATTAAAATCCAGTCACTCATTCACTTCATTCTTCAAACATCTCTAAACTCTAATCCCCTTCTACGTCATCACTCACCAATCACAGGCAAATCCATTTTTGAACTGCCTTTCAAATCCAAGCACAGTAATCAACAGAAGTTGAATCAATTTTGGAGCAGAGATGCATTGACCAGCAATAGCAGCTACAGGTGACAGACAGCCTTGACTCTTGCTGGTTGCAGTTTGAAACTTCTACCGCAAACGCTTTTCAAACACAAGCACCATTCTGAAGAGGTTTTCACAACACAGAACAAACCACAAACCACCAATGATCACATTGAATTCACAAATAACACAAATAGAAATTTGCAACACGAAATTCTAAGTTTCAAAACCGACGAAACGCGACACGCGATTTGACACGACGCGAAAAACGAAGGTACGTTACGAATGTTCGAGACGAAACTGAACAAAACTCAACTTGCTTGGCCGGCTGCAGTGCAGCCACCCTAATCACCGTTGCCATCCATAATTTCCCTGCACACCATGGCATAATTTCCCAAAAAAACTAATAAATTACACTGGCTGATGCCAAAAAGTTAGACGGTTTCGTCTGTCTCTTGAATGTGATTCAACCCACTAGCAGCTCATGTAAAGCATCTATTGTCTCTTTTGATTTAAAAAAAATCTTACTTCTTTCTTCTGTTATATTAATGTACATGTACGATAAGTAATAATAATACTTCAGTTTTATGGTAGGTACTAAATTTTAACGGAGGTACCAATCATGATAATTGAAATTTGAGTAAGTTACGGTACAAAATAATTATAATTATTTGGTGTGAAAATAAGGTTCATTATTTTTGAGACTCATATTATCGTTTTTTACAATAGAAAATAACTAGTGAGATTTACTTATTTTATTTATTTACATTGCTGTCTTACATTCATTTATACAATACATCAATAAAAATCCATAAGAATAAAGGGTACATTATTAACACATTGAAAGTTACAGAAAAAAATCATTACATGAGTTACTGGTAACAAAATAATGTATAATACAGAAAAATAGGTGGGAGTGTCAATAGAAGGAGAAATGAATGTAAGCCCCACGAAAGCAAAGCTTGTGTGTGGGAATTTCCTGTTACAAAAATAATCAATTAAATTATAAGAAAATAGCTAAGTTGGTTGAATAAAATAGACTAAAAAGTACTTAGTTGAGTTTATAGTTAACATTGATTTATATGTCTATTAATAAAATAAGGTCAGGTAGTTTATGAAGAAAATGGTATGAAATCATCTATGTGAAAAATTGAAAATAAAATAAGAATAACATGAAAGTTCCAAAAATGAAGAGTACCTTTCTGCTGGTGTCTATTCAAATTAGAATACAAATAGTAAGCTTGACTTATCTGAATCATTAATACACATCTAGAACTTATCATCAGTCGTTTTTTAATCGTTATTACTAGGTATAGTATAGTCTGTCCAAGCAAAGAAGACCCTCTGGCAAGATGGGAAAATGACTCCAGCTTGGTCAATATTTGTTCAAGAATTATAAATGTGGTCTTAATAGTAGATCAGATTGTTTCCTATTATTTGAGATCAAATTAATAATTTTTTAACCAATATTGACCGAGCTTCAGTCATCTTGCCAGAGGGTCTTCTTTGCTTGGAGAGACTATACCATAGCTTCCTTCAATAGAAGGAGAAGCTACCTTTATTCTATTAATGGAAGCTATGATAGTACTCGTATGCTATGAACAAGAATAGGCTACATACGTTGATTATAAAAAATTCTGATTGGGAAATTCTGGTTGTGCTAAATATTTCAATTTATTTATTACATGATGAAAAATACATATTTTATAATTGAAATTAATTTTAATTAAAACCTAATTCAGGTATTTCGAAGCAGAATAGGAAAGACAAAAGTGACAAAACAATAATATATTGTACCAAAGGATGAAAATCAATTATGTGGAATGTCCTTTGCTTATGTGTAGAACTCGTCCTACTTAAAAGAAAATAACTTACTTTTAGAAGTTTTTAAATTCTATAATAAAAATAAGTGACTGTACAGAACAAGAAACGAAATTGAGTAGAGCTGACTAAATGGATCCCGAATTTCAGTTAATAAAATAAGATCCAATAAATATAAATAAGTAGATGCAGAGGATAAAATAAGAGAAACAAATGATGAAAATTAAATATAGTTTTGAAATATTAAGAGACCAAAACCATCCATTATTCTATTAAATATACCGTAGTAATATTTATCAAGCTTTTTAAGAACATTTTATAGCAATATTATAATAATCACTATTATATAAATATATTACCAATAATGTAAATGAATCACCTCCTATCAGGCTAAGAACAATTTTTTTCTCGATTACAAAATCTATCAATGTAGGCTATTTAAAATGCATTTGGGATACATAATATTGTAGATAATATATTCATTTGATAAAAGATAATATTTAATAAAACATCAAATTAAGCAGTAACTTATGACAATCATCAGCTATTAAAATTATTTCACACAAGATTGGCATTGTGACAGCCACAGAAATGATTATGAGTTAATTTTTTGTTTTTGTTTTTGATGCTTTGAAAACAACAATAACAAACATTGTACTATTTTACTCAAAATAGAAAGAGAGAGTGAGTGTGTAGGAGAAAGAGCAAGAGAGAAACATCAAGAAATTGAGGGAGAGAGTTCAAGAGAACACTTGAGGGAGAGGGTAGCTTCAGTACAATGTGGTTGCTTTTCGAACAAAAAGCCTTTCATTTTATATGCACTATCATGCAACCCTATTTTATTCAGTAGAGGTGTGGGTTAGGGATGAAATGGTAGGCGCCAATTACGGGGGGCTGCTAAATGGATCTTGCACTTCTGATCGTGTGTAGCCTACATTGATTTTCCTCCTCAATCAGATCTCTCAAACTGAGATTGAGATTGAAGCTAAAAGTCATTCAAAAGTACCTACAGCATCCACTCAAACCGTTGATCGTCATTTCTACAAAATCCTGATGTATTCTATAGTTCGGCACAACAATAACCAATATGTTAATGTTGTGTTCAACACACCTCGCACCAAAAACATGAGTTGGGTAACAAATATTCCATAAACTATAAACCAGTTCTGTTCTTTAGCTGTCATAATCTAGGATCTGATACAGCTAAAGTGACCAACATAACTCACATTGGAATAAAAAGAGTTTGAAAAAATCTCGAATTAATACTTTAAATTATAGATGGATATAATTCATTATTATTCCAACGGTTCAGATCCATTATTACGATCTAGGTATAGTGAAATAAACACTTTTTGCTTATTCAACTCGAAAAACACAATCTTCATTATATTGAAGAGCAATCGCTGTTATTGAAAATCTAAAGCAGTCATGAGTACTAGGTCACTTCTTTAGAATATTGTTAAAAGTGCAATTCTATCAACCAGACAAGAATAAAAATTACATATTCAAATTCATGATTTGATATTTCGTGAATAGTATATGTAGACTATAGTTGTTTCATTTAAATAGACATTCTTTTCTATCTATTATATAAGGCCCATGCAGGACTTTTGAAGAATAAAGTATTACCTATATAAGCATTTAAAAATAGATATATATTAAAAGTATAATAATGATTTTTTGGTTCATAAAGAATTATTGAAGATAGGTAGCAATAAAGTAATTACAGAAAAATTACTAAGAAGTTTCAAGTACAGTATCACAGTAGAAATTATACTTATAGCAATGTAAGTTGGAAAACGGTAGTCATATTATCATGACGTTTAAAGCAACTATTCATCTTTTATTTAATGCAAAAGCATTATGCTTCAGGCCTGCGTCATCTCCACAGCCCAACTCTAACCCTCTAAGTATAGAAATTGTTCCAATCTCACCACTCAGCTGTCGTGAGTGGAAATTACTGTACCGTAGTGCTGCATGCAGCTTGGTTTGGCAGAATTGCCAATTTAGCGCAATGGTCTGTGACTGTGACATTGTTAAAACAAAACCATGACCACAATATCAGGCCTACAGAAATTGCCACAACCTCCCTCATCAGAGCAGTTGTGATCGACAGCAGCAAATTCAAACGGTAAACTGTTAGGTATAGTCTGTCCAAGTAGAAAAGACATTCTGGCAAGATGGGAAAATGACTTCAGCTCGGCCAATTTTTGCTTCAAAAATCATAAATTCGATTTCAAATTGTAGGAAACATCCTGATCTAAAATTTGAGACCAAATTTATAACTTTTGAAGCAATATTTGCCGGGCTGGAGTCATTTCCCCATCTTGCCAGAATGTCTGCTTTGCTTGGACAGACTAACACTCTTGGGGTCCGTGTGAATGGGTCCATATGGGCTTGTAATGTGGACCAAATAAGTGCTTACGAGGAAACATATCGTCACATATAGGATTGTTGACCAATTAATCAAACATGTACCGTACCAATTTCCAATTGCCCAAACATACGTTCTATTCTCAGCTATATGGGTTTGATTGAATAATATTTTGATTTGGTGGATTGTGAGATCATTTTTGACTCAAACATTATCAAAATTAAAGAGGCTAATTTCCAAGACATCCAAGAGCATGTGATCAAATATTTATCCTCTGCTGTATGAGGATAAAAATAACATTGATGGTTCTATCTTGTATATGGAAACAAATAGTCATTAAAACATGAAAAATTACATATGTACCGTAAACATGAAAATATAAATGCTATGTGCAGACATCCAGTCCATCCAAATAGGCTGAGTATGCTGAGTAAAATACTCGTAGATTCTTGAGTTCACATCAGGAAATGGAAATCCGCACTGGTCCCTCAACCATCTAGATGGCTGATTACCTTGATTGGTGATATAAATTCTCAATAAGATTATTCAATTATTCTCTTCTATTATTAAATACCTTACAAATGGCTCAATATTTGTAAATTTTTCATTGATCTGTAATTTATCAGTCACTCATTATTGAATGATATGCTGTATCAATTAAGTAAGTACGGTAGGCCTTACTACAAAGATTCATAAATTTTTTGTAATATATAATAATGGGAAAGGGTTTGACAAATAAAAATAAAATAATGTAATTGGCTGTGATAGAGATCCACAGCAAAATTAATAATAGGAAAGGTAAAAACAAAAATGCACAGTGTGTGTCAAATATTGATTGTTGAATAAACACATCATTGGGTGACAGCATGAATAGATTCCTCTATATCAAAGGAAGCTGTGTTGGCAATTGTTAAAGATATTTAGTGAAAAAGATAAAGTGAGCAAAGAGCAATATTATTGTCAATAATAATACTAAATCAATGATGAAATAAAATAATAAAACTAAAAAAATTATCAATTTATTGTTTTTCAACAAAATTTTTACTGAAGAATCCAATAATCCATTCATTCAGTAATGAAATTTTGTTCAGTTCTTGATACACTATAATTCAATTAACTAGCAATTGAGCTGCCTGTAAACTGTTTTAAGCATTATAAAATATGAATTGTTGAGAGCCTGACTATTAGTAAGTTGAAATATTTTCAAGAAAAATAACATTCATCTTTGTTTTTCAAAACGAATGCCAGTCCTGGCGGAAGACCAAAAACATTTAGTAGCAGCTATGCCAAAAAAGTAATTTCAATTATATGACATAACTTTATTACTCAATTTGCCATAGAAGCGTACCCTTGAACTCTATTATAATGCAATGCAATACATTATATGTGAGTTATCTTCAAATTGCAATGATTCAATGAACACTAAATGTAATCTTTTTATAGACCTGCTTGAGAAAAAAATGAAATTTTAGAATATCCTGTATATAGCTTAAAAGCGTATCCAATAGTATTTCATAGTATTAGCGAGTATTAGAGACGGATTAAACAGTCTCTATAGTATTAGCCAATTATTAGGATTTAATCTCTATCCTGCTGTTTGTATTTTATTAATAAGGGAAGCCTGGTAGGTATTGATGAAAAATTATAATTCTCGCGAAATTTCGAGTCAAGGATATCTAATCTTATCTTTATTCTTCCCCACATAATTTCTTATTTATCATTTGTTAAAATATTTATTACATTTGTTATTAATTATCATTACAATGAATTATTGTGATCAGGTCATGATTACGATTATAACAATATATTACAATAATAAAAAATTATTATTAAACAATAACAATCTTTGGTCTGTGACTTTCCATTGGCTAATTGAATTAGTACTATTTCAATACGCTTCAATAAAAAAATAATCTATTTATCTTTGCTACTGAAGAAGCAACCACCCTTTAATTCATTATTTACGGAACTGAAGTTTACGATCAATGAAAATGAATGATGAGTTCATCACCACAAAAAGAAGCATGTCAAGGTCCCCACGCTCAAGAAGAGAAAATTATTTATAGTTTCTTGTTAGAGCTTTTCCTGGTCTATTGAAATATCGAGCACTATCGATTGCTCCTTCTGTTATTTTGGCCTCTTCAGCTAATAGAAGTCGGTCAACTAGTACTGTTCAATTGGAAGCTTGCAGGAAGAGATCAGACTAGAATCTACTTGCACCAGAAAATAAATGTTTGCTGTATTATTTAGTATAGTAAACGTAAACGTGTTCAACTCTACCAGCAATTTTGAACTAACATACCTAGTTCAAGCAATGTTAATCTTTCCCTGAATTTTCCCTGCTCTAGAATTTGAACAATCATAATATCATGATCCTTAGGCTATACCTTGAATTATCTCTTCCTTCGTATTTCTCCCTTTAAAGTATTTCGTAAACAAGGAATAAAGATTATTTTAATTTGAATGGTCACCGGAAAATTCTTTTAGAAGTTAACGATAAAAATATTACAATAACTTGTATGTAAAATATATTGTACATATAGTAATAGGAAATATATAATAAAAATATAATGAATAAACTCTACATTAATAAGTGTGCACTAGTTGGATAATTTTAAGATTGTTCCATTGATATCAGTGGTTTTATAAAACAGGAAAAATGTACTTTCTATTGAAAACACACATGGCATGAATAGAATAGTACACCTCTGTGTGCTATTGACTTATTTAATATACTAGTTTCACCTTCATCTTGTGTTATAGGACCTGTAAATATTTACGAGGTAGCCCTCACAATTTTCCTAGTAGTGTTCTTTGAATAATTACATCACTGGTTTAAATATAATTATGTTATCAATAATATTGGAAAATCATATTTTTGTATTCCATTCAAAGAAATCCAAGCTACAATATTCAAGACTAATTTCACCAAAAGCTACAAATTATAATAATGGCGGTGTATAATACCAGTTATTTTTTCATGTTCCATAGAGAAGTTGAAATAAGCTTTTAATATCTTTTTACATTCGAACATTTGTCTAATCCACAACTTCCAATGAATTCATTAATTAAACTATGTTTTCATGATCAGCTAAAACTTTTATAATCTCTTAAAGCTTAAATATTCAAGTTCCTTTCACTCTCAGCTTCTGCTTCTATAAGTAAAAAGATTTTTTGTAGATATAGACAACCCTTTTGAAAATAGGGCGGCTTTCATCTTCCAACCCTTCAATAGCCTTGCTTATAAGTTATGCAATATTGAACCTGCTCCCATCGGAGAGAGACTTATCAGCACTATAAGTTGGCTCCCAATATTACTTTTTTTAGATTTTCTTCTTTATTCATCTTTCCTATAGCGAAGTTAGACAGGCATGCCTGATTTTGAAACATTTTCATTCTTTGATCCCAATCAAAGGCCTGCTTCAATGAGGACTTCAAAAGAATATCAAGATAGACATTTTGTTCAATGAAATATTTAAGGAGCCAACTTAAAATTAATATCACTGTAGACTTTGTCGATTGCAATAATTCAAGTAGACTATTCACCGTATATAGTAGCCTACTGTCACATACTGAATACCGTATGTTACGCCAACTTCGTCAGTTAACTTTTTAATCTGCAACTTTTCAACTTAATCCAGAAATGAACTGGAATGTTCATTCTGGAAACGTTTCATTCAAATGCTCCAGAAATGGATAGCTTCCTTTGATCTTTAACTTTTTATTTACCGTATTATTACATTTTATTTCATATTAATTCATCTGCTGAAAAACCTTTAGATTTAGCAAGACCGTTTTTGTGATTTTTTAAAAATAAATTTAATAATGAATTAATTTATCTCATTCTATCCACTGTTACATATGATGTTATCATATGATTTCAATATAGTTACTAGGTTGATTAATTAAATGAACAGTTTAGTCTAGAATCAATATAATTAATAAATTCGCTCCGGCAGCTGGCGGTCCGAAAGAGTGCATTTCAAATTCTATGATGGCTCGAATCATATGACTTATAATGAGCTATTCAGGGTATGAATTCAAAGGTGCCGTTTTCGAAAAGCCAATGAAAAACACAATTTTCGGCATATTATTCGCCATTTTCTCCGCCATTTTTGATTGGATTTTTTTCGTTGATGGCTCAAATTGTAGAGCATAATAAGGGTATTATACACACACCAATTTTCTAAACAATCAAGTTATTGGTTGATTTGTAGTGATTTTTCTAAATTTTCATCCCCTAATTTCACCCCTTTCCCTTGAACCAATTTGGCTGGTTAACGAACTTGACCGAGATATTAGCACTAATGATTTTTGTGCAAAATTTGGTCGCTCTCCGACAAGCCCTTAGGGAGTTATCGTGTTAACAAGAATCTGTACATATATAAATATATATATAAATAATATATATATATATAATAATGCGGACAAACAACAATTTACTATGAATTTTTCTACAATTATTTATATTTGAAACAACTTTTCTTCAAAATTCAAAAAGTACCTAAATTATGTAAAAACGGGGATGTTTCTAATGCAAGGATTATACTTGCAATATTAAAATATTTTTATTCAACTCTCTTCTACTTATTCATTTATATTCATTAATTCCTATCTATTATTTTAGATCCCAGATGAAGAAGGCAGGCCTACAGTTAATGTCTCACACCAATACAGTTCCTAAGTCCCTCCCACTATTTTAAAATTAATTATTGCAACCTCGCAAGTAAAATACTACAATGACGCGAAAAAGACAACTTCTCTGCAATAAAACAGTTGTTACCGCGTCACGTCGGTGGCGATTTGATAGGCTTCGTGCGGCTTTTAAAACAGTTGTAATTCACTGCAAGAATACTTAGAAATGTCTGGTTGTGGGAAAAGGAGGCAGGCCTCAAAAATGATGACAAACAATCGGCTGAAGAGAAAGGAAACTATTCATCCCCAATAAAATATACTCGCCACCTATTTTCTCTCCCTCTCTTACATGATTAAATCATGAGCTCTCTCTTACTCTCTTTTCTCCTCCTTTTTATCGATTTGAAAGAAATTTGCCTGACCGCTGAGGATGGCGTGCGAGCAGATATTCAAATAGAGACCTAGAAATAGAGACTGCCATATGATCGGTGTGGCCTTTTCACAATAACCACAGACACAACACTTTTGCCATGGATAATAGAGTAGATGTAAGTGTATTGTAACATCGCGTCTACTTAGCTTGCGCGAACTTTAGATCTATATGAGTTGAGAATTAATATTAATGTGATATGGAATCTATTTGGATTTAATATATAATAATTTACAATATATAAAACCAAAATATAATTTGATACACGTGTGTGAAACAAAGAAATAAATATTTTAAGATAGTGAAATAATTCAATAAATTAGTCAGGTCTACTTCCCTAATTATGGAATACAATGAGAGTGTAAGGAAAGAAGTAAATTGTCCTCCTGTTAAGTTACTAACAATACTATATTTATTTACAATAATTCCTCTATGCTTATTCTACAACAAGAAATTAGAAGTTGACGATTCTTTCTACAATCTACTCCTAGCATTTAAACGTTCTCTTATTAACTTTAAAAACAGAGCAATCAATACTATGTACAAGTGTATATTGTGAGGGAGTAGGAATAAAGGATACGCTCCAGAAGGATATTCTGCTAAAAAATTCACTGCAAGTCGTGAAAGACTGAAGTTTTGAATCACGAATGAATTAATTAGCAAGTTTCTTTGAAATCAGAAGTTGCGATTCCTCAAGTTCTCACAAACTTCTACCGGCAATAAAATATGCAATCATCGAGAGAGCACTCTTATCAAAGTGAAGAAACTCCATAAAGTTTCCCAGCATTTCGTCTAATTCTACTAATGGAATCCGTCATCAAAGATGTTTATTGGAGATTTATATCATAATCGTAAATTACTGACTCCCAATAATGTAAGTACAGCTGAAGTCAAAAAGTTAGGCGGTTTTTGTGTCTCTTGTATGTGATATAAGTCACAAACAGCTGATGTAGAGTATTTAAAACATCAAAAACATCACCTAGGCATAGCTAGATGACAACTCTCATCAGCTTTTAGAGGACACAAGGATCAGACGCGACCGCCTTCCTTCAGTCAGCTCTACCTTTAGCTATAGGTACCTTTAATTTCGTCAATTATTATGATTAGAGTGGTGTGTAATGGAGAGAATATAATCTGCCCAGATCATTCACAGGTCACAGGTATAAAAGAAGATTCAGAGTAATATGATTTAACTAATGTAAGGCTCCATAAAAGCCTTGTTATTTATAGTACAGCCTAAACTATGAAAAAAGTCATTGGAGATGTTTTCAAAGAATTTTATAATGATTGAAAATCACTTATTCCAAGATCCATTAACGATTGTGGTATTTTGTAATGAGAGGTGTTAGGAACAAAACATTCAAGTCTGAAGGCATTCATACTCATCAATTATGTATTTGTTATAAGTTATAATTAAGTAAACTGATGAAAGTCATCATCTAAGATGTCAGTTGAAGGAGTGCTATTTTGATTACTTACTCCCTCAAAAGCTAATTCTGATTGCAGTGTGCTTTAATGAAAGGAAATATAATCTGATCGAATCGGAGAGGTCATGGGAAGGTCATAAGGTCACAAACATTAAATAGAGGGAAGATGGATGCATCCAACTAAATAAGCAAGACCTCACGCAAGCTATACTTACTACTCTACTTTCCCCCATGCCCGAGAAGGGATAGAGAGAATTTATGGTCAGTTCAGTAGTTTTACATAGAACGTATTGAAGTAAAGAGTGACACATGCATCCATGACCTTTTCCATGTACAATGCGCATTGCTCCATTAACCTTGAAATGAATGAATTCAATTCAACAGGGTAGGCCTATGCACATATAGGGTCCACAATGGGAGATTGATGTTTTACAAATAGACGTAGTTTCTCAATTGAAGATCAAAAATTAGTTTATAAGTGGAAATAACTATATCATTTTCAAGAATAAATAGTTCGAACTATCAAAAAATAAATACAGAGTGTTTCAGGAGGAATGTGCAATACTTCTCAGGCTGATTCCTTACATCAAGTAGACAAAAAAGTTTCATGGGACCAACCCCCAAAAACGCTTTGTTACCGAGAGCAGTCAAAATGATAATAACAGAAATATTATGTTCAATCAACTATAATTCTATCAAGTGATATTGATAATGATCGTTCTCATGTTAGAAGGATGCGGATTTTGCCGAACAACCATAAAACATCAACATTTCTAAGGCCACTCAAAAATTCGATATTGAAGTTCCAATATCGATTAGAAATTTCTACGTTCCTGGCAATTACGACCGCTTGTGAGCTGGTCGGATCATGACGTCAGAACCTCGAAGGAGGAGCTTAGGTCCGAACACTCAGTGCACGGAGTATAGTATGTTCAAGCAAAGAAGACATTCTGGCAAGATGAGAAAATGACTTTAAATTGGTCAATATTGGTTCAACAAATGTAAATTTGGTTTCAAATTGTAGAGAATATTCTGATCTACAATTTGAGAACAAATTTACAATTGTAAGACAAGTATTGACTGAGCTGGAGTCATTTTCCCGTCTTGCCGGAATGTCTTCTTATAAATTCTTGTATATCCCTTTCTAATGCCGGTATTATACGATAATAGGTTCACTATGAAAGTTAATTATCTATTATGAATGAATATACAGGGTGTTCCAGGAGGAATGTGCAGTACTGCTCAGGCTCATTCCTTACGCCAAGTAGACAAAAAAGTTCCATGGGACCAACCCCCAAAAACGCTTTGTTACTAGGATAAAAATGGCGGAAAATTGAGATTTTTCAAAATATATTAATTTTTCTAATTTTTTAGAGGCTTTAGTGAGGTTCTAAAATGATCAATTCTCATGTAAAATTAGCTGAGGAATTGAATGAAACCAGTTCCAAGTTTGTAACTTCAACAGTTATTGAGATGGTTGGAAAAATATGCTAGAAAACGCCATTATTTCAACAATAAGGGTTATAACCGGATAAGGAAACATAAAATTGTATTTTTTATTAATGGAAGTTGAACAGAGTGGGATTCCAAAGAAAAAGTTGAATGACAGCGATTGTGTAAATCTTACCCAAATCTCGGAAATGGCGATCGAAAATCGCAAAATTGACAAAACATAGCACAAGTGATGAATTTGTGTTTAGTAGCGATTTTGCGATTTTTGATCGCCATTACTGAGATTTGGGTAAAATTTACACAATCGCCGCCATTCAACTTTTTCTTCTGAATGCAACTCTCTTCAACTTCCATTAATAAAAAATACAATTTTATGATTCCTTATCCAGTTATAACCCTTATTGTTGAAAAATGGCGTTTTCTAGCATATTTTTCTAATTATCTCAATAACCGTTGAAGTTACAAACTTGGAACTGGTTTCATTGAATTCCTCAGCTGATATTACATAGGAATTGATGATTTTGGAACCTGAGTGAAGCCTCTAAAAAGTTAGAAAAATTAATATATTTTGAAAAATCTCGATTTTCCGCCATTGTTATCTCGGTAACAAAGCGTTTTTGGGGGTTGGTCCCATGAAACTTTCTAGTCTACTTGGTGTAAGGAATCAGCCTTTGAAGTATTGCACATTCCTCCTGAAACACTCTGTATATAGATACAGGATTGCGTAAATTTTCATGCTGACGAATACATAGATGCTTCCTGAAATTAGCTCTCAAACTCTTTAATATAGTATAATTGGTTAAGTCTGTGCAAATCTGTCCTTTCAGAAACATTTGTGCAAAAACTGTTTCACGCTTAAATTTTTTTATGCTTTACTTCCGAAAGAAGCATTTTTCACACGTTCCCTCATCTGACTAAACTATAGTAATAAAGTCTTTACACCCTGAAATCCCAATATTATAGAGCAATGTTACAATCATACAAAAATTATTAACCAGTCTTTAAAAAGTAGCAATTTTTCTCTCTATTATTTCTATTTGAGCGATACGTGAGTCTTCCTTGTAGTCTTTGAGGGATACTGTTCATATTTCTTAGTCAAAATGGTTTTATCTAAGGGTTTTAATGATTTTGTGGTATTGAAGTTGAACTACAGCAAATAACATCACTCTGAAAATAGATCAACAATAGCAAAGTCACTGTCCTTTTAGAATCATAATCACAAGGAATGAATAGAGGAGGGCTTTTTTAATCTAGTCTCGAAGGTAGATCACAAGGTGTCATTCATAGGGATGAATAGAAAGCTTTTTTAATCTAGTTCGGCTTCCGATGGCACACCAGCTTCTACTGGAGGGGTGGCAACAGCAGCTTTTTCGGCGAACATTCTACACTCTTCAAAAAGGGCGTACAGCTGGATCAAAAGTTGCACCCTCTCTCAATAACAAGCCCTGTTGTGAGGGAGGGACTTTTTCCCTGCGTTTTAGCCTGACAAATGCATTGAAAAGGTTCGTTCTCTGGCGTTGGTTGAGTTTGATCCAGGGATAAAATCGCACAAGAGTTTGTTCGAGTGATAGCGCTAAAGTTGCAATGTCTCCGATCTCGGACAGCTACAAGCTTTCACACTCTAAACTTGCGGTACGAACACAGCCGGCTTATTATAGCGATATGACAGCTCATTGATATTATATGCTGCAGCAGCGACAGACACATGCACATCCAAACAACGCAAGTAGATTCATGAATTGCTTATTTAGCATGAAACCAACTCTCACTCAACAAATCATTATTTGTGATATCACAAACAGAAAAGAGTGAATTATAGAGACTGTATAAACAGTATACAGTCTCTACAGAGTCTAGGCCTACAGTCTCTAAAATAGTATACAGTATACCACTTACGGATACTAGAACAAAGTATATCTAGTATTCGTGCAGTATACAATCTTTTCTTTATCTTAGGGCTAATAAGAAACGCCGAAATAGTCTAAACATATTATGCATAAATAAAAATGATTGAAAAAAGTACTGCGATTCTTATTTAAAATAATAAACAGAATACAATTTCTACAGAGTTCACAGAATACAGTCTCTACAGAGTATACAGTATACTGTCTACAGTAATAATAATATTCGTGTAGCCTCAGGTCTGGTGTCAGAAAGTTTTCAGGTCGCTCCTGAATCTCCTGATCAATTTCAGGGCCTCTGACTATAGTATATTTTCGTCACTTTAGAATGGATTAGTCAACCATTATCCATTTGTAAAGAAGCTATCAAGCTACTTTAGGTTCCAAGTTAATTGAGGCTCTAATCGTTTTTTGAAGAATAATACTGTATGATACAATATTGTGAGGATTACTTTGGTACAATGTGTTTATTGTCTACATAGATTTTTAGAGAAGAGAGCAGTTTATATTCTCTAATAGTTAATACTACAGAGAAAGAGAATGATTATACAGCCTGTGTCCTATGTTGTTACTACTGATTGCAATAGATTATCATTAAATGCAGTTAAAACGAAATTTATAAATTTTACTTTGTCAAACCCTTTATTTCTGGAAACCCCTCTCAAGTACCATGTGAATGGATGCAATAAGTTGCAGTGTGGCTGTTGTAGCGTTGAACAAACCCAGTCAATCAAATATCTTGGACTGATTGTGGATGAAAAGTTGTCTTGGAATTTGCATGTTCTCAGCCTAAGAAAATACTTATTAAATATCTTGAGAAAATTTTACAATCTGCGTCAATTTCTTCCTCCCAGTGTCATGCGTCAGCTATATTTTGCTTTTGTAAACTCCAAACTAGATTATGGGATTGCATGTTGGGCATCAACTTATATATCCCATTTCAGCACTGTTTTGATTTTGCAAAAGGCTGTAGGCTAGTGAGGGTCATACTTGGTGTGCACAGGCAAACTCATTCATTTCCGCTTTTCAAGCAGATCATGAGAGCTTTTCCACTTCGTTACCTGTACATATTCAAGGTACTTGCACTATTCTATAAAATGAGTGGTAGCAGTTACAAACTTGGGGGGAAGTGAGAACTAATATTCAATTTACTCGTCAAGTAGGCCAACAATTAGTTATGTGCCCAAGAGCTAATAGTACATTTTTTCAGAAATGCTTTCTTTTCCTAGGGCCTAAATTTTTCAATCTTTTACCCCTTGAGATACGTAAAAAAAAGTTCTTAAAAAAATTCAAAAAAAAGAGTACAAGCCTGGCTTTGGGAGTTTGCTCCAACTACAGTTGATGGATGGTTTAATGTGGTTGAATAGATTTTAATTTATTATAAACAATTTCGAAATAATTTGGATTTGACCTTTCTTCTTTGGTAGCCCAAAGTTTTTATATTTATTTTACTATTATTTTCTTATTATAGTCAAGTCTTGCCATTTTATAGAATTGGAGTCCTTGTGTGCGCGTGTGTGTGTATGTGTGTGTGCATGATTGATATTATATAAAAATTCTACTCGTACTTAATAGAGTAGTATGTGGTTGTGTTCCTGAAAATTCTTACTACTCTTAATTTCGTGACGCCAGTCTCTTTCGCTACTGCTGAATAACTACTTAAATAAGAGTTTGTTCGTACCATAACCTCTCCTAGCCAGAAAATAATGGAGGATGTGACAGGAACAATGCAGTAGACAGCAACTAGACATTCAAGACTGCTTGAGATACGTGCTTAGCCTTTTTCCTCTTACAAGAGTGGAAAATAAGAGGACATTGTGGTTTCTTCCTCTCCGTGTGACTAGGTCTCAGAGATTCTTTCTCATCCTCGAATGAAGCCTCGAAATTACCAGTTTATCTCTCCTAATTCATTGCTAAGAATCTATTCAACTTATTTGATCCAACAAATAATAGAGATGATATAATAGAGATTTATTTATTCGAGAAATTATACAATAAGGGGTAAAAACACAGACATCAACGTCCAAAACGTATTTTCCCAAGTTTTGATAAAAATATTTAAGATAGAGGCTATGTTGGAGAGATCTTGAAACACTTATTCACAATTCACAAATTTCCACTCTCCAGATGAATGGGATCGGCTAAATTAGAGGTGAATTAGAAATCATCAGTGTTAAAACTCGCAGTATGCCATGGATGAAGAAATTAATGCAGAATATTACTGAGTTTTCCAGTGATCTAATCTTTCAAGGGAGACTTTGCGTACCTTGTGACTTTGTAGTACAATTATTCTTGAAAGAATGAGAGAAGAATGAACGAATAAGTGAAGAGTGAGACAATGAGGAGAAACATTAACAAAACTGTGAAGAGTAAGATCATTCACATTTAGTGAAGAGTGGATCTGAAAAGGTTTAAGATAAAGAGCAAAACATTGAAGAAGACAAAGAAAAATTGTAAATAGATGAGAAAGAAAAGATGGCAAAGAGGGAGAACAACAGAAAGCATGGAAAGTTGACCTCAGGCGTCTTGTCGAAGGAGATGAAAATATTCTGTTTTTAAAGATAGGGGAGCTGTGCTGGCTGATTGGTTTGTCCGCAGTTTAGGGCATGAGTCAGATGTCCTTCAGTGGAGGCAGCAGCACAGATGATATAGTCTGTCCAAACAGAGAAGACCCTCTGGCAAGGTGGGAAAATGACTCCTGCTCGGTCAATATTTGTTCAAAAATTATAAATGTGTTGTTAATAGTAGATCAAATTGTTTCCTACAATTTGAGATAGAATTGATCATTTTTGAACCAATATTGACCGAGCTTGAGTCATCTTCTCATCTTGCCAGAGGGTCTTCTTTGCTTGGACAGACTATAGAACAAGTGGAAAAAGTAGGAGAGAACAGAGGAGAGTCATTGAAGAGGGTGAACCAAGAGTGGTGGGATGAGTTTCATCCACGCGTCATAACCGTGAAAACGTTTCTAACCGATTCACTTAGCTGTCAGTTCCCTTGAAAATTTGCATATTGCTTGCCTGAGCGCGAAAAAAGGCTCTCGATGTTGCCTGTTGTCAGCCTCCATCCTTCTTTCACCAGCTCGTCGTGTTTCAACCCTTATCACGTTCCCAAAACACATTTCATTATTTGCTAAACCAGTGGACAGATAAGAACGCCAATCGATTTTTCGAAAACTCACTTACGTCATAGCTCAGGGAGTTTTTCACGAGAGGGATTATGACATATGTGTCAATATTATCAAACCGAAAACTGGAAATGGATATTTTGACAAGGTGCTCAACAGAATTTGAATTTTTGTTATACTGTCATCTCAGCTTACAAAACTTGAATAATAACTGGATTGAAGTTTTATTTGTAAAATTGATTTCCTAGCTCTGGTATTGATTGGCTGTATCAGATTGTCAGATACTTGTTATTACATTTCCGCATCAATAATTGGAACTCATTATCTTGGTCTTCAACTGAGACGGAAAATAAATGTACAGCTTATCCAGCTTCTTCGAAATTTGCAAATCTACTGGTCTACTCATTCAAATGAACTTTCTACACTCACTTACTAAATTCAATGCATTTATGAAGAATCGAATTTAATTCATTCCAGATTTAGAAAATTCAATTTTATTTCAATATTGTTTAATGTCAGATGAAATTAGCGATAAACTCTAAAACAAAAATTATTTTATTTGGTCCGCGGTGCTAAACGTTAGTTGCGAAGCTTTACTCAGTTTTGTAGAAGTTTTATTATTCTTAGCATTTATAATTATTTTATATTTTACACAATTTTGATATGAGTATAACTTTTTTATAATTTTTTCCAGCAATTAAATTCAATATCGATTGATGAGATAATGAGATAATCTATGATACATGAGATTAATGTGTATCAATCAATACATCAACAAGTATAGGAGAGAAACAAGAGAATCAATACACTGCAGATTACATGAACATTTTAATAATATACGAATATTTGAAGTAATAGTTAATACTATTACTGCAAATTTTCTTATAACTGTATTCGTAAACTGTTGAAATTTTGAAATGAATACTAATACTCTTTTATACTTGAATTCAATAAATTAATAGGGAAATAGATTCTACTAATTGTTATACTAATACTAGATAGGAACTTGGATCTAATTAAAAATATGGTAGCCTATAAAAGAACAGTTGTTGGCCCATGTTTGAAAAAGGTGTGAGTGACTTGCTTGGTGTATACCGTATCTAATTTTCTTGTTAATTTCAAATGATTGGGGTGACATTTTTTATGAAAATAATAATTATTATAGAGTCCTCGAAGGGACCTAATGAGAGAGGGTTGAGTAAAGAAAGAGAGAGGAACAAAATAGCAGTCATTACTCTCACTTTTCACAGCCCATTGAGTCAGAGGAAATAATACTGTAATCAGGGTGATATGGGATGTCATAGCCAGATACGCCATCAATAAAAAGGAGGGTAAGGTGATAGGGGATGCGGGCCCCAGGAGTAAGTACACAAGTACAGTATGGTTGAACGGCTTATTTCCACAATTAGTTCCTTGTTTCGACAATGCGCTACCAACAAATGATTTGTTGCGAAATTTTGAGGGGTAGAAAATGCAGGGGAAGAAAAGAAAACATTCACAGAGAAGCAAAACAGAGGAATGGAAGGAACGAACATGTAATAATTCTCTACTGCCTACTAGAGCCAGTGTCGGTACAAAATTAGTATCATACATACTATACTACTCATACTATACCGGTACATACAATGCACAACTTAATATAGCAAAATTAAAGAAAAACTCAATACTGGGAGTAAGTTATACATTTTTGTAATGAGTCACCGTATGACATGAATTTAAAAATTTGTGTAGAATAAAGATAAAATTTATTGAACGCTATAAACTAATTGGATCAATCTACGGTACGAATGTAAATTTCAAACTAAAAATGAAATTTGTATGAACACACAATAAATTTTAATAAGGCTACCTACCAAGCACTGATTTCTTATCAGATTATATGTATTTACTGTACTATTATCATGAATTTTCAGGAGATAATAATGAACCGACGAAAAATGGAATAATAGAATAGGCCTAAAATGAAATAAAAGAACTTATTGCATTAGAAAAAATTCAAAGTCATTACTTTACAGCCTATAGCTTAACCAGCTAACTAGGATTCTTTCAAGAATCATGAGCATCAAGGATACAAATAGATTGAAAATGTTTGAATCTGCACTTCTTATTGTAAATAACAAATAGAATATAAAAGGAACTGCAAGTAAAAATACTTAGTTATAAAAGCTTATCAACAAAAAACAAGAAAAATGAATGTTATTTGTATTAAATTTTCAATGTTATCAAATTAAATGTTTTTGTGATAAGTTATATGTTGTCCACTTTTTTTATAAATTGATCCTAATTTTAATAATGCACCGTCAGACATAGTACGGTACATGATAGACTTTCAAAGATGAAATTTGTTTCATGACAATCAATTGAATTGGATCATCAATAACCCAATTTGAACAGCCAACATTTTGTAATAGTTTCTGTACAGTCCATTCACGATGGCTTGAGACGAGATAAACAAAAGCTCTGCATGTGTTTGTGTGCGACTGGAGTGGCTTCGTTTTAGCCACGACATGAACAAGTAACAGCAGTTCCATAATCCCAAATTTTGTTGTAGGCAATTCAGAATAAGTATATTTAAGTCATTTTTTCATAGATAAACATTGGGAAATTGCTTGTTTCGGTTGTCTCTTGACTGCATGAACCTAAAATGAACAAACAATTATAGTAAAAGTTTTTGTGTCAATGCTTTGGTTACAGTCCCAACAACAAAATTCGGAATTTCGGCATTACTGTGACTTCTTTATGTCGTGGCTAAAACGAGGCCACTCCAGTCGCACACTCACACACACATGCAGAGCTTTTGTTTATCTTGTCTCAAGCCATCGTGAATGGACTATAGTAATAAATTCTTTAGGGAGCTTCTAGGAAGCTTATCTCAAAGCGCTTATCTCAACATAAGTTAAACTGTGATTGTATGATTAACTGTAGTTGAAATAATTAATGTATCAAAAATAATTATTATCAATAACACATATTTTCATGATTAAAATTATAAATGCCAATATAATTGAAATTATTAATTGTATTTTTTGGTACAAAACTTACACAAATTTTCGCTCATCTTGAGTAAAGGATGATCTCAATCCAGTTGATGATGAACCACACTTGAAACAATAATCCACTTCCTAAACCATCAGGATCAGGATCCTTATTCGGACAAATCACATTAATCACGAATACTTATGATGCTCACGTGAACCGGCATTTTCGGCTTTTAACGGACAACTGATCGCCAAAACTACCTGCAGGCAAGAACAAGGAGTTCTCCACTTGCTGGTCAATTCATGCGCATGACAAAATGTTGGTTTTCTGCATGCGAACGCTATCTACTGATGAAATTGATAACTACAGAGATGATGACTACATTCTTGGATTCAGCTTCTCTGAGCTACAATATTCACCACCTTGTTTGTATTATACCAGTGAATAATTATAATTATAAAGCATATTATCTCTCCATATTCTTTGATTATATATACAATACAGTCTCTCTCTATAGTTTGAATCATTGTTATCACTAAATCACAGTTATGATTGGTCTCAATGGCACTGGAAAGTGTATTTGAAATTTCAGCAATAGAAATAAAACTGAAAACTATGCCGCTAAAAATGAAAGTCCTTTGTGTATATAGAGCGCCAAGTTCAAACTGCGATGATTTTATCGAACTACTAAGAAATTTTCTTTCTAAAGTTAATAAAGAAAAGCGTAAGTTAGTATGCCTTTGTGGAGACTTTAATATAGATTATTGCAAAGACGACAGAAACAAAAATATATTAAAAAACCTGATATCAACTTTCAACTTAAATAAAGTAACTAACGGTCCTACTAGAATAACTTCTACCACGGCTAGTGAATTAGACTATATAATAACAAACTATGCACCGATTCTATGTAATAGCGAGACAATTCCTTGTTCCTTCTCAGACCATGAGGCAAGCAGTGTTAAATTTCTTGTTAACGATCCAAATCATAAAGGTCTACCTAGGAAGTAAAGATAGAAAGATTTTACGTGTCATTAATAAAACTAATATTGAACACTTAAATCGTGGCAAATGAAAATTGGAATAGCGTATATTGTAGTAGAAACGTTGAAGATATGTATAATAACTTTTTGTCCACTTACATTAATCATTGTAATAGCTCTGTTCCGGAAAGACCAGCAAAAATTATGAAAAAACAACAGCTATCATGGATTACGCGGGGCATAAAAGTATCTGGAGATAAGTTGAAAACAATGAATTCTCTACTAAAGAACCCAATTATGAGAGATTCAATGATCCATATTATCACTGAAAATGGTATTCGTTATTTTGGCTTTACATCCTATTATAGACTATATAAGAGTATATACAGGAAGGTTTTAAAAACAGCAAAAAAATAGCTGCCAATAGGTATATATATAGTTCTAGTAACCAAACTAAAGCCATTTGGACATTAATAAAAAATGAAAAATCTAAGAGTAAAATTACTAAATCAGATACTATTATAGCTACTGATACTGGAATTGTCAAAACGGGAAAAGAAGCTGCTGACCTCTTAAATAAATATTTTATAAATACGCCATTATCTATCCAGAGAGAGATAACACAGCATAATAATATTAACTTCCGAAATTTTTTAGATGTTAACACTTGCCGTACCAGCACTTCAAAACTAAATTATTTTGAACCATTGAACTCTGAAGAACTTCAGGAAACAATAAAGTCATTAAAAAATAAAAAATCTTATGATTGCCAAAATATATCAAATTATTTAGTTAAACAATCAGCCATATCGATTTTGAAGCCACTAACATTCATTTTCAATAGTTCAATGCAGACTGGATATCTACCTTCAAAGCTTAAGCTTTCAAAAATTACTCCAATTCATAAAAAAGGAAATAATGACCTTCCTGAAAACTATCGTCCTGTCGCTAATCCTCCTGTTTTTTCGAAAATTTTCGAATATGTAATATTGAGGCGATTAAGGAAGTATTTGAATAGCGTTGGTTTGCTGTCTCCCAAACAATTTGGATTTAGACCGGGATTTTCTATAAATGATGCTGTTTTTTCTTTGATGAATGAGGTGCTGACTTCGGTGGATAGTAGATTAAAGGTTTGTGGTGTTATAGCAGATTTATCAAAGGCGTTCGACCTAGTAAATGAAGAAATACTATTGGAAAAGCTCAAATTCTATGGTTTTCAGGGTCTGGTTTTGAAATGGTTCAAGTCATATTTTGAAGATAGATATCAGAGGGTTGTTATTGAATCTCACCCAAGTATGTATAGTTCTAAATGGTTAAAAACAAGAAGCGGAGTACCTCAGGGTACTGTTTTAGGTCCTTTACTATTTTTACTGTACATTAATGATTTACCCTCTCATCTAGATCCAGCTCACTGCGTTTTGTATGCGGACGACGTCAGTATTCTACTAAAAGATGTCATGAAGCTCGACGTCACAATGTCATGAAGCTCTTCACAAATTAGATAATTGGCTAGCTGCAAATATGCTGAGCTTAAATTCAAATCAAATAATCAAATCAAATAAATTTATTTCCTCTTTTTCAGTATACAAAAAATTTATAAAAATACATTAAAGAAAAGTTTTCTTCACATGGGCTTAGATGCCTGTGTGCGAAGAAGAGTCTGAATCAATTTAGATTTAATTTTATACAGAGGAGGAAACAAGGAGAAAAAAAGCTAATATAATAAGAGAGGGATGCAGAACAAAAAATTGAAATAATGAGGAGAAAAAAGGGAGAAGAGAGAGAGAGAGAAAGAGAGAGAGAGAGAGTGAAAAAAAGAGAGAGGAATTAAGAATAAAGTACAAAGAAAAAATATAATTAGAGTTCAGGATCATCCATCAGGAAGCCACACGGCAAGCACACGACAAAGGCGGAGACAATTAATATTTGAAGGAGTTTTAACTTGATTTTTGGAGAGCTTGAAAATGAATAAGAGATTTGGTAAAAAGAGAATACGTTTTTAAATAGTACACGTGTGAAGCGGGTTGCTTATCACCTTATAATCCATTCATAAGTCAATTCAAAAAAAGTATCAAGAGGTTGTCAAATAATAATAATAAAAAAACTATTAGAAGTGAAAAGCAGACCTCAATAACATCTCAGATGCTTCTCTTCCTGTTGGAACAGCCAAGAGAGCAACATTTTCTTGTAGGTAGCAGAACTGAATGTGTTGAAAATTGAGAGCTGAACAGGCATGTTGCAACACAATCGGTGAGCAATATAGTAGGGAGATCGGGATGAGGCCAGAGTTGTTAATCTAGGCATCCTTATGTTGTTGATGCTAGAGGCACGCGTAAAATGCTCATGATTAGATACAATTATGATTTGACTTCCCCTTCTTTTGTGCATGTGTACAAGAAGTGCCTTGATAAAGAGCTGGCGTATATCTAGAACCTGAAATCCCATGAAAAGCTGATCAGAAGGATAGCGTCTTGGTTGGCCTGTTGCAGCCTTGATAATTGCTTTTTGTACAATCAACAATGGCTTTAATACATTCATAAAGGCACCTCCCCATACAACGATACCACTGTGGAGTAGTGCCTGTACATAAGCAAAGTATGCTAATCTCACTATAGGAGGATCCAACAGGGAGTTCAACTTTTAAATACATATATATATTTCCTAAGCTTCTGCTTAAGGTGAGATGTGTGCTTATCCCATCTAAGGTTTTTGTCAAAGTAAACACCTAGATATCTGTACTCCGAGACCTGTTCCAGCTCCTGGCAATTGCATGCAGTAATATCAGTACAAGTGTGAATTATAATGTTCAGTCCATCCCTAATATTATCATTCTGATTCCTGAGTTGAAGAGGCATTACTTTTGTCTTGTTTGTGTTTAAGGTCAAAGAGTTTTGGTCAAACCATTTTTTAGGATGTTTAGGCCCTCGTTAGCTTTCCTATAAGCCCCATCCCAAGTTTTGCCTTCATACAGAACAGCTGCATCGTCCGCAAAAAGAAACATTCTTCCCTGGGCTTCCACCTTTGCTATATTATTTATATAAACCAAAAACAGAAGAGGGCCCAGTGTGCTGCCCTGTACCACCCCATAATCTACAGCAGTCATGGAACTTTCAATGTTCAATATTCTAACAACCTGTTTTCGATTAGTAAGGTAATCTGTGAACCAATCCAAGGGAATGCCTCTTACTCCCACATGCTTCAGCTTTTCAAAAGTATTCTTCTATCAATAGAGTCAAAAGCCTTAGCCAGGTCTAAAAAAGCAGCAAGTAGATAATTGCCTAATTATAGTAAAACTAAAGAAATCTCATTCAGGACGTCAAGAGGGGCTAATTTGAGGATAGGAAACCGCGACATAGAGTCTGTTAAAGACATAAAAGTACTTGGAATAGTTGTAGATTCAGATATTTCATGGAAACCACATTTGGCATACTTAAAAGGAAAACTTAGCTCTGCAATTTTTGCCATCAGACATCTAAAATCACTTCTCAAAAAAGAAACGCTCAGACAGGTATATTTTTCATTATTCCACTCCCTTTTGACATTTGGCATAGTTTTCTGGGGGAATTCAAGTGATGTTATTCAAATATTCAAACTACAGAAATGGGCATTGAGAGTAATGACTGGAGAAACAAGACGGACTAGTTGCCGGCCTATTTTTAAGGAATTAAAAATCCTTCCATTGCCTAGTTTGTACATTTTCGAAACTATATGTTTTATTAAGAGACACCAGCACGAGTTTAATACTGGAGAGGCATTTCATAGCTATGAAACTCGATACAGGCACAACCTGAGAGACGGAGTTCACCGTACAAATCTTTACCAACGGGGAGTAAAAAGCGCTGGTATAAGATTGTTCAATACTTTACCAATGCATCTAAAAGAACTGAACGGTAACATTTTTAAAACAGAATTGAAAAATGAGTTGTTGAATATTTCCGCATATTCAACTGAGGAATTTACGGCTCATTATGAGCAACTAAGAATGATTAGGATATAGTAACTAATATCCTATGTATATTGACTTAATATTTTGACGAATCTACATATACCCCTTTTATAGGTGGTCAAAAGATGATTAATAATAATAATAATAATAATAATAATAATAATAATAATAATAATAATAATAATAATAATAATAATAATAATAATAATAATAATAATAATAATAATAATAATAATAATAATAATAATAATAATAATAATAATAATAATAATAATAATAATAATAATAATAATATGATAAAATAGTGGCGTAATAGTAGTTTATGCGGGACGGGGCAACTCACTATTTCGAAAACTTGCTATTTATCCAAAAACACCGAACTATCGCTAGGGAGGTGACTCGCTATTTAGACAACTGCGTGTTTTTGAGAAATAGCAAAATTATGTTTTGGCTATTGCAGCTCGGCAGGCCAGGTCAACGCGCGCTCAACAGAACACATTGTGTTGAATGGTCTTGTCTACAGGAGCGAAATAATCACGTGTTCTCAACGCGTTGCTAACGCCCAGCTAACGCCGACCTCGACGTCGGCAACGCGTTGACGCCCGCTGACACTGTGAAAACGCGTTGAGAAGGCGTGATTACTTCGCTTGTGTAGACAAGACCATTCAACTCAATGTGTTCTGTTGAGCGAGCGTTGATCAGCTGGGTTTTGTATCACTTTTTCTAGGTTAGGTTCATTAGCCATTTTGATTTTCTCTTCACGCGTTTGCTACGCCTCGTGTAGTTTGCAAAAATTTTGACGCGTTAACGCCAGACTATATCATTAGGTCATATCTATGTCGTGTATTAAAATGATGTATATTGTGATTTCTCGTGAAGCTTTCCAAATAACAAACACTTCTTGCAAGTATCAATTTCTGCATTATTTTTTCAGCGGGTTCCCTTTACCAATTAGTCAACTGTATTAATTATATTTTTAAATATTAATTATTATCCACTAAATCTCATTTATGAGAAACAAAATCGCGTTTCAATAGCTCGGAGTCTTGCATAGTTTGGAGTAGGTGTAATGATTTCTATGAACAAATTATTCTCTTATCTCCCATTGAGTCTTATAAGACCCTGAAATACATTTTTTATAATTTGAAAGACTCAATTAAATCTACAGATATTCAAAATCTTTCCATCAACTGCATACAAGCTTATTAATATATTCTAGTCACTATCAAAAATAGCGTACCGGTAGTCATCTGTCTCTTATAAGCTACTTAATTTATTCATTAAAATTATTCTATTCAATCGCTTGAACGACAATTCACAAGGTATAAGAATGATAATAGTATTATTTATAACATAGTATTATCTCAAGTTACTGTCTAGTGCCAATGTACCGGTAATTCTATTACCAAGATATGAGGAAAATACTTAATAGGTTATGACTCGGATCAAACTGCAATAAACAAGTAAAGATATGTAACATGATAACAAATGAAACAAAAATTTTGGGGTTTAATGATTTTTATTGTCTTCTTAATCTATCTTACAAAACTATTACTTAACAATTATATCAGTATAAAAATAAACTATGCTATTAATGAATGTAGTAAATTACATACTTGAAGAAATACAAAGTATTGTAGCCTATTCATTCTTCCACATAAAAATGTGGGTTTCCTCCTAAATAATGAGAAGGTGATGTGAAGTTTGTATTATGAATGTTTTTCAAAATTCTCGAATCTCGACTTGAATAAAGCAGATTTCTTCAAGCTGAAAATGATCCATGATCTTGAGTAAGCTTGCCTAGAAAAATAAATGTAAAGCTACAACAGCTATAGAAAGATCTTTCGTCTTTATGAAAGATCATAAAGAACATTTTTTGAAAGTGTCTATTCCCACTGCATTTTTTTAGGCATGTGGAGGTTTTCAATTATAATTCAGTTATACTGAAGAAAGTTAAAAGTACTAGATTCCGATCCTAATAAATTCAACTTGATTTTCAGCGAAAATAATTAGCCTATTTTGCACTTTTCTCAATTCCTTCTGAAGAGTATTCGACATTGGATGTTTAATCCAATTTTTATTAAAATTTTGAAAAGATAATTTCGTGCATATTTATTATCAGATAATCTTTACACTTTTATACATTCAACTAAATCAAACTACAGTTTGAAAATACTGATGGTTTTGGTGATGATCTTGATGATTTAATGATGATGTTGATGATAAGTCATCGCCAAGTCTTCTTTTATCGCCTTCTAATTTCTGGCTCGAGCCCTGACAGGGATAGGAATCGCTCCTTGGGGAAGATTAGGCAGATTGGGTAGGTCCTCGCTTCTTCTGTACTGTTGTTGTGATTGTTGTTGCTGCTGCTGCTGCTGTTGGTTTTGCTGTTGTTGGGGAGGTGGCTGCTGATAATTCTGCTGTTGTCTGCCATTGTGTGGTTTGGGTGGCTGCACTGGTAGATTTTGCTCGCCATCCTCTTCCTGCAGAATTAAATTCAACCGTTAGAAGGCTTACAAATATCACATTTGTAAAAATTATAGAAAATACTCAATTATATTAATATGAGGCAACTTACTCAATTATTTTCTAAAATTATTTTTTATTTTGTTGCGGCAATAGTTCATGTTGAAGACAATACTTCGTCATGTAGGATAGTGACTGAGAGGATAATATAAATATAATGCTTTTCCAAATGGATTTACCATGCAATGCATCTGATACAAACTACTGAACTAGATAGGTAGGCCTACTTGAAATATTGATACAGGTAAGTTATATTTTTGGCACTAACATGAACTGATTGTTGAAAATTATCCATAAGCAATATCTTTATTATTTTCATTATTTATTTATCCACAGATATTTTGACTTGAAAGTAAATAAATTTACAAGTAGAATTTCTACACAGAATCACGTTTAGTTTATTGCGCTTTTTCTATTTCTACTTTTGTTTGGTAATATTTTCATTTTCAAAATAGCTCTAAATTGTAAAATACAGCTACACATTATTCATTTTATGACTGGAATTCACCATTGAAATTAAACTTTGCAACGTTTCCTACCTTCATTCTCTATTTGATATTTTCAAAAATTTCTAGTACGGTATATGAATACGGTAGGTACTGTATTTTCTGTATTACAAACTGTAAAATAATAATTACAAATAGTCCAGTCAATGAAGCCTGTCCACACGGGTATAGAGTGCATGAAATATGCCCCAATTTTTGACCTCGAGGATTTGTTTAGAGTAGTTGGGAGGTTAACATACTAAAAGTCCCCGGACCTGGGGGGTGAGCATAGGGCGGGAGGGGGATGGGGGTAGAAGGTACAATTTTTCAGTTTTTCGCATATTACCCGAAAACGGTTGATCCTAGAGAAAAGTGCTTTGAATAGAAATTGAAGAGGACTAAAATCTGCGTCGATTGAAGAAAAGAAAACGAAAATCGGCCAAATAGAAAATTTTTTACATTTGATCAAATTTCCCATTTTTTTATAAAAATCCAAAAAAATTATCTTAACTGCTTTTAAATGTGATGTAACTCATAAAATAACAATAAATTCACTACCCTCTCACCCTAAAAGTTGTCAAGCATGAGAAGTAGAGTTCAAATAACATATATTGATATTCAACATATTTTTGGAAGTTCAAGGATCACTTTTCCAAGAATGGAATTCCTCCAAATTCAGCTACAGGTGGTTTTTGTCAATATTTTGATACTAAAATATACACACAAAGTAATAAAAATATTCAAAGTGATGTCTGGTAGTCTATACTGATCATTCCTCCTTAGAATACTTACTTTACTGCTCTAAATCTGGACTATTTGCAGTAGAAAGGACCCTTCAAGGATAATAATCTAAGGACATTTCTAACTTTCGTAAAAATGAACGGATCTTAACAAACTATAGCTCATTGTTTCCAGCTTCAACAGGCGGTTTCATTTCATATACTATATGTTCAATTCGAACAAAATTGAAGAATTCCATTAACCTAAGTTCTTCAAGCTTATTCCTAGATACCGAAAAAACACCAATTTTTTGTGTTAAAATGCGTCTATCTTGGAAATTCTTGATGGCAGAAAGTAGCATTTGGACTCAAATTTGGACGCCGTACCTCTGAGCACTCACGAATACTATGGAGAATCATTTACATTTTTTATTGAAAATATGGAAAAATGGTAAAAATACACAACTAAAAGCTTTAAAAACGTGTTTTGAAAAGTTAAAATTTAAAAAATTTTCCGGGCGAGGGCCTTCGAACCCCCTTCCCCACCTACTTTCCCCCTCCGTACCGGAACCTTTAATTTTGAAAATTAATTACTGACACTAATAATTAGGTAATTAATTTCTTCAAAATTCGCATTAGGATGTTGCTTTCAATTCAATTTTCATCATTGAAGTACCGAGCCTCGCCAGGAAGAGTGCAGGTGTAATGGGTTCAATATAATAAGTTTTACGTTTTATTAAAATTACGCCTATTTAAAATATATATTATGATAAATATCATATTTTTCATTTCCTCAAAATTTATAAATACGGTATGACAAATTTTTGAATTCAGCTTCATACTTTTGATTAATATTTTCAATGTTAAAGTTAGAATTATCTATATGTTGATTTAAATTAGATTGTGTACCTCTCCGGGAGCGGGTGCGGGCGTGGTGGGCACCTCGCAGTCCTCGGTGGGCGGCACTACGCAACGCAGTGAGCGACGGTCGAACACCAGCATGGCGGGGCAACGTTGCAGGCGCGGGTAGCCACCCTGGCACTGCCAGTACCTGTTGCACGACTTGCCCAGAGGCACGTTTCCATTGGCGTCGTCATTGCACAGAGCTGCAACACATAGACAAACATTGTTGACAATGGGCTTGTGAAGCTCGAACCTATTCCACGTTAGTAAAGAAACCCTCAATGGGTGCTTAGTGATCGTGATCGATAAGTGAAGTGTGGAATGCTCTTGGATAGGTGATCAGCATTTTAAAACAAATACATATAAGTGAGGAGGAATCTATCCAACCCTGGAATGGTATCTATTCGTATTTTTCCTGCACCAAAAAAGTATTTTTGTTCTACAAGAATAAATAGTGATCCGATTGCGACCAGCAGTCGTGCCATCTATATCGCAAGCGGTTTTTGAAGTTATTGCACTAGTCACAGTAGCGAATTGACAATTACTCATCGGGTTATGAGCATTGATGCAGATATTTTACGAATAGATACCAGTAGTGTTTTTTTACTAGTTTTTATTTTTTTAACATATGTACACTAATGTTTAGTACATGATTCGACTTATATTTAGTGTATAGTGTCTCCTGAGGATTATTTTGGATTGGAAAATTGCACTCAGTAACTTTGAAATTGATAGAATTTTGAACGAAAGTGGAAGTGACACATCTAAAGCAGATAATGTAGTGGTAGATAGAGGATAGAGGAGACTTGAAATCTCTGCAGTTATGAGAACTATATAAACATATTATATTTTTTTCTCAAAAATACATTTATTTCTATATCAATTGGACATAGAATCCACAATGAAAAACTTTTTATTGTTCTATATTTTAATTTTTTTACTTTTCAGTGGGTTTTAAATTACATGACATAAGATTTGATTTTTTTCTGTGGCTTAAAAACGCTTTTCAATTATCATTCTCTTAATAATAGCTTGTCAACATGTATCTGAAATGATATCATGGGTGAATAGAGTTTCTTGAGTGCATAAACATTGTTTTTTAAATAATGAATCAGCAATCGTGAAAAATACGAATAGATACCATTAAAGTTTCTCCAAGATAGTAAAGTCTACTAATAAAAGCCAAAGGTATATTTTATTTTTTAGTGACGAAAAATGATCTTCTTACTTGAAAATACATGACTGCTTCCCGTTAAATTTTCAAAAGTGGAAAATTACACATAGCAGCTTGTCGTGGATCAAGAAACCATTATCAATGAAGAATTAATTGATTGAAAGAAAATTAATTAATTGAACTTAGTTACTACTTACTAGAATCTTTAGATGTTACGGTACATTTTTTGTAATGATGTGTATGCGCTGCCGTTCTAATTTTTGTAATAGCATAAACCTATCCATCTCTGTATGATAAAATATTTGTATAATTAGAATGTCCGTGAATACTTGTGTTAGTCAAATTCATGACGATGAATGACAGGATTTTTTTTTTAATATTGCTGCATTTTTATGTTGATAAGAATAAAATAAATCATAATGATGTCATTTAACTATATTCTATTTAGGTAAATACTTGATAAATAATTTGATAGCTACCTACAAATCAAGGTGTAGGATCTACCAAAGCTAGATACAATAATACTCTTTCCAATGTATTGTAATATGTACCGTAGGCCTACCTAACAATTTCATTTTCGATTAAATTGAAGTTCCCACATTGCTTTGGTTTACATTAGATAAAGTTCAGATCGTGAAAAGTGATTAAATGTTGCTAGAATAAGTAGGCCTACTGTACTTAATTTAGTTACAAAAAATTTTAATTGCTAATGAATGGAGCAATCAAATTTAATCAGGTTAATGAGGAGATTAATTAAGTTATATGGTACGAAAATACAATCAAATAGATAGAACAATAATCTTTCGGCTTCATCCACAATGGCTAGTAGCATATTTCCCTAAAAATACACATATTTGATGATAAATAATGATTTAGCATCAACTACTTCAACTTGATGAAACACAACCATCATTGAAATACCTAATCGAATTATTATGTTCATCTCTTGCCTCATTATGAGTAGTCTCACTGTTGTCTATAATAAAGACTGACCAATAAAATCGATTGTAGCTTGAATCAAAAAATATTTATTAAGAAAAAAATACACATGACAAAAAATTTGACACTTGTCATTATCACTGTGTCACAAATGACACTTGACACTTGTCACTGGAATACCTCTACAAGACTGACTATTGATTGCCTATGTGTAGGGGTGGAAAATACAATAATATTATCATCGACTATGTAGTTTGTGAATTGATTATTTCACTGGATACAGAAATTGAAAATTTGAGATTTGAGAAAAATTGGAAATTAGATATTGAATAATCTGAATTTTGGATACTATTTCAAAAAGATACATGACAATTATGATTTGAGAAAAATCACATTTCCATCTTGAATAACAAAATGATCGGATACTCACGATGTTTCTGGCATCCGTCAACATTCTCTGGCCAATCGCAGGAGTGTGTGTTCTCATTGTAGAGCAGACCTCCGATGCAGAGCTGTTCGGTGGCTGTTCCGTTCCAGCAGGTCCAGTACCTGGTGCAGGATGTCTCATGGCCAAAGATGCCATACAGCCAGTCACAATGTTCACGGCCAATGGGACCATCTGCAATAAAACAAGCAAATAGAATGCTAAACAGAATCAAATGAGTAATTCGTTATTCTAGTACCTAACATTAGAACCAATCAATGAAAAATTGAACTTTCATCAATTAAAAATTAAATACAAACTAATAGAAATGAACAAGTACCTACCTAAATGCCCTATATCAGTTTCAAGGAAATAATGATATTAAAAATAAATTATTCAGTTAATGTAATGAGTTGGTCAGTTTTAAAAAATGAATCAGATTGAGATGCTGATTGCTAGTACGGTACCTATAAATTACTGTTTGCAAGAAGTAATTTATTAGCATAATTATTTTTCATATACAGAAAGGATGCTATAGAACTTGATAGGATAAAACTAATAATAGAAAGAACAAAAAATTGATGTGGTTTCTCTCAATAGAATTTCTCTTATGTAAAGCCGCTCGGCCAGGCTCCGGGTTCGATTCCAGGTCTGGGAACAGTTTATTAACAGTTTCATTCAACGGATTTTTTTTCTATTAAATGCGACCATATTTTGATCCACCTATTGGTTGATTTATCTTTGGTTTTAAACTGGTATTAGTAATACGGGCTTTCTAATTATAAATACAGATACACTGAGAGAAAATCATTATAAGTAGGCCTATGATTTTTCAAGTAGGCTACTGTTTTTTATTTTCATTACATTATTTTTCAAATAAAATAAGTGAATGAATTAGTACTGACTGGCTTGCGTCTTGTCTTCGCAGTAGTTGGCTCTCCAAGGGTAGTCGCATCCCTCGGTGACTCCGCGGTTCTTTCCGGCGTAGACCAGACCGTTGGGACAGTCGTAGAGTTCGGGCTGGCCGTTGACGCACTCCCAGTACCTGTCGCAGTAAGAAGCATCAGCCACCACTCGACTCTTCACCTTGCATGGGTCCTCTTGCACATTTTTCTGGCCCTGTTGTCCACTAACTGTAACAACAGAAAATCAACAATGAATTCAATCGTCTGAGAAAATAGCACATTAAAAAATAAGCCAGCAGTTGTAGCTAATTGCAGGATAAAAATAAGTGAACTAGAAAAAGTAATACTTAGAATAGTAGAGATTTATTAAATATACTTTACATAATATAAGCAATTTAGGAATATATACTATAGTATATGAATATAAGTATATCCATTGTCTGTGATAAGATGAATGAGAATGATTTTATCCCTCCAATTCTATCGGAAGCGTAGCCTACTATCAATCGTCATGTATCTCTCTTACATTTGGACCACTTTTGGATAAATTAGAAAAAGGACAGTATTAGGATGTAGCCTGTTTTGTTCAGTGCATTATGTAAGCATATATTTTGTAAATTGATGAATAATAAAGAGAAAAATACATTTATGTTCACATTGATACCACTTGTATTTGAAAATCTTTCAAATTCCAGTTTGTTCATTGAATTACTAAATTAGAAGTTGTTATGATTTGTGAATTTTTCTCATGGATTATTCTCGGACCAGAAATGTGAAGTGCGTGACATTTACATTACTTTTTAGACGCTAAAATTGGAAAGAGAAATAGGTACAGCGGCTAATTCTAGTTTTCACTTTCAAATTGTGAAAAAATTGAAGTGGTTTTGACATTTATTAATTTTTTCTTTTTATAACAACATAATCAGTGCGTTTAAGTACAGTGTACAAATAAGTACATACTGTACTTTAATCTGTATTGATATCTTCCAGACTTTTACATCATTAGAGATTGTAGGCCTAAAGGATTATTGTAGACAAATATAAATTAAAATTGTATGAATACAATATTCGAACCAGTAGGTTTCATAAAATGATTTATTCAATCATCTCAAAAAAATTATGATAAAAACTGGGTCTTAATACTGGATTGTAACTTTTCGCTCAAGGAATGAAGATACTTCATTGTTGTTTGATATAAATATAGGAACCTAATCTGTAATATAGGAACAAAGCGTATGCATTTCTTTGATATTTCCTCCCCGGTTCTCGTCTCTAATAAAAAGCTGGAACTCATTCAAGACTTGTATTCCGGTTATGCGCTGGAGAAGGTGTAACCATAAGAAGTTTAACCACTTTGTTGAACAAACTGGTTTCGTTATATAAGAAAAACTCGTTTCACTGTGTACTTATTTGAAAAGCTTATTCATATAGGCGCGTTGCAAATTTCAAACTACAAATACCATCGTGCTTCCTTCTGCATTCTTGAAAAGTTTCATCTTCATTATTTGAAAGTGTTACACAATTTATGCCATCTAGCCCATTCATTCTACATCTCTATAGAACCAAGTAGAACATCATTCTTGATTTAAATCATTTTTGAACAAAAATTTAATAATGAAGATGTTGAAGCATTATGAACACTCCATTGTATGTGGGTGGAGTAATTCTACTAAAAACCTTATGATTTGATTTTTAGAGTATCGAACACTCAAAATTACACAATGAGTTTGCTTTGAAAACTTGAATACATTTTCTGTTGAATCTATATAGTACCTTCTATAATATACTACAATCTACGATAATACTTAAACATTGCATGTCGATGACTTACAGGCTTATCAGAACCATGACTATTGAATTTGATTGATTTTGATACCAATCAGTTACCATACTGATACTGATAACTTACTGATAATGGTACAGTTACTGAAATCAATAACGTTTTTCTGTCCAATCATTTGAAAATAGTAATTTCCAAATAGAACAGCTCCACAATAGTACACTAGAAAGTCAAACTGATTTTCATGCTCTTTAGAAGGGCAATGTTAAATTTTTAACTTGAAAATAAAATTAGTAAGCAAGTGGACGCTCAATAATCAGGGCCGGATTTAGGATCTGTGGGCCCCTAGGCTCAGCTTGTGGTGAGGGCCCCTACGGTGGGGGGGGTGTATCCTCCCAGCTAAGCGGGGCCCTCCCGGGAAATTTTGTAAAATTTTACTACAAAATCGCGGTTTAGAAGGCCTTTTTATGGTCTATTAAATGAGGAAATCCCTATTTTTTTGAGCATTAAATATGTTTAATGATAGCCTATAATAGCCTATAGTTCACGATGGCTTGAGACGAGATAAACAAAAGCTCTGCATGTGTGTGTGTGTTCGACTGGAATGGCTTTGCTCTAGCCACGACATAAAAAAGTCACAGCAATGCCGAAATCCCGAATTTCGTTGTAGGCAATTCAGAATAAGTATCTCTAAGTAACCTTTTTTATAGGTATACATTGGAAAATTGACTGTTTCGGTTGTCTCTCGACTTCATGAACCTTAAATGAACAAACAATTATGGTAAAATTTTTTGTCTCAATGCTTTGGTTACAGTCCCGACAACGAAATTCGTGATTTTGGCATTGCTGTGACTTTTTCATGTCGTGGCTGAAAGAAAGCCACTCCAGTCGAACACACACACACACACATGCAGAGCTTTTGTTTATCTCGTCTCAAGTCATCGTGAATGGACTATAGGACCAATTCGATACTAAGTTTAAGGTTAAAAAAATACAAATTCAAGAAAGATTCATGATGAGTTATTAAGAACTCGTTCACTTCGAGATTTTTGGACGAAATTTGAAATATTATACAACTCATTCTTTCATGTTGCAGTCTTCACTAGCAAATCTTCACTTGTACTTTATTGCTTACTTTGCAAAATTGATCCCGATGGAACCACTGTTTCGATTTTCAAGCTTTTAAACTAAGTACATTAAATTAATTTAAGTTCCATTAAGTTAAATTTCCGTTGAAGTTTCCATTAAAGTTCCAAAAGTGCAACGTTCCATTAAATAAATAAGTGCCAAACTGCCAATTTTGGTAGTGTGAACTGTCAAAGCATAACTTATTACAATAATTATCAATTATTCACTATCAGAACAGCTAAGCAATATCTCTAATTTCATACTTCTTGCCACGGTCATCAACAAAAGTAGCTATCAATGATGGTGGACTGAAGAAGGACTCCTCCCGTCAGGAGAGAAAAATTTTCCAGAAAAAGTACTCTAAAACTATATTTTTTAAGAGTTTTAAACCTCTTTATTAGTTTCATTATTTGTAAACATACTGTATTAAATCTCATTTATCAAGTACGCTGTATGATATGTGATTGTTTATGATATTGTAAGCTTAAATCGTAATTTTTAACAAATAAATTCATCTGAATTCAATTCTTTAATCAGGCAGGTGAACAGCTAATCGCAGTTCTATCATTAAAGACAGTAATTTTGTTGAAGAGGGGTTTACATAGGTTCAACTTGAATTATTACTTAATTATTTAACATAGACATTAGATCCAACAGATACAGATTATGTAAGACAGGTTGTGTGGCCATTTATTGATATCAGTTTGCTAGAATGCAGGTTACCAAGTTCTAAAAAATGAAAAAATAATTTTTTATTCCAATATTTTTGTGGTGCGGGCCCCTAGGCGCGCGCCCAGTTGGCCTACCCTTAAATCCGATACTGTCAATAATTATTATCTTTACTTGAGAGTTGAAACCGGGAGAACTCCTACCCATTCCATAATATTCATTTGTATCAATTTCATTGTTACCATTCATTTCGTGTGCGGAAATAATAATTGTAATAATAATATATTTTCAATTTATGAGCTTTCCAATTCCAAAAATCCTACTTCTGAGGTAGTTAGTATAGGCATAGGAATAGAATTTCTACAATTTTTCTGTAATATAATGTGAATTGATTTCATTTTGATGTTTGTAAGTGTAATAGAGTTTTCAAAGGGATCGTTAATTTCAATAATCCTGTCTACAGTTTTAATATTCTTCTCATCTATTATACATAAGCATGTAGTAGAATACAAATTGGTTCCATCATAATTTCCTAAAGAAAAATGGTAAATAACCTATGAAATTTTCTTGAGATCTTGACTAATGTAACTTTGACTGAATCATCGATGTTGCAACAAGAGAATTACCGTATAGCTCCAATTAATACACTTAGTATCATTTGATATTTCTAATATAATTATACATAATATATTTCTAATATCTCTCGTATTTGTGAAAAAAACATTCAAAAATATTTAAATATAAAAAAGAAGGCACAAAGTAGTGTCGTGAAGTACGAATTGATCAATAATAAGAGATAGAACTTAAAAAACTAGAAACCTAATTTGAGAACAGTTTTTTCTATCTATTTCAAGAATCATCCATCACCCAATAATATAAAAAATAGTGAGAATTAGACAGGCTCAACACGTACTTTTTTAACATGAGCAGGAATTTGGCACTTAATAACTGACCTTTCCACAATATTTCTAATGATATACTGGCTGACTTGTGGCGGCTTCTGGAAAAGTTCAGGGTTCAGGGGGTCACCACCTCTAGTGACGTAACACATGAATACATTGATCATTACACTAGAAATGTATCCGCACTTCAAATTTCCAGTTTTTCACGCACGAGAAACATTTTCGCGGTGCGTTCTGCTGTTATTCTTTCTTTAAATGTCGAAGTCGGACAATTATATGGTTATTAGGCTATCATGAAGTTGAGTGAATTGGTGAGCTGAGAAAATATTATTCACGATTAAAATAAAGAAAGCGGGTGTGGCTGTTTCGGCGAAGTCATGCGCTGCGCGCTAAAGTCAGCTTCGCTTCTTTTTTGAAAGAGAGAGTGCTTGCTGTTCTGTTCTCCTAAGCAGTACAGTACTCTATGTTGTATTCGCCTTGTCGTTTGTTGCGTAAGAACACAACGGGATCAAGAAGCACAGATTATAACGAATTGGCGAGGTGCAGTTGGAAGAATGACTTGAGGATTGTAGTTGTATTCAAATTCGCCATAAACCAAGCGCACACCAGTCAAACTTGCAATAATAAAGTTTGAAAGACAAGGGGTAATTGAGTACATGACTGGCTGTATCAGTCCAGGTATATGTCAGTAAGTTATAAGTTATAGGCCTATCATGCTCCAGGTGGCTGTCTAAGCCGAGAAGACATTCTAGCGAAATGGGAAAATGACTCCAGCTTGGTCAATATTGGTTCAAAAATTATAAATTTGGTCTCAAACTGTAGAAAACATTCTGCTCTACAAATCGATATTTGTAATTCTTAAACCAATATTGACCAAGCTGGAATCATTTTCCATCTTGCCAGAATGTCTTCTTTGTTTTGACAGACTAGGCCTATATTACAGGCTACTGTATGAATTCTTTATTTGGAAAAAATCAATACAATAATTTTAAATCAACAGTACTGTAATAACAACTTCAATAATTAAGTACATGGCTGGTTGATAGTTTCATATTCCATTTTATTTATTTATTTTATCACAATTAAAATATCAATAAGCTGAAATTCAAGGCCTGTCATACAGGACCTGTATATAGGACCACTGGTCCTGTATAAATTTTTTATTTGGAAATAAGGGAAATTAAATACTATTCATACAGTAATTTTGTAGATATGAAAAAGAGGATAAATTAATGGAAAGTAGAGTAGAGTGGAGAAGCTTGATCAGATAAAAATTTAAGTAGGGGAAAAATGATTATAAGCTATTGAGGGTTTTTTCAAATACAAACTAGCATTTTTTCAAAGTAAAAAGTGAACTGACAAGAGATGATGATGGTGATGAAGTTGGAGAGGATAAACTTGTTTTTTATATTGCTATTATACATTTGAATAATTCCAAAAGATCATCAATAGTTTCAATGTCAGTGCTGAGGATTAGTCTCAATCGATTTTACCGTTACCTGTATTGCAAAATGTTAAGAACGTGACATGATGGGACCGTTTAAACAACTGTTATAGATAAAGCTCCTCTCAATTATCATTATTATTGATATTATCAATCTCTGCACTAAAAGAAACCTGTTATCTTAATAAAAAATGACCTTCTCTCTTTCTAGGAATCACTCACAAAGAGATAATTACTGCATGAGATTAGAATTCTTATTGATATTTTTTGAGACCATGAAATAATGTATATAATTTGAGACTGATTGTAGGCCTACTCTGTTATCTGTTATTCTAAGTATGATGATGACTAATAGGCCTACATGACGAAACGATTGTCTCATGACAAATAATATTATTAGAGCTGACCCATAATAATTATTTCTCGGAATCTACAAATCAAAATCTATCATAATCGATCAAAAAATCTACGACATACCATAAAAAAGGTTATACCCTTATTTCGTATTTGTCACTCATACTACTCCAGTTCTGATGAGCCTTCCAAAATTCTTGTTTTGGAACGTCAGCTGATAGTTCCTTGACTGACTGAGAGGTAGCGCTTGCTCCATGAGATTCAAAGGAGTACGAATAGAACAGTTTTTATTCTGAGTACGTGTGCGCGATTTCGATGTGACAGGAGAAGAAGAATAAGACGAAGGAGAAGGAAAATAATAAGATGAAGGAAGAAAAATAAAGATAGAAAGAAAATAAAGAGGAAAAGGACTAGAAAAAGAAGATTAAAAAATATAGGCTATACAGATTCCTAAACATAAAACACTCTTAAATATATCCTATGAAATTCAATTCAAACTCTCAAATTTGACTTTATTTTTCTCGAGAGATGGAATCGTCGCTTCTCAGGCCCCCATATTATTTGTAGAATATTCTACAAGTAATTTTGATATCTTGAACAATAAACTATACATTTATAATCGTTCAACTACATGAACTTGAATGGACGTTTTGAATGGCCTGCATTTTCCTTTTATAATAAATAATTATTTAATCTTCAATTGCCATTCCGTATAGGAATAAGTTTGAAATAGGCCTATCATAGATAATTCTATTCACTTTATTTGAAGAATTAATACTCAACTCTTCATCACAACATTATTTCAAGTCATATGAATTTGCAACTATGACGCACATATAAGACTGCAATTTATCTACTCAACATTTCGACTACAGTTCGACAATCAGAATACCGGATTGATTATCTAATTAATTGAATCTGTCCGTGCTTCCGGCGACCCTCTGTACTAAAATAATTGAAAGGCGGCAGGATGAGATCAAAGGACGCCAAACGCGAACAAAAGCGGCGATAGAGCCGCGACGGCGTTGTTATTATTATCTAGAATGTGGGATCTGCTAAAGAAATAGGTAGCGCCATTGTTGGTCGGGCTGGTAGCATTAGGGCCAAGGGTATTAATGCTTGCTTGTCTTCTATATACTCGGCTGCAGGAGTCGTACTTGAAGGAGTCGATAACCTCTACTTGAGAGTAATAAGTATAGAGAGAATAAGTATAAGTCTATATTCAACTGCAAGTTGTTAAACGACGTATTTCTTATATCAATAATTATGGCGGTTTGGATTATTAGACTAAATAAAGACAAAAAAATTTGACTGTGTCATCGATGTTGCAAAATCGTTCCATATAAGGTAATAAAACGGCAGACAGTGACAGTGTGATATGTTTCGTTAAATAAATAATACAATCTATTAGACCAAGTAAATTACACTTTCCCTTTATCAATAATAATTTTATATTGGATTTACAGCAAATCAACTGAAATAATCAATTTAAATATTATTTTTCAAAACATAATACCGAATTTAGGCTGCTGTGTCGTAAAAATAATGTTTGAAAGGAACGATTGAAAGGTTTGATATTCAACAGGGAGAAAAAATAAAATAATTGAATTGATTTAATCATTTCACAGGATGTGAACTAGATGATCGAAGGTTTATTATATTAATATTCATTGCAGACTACAGAACACTTATTTAATTATTGATAGCACATATTATGTATTTCGGTAGTCTTCAATAATATTCTCACTACAGCATTCAAAAACTGGATCTCAAATTGCATTGCAATCAAAATAATGTTATGATTTTCTTAGATTCTTTAACGATTTCCTGCTATAAGCTATTTATTAAATATTTAATAGAAGGCTAATGATATTAGGACAAATGTCTCAACTTATTCTTGCTCTATAGACTATAAAGTACATGAAGTGTTTTATTATTAAGCTCAAATTAACTTGGAACATTAGAAGTGGAACATGGTTATCTATCATTAAAACATGGAAAGTTGAAAACTATTTTCAAAGCATCTACATTATTAATATAGAAGAGCTGCAGCACCTTCACTTCAAAAGTAGTAAAATTATAACAAAATAGACAGCGAAAGTTCCATGAATAATTGGGTGAAGAAGGAATTTGCACAAAAAGTAAGAAGTTTTTATAGCCGAAAGCCGACCATCCTCAAGAACTGTGTTTCAAGGTCAGGAAAAGGAAAGAGTATCAACCTATTGTACTTTGCACAAAAAAACGAGAACACCAATAACCTTCATAAACCAAGAGAGAGGAAAAGCCACTGCTGAGACATGAACTTTTGTGCAGATTCTGTATCCTTCAACAAAATGATATCTATCGACTGCTTCATTAAGCATTGGACTTTTCAATATAAACAGATTATACTTTCACATGGAGAGGGAAATGAAAAATTATAATTCTCAAAGTATTCATAATTTTTCTATGATAAGAATTTTTGATGATTCCATCGAATTGATTCAAATTAACTCCCATCTATTTTTGAAACTTAGAGCCTGTTATACGTTAGAACCTATTATTACGTTTTTCTAGATCTATAGGCTACTGCTGTATAATATATTATAGTTATAAAGGCTCACTACTCTATAGTGATCCAACTCTGACGCATAGGATAGGGCTATTAATTTATTTTTCAAATGTAGTTTTCTTCATAGTCGATACCAAATTAAGATATTTACTTTTTGTATCTACTCTCTTAAACTTAAAAAAATATATCAGGCCCACTGTATTCAATTCAAATGGTAATTTCTAGCAACTAAATCTGTCATTGCATGAAATTAATATTATTAATTAATTAATATTTTATCATAAGACTATCATAAATAGTCAGGAGCACAATTTATAGAATTAAATAAATTAATCCTGTTTATTATAGAATTTAAATGAAGTGTAATACGGTATAACACAATATAATTTTTTTTCAAGGTTTCTACTATCGTATGATTTCAGGTTTGACGCCTAGTAAGATCGGACAATTATTCTTATACATTTTATAATTATTATTCACTAGTAAATGACTCGTCCCCAAACATTAACAGCAAGAATAAATAGCGAATTTCTCAATGACAATTAACAAACTATAGATAGAGAGGTACAGATAAAATTATTCATAGCAGCTAATTGGTGCATTGCCTCAACGTTTCATCTAAATTGTTTTCCCACGATTTCCCCCACACCGTTCTCTTTCTTTTCCTTTTTTTCAACTGAGAAAAAACCAAAGATTATCAACTAGCAGATAATAATCAACTCACGCTCAGCCTCCCCTTAAGGATTTGCAAACTGAGGATTGTTGTGAAACCATTGCGGACTTTGTTTTTGCACTCTCCAGCCCAAGCAAAGAAGACATTCTGACAATATGGGAAAATGATTCCAGCTCGGTTAATATTATTTCAAAAATTATGAATTCTAATCTACAGTTTGAGACCCAATTTATAATTTTTGAATCAATATTGACCGAGCTGAAGTCATTTTCCATGCTTGCCAGAATGTCTTCTTTGCTTGGACACACTATACCAACACCATGTTAGTGGCATGGGAGTTGGGAACCAAGCAGCTATGAATGCAAGAGCAGAGCCTCACAAGCAAATGCTGTTAGCTGATTGGTTGGCATACGGCCATAAGCAAAGCACTGGTTTCTTTGTTCTCCAGGCACTTTTTTGCTCTTCAATTTTTTTTCAACCTTTCTACCTTCAATGAAAAGTTACATGTTCTGGATGTATGACAAGGCATGTGTAATAATTATTGTGTATGTTTGAGGGTACATTTCACATTCAGTTAATTAATTTAGTTATTTAATCATGAATAAGTATCAAGAAGGCTCAGAGACAGATTTATTCATCAATTAATTATTAATTAAGTAAGGGTGTGATGAAAAGTTAATTATATTTCAATTAGTAAATTCATTGATCAGTATTTTTGATACCGCAATACTAATCCTATTTAGATAGGAGCATGATTTATCTATTTATTCATTGCACCAGTGAAGGAGAGAGAGGAGGAGGAGGAGGAAAATATTATCTGTCATTGAGAGGGAGGGGGAAGATTTTGAGTATGAGAGGAATGGGGAGGAAAAACTGGGAGACTACAACAGGGGTTAATAGAGTCGGATATTCTATGCGACGAAGGATCTTCTAGTGAGCTTAGAAGACGTAATTATAATCATAATCATATAATAATTATTTTATAATTTCCAATTGAGAGTACAACAGGATTTATCCTAAAAATGTTCCTCTTCGACTTCATACAAACAGTCCAAAAGTAAGTTATGTTATGAAATTTTACTCAATCATTGATTTCCAATCACAAAATATTGACTGAATATCTATTGACAATTGTGATTCATATTGCAGCCTCAAATGACTCCAAATCCAAACTCAGAAGGTGGTCAATAGATTAATTAATTTATTCGTCACTCTTCTTGAGAGTACCTAGTCTATTATTGAAGGAGTTCTTGAGAGCCGCAACTATTTTTGGAGCAGAATTTTTCCAACATATCAAAGCCTATTACAGGAGAACACATCCTGCCACAGACACAAAACGCGCTCTTTGCAGTTCTGCATAACAGTCCACGATGCACCCAACATAGATAAGCCACACGACACGCGATGTGTGGACGCAAATAACGACGATCACGAGTGTTTGTACGCTTGCGGGCGTTTTTGTCTGCGTGCAGCGTTCAAATTTTAAACTGTATTTAGAATAATGTGTTCTTTCATATATAGTCCGTAGTGAAGCATGTACGTATAGCGAGCCTGTAGCTTATATAGTTGTGTGCATGCAGCATCCCAGACTTACTGGCCAGTCCTGTTTTATTTACACTTTCACTCTCGTACTCAGCTTGTGGGCTGCTGCTGCGTTACCAGAGAAAGTGCGCTCGACCTTTAGATCAGACTCAGACTGAGTGACGGTGGTTCAGACAGTAGACACCTTTACTTATATTTCTATATTTATGCTATATTATACAGAGTGTTCCAGGAGGAATGTGCAATACTTCTCAGGCTGATTCCTTACACCAAGTAGACAAAAAAGTTCCATGGGACCAACCCCCAAAAACGCTTTGTTACTGAGATAACAATGGCGGGAAATTGAGATTTTTAAAAATATATTAATTTTTGTAATTTTTAGAGGCTCTAGTAAGGTTCTAAAATAAGCAATTCCTATGTAAAATTAGCTGAGGAATTCAATGAAACCAGTTCCGAGTTTCTAAATTAAACGGTTATTGAGATAATTGGAAAAATATGCTAGAAAACCCCATTTTTCAACAATAAGGGTTATAACTGAATAAGGAATCATAAATTCCTTATAACAATGGCGGAAAATTGAGATTTTTCAAAAATAATTTATTTTTCTAATTTTTTAGAGGCTGTACTGAGGTTAAGAGAGGTGTTTCAGGAGGAATGTGCAATACTTCTCAGGCTGATACCTTACACCAAGTAGACAAAAAAGTTCCATAGGACCAACCCCCAAAAACGCTTTGTTACTGAGATAACAATGGCGGAAAATTGAGATTTTAAAGAATAGAGACTGTGAGGCTGTGAAGACTGGCTTATGGTTGAGAGGATCGACGTGCTAACCAAACGTTACCTCTATCCTGGTTGATGATTATTCGCCTGCTGTATTTTCTGTCTGGGCTGTGAGGGCATTCTGGGTGGGGGTTGGCTTCGGCTCGGTCTTTGGGTTCTTTTGAGAATTTATGGCTTTTGGGCCGGTATTGGCCGGGCTGGAGTCGTTTTCCCGTCTGGCCGGAGTGTCTTCTTTGCTTGGATGGACTCTATAATTTAGTGAATATGGAACTGGCAACCAGCTGGTAGGCCTAGGTCCTTCATAGGGCTGTTGCGCCATTGACAAACAAACAAACTGAGGATCTAAAATGAGCAATTCCTATGTAAAATTAGCTGAGGAATTCAATGAAACCAATTACAAGTTTGTAGCTTCAACGGTTATTGAGATAATTGGATAAATATGCTAGAAAACGCCATTTTTCAACAATAAGGGTTATAACTGGATAAGGAATAATAAAATTGTATTTTTTATTAATGGAAGTTGAAGAGAATCGGATTCTAAAGAAGATGTTAGATGGCGGCGATTGTGTAAATCTTACCCAAATTTCAGAAATGGCGATCAAAAATCGCAAAATTGACAAAACAGCCCAAGTGATGAATCTGTGTTTAGTAGCAATTTAACGATTTTTGATCGCTATTTCTGAGATTTGGATAAGATTTATAGAATCGCCGCCATTTAACTTTTTCTTTAGAATCCGACTCTCTTCAACTTTCATTAATAAAAAATACAATTTTATGATTCCTTATCCAGTTATAACCCTTATTGTTGAAAAATGCCGTTTTCTAGCATATTTTTCCAATTATCTCAATAACCGTTGAAGTTACAAACTTGGAACTGGTTTAATTGAATTCCTCAGCTAATTTTACATAGGATTTGATGACTTTAGAACCTCACTAAAGCCTCTAAAAAATTAGAAAAATTAATATATTTTTAAAAATCTCAATTTTCCGCCAATGTTATCTCAGTAACAAAGCGTTTTCGGGGGTTGGTCCCATGGAACTTTTTGTCTACTTGGTGTAAGGAATCAGCATGAGAAGTATTGTACATTCCTCCTGAAACACTCTGTATATATAATATATTACAATATTTAAACTTCCTTTTTCTTAGGGCTACTTCATCAATATTTTCTGTTTAAAATAATAATCACATTAACCTTTATATTTTACAGTATAATCAGTATTTCACATTTGTAATCACAGTAAAATATTTATATTCGAGAACTATGGTACCTATATTCACCAGTTGCTATATACCTATTTAGAAATTTCAAAATAGATGAAAAATGATCTAATGAATTTCTAACATTATTTTGAACTCTTTCAATATAAATTTTCAGAATACAATAACTTTGGCCTAATTTAAAATAAACTTCCATGCTTTGACCGCATTGCTACGAAGTTACATGAAGGGTAGATGGAATGAAACATACAATATCCATAGTAAAGGGAATGATGTTCAAAACATAAATATACTCATGATTAACATTATAGAGACGGTCCGGTGTAATCAGACTGTATTATACACTCTCTGAAGACATGATCATCTACCATCCACTCTTAAATCTATAATATGCAACAATCCAGCTCCAGAGTGCCACGATATTAAATTTTAACAAAATATAATATTAAATTTGCTTCCAATTCTAGTTTCCAGTTTAAAAAAGAAGAACGCACAGGAAATATTTGGGGTAAATTACTGTAACAAGCCTATCCAGGTCAGGTGGCTATTTTCTTGTTTGTCAACCAGAATAATTCGACTGTCAATTGGAAAGAGATGGGATGAAGAGAATTAGATTCGCTGTCAACGGCCGGTCCAATCGTGAGAACAAAAGTGAAAGTGAATTGCAAGCTCACAAGAGAAGGTTAAAGAAGAGGCAAAACATTATTATTACATAGCACTATTTTGTCAAATAATTTGTCATCGCTAATTAATTGAGATAATGCAAGGATGAGTACCAGGAACTAGGTACCTAGAACTTGCTTGACAATAAAGGTGATGAATATAGTAATCATCACTAGATAGCCTACTTTATATTTCCTTCATGGTTCAGAGAAGTGAATCACCTTTCTCAAGCAGATATAGGGTGCCAGTTTCTCCTATATTAGATGAGAGAGTCTTATCATAAAGAAATAAATGTACCGGAAATGTGTCCAATAGAATGTTATTGAAAATTGTAAACTGGAGGGGTATCTCTACTCTCTATCATAATAATAATTTTTAATTGTAACTAACATACAACTAACATTTTTTGCTTTACATTCTACAGTAAAATGTCTTGAAATTATTATAACCTTGCTTTGGACTGTTGTAAAAATTGGTAGAGGAGCAGTTTTGGGCTTGCTGTTGCACTCACCTATGTATATAATAATTTAATACATGATGGAATATAGGTAAGAACAGAAATTAGTATACGCATACGCACATTAGAACAGAAAATTATTTTGTATTAATATAGGTACATGAAGAAACTAGGCTTCTGTAAAAAATATAAAAGTTTTCAATTATTCATAGTTTGACAGTATCTATGGATATTCTAACTTGCTGATTGGAAAACGTCCATTCATCTCAAGATTATACAATACCACATAGGTAGTAAAGTCGCTTGAAAATAAACCAGTTAAAAACCTTCACTGTTTATCTTTTTGGTCTCCTGCTCACTAAAACTTGTTCAAACAAACAAGAAAAATAAATGAATAAAATGGAATTCCGATAATTAATTATCAAAGGCAACCTGTTCCAAGACATGATGAACTTGTTGAATTAAACCAGTCAACATGATTCTTCACTGGAGGCGATGATTACATCAGTAATGGGGTCAATGGAGTGATAACTTTGTTCAATGAGGAATAATAAAATCGCTAGTTATAATAATTTATATGTGTTTCAACAAATGAACCCATAGTTTGTTTGGAGGTTGTTTGTGTTTTGAGACACCTATTAAATTGACTAAAAAATGTCGCAAAGGTCATAGTGTCTATGACCCCAGATTCTTTCTGAGACCTGCCTCGGTATACTCAGCACGATTGTCAACCAACTTTCTAAGTTCTAAGCATTCTCTTCCTTATTGAGTCTATTAATTTTATATTCGGTTCACGTGTGCAAGGTTACAAAACAAGCTTAAATATGTGCCTAAAGCTAATAACTGATCAGATATCTGCTTGCTTTAAACTATTAGAACCAATATAAATCTCATGACACAACGCTTTTATCTATTACAACTTATCGGGTTCATAATTATTTCATCACCACATAGTCTTAAACATTCAATACTTACAGTCAGAAAGTATATCAGTTGAAAAACTGATTTCTGAGTATTCATAAGAAGATAAATAATTCTTCGCTGGATAACTCTTCTGATTTGATTTTATTATCAAGACTGGAAATTATATTATTGTTGGAAAAATCAAAAGAGTTTGGTAGTATTATGCATTGGTCATGCACTGCGTGGTAAGACACACCTCACAGTTCTACACCAAGAGCTCTAAATATTTGGCCAAAGAGATCTTGCTTGAATAGCAATTTGAAATCACTAACATGAGCTATTCCTTCTCATGAGCCTAATAGCTAAGATAATAATTTTTTATTCCCTTAACATCACGTCTATAAGTTGAAAATTGTAAATAAATTCGACAGCTATAGGTACCGGTATCCTACTAGGTAGGCTAAGTAAAGTATAATTCTACTTTAATTTTATTAACGAGAGTGCATGTAAATATTTCTTTATGAATGGCAAAAACATCAAAAATTGCTCTATTAACACTGATTCTCTGATTCACTGATTCTAGTTCTCTTTATATTTATTCTTATACATTCTCAAACTATCGGTCAAGAACACTCCAGGGTATCTTATAAAGTATAAGGAAATTGATTGATGCATTATAAATAGTGTTCTGAAGCTATAATAACAATTTCTTAGTAGGTAAACGTTGCATATTCACACTTACAAATCAAACATTATTCATTAAGAAAGAATGTTAATGACTGGCGATTATTCAATATTTCTGCATATAGCTCTAGCTTTCACAAAAGCCGCCTTCATAAATGCCTCTCCAGTATTTTGAAATCACTGATTGTTCGCTGTAGCAATCATACAAGATAGACATCAATGTATGAACAATATTAGCAAGTTGTTTTGTGATATAAATATCTACTGTTCATTCTCAATCTTTGACTTGGATTTAATTGTGAAGCTTTATACAAAAATTCTTCAAATATAACAATTATTTTTCTAATACCGGTACCGGTAATCAAAATGTTCAATTCAATTTATTTTGTAAGAGAATTAACCATAATAATATATTTTGTAATATTTTATATTTGTGATAATATATATTTTGTAATAATCTATATAGTATAATATTCATTAATAATATTAGAAGTAAACATTACCTCATATAATTGAATACCATACCGGCCACTATGTTTTGATATACTCTCAGCAATTGAAAATTAATTAATTTAATTGATGATTGAATTAAAATTCATCAGGACCTTCATATCGACTAACGCGATACCTAATTTCACACTTCTCAAGCGCTAGATCTTTTAGCTAAATTAGTTTCAACTGCCATACACAACAACCTTCTTAAAAAAGTTAATTTTCAAATTTATCTAATAGGCATTGTAAGATAACAAACACACCATTTATATAGATATCTATTTAAAACATCATATTATTATGAAGGAACAAGATCAGCTCACATGAAATTCAAGAAATTGTAGGTAAAATTGAGATACAATTGACTCATTCGACGTCGCGTGTACAAGACATTAGAATAGTTCGCATAAGTTGATCATTGGAAACTGAAACTAAAGATGCCCAAGGCGCTCTACAAACTGTTTTGCCGTCATTTAACTACTCTCTGTCCAACTTTCTCTAGCCAGCGAATAGTTGTTGAGGATCAAGCAGAATGGTTATCAAGTATAGAGGGGATGCTGTGTTATAAGCATAATATTGATTATGATAATATATTACTAGAATAAATAGAATTGATTTAATGCTCTTTACTTGTTTAGTTACATTAAAAAATGATTAAAAAGTCGATACATGCTATGTTGAAATAAAAATTATTTAAAAAAGGTACTGTGATTTACATTTATTGGAAACTTTGATAAATACCCACAAGAACAAATAAATTTATAATATATTACTTATGAAACATAGAACTATCACCATATTTATTATTTTATTTATATAATCAACGTTTGGGAAGAGAGCGTTTTGAACTGTATTGTCTGTGTTTTTCACTAATAAGCTCATTGTAATCTATCGAATAAATAAATAATTGTACAAAATATTACTAAATAGAATATTACTAATAGGCCAACAGGCTTTCGCTCAAAACTGTCCTTCTTGAATTTTTCTTCATATAGCCTCACTATGTAGCTCTAATGTTCCTTACATTATATTTTATAGTTATAGATTATAAACGTATCTATATTCTGTCATTAGCAAAAGTTTTGAACAAAACCAGAAACAATGATGATGTAGGCCTATAATGTTTATAATTAATTAATTTTGTGAGGGTGATGCCCCACATCTTTTGTGAGGTAGGTATAGTTATAGCTAATTTCATATCCACCTAATTAATGGGTGTATCATTTAATGGAGTCCCAAAAGGATTAAAATCATGAAGTAGGTACCAGTCTGGATGATGATTTTCAAGATATCTATTTACTGATTTATCCAGGGAAGGAAGCTGGAACTCTCTTCATTTTCATGGGGAAGGGAGATGGAAAGAACTGATCAGCAGGTTCCTGCTAGGAATGATGGCCAGATTTTTCTAAAGAGAGCTTAATTCATTCAAAATATTCAGGTTCTAGGAACAATTTATCCCATTCAACAACACAAAGTTAAATTTTTCAATCTTTTGACAGTTACAAAACATTAGACCTGTTTCTGTGCGAATGCTGTTTGAATTTTTATGGATGGAATGCTTATTTTCACACATTCTAGACACATATGGAGCAAAATATATAGCTAGAATCCATTGGATTGTTCCTATACAAGTGCACACAAGGAAGTTGACAGTAAATAGGAAGTCCATACCTGAATCTCCAAAATCGAACTGTTTCCGTTCAAAGACTTATCAGGCTAGTGACACTTGGCCAATTACGGTGGGTTAGTGTATTGTCTGTCTAAGCAAAGAAGACCCTCTGGCAAGATGAGAAAATGACTCCAACTCGGTAAATATTGGTTCAAAAAATATTGATTTGGTCTCAAATTGTAGATCAGAATGTTTCCTACGATTGAGACCAGATCAATATTTTTTGAACCAATATTGACCAAGCTGGAGTCATTTTCTCATCTTACCAGAGGGTCTTCTTTGCTTTAACAAACTGAAATTCTGAGATGAACAACACATCCAAACCTGTAGCGTAGTCCGTCCAAGCAAAGAAGACATTCTGGCAAGTTGGGAAAATGACTCCAGCTTGTTCAATATTGGATCAAAAATTATAAATTTGGCCTAAAATTGTAGGAAACATTCTGCTCTACAATTGGAGACAAAATTTACAATATTTAAACCAATATTGACCGAGCTGGAGTCATTTCCCCACTATGTTCAGAATGCTTAGACAGACTAATACGTCAAGCGATGAAGAATGAGAGATAAATCACTGTGAAAAGAGTTATTATGAGTTACTGCCAATGTCGCAGTACATAGAAAGTGAAATGTAACAGAGAGAACAACTGAGAAAAGATGACAGATAATGGGTGGAGAAATTGGCCATGATAAAAGGAATATTGCAAGTGTACCAATAGCTTGTAGATGATAAATGAGGATACTAAAGGTTCTGCTGTAACAGGATAGAAAGTGTTCAAGTTATAACCATGCTGTAGGATTCTGAGATTGATGATACTGTTGTTGAAATCAATCAAAAGTGTAGTCATTTTATGGAATGTTATACATGGAACGTAGTCATTTTAAGGTGATTGCAATTGCACACCAAGGAAATAGATTAGGACCCAGGTAGAACCAGTTTCAAAAAATTGAGATTTTTCAAAAAGAGTAGAGTAGGCATACACCAAAAAAGTGTTATTCATTACATTCATCAATGCTGTTGACATTCAGATAAGAAGAATTTTAATCAAGCGCTCAAAATTTTTAATAGTGGAGAAAATTGTCAATATTGAATAATAATTTTAAAATTTTTATTCCATAGTTTAATTTCATTATCTTACAAAAAAGAATTCTCAATAGTCTGTCGACTCTTATCGATAGGATATTATAATTTATATCGGATGTAAGCCTAAAAGAACAATAATAACTATATATATTGAGATATTAATGGATTGATAAAAAATTTAACTTAAATAAATCAGGTTAAATAAATAATTCATTTCTAGGAAAATAGTGAAGGATAAAATAAAATTCAATTAGGTCTATCATAATAGACATAAAGTTAAAAGTTTATTTATTTGAATAAATAATAATAATAATAATAAGACAATATTTGATAGATATTTAATAGATTATGTAGGTTGCAATGACAAAAATTCCATGTTGCATACGGTGATATAGTTATGTGCTATGGGATGAAGACTGTAAGTATTATTCATGATAATAATGAGAAATCACCACTCCCACATCAATAGGTAATACATTCTACCAATTAGAACCCAAGATTGCTGCATTAGAGTGACCATGAACTTCAAGAACATTCACTTTTCATTGCAATAACAGCGAGATGTTTCACTGAATGCCACAAACAATGGCATTTTTATTATTTTAATACTTGGAAGATAACATAAAATCAATAATCATTTTCAGAAATTTTTGTCCTGGTGAAGGCAGAAGGTCTAGGTAAAACTTTATGTAAGTTGTAGAGCTATGTAATAATACAGTAGGTAAGTAGGACTACAATCAAGTTAATATCGCATACTTAAAGAGTATGTTGTGTCAATTCGATGGAACGAATAAATTTGTTGAATATACTTGTGAATTCTGAAAACAATCGAATAAAACAAAATGGTATGTTCATGTTATTAGAATAGGTATAATTATAGGATAGTGTATAAAGGTGCTGCTTGAGATGGTTATTTACTTTTGAATGTGACTTGATGAAGGTCTCTCAATTCTAAAACCCTTCTTTAGTTCCCCACTGGATTCATTTATCAGCATGAAAATCATATAAAGTGCAGTAAGTATACGTTAAGTATAGCTTAGCTCAAGTAAGTAGTAGTAAGCAGTAAGTATATAGCTTATTATGCTATTTAGTGAATGATTCATTCAGCTAAATAAAATCTATAATAATATAATGAATATTGGAAAGGTAACCACGAAACTTGATATACTGTACTTTCTCAGAACGAATTATTATAATTAATATTAGTTTGCTGCTTGAAGGTGAAAGTGAATTTTAATCAGTTCTGATTACAATACCACGTTATAAAGCACTCCTTGACCTTAGAACCGTTCCTCATTTTGGTGGAAACGCGTGACTAATAGTGCGTGATCCAGTTTCATATTCTAACCAAAACAGTTATTCAGAAATTATGCATCTCGGTTACGGTGAAAAAGCATTCTTCTGAAAGTTAATTTTCACTTTATTATTATCATTATGTATGGAAAAGGAAGAGATCTTCATTGGAAGTTGTAAAGAGAGGGAAATTAGATGAATAAATTATTTCGACTGCTAATTCATCTCCCAAAGTGAATGCTTTTCTCTTGGAGCAATCTTCTAAGTTATCGATAGACATGAAATTTGTTTGAGATATTCGATTTGGAGAGCAACCAGCTACAGAAATCCTGATATATTCAATAACCATAGAAACATTGAGAAAAAAATAGTCAGCAAAGCACAATTTTGTCTAATGGATTCTGAAAAACAAATGAATAATCGTCAAATAGTGAATAACCAAATTGGCTGCAATAAGTTAGAACCCCTTCAACTTCATGGTAGTACTTCAACAAATTTTCAATGTTCATATATATTTTCTGCCAAATTTTAATTATAAAATAAAATATAACTAGCTGAGTGATTCATATATCCATAAGAATGTGCTAGAGATTTTGAACGACAATAAACAAAGGAACAGCAACTACAAAACCCATATCCTAAAAAATTCCAACTATTCTAACTATAATTAATTTTTTGAATATTCTATTTGTACTTACAACAGTGTATGTTGAAATGTAGGATTATTGTGTTGTGCTTGTAGCATCAACATACGGTAAGCCCCGACAAAACATCAACTTTTCTTAAACCATGAGTAATAGGCCTATAAATCCCATTACAATAGTGAAACCGCATCAACTTGGTAACGTTAATAAAATGTTTTGAGGTACGATATTAGTAGGAACCAAGAAAAGAGCGTTGTAAGACAGAGGCAGCTGCGTTTTTGTCGTTATCTCTGGTCATAATTAAACTTTCAGTCGAGATGTTATCTTCGGTCATAACTGAACTAGTGGTTGAGATCTTCAACTTGAAATACTGCAACCGCGTTGCCGCGAAAACGTTTGTTGTAAACGTTCTCAGAACGACCGCAGACGCGTCGTTTTGAAACCGGCGGGCGGGAAGATGCGCGGTGACGAAATAGTTCATTAGAAGTCGCCTGTAAGGCGCATGCGCGTACGGCTTTGTTCTTCGATTACAAACAAACTGGATGAAACAGACAGAGACAGAAACCAATGGGGCGCCATTATGCAATGCAGCGCGCGTCCCATGAATTTGTTACACAAGCTTGTTGTATTATTCATTTGATAACATGCAGTCTCCCGGGTCAACAGCACTATGAAATCGGTTCTCGGAAGGGTACCTACTCGTCTAAGTTGAAGGAGAACTTCTTGGAGTTTGTAAGGACGGAGATTGTATAGTGAACTTGGCTAACGATGAAAAAAAGAGCTCATCAAACAAGATTCAATACTCATCTATTTTGTTTTCCATTAGTAGGCTGAATATTTCTCTTGAAATATTTTTTTCGACATTGCAGTCATGAAGATTCAATCCATTTTATTCATTAAAAATATATAATTACACATGTATTGTATCACAACAAAAGAGACTGTACTCAAACATAGAATCCTCTTCAGCACTGTTCAATGAATATTATGATAATTTTCGAAAGTGCGGTGAACTATATCACAACCATAAACAACTGTTCTTGTATTCTTGAGTAGAGAAAAATGGTATGCCACAATCCAAGAGTGGAGAACAATGCCATAGCAGTGTTGCAAAGTGGGCCACACCCAGCCTATGACATTCTTGTAAAGTTGGTTTTGCAAAGCAGCTGAGGTGACAGTCAACCACTACACAAAATCGAATATGCTGAGTTAAGTACCTATACAACAGTACCGCCCCGGTTGCCCTGTTGCTGCTACAACAGTGAAACTCCAATAGAGATACGTACTAATGAAAGTAACGACAACTTTGCTATTTCTGAACAGAAGAATAAAGATATTCAGCATTATAAAATAAGTATTGAGTAGCATTGTAAAAATTTTGCCGCCTTAGGTAATACCGACACAAAATTATATTATTGGGGACCAATACTTCGATATTCGAATGATTTGATGCTCTTATTGCAGATGTCATGATGCAGCCATGACAAACGTGAACTTGACTATTTCACAAACGACAAATATACAGATGCATGAATGCTTCAGGGTTTTCGACTTTTCCAACAATGAAAATACAGTACGGTAGTTGAAGAAATTTCTTTGGGTAGATTTCTATGGGTGGTTTTAAATGATAATTTTTTATTTGTAAGTAAGGTACTCTAGCCAGTGATGTCAGAAGAATTGAAATTGCATTTCAAACACAAAATTGAACTTCATAGATTTGTGAAATTATCTTATATTTATGCATGGGAAATTATCTCCACTGGATAACTTTCTCATGTTTTAAAAATTGAAAAAAAAAACTAAATAAAATATATTAGTTCATAACCTGAAGAATGTTTATAAATGATTGGGACCATTTTATCTTAAATTTATAATACAGTTCATATTTAATGGTAATAAATAATATTTTTTATATTTAATTAATTAAATATTTTATTTAATTACTGTATTTTTGTGGAAATTAATTTGAATTTAAACATGAATTCACATGTAATGAGAGCATTTTGAATTTAACTATTATCCCACTTGCTTGAACCAACTGGCAACTTTTTATGTTTCAGAGCTCAAACTAATCCACTCTCTAACTATCTTTACTCCTACACTTTCCTCTTGAAAAAAATTGAAAGTTGAATATTTTCAAGGCATGTGTGATCTCTTACTAACATTAACATGACCTTCCTTGTGTAGTTATTATCCTTTCTCCTGTCAACTTCCTGGATCTATGGGTGGAGGATTATATACCTTCTGGAAAAACTATTTATGTAAACTTGAAACTTTCTTCATTTAGTGCGTATTAATTAGTAATAACAAACCAACTATTTCCGACTAATTAGTGCATACTTTCAACCAAAAATTAAAGAAAGTTCAAGAATATCCTTTGTCATTATAGTAATAATTACTAATTAAGGTGGTTATTAGCAATTAGTGGAACAACTTGTTGACAATTATTTTCAATAATTAGATTCGTAAATAACGCAGATAAACTGATTTCGACAATGAGTTACATGAAATTGAATTCAAATGAGCTGAAATTTGGATGCTACTATATTGGTAGGCCTATTCACCAATTCAATCGAAGTTTCGTTATTAACTCATATTCTTCCTGTACCAACACTAATAATAAAATGTTGAAAAATAATATATAATACCGTAGGCCACTATAATTTCTATCAATATATTCTATTCCATTCCATAGAGGTAGAACTAACATTTGAAGATTTCAAATTACCATAGTGAACACCTATTGAACCTTTTCCAATGAAAAACGTTTAAGCTTCTTCTTCTGTTTCATTCGATGATATTTCAATCGGATTATGAGTTTGGGTTTAGACTTTTTCAATCTAGAGTCGATGTAGTCCTATACTTTAAAGACTGTAATAATTTGGCTAGTAAGAAAGGGAATTTTTCTCCATGATGTATGAAAAAAATAAGAAAATGTACACTTGGACCTAAATATCACTTAGGCCTATGTAAGTTACATTAGATTTCCACTGAATTTCACATTTGATTCTAATTTTGGATTGAGATATGAGACTCATAAATCACTATACCATTAATTTGAATTTACAAGAGAGCCCTTGTATTTGTCTAATAATTGCGATGCAACAAGCATAACTATTATAATAGCAGTAACAGGTTTCCAACTGCATTCACACAAATACATCAATATCCTTGAAGATTCAAACAAGATAACCACGAGAAAATTCTTCTTAATCCAGTCATTATCATTCTATTCAATTGCCATTTTTTCAAGGACTTTGAGTTTATTAGGTGGGTACCGGTACCGCACCGTTAGTTCTTGGTGATTGATTCAATTCTTTATGGGGATGATACATCATCAATGAGGTGATGAAGGCTAGAGGTACTCATTATGGAGAATAACTAATCGTTCTCCAAATAGGATAAAATTGTTGGTCTGAATGAATTAGTTGGCTATGAATCTGTGAAGGTTCTTCATGTACCTACCTACTTGAAATGATATTGAATGACTTGATATTTCTCAAAGCTTTCTGAATATTGTTTTCTTCTAGGAGAATATCCAAATATCTGGCCGGCTGATAATTGTATTAAACACCTGCTATTTTTCTTGTAATCCTCAGATCATTTCAAACCTAAACGCGATCAGATAATTCACAACCGGTATTCATTCTCTACAGAACAATCAACTCCACTATAGGCTACAATGATATAGAGATTGTAAGATTGATATTACAATATAGACCAAATCAAATTTGCAGCACTATTTTTGGATTTAGATTGTCATTGGAATTTGAATATAATTCCAATAATTTTTCAAGCTGAAAGTTGTCAATCATTCAGCATCACTTAGCATACCAAGCTGGTATGCCAAATCTTGAAAAATAACTCCCAACATTATTTATTGAGATTAATTCCTTTATCCATGGGATATGCATATTGGGCTGAATCAATCTTAGTAGAACATGAAATTGTTTGGTAGATTATGGAGGAGTACTCAAACTGAGAGTTTTCATGATAAAAAATAACATAATACAGTATAGGCCTCCATATAAGTTGATGTCAAATTTAAGTAAATAAAATTTGGGACACTTGAATACTTATAGACAAACAACCACATCCACAATGATCTATTTTTCAATTAGCGTCTCCATCTGCATTATGCATTGATTCTTTAGTTCAATGACAACCAGAGGAAGCCCTACCGGTATTAAAACTATACAACGTAACTTACGTTTTGAGAAGAAGTTTTCAATTCATTCATATACGTAATTGCATTGCACAGGCCCAGCTTCTTATCAAGAATTCATGATTGAATGGAGTGAATCCTTCTTATTTCTTTTTCATCCATTAGCACTGTCATGTACTATACATTTGAAGCTTCTTCTTCAAAGCTGTACTACCAGTAGAATATTTTTTCTCAATTAATTTTTCTGGGTGTACGGGTTACAAGCGCATCTAGCGCAGCCGGTACCTTATTCTCATTCAAGATTCAATCCATCCAAGATTATTGTCAAACTACTGGTATCTTGGATATTGCTTAGAATAGTATCCTATAACAATATCTGCAGCAACTTTTTTACTAGTATCTATTTCCCAAGTTGAAAGAAACTTACACCATGTAGTCCCTATCATTATCCCTATACAATATTATTATTATCATCTCCATAATAACCTCAATTGATTGATTAAGACTACATCGATATTGGTTACCTATGTAGGCGAAGTGAGAGAATCATTGGGTGATTGGGTCTCCCCAGTACTATTAAAAGTCAGAAACCTTATAAATAAAATCTATTTAATTTTCAAATTAGTTGAAAAAAGAGCCTAATATTTATTAATTTGAGGAGTGAGAAAAAAAACAAACGATTTTCCTGATAATGGAAGTACAGCAACTAAATTTCAAGTGTTTTGGAAATAGATAATTTGAATGGATTTAGTTACCTGTTGATGTGAGAGCTAAAAATGAGGCGGCTAGCCGAAGCACATTCAACGCTGTAGTCATGATGAGTGTCGGTTTACAACTGGATAACTGGAGAGCCAGCCGAGTCGCTCGCTCGGCCCGCAGAACAGTCACGTGACCACTTCCATCACCTGGTGGCGGACAGCTTTCACGCAACTAGCGAGTCTCATCATCCGAAAGAAAAAAAATTACTACAGTTTATAGGAAAATTGAATTTAGGGATTAAAGAAAAAATTATGTAGGTTTTTAGGTGAAAATAATTCACATTTAAGGAAAACGGATTGAGGTTTTTTAGAAAGAATGGATTATGGTTTCCAAGGGCACAATGGCTTTGGGTATCAGGAAAAATGAATTTAGGTTTTCAGGAATAATGGTACTATGTTTTTGAGAGGAGTAATCTGGAAGATAATTTCAGTAATAATGTAAGAGATGAATGATGGTTCACAGAAAAAAGTGCTTCATCAATATTATTATTTTTCTTGGAGGAAATTATCTAATATGTTTGTTGAAAATCGTGGTTCATAATGGTAGTATTATAATAATATTGAGGCTTTGATTGATGACTACTAATATAAGGAAGTAATTGGTTTCATTTTAAATTATATTTCTTGATATAATGACAGAATGAGAACACTAGGTGTCAACACACAGGTTTATAAGCAGCTATAAGTATATATTCTGCTGCTCTTTAACTTAATTAGTTCTAGTTAACCAGAGATTGATTATGGTAAAACAACCGAAACCAGTATCACAATTTTCAAGAAATATATTATATGGTTTGATAAGATCTAATATTTTTATTTGATTTGAAAAAATAAATATCACTTTTCCAAATACACAAAAATTTAAAATGATTTAGTTGGATTTCTATTGAGATGATAAAGATGTGATAGTAATATTCATAGAAAAAATGGTTCTAGGCTCTCTCTCTCTCAAAGAGTGTTTTATTTTTTCAGGGAAAGCTTAAGTGTTAATCAATGAAGAAAATAATATGTACTAGTAGTTGATACAAACAATGGTTTAAAAATATTTCATGTAAAAACATAGAGTAGACCATAAAAATATAGATCATAAACGTAAAATAGACCATTGACTAGGCTACGTAAGTTTTTTTGTTTTCAGATTTTGTTTGGAATTTAATGATTTGGAAGCAAGAAGTATTTTAATATTAAAATATTTCTGTGATTGTGTGAATGAATGGATGAATGAATACTTGTGAGTTAAGCCATGAAGTTATCGAGCTATTATTATGTGAGAGCTTAAAATTCAGAGGTATCAAAATATTATAATAATTCTACTGATTTCATTCGGATGAATTTTTTATGCTCATGTACTGTGTCTAATGAACCGGATACCCTGCAGGTTTATGGAATTGACCCTGGTTGAAAATTCAAACATATTTATGTCTCATTTCAAAACTTATTGTAGTTCCTGTACTTATTTATAATTTAAAAGGAATGTCACTCCTCCAACTTGCATAATCTTTTTTACCATGACTCATACAGTAACCTACCTGCTGTAATGACGTTACGTAAAACCAATAATATAATAGGAAATGAGTTCTTACTTTGGAAACGTTTGGTTTCTTCACTATTTTCGGCTTAGAGGAGCTCCTAGCTGCTTTCTTACAGAAGAAAGCAAAGCACTGCTTAGCTACTAAACTGTCTACAGATTAGTGTAGGTACTGTAGAGGATATATATGCGTTTTGAATACATAAGTTGTCTGCTCGAAGGCATATTTTCATCTTGTTACAACATCACTCCTTGTACTAGCATGGATTCAGGATTATTCCAAATTTTGTGAGGAATAAACGTGGTAAATTCATGAAAAATACAGATGACAAAAAATAGAACCTGATGGGATTCTTCTTTGTGATGATACCTAAATGAATAGCCTATATTTGAAATTTTATTAAATATTTTTTTATTCCTTCTAATGTACGGCACAAAGCGCCTTGGGAATTTATTGGTTATGTGTCCTTGAATATTTTAACATATTTTTTTACAACTTTTGTAATCTAGAAACTAAATTGTGTAATGTTTTGTAGTTATTATCTAAACGAGAGTTGAGAAATCATATCTGATTTAATAATGTGAAAGAAAGGCTCCTGTTATTGGTCAAAAAATGAATAATGTTACAATCAATATTTTCCAATTCCATCTTTCGTCAATGAATTTCATGTTATGAGATCCCTGGTTTGAGAGAACAATAATTATTTTTGTTGTAGAAAATGGTTTCACGCCTGAAATTTTGAAGGTTGACTGGTGACAGAGACTGGTGAGGTATTATATTTTTACTATATTATATTTTAAATATTGGTAATAACTGGAGATGGTAGGCCATAGAAGTAGGCCTACAATAAGTTTACCTTAACAGTAAACATGTAGGCCATGTAATTTTGTCTCAATAAATTAGCGATGGTGATTTAGGAATGTAAATAATTTTCTTTACAATAATTATTCTTGAAACTGAATCGAATAAGATATAGAAAATATTCTAATCTCATGGTAGGCCAACATTAGGAAATCAATTGGAGGAATACTTTTCCCTTCTGTTTCATTCATTGATGATTCTCCAGAAATTCAAAATAGTAGAGAAATCTTGAGCAGGCCAAACCGCACATGATTCATTAGAATTGTAGAATAGTATAGTAAGGTGATGTACAGTTGATATCTATCTACATTCATACTAACTTCATATAACAATGGCACTATAAATTTCGCGTGCAATGTGAAGAAATCAAGCCTTATTCACACGCATAATAATTGATAGTAATAATGAGAGGTTGACTTTCCTTTTCATGTAAATCCTAATACAGTAATGCAAGCGGTGAGTGAGCTATAGATACTTGTACCGTACTCTACATTTCTTCTCACCTCCAGGTATTTGTCAAAAGAAAGAATAATATTGTAATAATTTGGATCATTATATCACTTTAAGCAACCGCGGTGTAGTCAAAGATCACTTATGGTGATTGATAACTTCAATAAAGTTCCTATAGTTATAGATTGGAATGTCTTTGAGTCAGTTATACACGATTCAATCACATATTATAATATATTTTCTGACAGACAATTCCCTATAATAATTATATAACTTTAATCAAACCGTATGAAAGGTTTCAATAATATATGAAAAATAATAATTCCATTATCGTAGATCTGGCAGTATGGATAACGCTTCTTGAATGGAAGATGGTACAATATTCATAAAAACCAATACTTCATAAACGAATTCATAGCTGGCTACCTATAGGATAGACAGCGGGTAGGCCTAGGTCCTTCGTGGGCGGTTAGCCATTTGAGACAAACAGACCTATAGGATATAGCTTAGTTGTACCTGAAGAGTTATTAATATTTTCCGTTTATGAACCCATAACTTACTATATATAATATACTAAAATTAGTGTGATTTCAATATAATTTTGATATACAGAGAGTACAGTACACACACACAGCCTTATACAGTATGCTTTTTCCTTTGACTTATTTCGCAGCTATGTGTATCATTTATTTAATATGGTGATAGAAAAATATAAATAACAGTAGCCATCCCACGATCCCAGTATCTTCATGAATAAATTTCTCGCGTTAAACGCAATGTGAATAAATTACTGTATCTGTTATAAATACTGTATATTGAATAAATACTGTATCTACATTTATTTAGACTGAATGTGAATCTATATACTAAACTAGAATGGTGAATCTGCTCGAATTGAAAAATCACTATCAAAGAGCATAACTTATAACTATACAGTCTCGCACCTTCAATTAGATTAGAATTCAATGTTTTTGTGAAAAAACAAGGCATGGGAAATCTACAATTTAAATCATTTCTTCAGCAGCAGAATCTTCTATATTGCAAGACCTCATACTTACAGTTCTTCTCAATGAGAATTTGTCGTTGTGAAATAAATATTCAGGTAATCTTCAAATTGCAGTACCTAAATGACAAGATCTCAATTACACACCCACAATTCTCTTTTTGAAAAATAATTGCTTCCTGGTTCTCATCGATGGAAGCAAGTATTACAAGCCACAGACAAAACACAAAAGGGTTCTAGATGCAGTCCTTGCAAATCCAAAGACCCTTCACTGTCATCTTGTAACATCATCAGAGATCCTTAATTATAAACTTTTAATGAGCTAGTCGTGATGATGGGTCGAGAACAAAGCGCTGTCAAAGAATAACGCAATAATTCAACCGTATCTAGTCTCAGGCATTGCCTTGCAGTGAACTAATTTTGTTCAGTGTTTTGTGAAAGAACACAACACAATGAAAAGCAAATACCGACACCACAGAATAGTGGAATACTTTCAGGAGACACGATGAGAACAATCTAATTAAGCATTACAAAGCTTACTTCAATTAAATTGAGTCACTTTTCTCACTGGCTTACTCTGTGTTCTTTTTAATGTTGCCAATACCTTATAAAATTAATAACGGGGTATCCTATTTCCATTGATTTATGGAAACATAACGTATGTTTCTCAATAATATTGTGAATGAGATGAAAATTTTATAGAAACTGTGTTGTTGATAAGAATAAATTATAGAAGTGATGATAAGGATATAAATGAAATAGTTCAAGGAGATTATATTAGATAGGTTTATTTGGTAGAAAATCAACTTAATGTCACAGAAAATAACACAAAACAAATTTATAAATGAAGTATTCAACGGATAAAATCAGCTTAGCATATTAGCCATAGATCAATGGCAATAAGATGAAAATATCATCATTTACTGAAGAATCTAGTATCAATACAACTCACATCTATAAAACTATATATTATGCGTTCAATAATAATATTTTTCATCACCTATATGTACAGTGCTTGATTATGTTTCTTAAAACAATGAGCGGATTGAAAGAGAAATCCAATAGACTGATAATAATAACTACTGAAAATATCAGTGACTAGAAGATTTGAAATATTGTTATCAAAGCCTGGAAATGCTTGAATCATTTGTAAAAGTATATTATTTTTCTCAATTATAAATTTATCATCAAAGAGTTTAATGCATGAATCGTTATGGAAAATAGAATACTGGAGTGTATTGGGATGTTGGGAAAGATTATTAAATGCCAAGCTGAGTTTGTCAATTGAAAACATAATAATTATGCCACTCAACTCTATACTAATCATACACATGTGAAGACCAATCGATTTAATAATTATGTTATTTACAACAATCGAGATGTTTATACCTAAAGTTATCTACTATGTACATTTCACATCAGATACTATTATTATTGTAATTAATCGTTTCAAAAGTCGCTCAACCATTTTTATCTTCCAAGAAATTGAAATTTTTTGTTGATATAACTTACTGCTCTCATTTTTTCAGTCATGAGAAATAGAGAATCAACTCACAATTTATCAAGACTGTCATAATTTAGATACAGTAGCCTATAGATACAGTTTTAAAAGCGAATTACTGAATTATTTTATCCATAGAATCATCAACTATACAACTGCTTTCATTAGAAAAAAAGTGACAAAAGTGACAAATCATTGCAATTTCAACATGCAAGATGAATTATGAAATGCCAAGCTGAGTTTGTCATATTGAAGTTGAAATATTGTAATTCTTTGCACACAAAAATGTACTCACGCAATATATACATTATATGAAGTTTGGCGTTAATGAATTATAATATTATTACAAGTTCAACTCAATTAACTGGTTATAATTAAAAAAAAAATTATTAACAGTAGGATGTAAATATATACTGTAGCTATACAGACAAAGCATGAACAGTATGGCATCAAGTTTTTACTGCAATAATAATTATTTTCAAATTCTATGTTGAATGAGACATAATTATGATTGAGCGACTTTTGCAACTTTATTTTATACGTCTTTAAATTTAGACATGCCGACGAACTTCAATCAGTCCATTAAAGGTATTCACTACAGTAGCTTAAAAAATAACACGCAATCTTCAGTCTGCTTGAAATTCAAGTACCGGTTCTGTTCAATTATTTTCTCAATCCAAGTTTTCTCAACGCTTTCAGGTCAACTTCTCCGTAATAGTCCTCACTGCAAAAAACAACCAAAATGAAATTATAAATGGTAAGAAAACAATAAAATTCATAAATAAATTTGCATGATTTCCATTATTATTGCACTGTATGTATTCAACAATCAGGGGTGGCTCAAGAGTGAATTCTGTGAAAATGGTTATATTTTGTCACCCCCCTCCACAGGTGGTAGTAATAATTAAAAAAAATGTTTGGGGAGGGGGGAGTGTCGGTTTAAAGAGAAAGGCCGATCAATAAGTAACACCTCACATTTTCAATAATACTTCTGACACTTATTCATTTCTAACTCCCATATTTCTAATAGGAGTATGTCATGTATAAAGCTAATAAGTAAAGCCTTACATAGTTTACAAGTAAGAAGATAAAAGATCAATAGAAGATATTTTAAGATTGAACTTACAGAAGATGAGTATTTTCAATTTGTTCTGTGCCCCATGACAAAGGGAACATAAGATGTTATTAAAATTATTAATACTGCAAATCATTAGTAATTATAATTTTATTTGTTTCGAGAGGCTAAGAGTATGAGGCTAATAATTATTATCATTCCATGTAGAAAATGGGCATGATAGGTACAATGATATTTTATATATGTAGACAAATTTACTCTATGATATTGAGTATTATATAGTAAAGAACATTTTTTCTGCTGATAAAAAATTCATATCTTAATACCGTACCGTACCTCAATAGTCTAACTGAAAAAAATATCAATAAAATTTAATCTCTCACCCTCATTATTATCCATCTAAAAAGCCTGTTTCTTATTATTTTATTAGAGTATAGTATGAGAATATGATATTCTAAATTTACAGGCGTAAGCTATGTGAGAGATTCGAAAAAACGAAAAACCATGTTGATATAAAATTGAGCGACATTTTAAATTTAACCACCATGATTTTCTATGATTGCTTGATAATAAAAATATCTACTGTTAATGACTGTTCAAGTTTAATTTCAGAAAAATGACTAGTATTGGTAATTATGCTTCATTTATCCTGGTTAAAGTTTTTTGATTCAATTAAATCAATTCTAGTTAAATATATTACAATAAATTCATGATGATTTTTTAAAATTCTGACTTCAACGTTCAGTCAGCCATAACATAACCTAAAAAACTCATGCTGCTTGCTGCGGGGCGGCCCAATATTTTTGAATTTTGTGTCAGAGTAAAAAGTAAAATTCCTTCAAATGATTCCCAGTAAATGTTATTTTTAATAATCAGTTGAAATTTGATTGATTATTTAAAATAAAATTAATAAATTATTCGCATTGGCGGCAAGGGCCAAGTTTCAAGTGATGGTCCAGTAAGTTGTTTACTTAGAGGTATCCTTTGAAGTTACAAATAATCATTGGATTATTCATTCATCTTCAATTTTCTGTGGGATTTTGTTTTTCACTCAACTAAGTAACTGCAAGGAACACCGAACCGTACTGCATCAAACATTTTAATAAGAGTAGGCCTATGCCTAAGTCGATGTCAGAAATTGAACAGAATGTGAGTTCACTAACCAAAATAAGCCTGATATATATACAATTATTATTATTATTATTATTATTATTATTAAGTGTAACAACTGTTCTCAGGCATCGACATTGTGGTTGAGCAATTCTTTTAATTTATCAAGTTGGACCGTTTCAATGGAGTTAACTTAAGTTATGTGTTTTTTATCTTTGTTCCAGGATTTGTTAAGCCAGACCTGTTGGAACTCAACCATGGACAGAGTTCATCCAAATGGTTAATATTGTGCTGTCACCTGTTACAACTAAAACTTTGTATAAGTTACATTACTGCAGTGAGTAGGTAAGTTTTTAACTAAATGTAATTTCAAGCTAGTATGATTGGCGAATCCACATCTTAGAATAAAGAACAACTTATTCCATTTATTGGTAGGCTAATCAAAATCTTGCTTTTAAATCGTCCAAGTGTAAAACTAAACTATTACGGTATGTGATACAGTGGCGTAACGTTTCCGAACCGGGCCCCCCCCGCAAAAACAAATAATCCGGGCCCCCCGCAAAAACAAATAATCCGGGCCCCTCCTTCCAAAATCATACCCCCTTACACTACCTTCCCCCCTATTCTTAACCCCTCTCCACCCTCAATTTTCTCAATTTCAATCATTAAAAAAATGTGAATTTTTCATAGATTGAAATTCTGAAAGACATAAGCCTTATTGAATTATAAGATTTATAATTTTTCCACAAACACAACTCACTTGAATCATTTTTAACTTGACAAATTTTGCGGACATGAACGTGCATCCAGTATTGCGATTTGATAAGATCCTAATTGGAATCGCAAGAGAAATAATAATGAATTGAGTACTGAGTAGGCTACATTTACATTATTATTCATTTTCATATTATTTAATGTCAACTCTGCCACACTATGCTCAGGAATTCAATGGGAAAATAATTTATTTCATCTACTGTTTACCCGAAAAAAGAAATAGAAAGATAAGGAGCTATTCTAGTCTGAGTGAGAGAAACAGACAGTGAGTCTCAATTTTAATGATTTACAAACAACATTCCTAATTTTTCAATAATAATTATAATAGAAGCTCACTACCAGTAGCCAATTGAACGATGAAAAGTATATTTGAACAACACTAACTTTGTTTTGTTGATGCGTAATAATTCCTTCCTTAAACCACATTAGTGCTCATGACTGTATTTGTCCAAATAGAAATCATGCTTTTCTTGATAAATCGATACTTCAATTTTATTTATTTAAGAATTATGTAATATACTCTAGGGGCTCTAACCCAGACCCCCTAGGATCCTAAGTGATTCATTATTTAAGAAACCTATATTTTATATTTGGGCCCCCAGAGCCCCGGGCCCCCCGCGCCGCGGGGCTGCGGGGGTGTACGTTACGCCACTGATGTGATAATACTCATTTATTTTGTTTTCCATTTCGAACTGCTAGTAAATATTTTACTTCAACATTTTTCTGACATTACAGTCAATATTTGAATGAGTTAACTTATTAGTTTTATTGAAAAATACTACATTTGTGGAGCGCTTTCGGATTTGACGTCCATTTGCAGCACATGTAAGTAGTAGTTTTTGATAAATATTCAATACTATTGTCTGCAGTGTCGTAAAAAATAGTTCAAGTGAACTATTTCGATGACTATGTAGTCATCCATAGTTCAAGTGAACTATTTATTAACTTACAGCATGGTTGTTGTTTGGGGATTTGTAGTATGTTACTATACCCTATTCACGATCACTTGAGACGAAATGAACAAAATTTTTGCGCGTGTGTGCGGATAAAGGAAGGTATTACTTCATACGACGGTTGGCCGCAATCGAACAGCTGTAGTCAATCACAGTTCTTGACTTTTCCTCAAGCTCAAACAAAAATAGCTACCTGTACATGCAAAAGTTTCTTTATTTCGTCTCAAGTGATCGAATAGGGTATAGCTACTAGCCTACCTTATTGAAATCAAGTTGGCAGGTGAAGTTGGTAAAGAATAGCCTACCTCATTTCAAATCCCTTATTGAAATACAGTAACTCACTGCACAGAGCAACTAAAAACTTGATAAGTTATCAAAGCTTAATTGGGTTGTAATTTCTAAGCATTTGTGTTAGAAACACTAAACTTTCAAAGGCTACACTTTCAATGTTGATCTCTATGTTCAAGACTACGATTAAAATTTAGCTCCTATTGATTTCCTACCATGTTCTGTGGTTTTCTTCTCATTTCTCCATTGTTGGAAGCCTCTTCACCATCCACTCGACGTATCTACTTGATCAAGTCGACTTGACTCAAAACCGACTTTGTATGGGCGCATCGTAGAGGCAATGCAAGCTCTATTCCAAATTTATGAACTTCTCATTATCGTTTGACGTTTACATCGCATGACGTTACATCAATTGATTGATTTACTTTGTCTATAACACTTTGATTTAGAATAGTTGAAGTAGACTTAATCAATTGGAATACATGTAGACTTATTCACACATCTACAGTTAGCGTTCCCATTATTTAATGGAATGTGCCGTAGGCTTTTGTTCTCTGGCCTGTATGTTTTTCTTCCAAAAAATATATTTCAAAAATTTAGGGTAGCCTATGTATCACATTACGCTACACCAAATCAACTTATTCAAATTTACTTGTGACATTAGTGTAGTCATCTATATGAGTAATTTGTGTGATTTTTTCTAATTTCTGCAAAGTTATAAGTTACATATTCAAACAACTTATTAAAGGATAACTTATTTCTACCTAGAACTTGTTTCTATATCTCTTTTGCTTCATTGCGGTACTTTGTCTTTTGGTATCCTCATGACCTCATACATTGTAATGTTCTTTCAATCATTGTGAAACTGTAACACAGTCGTTCGTAGTATTAATTGATGTGTTCTCGAGCATGTATATCAATATTCTTTAAATCATGTTTAGCATTATTCCTTAAGCTTTGAAGCTTGAGAATTAGAACAGAAGACATTATTTTTAGCCAATTTAATTTGTTGAAACTCATATTACAGTAATTTACAATAAATCATTTTTTATCTTTTCTATATAGTAGACTAGTAGACTTTATGTCTATAAAAAAATATTGTTTAGATGATCAAGCCATAATTTCATAATTTTTAAATGTTTATATATACTTTGCTAAACATTTTTAGGAACATCAATATCAATAATTTAATTCCATTATTTTTCATTTCGTTAGTTAATATCACTCAATAGCAAGACAGAATCTAACAACTGATTAATTATAATTATTGAATCATTTGGAAAATATTGAACGGGAACATCAAATTATCAAGATAGTGATCATTAAAAATTGATGAACGATGAAAAAAATGCACTGCAGTATCATGACTAGACGGGCGGTGATTGATAACAATTGTTTCCTTATATGCGATCGAGAAAAATGAAAAAAAAATGAAACGATACAAACCCTAGGAAAATTCACCTTGAATCTGATTTCAAGGTCTCACATGTGTTCAGGTCCCTGCAGGATGTCTATCAAATTTATTACCAATTACCAATAGATGTCTAGTTTTGCTCTTTTATCCAATCTAGATTTGTTGTTCCAGTTTCTTTTCTCCTGACCTTCACATGGAATCAATTGCTGTGTGGGGTGTATCAGCTTGTATGTCATGATGCATACTAATAGAAATTGAAAATTACTAATTCAATTTCCAAATTGTTAAATGATGGGTATGTAATCGAAATCAGACTCCCAGCGGACAAATTCCTTCAAATGTTATGAAGATAGTCTTCAAATAACTTGTAAAGCTGATGCCAAAAAGGTAGGTGGTTCCGTCTGCTCCTTGTGCGCTTCAACAGCCGATCAGTCAATTACAGTCGTCATTTAGCTATGCCTAGATTACATTTTTGAGACAATGGATGCTTTACGTCAGCTGTTAGTAGGTTACTTCAAGTAAGAGACAGACGAAATCGCCCAACTTTTTTAGGACTGCTATACAATATTTTACATTTTTGGAAATCATTGTGCTCAAATGAGAAGATCTCGATGTCATTAATAGTGTATTTGACTTCATGGTTCTTATTTTATTTTGTATTTCTCCCCTCAATTATTCTTTGTTGAATAAGAATATTCAATGCAAAATACGCCGACATTGGATTGGTGTGAGAGCCAACTCTGTCAACTATTTAATTCAACTCATAAAATATTTTGGAATCTTTCCACAGTAGGCCTACTGGGGTTAGTTGAAATAACTTATCGTCAATTCCAATGAATCAAAAACTCGGGTTGATGTCGGTTCTGTTTTCAATGAAAATCTAGGAGCCCTGTGATAAGGGAAAAGCTATTTATACTAAATATGAGTTTCTATTAATTCTATTAATTTTCCAATGGAATCCAAACCTTTCCTTTTCTCTAAGACTGTTGATTTACCTATACAATCAGCCCGTGGTTTAGTATTGGAAAAAATATTCTCTTCTATATACCGTGTTGAAACCTATTAATTAGCATGAGCACAATGTATTAATCCAGTGTTCAACATTTTTACTCAAATTGGTAGAATCCTGCTAGTTTTGACTTAATCTTCACGTTTCTAATAATTCCTTGAATAAATTTTTGTGATTTTCAAAAGTTAATTGAAATTTTTGCAGCTCTTACTAGATTTACATTTGGAAAATCGGAAATATATTACTTGAAGAAGTGTTGCTATTTGAAGTTGAAAGTGAGTAGAAGGAAATTGAAGGAGCTCTGGAAAATTGATCAATGTTAAATTGAGGTCTCAAATATTAATAAAGTTGAAGAGAAACAGAATATAATATGAAGAAAATATTCCAACTCAACATCATGCTCTACGTGCTGTTTATTAAATCAGTCCATGCTCAGAATTTGTTGTGAAAAGATTATTATTCCTCATACTTACATCTAATAAGATCTTGATCCAATCAGATTCCTCAAATTAAGTGGAGACGTGGAGATGAAGATGATATCGTGTTATGATCTGATCGGAGAATCATGATAATCCATGTTGATGATAGAGATTTTAGATATTTGTACTAATAAGCTCCTAAATTGTTGAAATTAACGACTATCCATGAATTAAAAATTCTGAGTAATGCCGATATTATTAAGAGAACGTTATTGTAACCCCCAGTCCAATAAAATGCACATATTACTACATCAGTTCCGGTAATAATTATTTTTTTCAAGCCTTGAGAAAGAGAATGACTGAAATCTCATTGAACATTGTAGCTTATCCAAGAATTTTCGAATAAAATTTCACTCATGAATCTGATTTATTACTTCTTGGCAAATACGCCAACTTATTCCTTGATTATGAACAGATCTACTAGGAAGTTTAAACTTCCTGATTCTTTATTGTAAGCTAGGAAGTTATCAATTGCAACCCCTCACTTTGAACTTTTTCATCATTCACCAACTTAACATTGAAACTTTATTTGATATTCTAGGTTATTCATCACTCATCCCCTAGTTTTCACCACATGTCATTATAATTGTCACCATCATCTTGTGAATATCATGTTTCACAAAGTCCTGTTTAAACGGTACTAGCAAGAACAACCCAAAAACATTAAATGACTGCATATTTCGAATTAGTGTCTTCTTGCAGCTAGGTGAATTTTGATAACTCTTCAGAAAATAATGTTATCTCAAATTTCTGTTGTTGGTGTTGTTTACAGGTGTTGTTGAACAGATCCTCATATACAATCCTTATCGAATTTATTATTTTCCCATTACTATTCCACACTAATCATATTTTATAATATGAATTTCATTAAAATATTTTTCAAAAATTTTCCGAGACATTAGAAAAACAAATTAATGTATTCAATTCGAGTTGCCAACTATCTAGTTAAATATTAGTATTTTGACAATAATTATCATGCTCATGGTAGATTATCTAAAATTTAAACAGTTTCTGATAAAAATATAGAAAAACCGAATCTTATTTTAGAACATTTCATATAATAATCATACAAATAATTATTTATTGTTGAAATTCTTCCACCAATCTGTTGAACTATCCAGTCAGATTCAATCCAGACGCAATAAAATTTTCCTATTGACGTTTGTTATTATGTTCTTCCCATCTTTCACACAACATCCCAAAACTATTGCAAGCTTTTTCAATTCTGTGTTTCTTGATTCTCAAATTTTTTGTGTAGTTACTCTTAATTCTGAGAAATTTTAATGAGGTAGTGGGCTTTCTAAATGTGAAAAACAATATTATAAGTTTTTTGAGAATTTTTAATGACACATAACTTACATTACAAACTGTAATAGGTTTTAACTGTTTTCTATGAAATCTATATTCTATACATTTTTGACAAGTATAAAATTTTGGAATAATACTGCATTATGGAATGATAAAATTTGATCGAATAAGATCTTGAATGTAAGTAATCCTATTTCAAATGTAAGTAATTTGAAAATTCAAGTTTAATTTAAAATAAATTGTAACGTGTAAGCTATTAAATATAAATACTATTGTACATAAATAGGCTAATAATGAATTAACAAGACTTATCTACTGAATTAAGAACGAAATAGTATTGTATAACAATTTTAATCAATGTAATTCAAATGGACTTCTTCTGGCTCTGCTTTTGTACTTTCTTGTAAAAAAACTTTGTCCAGTGTTATAATACTTGGGATGACCTCAAAACCAGTCAGTGTTTTGTAAAATGAGCAAAGATTTCTTTAAAAAAGGTTGAAATTGACCACTACTTTAGTGAATTTGAAGTCAGTCCCTCAATAGTTAGTTACAACGTGTAGTTACAAAATTCTAAACTTCCTTGTGTCAATAAGGCATTTTCTTGTTTTCTACTAACACTTATTGGTTATTTACATTACATGAAATGGATGTACATTTGTACAATTCATGGGGAATAGTCTTACAAAATACAATTTAAATACTTTTGATGACTTTCAACTTAATTTTAGGCTTTTGGAATGATCTTGATAGTACCCATCATAATATTCGGTTTATTTTAATTTCCTTAAAGAAGGTTCAAGTACAAAGTGAATTCTTATTCATTTCTTCCAAATATTGTTGGATGAATAATTTGCTGAAAAGATTATTCATCCACAAGTAGGAAGGTAGCTTCTGTGTTAATATCATTGTAACTTCCATTCCCACTAGATTGTAAGTAGACAATGATAATATTTTTGTAAAAAAATTCAAAGATTAAAATTCACAATTGAAATACAGTGGAACTCTATCATTCCTACTGAGAATTCAGTTCCTTTTATTACTCTTTGCTTGAGTATAGTAGGATGATCGTTCATAGTATACGTTTTAGCACTGTTGAGGTCTACAAGAGACCGGTCAATGACCACTTGGAGGATCACTTGACTTGCTTTAAGAGTCCAACACCCTAGAAGAGGGCAGCCTCAAGCATCTATCATCACTTAGTTAGCGTCGTCGAAGTTTGAAGAAGGCCTGGGCGATGGTGATGCGGGCCTTGGGCTCTGGGCCTGGGGACGAGACTTGCTGGGGGCAGCAGCGCCGGCGTTCTTACTACTGCTGGAGGCGGATGACTTGCCTACGTTGGGTCCGCCGCTCAGCAGCTCACTCTTCCTGATGCTCTTCAGGTCCAGATCTCCGTAGTAGTCCTCGCTGTGGACGGGCAGGCAGTTCCGGTCAGATTTTGATCAGGTTAGGTCAAGTTAGGTTAGGTTAGGTACGGGGATTTCGGATAGGACGGTTGTGGGCGAGGTAAAAGAGAGAGAGAGAGAGAAAAAAGAAAGAAAGAATTATAGTCGTGCATATTATGGTTAAAAAGTGATAGTACAGTCAAGAAAGAGCATTCCATAAAAATACCTATTATATATAATTATAACCTTCTTATTTCACAAAATGTTGGGAGCAAAGTTCAATCTTTCAGGTGTTGACATTTTTGCTCTGCGTTTTTCATTACATTTTTCAGGAAAAACTGTACCCCAGTCTTTACTAAAATGTATTAATCCAAGCAGATTACAAAGATTTATAACACATAAAAATTGAATTTGCTAGAAAGCACTCGGTGTAGAGAGTAGGCCTATCACCTTCATCATCAGTTAAGAAAACAGTTTAATCAAGAAGGAGCATACCGAGAAATTAAGACCTGTACTAGGTAATACAATTCATCCATTAGACATGCTACAGAACCAAATTCACTGCTATTTTGGTTATACAGTTGTCAATTTTTACAAGAGAAGGATTGCAACAAAGAAAGACGTAGTTGGTAATTTGCAGTTTGTGCAATTTCATTATCATTTTTGTCATTATACAACTAATTGAAAATGACTGTGGGACTATTGTAAAAAAATTCAAAGATTAAAATTCACAATTGAAATATTAGTGGAAATAAAAATTCAATTTAGTAAATCAGGGAAAATGGCACAAATACAAAATACCGTAGGCCTATTCGAATATCCCAGAGTACTGAACAAGAACCTACCGAGTCGTGTGGTCATGTCAGCGTTTACTCTTGGTTTGAAATACTTGAATAAGATTTAACAGACCAATGCTCTGTTATTGAGTTCCTTTTCCTCTAATACTCTAGAGATTGGCGAATCAGATATATTGTAGATGTTATTCAAGTAAACTTATCTGGAATTAGGTAACGTTTTAAAGGAACTGTAGTTGGTTTGATACAACAATCATTTCCAATAATATATTATACTACAGTTTTCAATTTTCTGTGAAATTTAGTTCTTGTAAAACTCTATTGTGTAGTACCATTTCACTGAGAGCGTGTCAACAGAGCAATTTTAATACTCTAAATAGTAAAAAAATAATTTTGAGTTCTTACAGCATTTGAAATTTAATAATTTTTCACACTACTAAAGATATTTGAAAATGTGGTTTGGAAATTGTAATAGATTCTATATTTTTACAAATAAAATTCACAATAAAGAAGAAGGAAGGACTGATCAACCAATAACTCATGCTTACATCCAACAATTGAAAAGTATAGTAATTATTGAAAATGTTCAATGTTTACTGAGTGCTCTTCAAATCAAATTAGAAATGCAGATGTTAGTTTTAACGTGCATTTCAAAAGTGTCATGCTATTCATGTCAATAGAAATAGTTGCTATTAACATTTGAAAGTTGAAAATTATTTACAATTTAATATATAGGAAAAAATGAGATACGAGAATCTAGTAAAGAGTAAGATGCTGCATTTGAATGTAACTTCAAGGACTTGGAGTGCTGGTTATCATATTTTAAGCTGTATTAAACTGTTGTTTCTTGCTTCAATAAAAAATTAGTTTAAACATTTTCCATTTTATTTTGTTTGGTGATTGGGAATACTCGATTTCTATTTGGAGTTGATCTATAGAAGTATTAATGTAATCTTAAGTCATAACTTATAATATTTACTTTACTAAATAAATCAATCGTAATTTACTTTTTAAATTTTTTTGTGAAGAAGTGGATGTTACTAGGCCTTGTCAAAGATGCGGCCGCACTGCTTGATGGTTAGTGGGTAAATGAAGTATGTATAGAACTTACAACATTCATAGTCGTTGAACAGACGAAGAAAACATATTATAATAAACTAACTACTCTCAAGAGTAGCATTGTCTTTGATATTATGTTCTTAATCATTCACCTACTAAATCACCAGCAGTGCGGCCGACGCTTTAGCGACAACCTCATTTTGTGGAGATTATTAATGAATTTTTGAGAATGTTTATTGAATCTCAAGTAAAAATCTATACATACCATCCGGGAACATCCTCGGGGTCCTCGCAGTTTCCTGAGCCGTCGCTGTCTCCGATCTTGAATACTGTTCCGATGGGGCATCCGTACTCTCTTGGGGTTCCCTCCAGACAGATGTAGTACTTCCTGCAGTCATCGGGGTGGGGATGCCTTGAGAAGGATCCGGCGTTTGAAACTTCACCTGGGGCTGGGCAGTTGAATCCGTTGGCGACCTCTGTTTAATTCATAAGCGCATCAACTTCGCAATCAAGTGCATCAATTTTTATCAAGCAGTAGAGTTTTTGAAAAAGTTGAACTTTATTTTGTAGCAAATAATGCAATTAATTCGAAAAAGGTAAATTATGCACATGGAAAATGGAACCTAGTTAAAGGATTATATCATCATTATTATTATCATCATCATCATCATCATCGAATAATCTGCTTTATTCAATAGTAATTTAAACTTCCTTAGTAAAACATTTTGAAATTAATAGTATAGAAAGTTATAAGGGAAGTAATGTGGGTATATTCTCTTCATATTTCAGTAATGCTTTTTTATATTTGTTACAGATTATCGCTAAGTAATTATTGAAAAAATAATTCTGTATTATACTGATTATACACTGCCATGTTAGGCAAAAGTGCAGAATCTGCAAGTGTAAATTCCAAGTTTTGAGTGAATTGGTCTTGAAGTTTGGAAACAATACACTGAGAATATAATATCCTTCCGCTTTAGGCTGTTTCATGCGCATTTTTCCGATGGTGAAGTCCACATGAGCACGTAGGCTTGTGGATGAGTAATGAGAGGAGTGATGATGAATATTTTCAGGCAGTGTAAATTTTAGGTAATTAAAGTTTTCATCTTTTAATGCTTTGTGCCTCACCTATCAACCATTGAAATCGCTGTAATATTTTTAATTGGTGATATAATTTGATGATCTCTCATTATGAGAGAAGAATTTAAGTAACTAAAGCTGTTATAGAAATTCACATGCATGAAGTTCTATTGAACTAAATATAAGTGCAGGCAGACAATACTACATCATACATTAATACTATTATCAGAAGACAGACTTATTCATTCATTCTCATTTATACAGTCTCTGTAGACTGGGCTATCTATTAGACAGCTTGATAACATGTTATACCATATTCGAATGGAAATCTGGCTTGTAGAAAAAATATATAATTCAAAGGTTCGGTTGCAGTGAAAATTTCACACTTCGAACTTCACTCAGAGAAAGTATATCATTGTAGCTAAGAGTCAATTATAGGAGCCAATAAGATCAGTTGACAGCTCATTTCCGCTTTACCTACCTTTCTATTAAGCTGTTGATTCCTTATCTGCACCCTATCAAATCATCTTGAGCAAATGATGTATATTATCATATAAGGCATTTTATCAGTAGGCTATGTTGGAATAGTAGTCTGACTGAGGACTCATAATTTGAGAATAGTTCAATCATTAGATTAGAAGTTAACTGCTGATTAGACTCCTATAATACTAGATTGCAATAACAGGAGGGTGAAGAATATATGCTGTACATGATTCAAATTATTTCCAGTCCCAGGAGACACGATTTGTGCATCTTTTATACTTGAAGTGGGAATTGTATCTATAAGATAAGAAGGATGATTCTATTTATGATTAGCAGCATTTAAATTTTGATAAAGTTTGATTTTGATACTTGAATATAAATTAAATATAAATTAGGTACTGAACAATTTAATGTTGAACTTGAATTTATTGAGTTATTTCAAAGAATAGCCTCAATTATAATTACAAATCATAAATTTTTCAATATTTAATGCATTATTCCAATTTGAGCCATATCATGATGAATTCAATTGCACTCCCATTCAATATTGTCATGAGTAATTATTTAGAATTGCTATTTTCTCTTATCACTATGAGTTTGCACTTCTAAATTCAATTCCACTTCCACTCAATAGTATCATAAGTAGGCTACTGATTTTATCTGATGAGTTTCTTTTCTCTCCACTTTCATTCTCTTTCATAGTTGAGGAGCTGGGGTCATTTTCCCATCTGGCCACAATTTCTTCTTTGCTTGTACATAGGCCTACTGTATCACTGCATTAATTTTCGTTCATACCACCTCAACTATTTATTGGTTCATTTTTTATAATTTTCCCAAACATAGAACATTTTCCCCTCTGTTTAGCTGTTAAATCATGATAATTTACCTTCGATTTTGCATTCAGGTACTTGGTCAGCCCACATGCAGACTCTGGCTTCCCTGTCGTAAGCAAGACCCGGCGAGCACTGGTAGCGGCTAGCCTCTCCGTTCCAGCAGTTCCAGAAGGTGTCGCACTTGCTGTCATCCGGGAAGATTCCGTACAGACGAGGGCAGTGAGGTGTGCTTACTGCTGGCTCTGTTCAGGTAATTGAAAACAATTATTTATTCTCAAAAAATTTCAACATTACTCAACCCGAATGAACATAAATAGATAAATGAATAACAACTTTATTACAGGATAAATGCAAAGAAAAAAATATATAATAAGTAGCTTGCCGAGTAAAAAATAGTAAATCAAGTAACTATTCGAAAAATGTATTTATCATGATGTACATAATCAAAACAATAGATAAATTATTTCTGTCAAAACAAGCCGAAAAGAAATAAAATCGAATTAAAATCGAATCTCAAAAAATTGTGAGAGGTGATCAATTTTGAATGAATTTTTCACAATTACACATTTATGTTATTCAACAGTTCTGCCGCATACAGCTTCAGAGCGCAGCTCGGTACCAGATATTTACTGGTTAATTTAGTTGTACAGTAATATGGTGTAATAGTTATTGACCAAAAATTCGTTCCAGATATATGGAGGATAAGTGCAGTTTATTTTCAACTCGTTGAAATGTAAAAATCATTCAACTGAGATCTAGTGACGTTGGAACTCTTTTTTAAACACAGATGATGTTGAAAATTTCTTTTCAATTATCTATTCACATGATTACACAATTCATAACATAATTATGAACTAGGATAGAAAAAATAGGCTAAGCCTGTGCTATTTCTCCCTAAATTTTGCTGTATGATTAGTCCAAAACAATAAGCTTATGTAGTTTCACCTCCACACTTCACACAATAATTTCTGGCCCTGGAAATATGTTATGAGAATTTTGAATTTAAAGTAATAAGACTGAAAACCAAATTATTCAATGCACCAAATTATCAATCAGAATCTTTGAATTTTTTTTAATACACTTTGTAGTAATATCAATAAACGAAAACCCTTTGAACTGAACTGGAGTTGATAGAAAATTTAACTGCAGTATGGAGTTGCATTTCAGTATTGAAGTAGGCATCGATAAGTGATTGCAGTGATAAAACAATTGAATAAATGTTATAATAATACTGGTTACATCCATTCTTGATTTTTTTATAATTAAGTGATTTCAAATGATTCAGTGACTAAAGTATGCACACAATAGCCTACTCTTCAAAAAGAACAGACCCATGAAGGTCTATAATTTCGAAGTGGAAGTAATTCCAATGTACCCTCTTCTATTTTTCTCAGTTCTTTTTCCTATTCGTTCTATTCTTCCTACTCCTCTTAAGTTCGACTCAAAAAATGACTTGCATGATGTATGGATCGTAATAGATTTTATAGTGCAGGTGTTTCTAAGGAGGTTTATGAATTATGGTCATGCAGTCTTCACTACTAGAAAAAGACGAACTTACAGCAACCTTGAAGAGACACCCTGTAGGGTCCCGACCAATCGTGATAGGTTGAAAAATTTTCCAAATAAAAGTCACATCAGGTAAACCACATTATTTATGTGGGCTCTGATTTATGGCTGTTCATTACTTTGCTATCTCACGATGCCTGCTTAACCAATACGTAGGGATGATTCATTTTAAATATTATGGTTGAATAGTTGTTCGTTAGGAATATGGAACTTGGTGTAACTCGAACATTGAGAGGACTCTCAATGTTCCAGAGGACATATTCTCAATCTTTAGTGGTAAAACTGACAATTATTAGCCTAAAACATATGGTTTTTCGTATATTTTTAAAATAAATTATCTTGAACTTTCAACTTTTTTACAGTTTGAGAATACATTATGAAAATTGAATTAAGATATATTATTACTAACAAGTTTTAGCCTAACTCAAATAAAAGGTATAATTTTTCATATATTTTTAAAATTTCACAAATTCATATCTTGAACCTCCCACTTTTTTACAGTTTGGAGAATACATTTAAAAATTCAATTAAGATACATTATTCGTTTCAAAACAAACTTTAATAGTACTTTCATGATTTGGTATAACTGTATTAATTTTTCTTGGTGCTAAAATTTTAAAAATTGTAATTTAATGATTTACAAACCCTAATGATTAATGTTTCTCCAATTTGGAAATATTCTCATCATACAACACAATAATTAATTTCAGTCGAGGACTAAGTTAAATCAAATGAATAATTCACCTCAAGATGAACGTCGTCTATTTTTATCATAGTGTTTATTTCAGACTGATCATTCATGAAAATTTAGGAAGAAATAGTACAATAGGCTCAGTCTAGTTTTTCAAACCTAGTTTATAATTATGTTATTATGTTAATAAATAAATAAATAATAATGACACTCTCAGCTATATTGCCTGAAGCTCAATTCGTCTCAGCAACTATCAAATCCATCTGCTCCACTTGTGACTAAATCGACTCTAATTAAAAGAAGTTATCTTTGAAAACAAGCTATTAATCAAGTAAAATAATGTATGTAAACAAAATTTTCAGACATTACTATTTTTGTTGATAAGACTCACTCTGAAATGTCAATATTTACGCTTCATCTTGTATTATTTCAGTCACTTTTTGAATTGGAAGTTTTATCTCAATTTGATGTAAAGACAAAGCTAAGATGACAGAGTGAGTTGTTTTTATAGGTACATATTTGAAATGGCTTGTTTCGGTTTTCCCTTGACTGCATGAACTTAAAATGAACAAACAATATTATAGTAAAAATTTTGTATTAATGCTTTGGTTACAGCCATAATTTCGGTCTCCCCGAATTTTGGGAAAACTTGGGATTTCGGCATTACTGTAAATTATTTACGTCGTGGCTAAAACGAAGCTACCCCAGACTCACTCACACAAATGCAGAGCGTTTGTTTATTTCGTCTCAAGCCATCTTGAATGGTCTGTAGTTATTTGCAAGCATATACAGGGGGTTCCAACTCCAAGAAGAATGTGCAATATTTACATACGAATTAATAATTTTAGAAGCTGAGTAAAGCCTCTTGAAAGTTAGAAAAATTAATTTTTTTGAAATAAATTATGTCAATTTTCCGTCATTGTAATCTCAGCAACAAAGCGGCTTTTGGGGGTATGTGAAATGGAACTTTTCCTCTTTTTAATGCAAGGAATCAGCCTGAGAAGTATTGCACATTCATCCTGGAAGACTGAATTTGTTTGTAAATCGAAATTGGAAGTGCGTACCAAGCTGTCTCCTGTCGCCACAGTCGACATTGTGGATGTAGTCACAGTTCTCCTTGAGGTACTTGGGGTCGGTGTCGTCGAAAGCGAGTCCATTGCCGCACGTCTTCAGCTCTGACACGCCGTTGTCGCACTTCCAGTACTTATCGCAGGAGCTGGGGTGCGGGTAGAAACCATAGTCATCAGGGCACTTGAAGTCCTCTTTTTGCGCTGAGCCTGAAACAATAGCAGACGTAACCTTTATTATACTGAAATTTATCTTATGTGAAAGGCAAAACAAGCAAGATAAAGTACTTTGCTCTGAGACTGCTGAAATTTATTAGCTGGCTTTTCAAAGCGAAGATAGACAATAAATTTTGTTTTCTAGTGTTTCGTGTTTGTTTCAAATAATGGTAGAGAAACATTAAGCTGGATGAAAATGGATTGACTGTATTGATTTATTCATTATATGTTATTTGACTAATGTGATTCTCTAGGTCGCTGTCAATTACTAATTAAAACAGCTTATTATTTAAAGTACAAATCCTCTCTTGTAAAGTGATCCAATAATAATTGTGGAAGTCATAATATGAATGCATCTTCTCTTTATAATCATACAACTCATTCAGTTTGAATGTTTTCATAAATGAAATTCAATTTTATTCATAACTTACACGTTTTAAAAGTGATATTCATACAATACTTGTGAGCTCACTAACATTAAAATTTATAAATAGATTTTTTAAAATGATTCAATTTTTGTTCTCATTAGATACGGTATTCCTAATAGTTGAAATAACTAGATAAAAACAGAGAAATAAATAACAGAGAAAACTTGTCGCACTCTAGGCTACTTGCATGATTATAAAATCGGGTTAGAAAAAACGTGTGACGAAATTGTGTTGAATAGTATAGTCTGTCCAAGCAAAGAAGACCCTCTGGGAAGATGAGAAAATGACTCCAGCTCGGTCAATATTGGTTCATAAATGATTGATTTAGTCTCAATTTGTAGAAAACATTCTGATCTACAATTTCAGACCAAATCAATATTTTTTGAACGAATATTGACCGAGCTGGAGTCATTTTATCATCTCGCCAGAGGGTCTTATTTGTTTCGACAGACTTTATAAGTGATAAATGAAAATACTCTCTTGATGATCTCGGTCAATGTTTTCATAGCTGAATGTTCGATTGTACACAACTATTCATTTTTTTAGCCAAAAATTGGAAGAAACGTACATAGGTAGGCCTACATGATTTAAGTATTGTATGCAGACGCTATCCTATTCTCACTGCTTCTTTTTTCAAAGTGAAAAGGCTTTTTATTCAATCTCCTCATAGAAGTTTTAATATTTTCCCCCTTTCACACTACTCTCACGCAACGAACTCACAATCCTTCAAAGTTTTAATATTCTTCGTAATTTCCAAAGTGTTGCTGTACTCGACTTATCTTAAAGCATGCATTATTCATTAACCTTAGCTATAATTACGTTGCTGGTCTTGGATATAATGTGAATAAACCGATTAATATCGACTGCAAGAACCGGCAACAATTTCGATTAATATCTGGCCAGACAGTCGAGACTCGTCTGGAGGCATATGAATAAATATCGATTAGCCTACTTGGATTGTAACGCCACCTCCTCCACCACTCGCAGCATTCAATTCTTAGCGACACAACTAATTTGAGGTATGGTAGGTAGGCTCAAAGAAAGTGAAATGAAATTATTACGCAATGCTGGCGGCTTGATCAAGATTGAGAAACCGATTATAACTTTCGTTTTAGATTTTTCTGGCTGCCTGTTATGTCTGCTAACGCTCCAGTGACAAAAAGCATACTTTTTAATTGTTGTTTTGTCTGTCGTGGTTGGCTTGTTTCATATATAGAAAATATTATATATTTGTAAAATATTTAATCAATATTCATTTCATTGCGTAGAAAAATAACATAGTTAGCCTTTTTCAGATTTCGTATAGTTTCAAGTTAACTAATCTACATGTTTTTCAGTTTATCAAGTTTTGTTTTATACATTTAAATGCAATAATTTGAGTAATGTTTTAGACGTTATTAAGTTACTAACCGACAGCGAATCTCAGAAAAGGTCACATACTCCTGTCATTAGGGCTAGGAGAGCCTTATTAATAATAAAATTCACATGATATTTATTCAATTTAAAGTCCTAGATTGAGGTGTTAAGCACGGTACTGTAAATTAATGAATGTTTTCGAAAAGTAGCTTGAAACGTTTCACAATAATTTCCAGTTCAACTTTCTATGAGAGCAAATCTACAGTTCAATCCAAAACTTATAACACTCACATTATTCCTATTTTGGTATTTGTTTGTAAAAATTCACTCATTAAATATAGAAAATTGAGCCTTTTAAATGTGTAAAACATTCCGCATTTCCAATTTTCATATACCACATAATTTTTATTTTCATAGTAATGGATCACATTCCATGTTGTTTTTTTAATTTATTCACTCTTTCGGTTTGGCATGGTAAACTATTGACATTTGATTAATTGACAATATTATACGTCTTCTATCATTTCTATTTGAAAATGAATTACTTGATACTGTTTTATGTGACTGATCAATGTTCTGAGTTTTTGCTAGACGACTAATATTCTCGGTTCCTTTTACAGAGTCCATTGTTCGAGTGTTCAGAGCATCATGGATATGGTCTTCACGTATTCCATTGCTAACGGAAACTACTGGGAGGCCGATGCATCAATATCAATGCATCTAAAACCTGGAGGAAGTGACACGCACATGCGTATCAAAGGTATCTTTCTTGCTATGTCTGCATATCAATGGTGAACTCAAAATGAACTTGGTGTGGTTGTTTCAAACCACAAGGAAATCAGTTAAATAAGTCATAACTGAATACATTATAATACTATGTATATCAGTTTCAGTTTTATTAGATTGTTTTAAGGTGTTTCGTAATTTTCAAAAACTTACAGATTCCCCAGCTTTGATAATTTCTCTCATTATGTACGCGGCAGTCAGTCGATTTTCTCGATTTTCGATTTGATCTTACTATTTATCAAGACTTGAAACTAACGTGCTAAGGACGGAATAAGACAGCTCTCCCATATCTGTTATATCTCCGGCATTATTGATAAATCTTGAAATTATCAATTTTTTCCATGGCTCTGGTTGTTTCAAAATACTGTACATGTATTCTAAGGTAACTTATAATACTGACTTCATCAAAGTATTTTAAATCATAATGCATTCACAAAGAAAGCTGGTTACATGTTAAGCGCTTGCTAATTATTTATCAGCCTTTATCGAATAAACTGCACTTATATTATAATTTTCATTGTGAAATTCATTTGACAATAATTATTGTACGTGTTCGGAGACTACCATAAAGAGCTCTTGAAACCAGCTCCACTTGTGTTTGCACCCTTGATAGTACTACTTTCACCCACTTCCAGCTGAAGTATCTAATTTCAATAGCCGATGACCCACCTTGAAAAGAAGTGGTTCACATAACGCACACCTTTGTTGGCGACCGAAATACTTGTGTTACCAGCCATAAGTGAGCACACTTCTCGACCTGATTCATATTGGATTGGTCTGATTTCCTGCATAGCATGTTGAACGCAATCATGCGTATTCAACAACTAGTCGCTGACACGCCTTGTTGAATTGTTACGTGAATATTGTTGAATCACGTGTGAGAAAATCATTAGTTTAAATGTTTGCGGCGTATGATATAATAATGTTCGACTCGTTTCGTCTTTTCGGCGTTAGTTACGTGTTAAATATGTAGCCTAGCCTGCGTCGATATCCATACGTATTAACGCGACCGTAACTTGTCCCGAAGTCGATCACCTGACGTTTGTTCCATTTTTGCGTGGTACGCTTTGCTCTCAGTTTTGTCGTCTCGTTTCCTATGAATTATTCATATTTCTTTATTTATATAATCTTTTTGGCGTCTTATGTAACATGATCAACTCCAACTCACCCCGTGGTCTTGTTTCCTATAAGTGGTTAATTTTATCAGAAATTAGTTGGAGTCACTAACAATTGCTATCACTAACAATTGGAGGCCATCTGATAAGCTGAGGTTTCATTCGTGGGTCTAGTAGTAGAGTTGCACCATTGAAATATACTAATTTGAATCAGTTTATTGGCATTGTTCTAATTGTGGATCAAAATTGATCTTTCTTGGAGCAATTTAACACTACTATCTTCTAAAATGTCTAAATAGAAAACGTACACACTAGAACAGAGTACATGTAGCCTACAGTTTGTCCAGCAAAGAAGACATTCTGGCTAGATGGGAAAATGACTCCAGCTCGGTCAATATTGGTTCAACAATTATAAATTTAGTTTCAAATTGTAGAAAACATTCTGCTCTATAATTTTTTCTACAATTTGAAACCAAATTCATAATATTTTTTAACCAATATTGACCGAGCTGGAGTCATTTTCCCATCTTGCCAGAATGTCTTTCCTTGGGCAAACTGTAACTTACCACCAATTTATAGAAAAGTCAATATATTCTAATATGTCAGCTTTTCTAACAATAAAACCCCGACTTTAAAATTATTTGCCCTCATTTGATAACTGCATGAAACCCACGTTATCTATGTCACTAAATTTTTGTCATCCAAATTTGTTATAACATTCATGGGAAGTAGGAACTGAACTTCCAGTTAGTGTCCAGAGGTTTTCCGGTGCCGGTGACAATTTGTCCATTCCTTGCAATCAAGCTGTGACCAATTAGCGTTGGGATCGGCCGTTTTAGGTGGCGTAAAAGAGAGCGAGCGCATAATCTAGAAGGCGTTGCATGGAAAAAGTTGTAAATTGCTGGAGTGGGAGTGAGTGACAGTGCAAATACATACTCGTTGCTACAGTCAACTTTGGCTGTGCCTTAGCCAGAAATAGACAGTCACTTTCTAGTCACTGTGTTTCTGTAGCTCGGCTGCCGTTATCGAAGTGTATAACCTTTTGCTGAGACGAAGTTCTTACATCACTGTTGCACAACTGGTATGATTGGAAGTATTGGTGGGAGAGGGGAGGGGTAGGGTTCTCTGTGTCTGATCATGTCTCCATACACTATGTACATGTGTGTGTATATATGTGGACATCTATTGACGCTAGCAACAAGTTTGACATTCCTGTGTGCCACCTCAATTGCGAATTCAATGCTTTCTCAAATCTCAAAAATTGTGAATTTACATCTCTTAATAGAACATTTTATGGAATGTTTGTGATGGGGGACTCCATAATAAAACACAATAGATATTGCCAATTAACTTACAATGAATTGAATTTTCCATTGAATTGACAAAATATTATTTATAGAGTTTCATTAATTCCAATTTTTTCAAGTCAGCTTCAGAAGAAATTCTTCTGCTCTTCTGAGTCTGAAGAGAGGTTCTACAATGAAGTTGAATTGACAACTTCAACAAATTTCCTTCAAAAACAATAATAATTGTTTAAGGATTAAGATCCACAATATTATTAAGAGAAAAAATTTTTATGATTCTCAACTATTTCTCAACACAAAAGTTCAGGAGATACGATATTGGGTAAAGGATAATAGGCTAATAATAATATTAATTTATTATGAATTTTAATAATGCGATGTCGAGAAAGATATTCAAGAAAGGCCATTGGGATTAATTTCAAGTCTTTACTTATGACGTTTTTAAGGAATTTCATCTCGAATTCCTTGATCATACTATCTGATTACATACTCAAGAATTTCAATCAAGCATTAATGAATTGAACCAAGTTTCTTTCCCATGCTCCATCAAGGGTCATACAATTGTAGACATGAACTTAATATTGTTAAGTCATTCAATGCACGTGATATGTGCTCCTGCCAAAGATGTTACGTTGCATTAAGGCTCTTCTCATGAATTACTATTTTATTGGCAACGTGATATGAAACTTGATAGGACGTGTATGGACAAGGAGAGTGAAGCATGCTATTTCGTGATTTGGCTTCAAGAAGGAAGTTCAAACCAAAGGTAACGGTGAATTTGGTTGTTTATGGGAATCATTTCTACACGATGTGATGATCAGAGTTCTTTAAATCAACATAAGAGTTCAGAAAAACATATAAGAATACTCTGGAGCTCATTGATTACAGTAGAGAATTAAATCTTGGTAATTTTTGTTTCGATTGGTTATATAGTTATTAATGCAGTTATAATTCTTACTGTTTATAATTTAGAAAAACTACTTAACTGCTCTTTTGAGATAATCTCCAGAATGAATAATTTCGATTAGAAACCTGCTTTATTAAATCTGTATATTATTAGGATCGCTTTTTACAAAATTCAAACAGATCAAACTAGATGTGTTCATGATGATGAGTTTTCCGAAAAAAAACATTCATTTTATCAGTTATCAATTTGATTCTGATTGTGCTTTTTTAGAATAATTCTAGTGAATTCTTCACTTTCAGTAATGTGGCATTCTTGATTATTCACAGGTGGTTGGAGTTCTGTCATCTCAAACTAGTGACTTATTCAAACATTATTACATATTGGAACATTTTTAATAAAATATTATCAACTTGATTAAGTTCATGTATTTTATTTATTGGTATCACTTTATTCAAGAAGCATTAGCATACGTGTTAATCTGTATTTTGACTTGTGCTTTGGTGTTTTTGGACCTTCTAAATTGAAAATAACCCTTCTGAATCAAATTAATTGTGAACATATTCAAGAAATTCAACCATGTTTCCTACTAAACAAGGTTATGTCGGCGAGGTGGAACACCTTTGGGTCTCTCCACCAAATAAAGCCATAAGCTAATAATAATAATAATAATCTGTATGATTGAAATGTGGATCAATTTTTATCTGAAACTATTCACACAATTATTTTATTCATTATTGGACATTATTCAATGAAAATTAATCAATTTGATCATGAGGAAACGTTAGATTGAAACATAAAAAGCAACATTCTTGTTGATTCAACAGTAGATCGATTAGTCGATCAGTCGCTAGTGACCTATTAAAACATTATCAGTGGAATTTCTGATGAAATGATGCATTCTATGAAAGGATTAAAAGCGACATTCTTGTTAATTCACAGGTGGATCCAACACTAGTGACCCAATGTCCAGTCGATACTTCGGAATGCAGAGAAGCTTTATGTAACTTGTTCGGCCTCCAGTGGGCTCCAGTCTCCATTCTGGTCAGTATTACCAGTCGGGGTAATCGCTCAAAACTGGTTTATCTTTTGTTTATGTAATTTATGTAATTCCCGATAACTTGGCTCGCCTGCTTTGTACTTTGTAGCTAGTCAGTGGGTCTCGGTGCTAGTGGGCCGGCCGAGCGAGCACTTATGGGTAATTCGGTTTTAGAACTTGTTTCCGCCCTGGTTTCACTATCAGTTCCTGGATCAGTAGACTGCTCATGGAAGCTCTTGTTAATCTTGATTAGATCTTGAGAAATTGTGAGACTATTGATATATCGATTAAATTAATTACAATAGATAATCAATCATCTGTTGTAGTATCAGTGTAGTTTATTTGTGTAGTCAGTGTAGTTAATAAATGCTCACTTACACGAATAACAATTCATAGAACAGTTTTTCAAGACAGATAAGATGACACATGCGTCCAATAAAACTATTAGATTTGAAAAGAATTGTATGTTATTGGATGCATTTTTGTTTTAGATTGTTTCATTTTATTCACGTTTCAACTTGAATGTATCTTATTGAAAGGGAATTGAACCAGGACGTGAACACTAAGCCACTTGTGTTACTTCAATTGATGTTGCTGAATGAAAATAATGCATTAATTAAATAGAAACAGTACATAAATTGAAATTATAATTATATTGAACTGTTATTTCAAATCAGTGGTAGATGTTGTTGCAATACCATTTTGAAAGAATAAAGAAGGATGTAATTGAGTGGGTTACAATAATATAAAATTGAATACAGTATTACATTTTCAAGCATTATTGCTAGGGGAAAAGTTACCTCAAATCCTTAATTCATGACATTGCCTATGAAGCCTTTCTTATCTGTCTGAATACAGTCTCTAAAACCTATTGTCATGAATTGTTGGGTTGATTAAAATATTGAAAATAAATCCGTGATCGTACTTTCTAAATGCCTAACTATAATTATATCCATTGTAGAATTCAGCAGACTTAATTTTATGACTGTTTTGAATAAATAAAGCTATTTGAGTCAACATTACAATCGTAGGCGCACCTTTGAACGTGAATAGGCTCAATTAACTTTCAAATATGCGACCTTTATCTGGCTGGATTTCAATCTTGTGTGACCAAAATCACGATTTGAAATTATCTATCACATTCCAAACTGTAAAGTTCATCCAGCCATAAAAATTCTGGGATTATTTTCACTGAGGGTGATATCCTAATGAGCTACAGCTTGTGTTTGAGTAATGAGAGAAGTGATGATGTGAGATGACGACAATTTTTTAGGCTATCGGTTCAAATGCCTATCGTTAACCATGACTCCAATGACAGTAGTTGAATTAATCAATTTCATAGTTGAACTAACCAAATTCAAATCCTAACATTCCCAATTCAAATTTTACTTGAAATGAATTCAAAGTACAATATTGAAATCCTACATGATGCTAGTCCTCTCGTCAAGTAGAGAGGGTTCAGCTTTGGAATAAATTTACAGTAATATTTTTAAACAATATTAAAATTTGTTGCTTTTCTATTTACATCGTACTGTAATTTATTAAAATAATTCACTCTTTCCTATTCAAGTCACTAGATAATGAATCAAAGTATTATTTAATTTACCTTGGAAGTATAATTATTCTCAAAGATTATTTTAAGCATTCATCTTCAATTGAATAAGAGATATGAATATTTGCTGAACGTCTATTCAAGTTGTCGTATCATAGTAGGAACTGAAATTAGGCAAATGGATTCTCCCGATATGGAAGAGGGAAGCTGTTACAGTTGCAATTTATTTGGACCTATATGTCAAGGTGAGATAAGAGGCATAATTTTATTGTAATTGTGTGCTGATTGTGTTCATGCGACACAACAAGGATCAAGGTGAAATGCCTCATATTGTCTCAAGCTGCACTCACAATTAAGATTATTTACAAATGAATCTGCGATAAAATCATTCTTTCATATTTAATATTGATTAAAAAGTAGAGATTAATAATAGGGAACAATTCGTGGATTTAAAACTGTAAACTATAATAGACTCTTAATTACCTCCAATTCATTTGCTGAATATTATTTTTCTGCAAGATTTGTCTTATCTCTATAAATTTCATTATGTCATATTCTGACCTATTCTGCTCTCAACTTTTGATCTTGGCTCTTACAATGTTTCAATATTCTATCATTTATTGAATTGAATCTGGAGTTTCTCTCCTCAATTTTCTATCACATGTTTTAAATCTTTCTTTTCAATCTTCTTTATGAGTTTGATCAATTCCCTTAAATATTTATCTCCCAAGTTATATGATTCATACCAGGGTATAGTCTGTCCAAGCAAAGAAGACATTCTGGCAAGATGGAAAATGACTTCAGCTCAGTCAATATTAGTGCACAAATTGTAATTTGGTCTTAAATTGTAGATCAGAATGATTCTTACAATTTGAAACAAAATTGAAAAAGTTTGAACCAATATTGATCGAACTGAAGTAATTTTTCAATCTTGCCAGAATGACTTCTTTGCTTTGTTAGACTATATCTGCTTATTAGGATTAATTCAATTCATGTTCAAAGCGTACGATTTGTGAAAAACAGTTGAAAATTGTTCGTTTAATATAAAAACTAGTTACGCCGGCGATTAATAGGTGTGTTTTGCCTTTTAAGTCATTGCCATTATTTTCAGTTTGTTGTAAACGGCATTCGAACATCAACGACCTTGTCGACTAGTTGATCGCATATTATATACCGTTATGCTATTTGTGGGCAGATAGTTGAAGATTTCCGCATTTCAGAACACGAAGAAATGCATCCACCATTAACTAGTACCTTTTGTGATCTCATATCAGTACGAAAACAGAATTTAATGAATGGGCAGTTGATTATCAAGCTTTAATGGAATACTTACTGTACTCTCTGCCATTGTGATTGAGTTGCGATTATAAGCTAATGTTGTTATTAAACATAATTTAAAAATTATTGCTGACGAAATGGATTCCATGTCTAGACTATTCTGACTAGTCACAACATTCTATGCTTGCATCTTTTTCATAACCACCAGAAAGAAATAAGTGACTTCTTGTGAGTGATACAGTTTTTTTATAATACCACAAAAATAATTAAGTATTAAATTCAATATTTCGTTCAGCATATTATTCTTTTAAATGTATTATTTTCATAACGAATACGACAAATTCCCAATAGGTAATTGCTGAACCTCTTGAACTAAATGTTGTAAGGTATTCTCAGTCAAGAAATTAATAATGAGTTTCTTGTATGGAATACAATCAATTTTTCATTAACTGAATCAAAGAGTTGTAAAAATTGAAAAAAAACCATTCAAAGTTATAAATTTTCGTTTCATGGCATGCTATTTCCATTTAGGCTTTTAATTCATACTTTGAGATCTATTTTTGTTTCGATTTAAATTATCATTGTTACCCAATTAGTTTAAAACTGTGTTCTTAGCATTTTTATCAACAAAACACTCCGAGAAGAAATGCACGTCTATTTGAAATGATGAAAAATTATTCTAAAAAAAATTGAAATTAATGAAATGTTTTCCCGTTGTGCCTTCTTGGCTTGGACGGGCTGTATAGTAGATTGAATTTGAAACTGGCTACCAGCTGGGCCTAGACCCTTCATGGGCTGTTTAGCCAGACATATATATATAATAACCAACTCCCCCAATCTAAGTGATGTTATCTAAATGCTATTATTGGGTGGCTCGTTGGAGGAGTGATAAAGCGCCGGTCTGATAACCAGGTGGACCCTGGTTCGAATCCCAAGCGGAGAACAATTTCTGACCACAGCACAATCACATAGGTACGACCACCCCGTCTTTCGGAGGAGACGATAAGCCGTCGGTCCCGACTACCTAAAAAGTAGTCGTCATCTATCATCCATTTCATTACCCACGCACAAGCCTATGAGCTTATGTGGGCTTCTCCCTCATAAACAAATAAACAAATAAATAAATTATCTCAACAGACCCACTGACCCACCCACAGTTGAAATGCTGAACAGTATAAGATACGGGCACTTCGCCTGTTTCGTGGGTACGAGCCGCCAGTGAACAGAACCCATTTTATTGAAATGAAATAGAAATGAGATAATCCTCTGTTAAGAGCTGAAGAGTTCTCTCCGCCACTCAAAACAGATCCTATAATCTAGATAATATTGTCCAGATATTATCAAATAATACCAGAAAGTTATTCGAAACGGATTGTATAAAAATATGTATTGTCCTTGAGAAATTCACCGAATTCCAGATAGAGTAAACAGTAATGTGAAAGCAAGAGTGATCTGATGCTGGTGGGCTTGATGGCAGTCGGTAAATAGGGCATTACGAAACATGATTGGACACTAAAAGGGCATGCGTCATCTAATCTATGGGCTTGGGTTGGCCGGTACAGCCACGCCCTTATCTTATGCTCTTCTGACTGGAACTTGGCTTCGTCACGGCAGAACTATTACCCCCCAGTCACTGTTACGTATTTCCCCAGAAAAATATTGATAACAACAATATTATAATTAATTTGGTTTAAATTTCTGAAGATATGCCAGATAATGAACGCTTTTATATAATGTTGAGTCTATTAAGTCATTATTTTGAAGTAATTCACTTACTTCGAAGTAAGCTATTTAAAATAAATAGCTCTTGGATGGGTGACCGGTATTTGGCCAAGTGCTTATTGGCGAGGTGGAACTACCCGTAAGGGTCTCCCCACCATTAAAAGCCATAAGAATATTATATTTTATATTATTTGGTAGTCTTTGTTATGGTTTCTCATTAGAATATGATTTTATAATGTTGAATGAATTCAATAGCATGATCATAATATTCTATAAAAGTACTTTTATTGTTTCTTTTAGAGTTTTCATCGCTATGTACCAACAACATTCAAATTTCATCAGAGAATTACAAAATAGATACTGTTATTACTGGTTTCAATATGACAGTTACAATAACAATTATTGTCAATGTCAACTGGAACTGGTTCTAAGAAATCATAATACAACTAATACTGTAATAATATTTACGTTCATTATTAGCATCCTTAAAGGTCATTCACCATTCATAATTGAATAGATTCAAATCTAATTTAGCTTGAAGGGGATCTCTGATCATTATTCTATAATTTTATTTGTTCAGTTCCATCAATTCAACAATACCTATTGACTTATTATTAGGCTATTTTGAGTGATAAGTAGGCCTATCAGTTATTTTGTAATAAACCAGTTTGTTTAAGTACTAGGACGCCAATCATAAACTAGTTCTATGAATTTGTTATGGAATCTGAACGCATAATAACTAGATCAGTGAGTGTTTGACAGATTATACAAATTTAGGTGGATTAGTTTCAAAATCTCCAATATCTTCAATCTTATCTCCCTTGAAATTGATAGTTAAATCAGGAAATTCTTCTAATGTTTGAGTTTCAATGTTATCAATTTCTGCAATCAAGTCTCTATTTTTGTCATTAATTATTAATTTCCTGTAATCCATGATAATTTGTCACATTTCTAGATGAAACTTTATGTCTGTTATATCGCTATTCCTCAACCATTAACTGGAAAGATACTCGTCAGTTATAAAAAAGTAATTGAGAAATCTCTAGCTATTAACTAAAAGAGTATTGTTTAGTAAAAAAGATTTTAGTATAAAAAGAATATGCTAAAATTTCCTTTAACTATCCTTGAGTTTCCTATGAAGATCAGTTAATTTAAATAATTGAAATTTTAATTTCTAAATTTCACTTCGATTAATATCATAGATTACAATATTTTAATATGAAAGTTTCACTATATTTATTTTTTGAACATATTTGTATGACTCTCATGTTTGAGTGAAGTTAGTGTATAATAATTCCAATGTGAATGTTTTTAACTCTGATATGAACCTGACCTTACTCTTTGGTGGCTGAGAGATAAACGGTGTGTGAATGGGACAAAAATACAGAAGAGAAAGAGGCAGTAGACCACGTGGGAGAGTGAAAAAATTGCCATAGAGATCATCTCTCCAATTAGCCCATTTTCATGAGAAAGTAAAAGCTCTTTGAAAAGTTGATAGCTCATTATAACGTTCAATGAAAGCTGAAGCTCTTGAAAGTGGAGCGTGGAGAACCATGGAAAAAATGCATCCATCCCGATTAATATCTCGCTTCAATTAATGCAGCGATCTCTTAATTGATTGTAGCTTTTATCCTATCAAGATTGCAATTTCCTTCAGGTATTTTTTCTGCTCGGAGTTTTCTCCTATTCAGGCGTTTGAAACATCGAGTAATGATTTAGATGGCTAAAACGGCAGCCAGCCAGCTTTCTTTTCATTGCTGTAGTTGGAGATGATAAAGAAAAAACAAGCGGTTTCGTAAGATTGAAATTAGTGTTTCGGTTTTTCATCAGCTTATTTTCAATTCTAACGAATTCGGTTTCTTAATCCGGCGACCGGAAAGGTCGTCTTCCTTAGCAGAGGCTGGAGGCGGATTCTCCATGATTAGTGGCACAAGGTGAATGTATTCAACTTTTATTTTTGCTCCATGCTGTTGACAAAATTTAGCAGAGAGTAACCTATAATGACAGATAATATCAATCATAATAATGTAGATTCGGTTACTAGATTATCTTTCTCTGAGAAAGGTATTTATCAGTAATTTAACAAGTAGCAAAATTTATCCTCATGAATGACAAGTATGCTGCAATATACAATTATTTGATGTAGTGGAATGTATAAATAATTATTCTGATGCTACTTTTCCATCTCGAGAATATATATATTTTTCTATTAAACTCCTATTTCAGGAACCCATTTAAGTTTCAATCAATTAATTATGATTGATCCCTGTCATGATCATCAGATTGCACTATTGGTAGTTTCATTTCATATTTGTTCAGTCTTTACCAACTTCTTGTAACTGTTGAAAAAATCAGTGAGTCTTGTGGTAAACTCATTGATTAATCACAGCGAAACATGAATTCGATAAAAATTCACAATATCATGTGAAGAACTCTCAATTAATTCATGGTACTATTAAACGAGTCTTTTAATCAGAATGAATCATTGAGTTTGGTAGCTCCATGAATATGAAATTAAAAACCAGGTATTATGCGATTTCCTGAAAAAATAATACTATCTCCAATACACGGATTATTTTCCGTCCAGAGTCCTGTAAATTTTGTGAGGAATTGGGCATCTTGGTGTGAATATTCATAAAAAATATTAATGTGAAGCTTGAAGCTGACATTCAGCTCAAAATTTCTGGAACACGACCTTGACAACTCTGAATCCAAGATGTCCGTTGATGTTACAGCTCAATCTGTATCCTTAATCCGTTCAATAAAATAAGTTGCAGACTGCTAAACTGGTTTTAAACATGCGTTTATATCTCAGTGAGGCTTTTGAGGTCACCTTCTCAGATGGAACTGTATCAAAAGACGGATGATATACAACTTTAAGTGCCATTTGTGTTAACACATTAGGAATTAATCGCCCAATTATAATTTTTCCTGTTGGAATTGGCATCATGTTATTCTGAGAGCAGTAAGGTTGGCAAGGTATTTGAGCATTGAGTCATTGCCAGTTCAGAGAAACCGTAGTCTGCTATGAATTTATCATGCGATACATGAGCTCCTACTATGGCCAAAGGACAAATTCCTAACTCGTATGGTTCAGCTGATCAATACACTTGTCGTTCATTTGTTATTTGCTGTTGAATAAATTCCTTGTTCATTCTGTGTCAAAATTCGTTCTTCATATCTTTGAGGTAGATTACTTGTTTTGAGGTGTAATTATTTGTTGTAGATTGAATTCCTTGTTGGTTCTGTGACAAAATTCGTCCTTCATAGTTTTGAAGCGTTGTTTTAAATCTCCCACAGTCTGAGAACACTCATTTCCAGCTCGAATATAGAATCTCTTTGAATATTTGCAACCATTCATTAATTTTTTTTTTAGAATTGTCATCAACTTATTAATGCCAATTATACACAATTCCATGAAAAAATTACATTTTCAACCCATAACTGTTTTTTCCCTTTTTAAAAAAAATTCAACATTATCTCTGCAAAATATTCTACAACAATATACTACAGGTGATCAATAATATAGCTTAGCAATATTTTTCAGCAAAATTCCTTAACAATATTCCCGAGTTACATAAAAATTAATACGAGTATACTACATAAAAATTCATAAATTAAATCACACTAGAATTATCTACTCAAAACAAAATTCTACATGACACAACAACATGCTCTGAACGCGCTATTTGGTCAAATGCAATGCAAATAGGAAACATTCCTCTCACTTCTTCCTGAACGAAAGTTGTAACGCCTCAACATTCTCTCAAACACAGCCAATAAAGTGTAGTCATGTTTAATTGTTGCTGGTGCGCTCTATATCTATGTTTATTGTTCACTAAAAAAAATTGTGCAACAAACGTTGTTATATAATAGTTGGCGTAGTTTTGTATAGTGCAATATCGGTATTCACCTCATTGGTCTCTCATTCGTTCCAATATTCACCTATCATTCATCCTTGTTCATGTTCTTCATATCCCTTCTTCTTTCAGCACTTTCTTCCTCTTTCTTCATCTCTTTTCAACCTCTCACACACATATTTTGTCTTTTTTCCCCATCACCATCTCTTTTTAATCCCTCATACATATTATAATATTCTATCTTTTTAGATCAGTATATTTTCAGATCAAATAGGTATAGTGTCTAATATGTTATTTCTATACCATCCTACATAACATCTGTGGTGACAATACATGGTCAGATATGGTTATTAAAGCGATCACTGTCCTCTTATTGAATTTCTCTCACTCTCACTCCCTCACTAACTCTCTTTCTCTCTCTGTTTCTCTATCACAGTCTCTCTTCCTTCTCTCTTTATCATTTTATGGGCGAAGATGATTGCCTTTTTCTTGTAAGATCAGTGACAGTCAATTGCCTGATCTGACAATAGAGCATCTTGCGCGTCCTTGGTGTAGTGATTTGTAATTTCTGTAATACAATGGCGGTGTACTGCCATTTTTAGCATGTCACCATTTCGCCAGAAATCAGTTTCTTCAATGTAGATTGGCCTCTTTGGTGTACATGTTAAGGAAAGATTGATCAATTTCATTCAGAACCTGTACTGTTTCATGCAGTTTGTTGTAAGTCTATTTCAAGACATAGCCTATTAAAATATCATGTTTAAACATCTGAAAATCACTTTCAAATAATTTAGAATAAAACTCAATATTGGAATAGACAAAAAGTAGAAGAATATGGAAGTTATTGATGACAAAATCAACAGCTTTTATTGAACTCAAAGTGTGACTGTTTTTATTTCGCGAAACTGTTGGTATCACCTCAACAGGAATGTTCATCAAATAAAAACATAACCCTATTGATATCATGCTCTCCAGCAATGCAAGTAACTAATAAATTCCCATGATGTAGTTATGTAGTATGATACATGTTAAATATCGTCAATTCGAATTTATTGTTAAAGCTTAAAACCTTCATATAATCATTTCAATGATCACAGGGTTAAGTTATTCACATTATAATTTATAATTCAACTTGCGATTTTATGTACGACCTTTATCGGTGTATCTTAATGACAAAATATGTGCACTAAATGCACTTCCATGGAAATTAAGAAATTGATTGTTATATCTTATACCATAGAAGGAGAGGTATCACATGCTAATATCTGTCATAAATTCCTATCTAGAAAAAGTTTGATTTAAAGGGCTTTGCAAAGTAATTCATATTTTAAGATCATGTGAGGTAATAACTAGAAATGCTTTCAGTTGATGTAGTCTGTGTATCATATCTTGTACGTTAAAGATATAAGCATTCTCTTGAAGATGGTTGTTAAACGATTCCCGATGAATTTTTGTTGTAACTTGCTTCATTTTTAGTTTCCATTTTATAAGCTTGTACGGTAGAGATAGATAATATCACTATGAAAATCATTGAACTAAATTTTATGATGCATTTTAATTTATGAATTTGCAAGGTAACGACTACACGTTGGAGTCTTATTTATGAATATCCAAGATAACGACTACCAAAGAGGTTCTTGATATTAATCCAACTATTATCTTTAAACGGTTATGCCGCATCTTCAAGATTGTTATAGTGAAAGGTCTCGGTCCCTGAACATGTGTAGCTCGTGCAAGCTGAGAAGACACGCCGTTACAACTTGAAGTGTATTGTAACGGAGTGTCTTCTTAGCCTGTGCGAGCTATGATGTAGTGTATATAGTAGGCAAATTCTAACCGTTTTATATAGATATCAAACAGATGCTCTTGGTGTTGAACGGTGTGTATCGTATTTTGGCTGAAAAAGAAAGTACCTCACGCAGTCAAGAGTCTGTGACACAAAATACGGAAGCTTCCATTCGAGTTGAAAGCCAGAAAAAGTAATTAATGGAACTATCAGGAGCGATTCGTTTTTGCCTGCTATCACTACAACTTTCCTTCATTCTCTATAATGACTCCACTATTCCTGATTCTTGTTTATTTTCTTTTTTGCATAAAAAAATTTTGTGGTTCTTCCAAATTTGTTAAATTGATACTTGTTAATTGGTACTTGAAGTTCCAAATGCATCACAATACATGACAAAACATAGGAGTAGATAGGATACATTGAATGAATCTCATGTATTATGATGTATAACAATGTAGGAATATTGGAATATATCTTCTTATATTTATATTATATATTCTTGGAATATATATATCATACTTTGAAATAGGTACATCAGAATTACAATACATCACCAAGGATGAGAATACATAGTATGTATAGTCTGTCAGTATTTGTATTTTTCTCATGGTCTGCTCAATAGTCTCTCCAAATATAGTCCAAATCCAATAGTATTTATAAAAAAGACACCCTGGCAAGATGGGAAAATGAATTAAATGATTGGCTCTTCCAAAAATTTTAATTGAGTTAGTGAAAATACTGTTTCTACAAATTTGTGGAGTGAATAAGTGATGACAATTCCAGTATCTTTTCCTCAATCCTTGAAAATTTAAAAATTCGAGGTACAGGTTTTTGTAAAATGAAGATTTCCTTATTGAAACCGTTGTATTATCATGATTCGATTAAAGCAATTTGAATTGATATGTTGCAGAATGGATGAGCATGTTTGATGGTGAACTAGCGACTGGGGAAAAAGCTATCAACTCAGAACTCATTCGAAGAAAAAGGAATAAGCCATAATTCTGCTAAGCAAGAACCCTTAATATTCACCTTAGAAGAGACTATCGGGTCCCAGATTTCTCTGGACCCTCCTGACTTCTGGAGTAAAACTTCCTTTTGTGTTAGGTGAGTTCAAATAAGTTGTCAAACTTCAAAACTATCTTCAGCTAAATTTATAACAGTGTTAAATATTTTCTTTAGTATCTTTATTCACGGAGACTCGAAAATAATTATCTCTGTTCATAATTCAATTATTGCTCAACTGCATTAACATTCAAAGAAGCATAACTAAATTCATCCTCTGTCTCCAATTATCTTTCTTTAATTAATTTGTAATTCTCATCTTAATTTGCATTCACCTTTAATGCATATCACATTTAATCATGATTGCGATTTTGCAATAGGTGCTCGAATCATGCATATGCAAACTAGCCACATCTCCATGCATGCATGTTTACTTATGGAGTGTGAAATAAACATCACAGTAATAACAAATATTGTAGTGTCGATAACCTTACTGACAATTATAACAATGTGAAAGATATAATTAACAAGGAATTTTCCGGTTTTGAATTATTCCAACTTTCATTTTCGTCTGTTATACTTCTATCTATTAATTATTGTGTTTGTCTTGGTCAAGCATGAATCATACTCGTCGGAATATAATTAATTAGGTAACCGTGACATAACACTCTGATTGATGTTGTGAGATTATAAAATGTTCGCCACAATTGTTTTTCAGTTAAGAACTTCCACTGAAATCTGGAAACTAATTTACAAGTTGATTGTTTCGTTAGCAATCCCTCAAATTCAAAAACATATTGAAGAATTGCTCCAATATTTTTGGTATTTGGGAAATATTGTAAGAGTGAAATGATTAAACGACTTATTTTATTATTTGAAATTTAAATAGTAATTAATGTGAAGGATTCACTAGTAGCCTAATTATATTTTTGGTAGTACAAAATGTAACATTACAAAATATTAGTATGTAGCGTTATTTTGGTAGCATATTTTGGTATTATACCAGTTAGCATTAACTATCATAACATTATTTTGGTAGATGCAATGATTCCCGACAATTCAACTATAAAATTAGAGAACCACTTCATAGAATGTTTCAAAACAAAACTATTAGATAATCATTGGAAGAGAGAATGCAGTTGGATTGTTGTAATTAGTTAATAACTTGAACATTACTTGTAACTTCTAAATGATTTGTAATTAATTCCATTTTTTCGTTATTAGCTTATGAGAAATTCCGTTGATATGGTGCTTATAATAAATTGTAAAGGTTGAATCCAGAAAAGTATCAATCAGCTCTGAAGGTGATGTGAATAAAGTTCTATTATTGTAGTGCAGATCCAGTGATCCAACAATAATTATGACATATCATTCACTCTCCAATTGAAAACCCAGTTTTCAAGGTAGAAGTACTTGATGGCAGGCCAAAGAAAGGTGATAATATTGACATAAACAACTTGTTTCATCGTTGTTCAACCCACGGAAGTTCCAATTTGGTTAGCATTGTATTCAGAGCAGCGGAGTCGGCTATCTTACAAGGATGACTGGATTTTAATTAGAGCTGTTTCAACAAGGATTTAACTGTTGTTTGAAATACGTGAACCGAATACTCGAACGCAAGTTTACTGATACTGAAACAAAAGAATTTCACCCAACGGCACGATGATAATTGGCGCTGGGATACAATAAATAAAAAACTTTCGCAAAATCCGGAAACCGCAGTTTGTCGCTAGTTGCTGAAAATTCCGCAATAATTGTTCGAAATGCTTGTTTTTAATTATTGATGCATTAAGCCCAGAAAGTATAGAGCCGCTAGGTAATTGACTGATTGATAAATTGAAGCGTTGTGATTTTTGTCATTGTCATGGAAGTGATTGTTCAATTGGAGGCTATTCTGGTCGAGAGACTTCCTGAGTTAACAATCCTGAGCCAGCTCAAACTTGTCTTCTTCAACAATCAACAATGGTTATCATGAAAAGTCTAATCGAACATCAACTTTAATCCATTTTTGTGAAACTAGGCCTGGATAATAACTTCAATGAACTACAACTTATACATTTTCTTCTTGAATGAAATTTATGATGTTTGTCCGTCATTTAAAATATTTTCAATGACATTAAATGTTTCCCGATGCCCACATTACAGTCACAGTCACAGATAAGACAAACTATCCATCCATCCAGTTGAGACTGCCTGGTTAGAATATGCTACAGTTTTCACTGTTGAGTGAACAAAATATGTGAGCGACGTTCTCTGTCAGTCAGCCTCAGCCAACGCTTTTACTTTCACCCATCAATGCGACGACTTGCTCCATTTCAAACGTCCTTTCGCCAGCATAGCACAGCTCAGCCGCTTATAGCTATTAGGTGAACGAACCGCTCACAACACAGAGACAGCTGTTAAGAGGAGACGGAGAAATAAAGGAGAAGAAGGTGAAGAAAAGGTGTGAAAAAGGAATAGAAGAAAACAAGATGAATATATTAACGAGTAAGGAGGAGAAGAATCTTAAAAAAAGTGTAAGATCAAAACGAAGCTACGAAAATATGAATAAGAAAGGGAAAAAGAGGAGGAAGAAAAGAATTAATGAATAGCAAGGAAAAAAGAATTTTGAGGATAAGTAGGAGATAAAAAAGTACGAGAAGATTGAGGGAAAATAGGGAAAAGAGAAGAAGAAATAAAGAGGAAGGAAAAATGTATTTTGAGGAAAAGTGAAAGATTAGGCGCAAATAGATGAAATGAAGAAAAATGAAAGGAAAGAATAGAAGTAGAAAGAAAGAAGAAGAATAGGTTTTATTGTGGAGTTTTACGACATCAATTGAAATTCTACAAATAAGTTGATAAGTATGCCTATATTGTTAACCTGAGTGGCAAATACTCTTTTTCATGGGTGGGAAGACCTCTCCAGGTCTCCAGATCACTCCAAGCACCACTCATCTTCATAACTTGTGACCTTGAAATGTCCTTTCCTTTTGAACAGGATATTCTTTCCACTGCTTTTACTCAGGAGTCAGAAATCCATTTATAATCCAGTAAGCAACCTTTGATACCGAGTCTACATGTTACACATGCAGTACCAACATTTTGTTTCTAGAACTGTTGAAACTTTTAGTGCCCATTCAATTACATACTTCAAAATATTTCTTCATATTTCAGTAATATCACACTTTTCAACCGTTGTAGAATAGAACATTATTTATTCAACTTAATGCTGCAATATTAATGCAGAATCACATATGAAGCTTAACAATGTCAATATTTAATAGATTCAATTAATTATCACATTTTGTTTTCAGCTACATAATCTTTTTTTAACAATTACAAATACACGCTATTACTTTATGATTGAGAAACATATCTAAACAATATAGTTTGAAATGCGAGTACTTTTAAAAACGTTCAGTCCTGAGTTTCTCATTCTCCTTAGAGAATTGTCACTTAATGTGAATTGTTAGTTATCCACACTCTTTCACTTGATACTCACTCATTTGGGCGTTTTTTCATCCATTGGTTGCTTTACACTTTTAATCGTTATTCAACTGGAGTACAGGGGATCATTCCAAATACTGTATGTCTTCAGATATTTAGAGATGTTGAAAGTCCTTTCAGGTAACATTCAAAGTTACAATTATTCACATCTATTCATTCAATATTATTCATTTTGGCGTTTTTCTCCATCCATTTGTAGCTTCACGTTTTCAACCGTTATTCAACTTGGGTACCGAGAATCTCTCCAATACATCTCCAAACACGTCTTCAAATGTTTTGGGACGCCAAAGTCCTTTCAGGCAACATTCGAAGTGGAATATCTTGACCACACCATAATCCACAAATCGCCGGCATGTATTTGTTATTTATTTGTTGATTTTGGTGATTAATTGTCCACCGGTTGTGTTTTGTCGAAGGCCTTTCGTTATCAAAGTCGACAACTCGACACAGCGCAGTAGTGTCGTCCCACTCGAGATGGCTCCTTGATCAGAATATTCAACCGGCCTTCAACCGGCTACTCATTTCGGAATGCCTCAAATATAGCAGACGCCAAAAAAAACTGGTGGTTGGCAAAAGTCTGTTAATAATGCTGAACTCTATTAGGACAGTCTGGAAGAGATCTTAAGAGCTAAACGGGTTAGTCGAGGTTGCTCTCATCTTGTTATGCTATTAAAGACCGCTCGTCGACTGTCTTTACAGAGCTGAGTATTGATAAGAGTCATCCGCCAACCGCCAGTTTTGTTGTGGTCTGCTATTAATATAGTATACAGTGAATGAGCACCGAGGTCGTTTGTCCTATGTTGGTGCCCCGGGACATAAATATTAATAAAAGACCAGTATGGTGCGATATAAAAAGTTCTCAAGGATGGCCAGATTGCTTGCAAAACTGTCTGTCTTCTTCTGGATAATGTAGGACTGGTTTAGATGCCAGGGGGTGTTAGCCACTCAGCGCTGCTCTGCATATTACAAGCAGCTCACGGCTATTCAGTCATCTCAAGATCTGATTTCTTCAGTGAAAAAATGACAACTTCCAATTGCAACTATTGCCCAATAGTAGACCGTATTATTAATGAATAATATATTTTTAATCTGTTTTCTTCAGTTCACAACTAAATATGACAATAATTGATATCCATCAGAGGCAACTAATACAGTTATAGTTATAGTCAACTAATACAGTTACAGTTATAGTCAACTAATGCTGTTGACAACTAAACTTATGACAATAATTGATATCAGAGTAAACTAATACAGTTATAGTATAGAAGGCCCTATACAAATTAAGTTTGTTGTACTTATATCTACTAATAAAATTGAAAAGTGGCTGTATTAATTACTCATAGCAGCTTACTAAGTCCCAAGAATGATCAACACAGTATTAATAAAGTATATATTCACAAACTCAATGTGATCCAACAGATTTTTGTTTTCTCAAATTGAAAAATGACAAGTGCTAATTCGATTATTTTTCGAGAATATGCACATACAGGGTCGATAATTATACTGTATCGAGTGCAATACAGTATTACAAACTTGATGCGATCTGAAATATCTTGTTTCTTCATGGCAACTGCCAATCATTGTTGGCATTGTACGTCTATTGCAGTAGGCCTAGTCTCTTCTTTAACTATTCAGTCAAATCCCCTGTAATCCTCTGTATTGTGGAATTATGTAACATTATTGATGATTTATTTACAAATCGATGTTTACTACTGAAATGAAAAAATGGCAACTACAAATTGAAAATATTTCCTAATAGTAAACTGTATTAAAAATCTGTTTACAAACTCGATGTTTACTGAAGAGATGTTGTGGTACCTGTCAATCAACAACTAAATAAACAGTTAAAAATAGCTGGCAAACCGGCTTGCTATTTAGATTTAGATCACTAATAATATTGAAGTCAAAACGAGTTTGTGAGGTGGAGTAAACAGTTTGAAAGGGGTCGGCTATTGTTGTATGATTTTAATATTATATATTACAATACATGTAGTAGAAATAAGATTGACTAACATATTTCGAGTTTTTTACCCAAGGGATGAAATTGATCAACTGATTTTACTGATTATCAAATACTTGAAAGTCGAAGCACTAATTAATATGAATAAAAATAATTTTATATTAATTGGTGCTTATAATATAGTATGCACTGCTTCTGGATTAATCAATGGAGTACTACTTCTTGCACGGTTTAATCCATTTTCAAAGAATTCAATCTTCATTGTCACTCAAGTTTATCTCCAATGTTTCCATGATATGCAATTTCTCAAATTTGGTCCATTACGTTATTCACGTTTCCATTAAATCTGTATTATTTCTGCACATCACTTCACTTTCACTTATGTCACTCCTATAATCGTGCTATTCAATTACACAATACTATTGAAACAGTCCAAAACACTATATCATTCAGTGAATAATATTAATGACATTGCAGTTAATACATGGTTTTGAAACTCTTTTCGTCTCAACCATTTAATTATGAATACTTCTATAATTTTGGTTTCGAATAATATGTTTGCTATCACTAAATTATTACTATATTTACCTAATTCTAGGTACAAGATTGTCTCTTCCAAGGTCTCAAATTTATTTCAGCCTTTGAAAATCCTTCCGTCATGAGATTTTCATGTCATAATAATTTAGAAGAGTAATCAGAAATCTTAAATACTTTATATTTTATTAAAATTGAAGTAGGTTTATTTCTATGCCTTGCATGGGACTATCAATTTTCTAGGTGGATGTTACTTTTAGGATATTTTCATGAGCTTGTAACAAGCTTTGAAAGAATTGAAGTCTTTGGAAGTCACACTTCCTATCTCATGTTCAACTCTCCACTTTGAAATGAAAGCTCAATAAAATACAACCTAGTTTTCTAAAAATGATTTCAATAACTGGCTTAGCATTATCTTCAATGTCTTTTACTGCCTCATATAATCGAAATGATGAATTAAATCTAAATTAATTCAATTTCAATGTTATAAATTTTCTCTGAACCTAATTTTTGAGCACTCAAAAACTAAAAAAAAATTGCAAACTTTGATTTAAAAAATCTGCTAGATACACATTCTATTCCAATATTGCTTTGAATGCTGCTCCAATTCCATGAGGAAATTTATTGTACATTATAATAGATCTTTTTTTACTGTAGATATGATCATCATATTTTGATTCCACTCTTTCAAAATTCAACCGTCACAAATACTGCAATACAAAACATTTTGTGACAAATTATGGATTGTAAAATAATGCACATTTTTTCAATAATCTTCACAATATTTCCTGACAAAATCCAGGCTGCATAATTCGAGCCACTTCCCTCTCATCGTCTCACACTTTTTGTCTTTAGAATATCTCTAGAACTGATCTTCTAGTACTAGACACTAGAAGACTGTAATATTGTATTGAATAGTATTTAATTGTGATAGAATAGAATACATACCGACTGCTATTAAGGCGGCAGCAAATGCCGAAAACACCACTAACGTCGTTCGAGCCATGCTGTGTCAACTTTGCTGGGATTCACACTCACTTCAGTTAGACTGGTCGCAGCCGCCTGGGCTCCACTCTTTTATACCTCCTTCCACTCTCCACCCCTCCCCTCTGTTCTCTCTCTCGCTCTTCGCTCTCACCTTTGGGGTGGGTGGGCACACGCCATGTGTCTTCTTCCAGGTAACAATTGTTTATTTAGATTAATTGCTGACTGATTCGATTTCCTAGTCAGATTTGATTAGTTTACCATTTAACTCAGCTTAGTATGGGTACTGTCTGCCAACGAGATTTCCTATTGCGGGTAGTTCCAGAAGTTGGTTATTACTCTTATTACTCTGTAGTTGAAAATGTATTATTACTCTTTCGTTTTTGAGGAAAAATGTGCTCTTCTTTGTTAAATCCGAACTGGATTGTATAATAATATTTACTCTCTAGGCAACATTCGATTATTGGTAGAATGGCTCTTGAAATTGCATGGATTCTAAGGTAGATTAGGTGGTGATTTATTTCTATTTTTGTTGATTAAGTTTATGTAAGCCTTTATTAGGTTCCTCTTCATTATAGCTCAATATGAATTTGGTTAAAGTCAGGGGCGGTACTTTATTATTATTATTATTATGGTTGATCAATTTGCTTTTTTTTCTTTATTAGGTCCCTCTTTGCCAATATGAATTGGGTTGAGGTCAGGGGTGGTGCTTTATCACTATAGTGTTGATAACTTTGATGTTTTTCCTTCATTAGGTTCCTCCTCGCCAATATGAATTTTGTTGAAGTCAGTGTTGGTGCGTCATTATCATTTTGGTTGATTAATTTGGTGTTTTGCCTATATTAGGTTCATTCTCACCAATATGAATTTGATTGAAGTCAGAGGTGTTACGCTACTTTATTATTATTTTGGTTTATAAATTTGGTGTTTTTCCTCCATCAGATTCCTATTCACCAATTCGAATTCGGTTGAATACGGTCATCCATCCAAGACCAGCCCATAGTATTCGTAACTCGACCTCACGATCAACAAGCAACCGCCATCACCGAGCGACCAATACACCACTCTGGAACTATGAGGTGACTTCTCATTTTGAATACCATGCCATATTTTGATTCTATTCCTTGATAAGGCCGGTATTAAACGATGATAATTCTACTTTCATATTTCTAAAATCATAATTATGGAAAGAGATGAAATTCAAAATCATTCTCATCTCTTTTTTAAAATTTCATATACTGTAATAAAAATACCGTGTAATACCGGCCTCATGTAGTTTTTTTCTGTTGTTGAGTTATTCAATTACATTCTAGTCATGGGATACAGTATTCCATTTTGTAGTTACTTGTCACTATGAGTTTCTTTAGATTTTTGTTACTATGAGATACGTTCTAGATTTTAAAATGTGAAGGACAATAATTATTTCTTGATACAATAAAACTATTCGAATTCTGGTCTATTATATTCCTCTTATGTATTCTACTAAATTGCCTTTTCAAAATAGGCAAATCTAATTCAATTTCAAAGCAATTCATTGATAAAATAACACAATTTGAATATTAGTACAAGAAAGTTCGAGTTTTCCATAGTAGTCTGAGTTCAATATGTAGACAGCTTATGCATATTAGCACAAAATTCTCCAAGGGCGTTACTTTTTACTTTTTCGATTTTTAGTTCATTTCAATAATGACAGTTCAATACTTTTTAAATTAATTAATTATGCGATAATTATTAAAATAAACTAGAAATCGAAAAAAAGTTTGCCGTCCACTACCACCCACTCTTAATTTAGTTTTTTCATCTTGTTGACATTAGATCAACTGAATGAGTACAGTACCTATATTATTAGGTTTAGAATAAAGACTCCCATCAGCGAGCAAGTTTTACTTTTGTAAAAATTTGTATTCTCATTCCTATATAAACAATTTACTATGCTAAGGAATTTTTGCACAACGAAATTGTACTTAGTTTTTCTATGGGAATAAATATGATTTGATTTGATTAATTTTATGATTAAAAAATTTTTATATTAAACTGAATTGCCTATCCAAAATATATGATGTATTTTATTATAATAAGGAATGAAAACTGGCGTTCGCCCAAAAGTTCTTCTATTAAAAAATGAGATAAAAATCACCAAATTCCGTTCATGTGCCTTATTAATATTTACTCACACGATTTTCACTATAAAAGAACACAAATAAAAATTCAATTGACGCCGAGAAAGGTTGTTATAAAAGCCAGATAAACATTTTAAAATATAAAGCATTTCCAAATATTTTGAAAACATAATGTCATATACGGTATAATTACTATCCCAAACAATAATATTCAAACGGTATTATGTTAATGACTCAACAGTGACTTTTCAAACAGCGGTTCCTTGCTAACTTGTTTTGAATACTAGAGTGTAGTTCCTTAATTAATTAGCGGTAGATTTTCTACTTGAACAGATAACCAGTTTGTAGTGATTCATTACAATATAATTCTTGTGGATTAAGTTGAGATACAAGCCTAGATTACATCCTAAAACTACTGTATGAGTCAACAGTGATTCAAAGACAATTGATATAAGATTGTCTTACTCGTAATTAACGCAGACATAGAGTTTTAGACACACTCGTAATTAGACCATAGAGTTTTGCGAAAAACTTCTCAAGGATTTGAGTAGGAAAATTTTCGTCAATTGTCTTGATATTGTAATTTTCTCCAAGTTATAACAAATGAAGCACGAAACTTGAAATAAGTTTATTCTTATAGTTTATATCATAAAAAATTTGGCTTTGTAGAAAGTATAACATAATGAAATTCACGAGGCTCATTCCTTGAATAAATTTGATTAGAACTCTCTGTTTTCTCTGTTTTTTTTGTCTGTTTTCCAATATTTCTCTTTTTTTTACTTTCTTTATTATCTACAAAATTATTGAAAAAGTCTGTCCTTATAAAATTACGAGCTGTTCCTAGCGAATAAGTAGATACTATGAAAAGTGGGGATATTAAAATAATTTTTTAAAAATTTGTGGCCTTGAAAAAAATTATATTTTAAGCTTCTAAATGAAGGAAAATAATATCTCACCTACAATATCGAGAAGCTGCATGTTTCGTTAATTTATTCACTGTTTTGGATGAATCGCTCTTCAGCCAATCTCCTCAACTTGTTTAAACAGAGCATGTAAAACGTGATCCTAACCGAATACAGTCTCTAATAAGAGTAAATTAAATGAGAATAAATGAAATTCAGCATCTTAACGTTTGAGATTAACCTAATCTTGTTTGTTTAGATCTATATCCGGTTTTTAGTCAGAGATACGGTCTGACCAGTGAGCTTTAGGGCTTCTACACTGTTGTTATGAACCAGTAGCGGTGTTTTCAATGCTGCACTCAGACTTCTTAACAAGTTCTGAAAGATAATCTGTTTGATCATAGATTATTCTTCTGGTTGGCCCAATACCCCGAGCTTCAAGCTTGGAATATTGTTCATGACTACAATTTTTCCAATGCAGATGGCTGTTTTTTTGAAATTCATTCTAAAATTGTTGGACACCGAAGATCTCTCATAATTCACTTTCTCCATAATAATGCTGGCCATAATTGAGTAATTTACATGTTTATCTTCCATCACCATGATATTCTCTCTTGAGAATTATATTGTTTTATTCTCTGTGTATGTACATAGCAAGGTATGTTTCACAGTCGTCATACAAATTCAAATTTTTGATTCCACAACATGAAAATGTCGATTCAACGTAATTATTACATTAATAATACTGATTACTAAACCATAAAATTAGTCAGTGAAGAACAGTAGGTACTTATAAGGTTGAACCTCTTGATTAAGAAAATTCTATGAACATTATTTAAATGTAAATAATTTAAAATGATTACAATAATCGGTAAGTTAATAATTATCAAATTAAAATAATTGAAAAAAACTACTGTGATAAGTGTATTCTTGAGATTATTAAGGGTATTTTTAATGGACATTTATAAGGGTAAAAGAGTATTCTATCAACATATAATTTATCTTAAAATATGCTTTGAACTGTTTGAATATCCAACTTGAACAATAGTAAGAAAAGTTTAAATTGTTTATTCTTCAATAATTGATACAACCTCAACAAAACTTGATTTAAAATCAAATTCTTTATTATTATAATAATTGAAGTTTGAGATCCTTGGTGTTGGCCTATTTGATTTTTTTCTATATCTTATCTCTTTTTCAAGCTCAATAGAGATAAAATCTACTTTATCAATAATACTATACTTGAAAAAGACATCGATCCAATTATATTATCTAGGGAAAACTCAATAGGAGATAATGTTGATAAATTCAGATTCTCCAGGGCTGTTTTTTTTCTAGAAAATGAGGTATAGGAACATTGAAATCTGGAAATACATAGAATATGTATCTGAAAATTTCGACTGTTTATTATGTAACTAAATTAGGAATAGAAAATGTTTTAGCGATTGCCTGTTTTTTCTCCCCTTATCTTGTATATTTGTACTCTGATAAATAAATGAATATATAACTTATAAATTGTATATGTCTCGCAAAGAAATACCGGAACGCCGTTCCATTCATACATGTCTAACAAAGAGGTTGAGGAATACCGTTCCGGTGCGTTATGGCTGAAATTAAGCCCTGGGGTTATCCTTGTTTCAAGCTCTCCAATAATTTTACAAGCTACTCTACAAGTAGCCTACGGTACCTCCTAATTCTGCTTGTGTGAATTTATAATGTGTAATAATTATTGCTAGGTTGTGATTTACAATATCAAAGTAGGATATTGAAAGAGAACAATTACCATAAACGTCTTGGCAGCATTGCCAGTACTTGAATATTTCCTTTGAGTATTTTTCCGTTCTCATGTTCAACTATTGGGATTGAAGGAATATAGGTCATTGCATTCAATCTATTACTGAATACTGGCTGCACTCTATTAATTCTTGTTATATGTTTATAATTACCAGGCCTGACCCTGCTACTTGGTTATTGAAATTATATTGAATAAAATTTTAATCGTTATTATCATCTTTCTGCATGCTAATGAAATTAAGTTGAGGAAACTTCGGTATTACTAGCGGAAATACTTATTTTGTTTTACAAGGTCTTTTTGAAGCTGGGGTTTTAAAGGAATTGCAATCGATTATTTGTTTATCAATAGATATTTGATTGTTGTCTCAAATTCATAACGGGAGAAATACTGTCTTTTGAAAATGAAGACTAATCTTTGCTAACAGTAAATGCATTTTCCATGGCATTTCAGTTTTCAAAATTTACTTCATCTAGTAATTTTCTGAACCGATTACAAACATTGGTAGATTTGATTATGTCCACTAAAACACACATTCAATGTTTCTAGCGCTATTAAATAAATTAATGTTTTTTTTAATGGATGAATTATAAAATAAAATAGAAAAAAGCTCATATCCTATTCTTAGTTTCCCTGAAAATAGTTTCAAAGAAAAATTCGTTACTTCCTATAAATTCAACTCTGATCTATCATCATTTCCCAGTATTTGAAAAAGTAACTCTTTGTACTCTTGTCAGATGATCTTCACTTGTATAGCTGACGCCAAAATGTGAGGCGGTTTCGTCTGCTACTTATGCTCTCGAACAACTGATGTTGTCAATAATTAGAGATGTAACTCAGCTTTGCATAAATGAAATCAATAGATACATTATGCTTCACATCAGCTGTTGAAACCGCCTAACTTTTGGCGACACCTAAAACTGGTCAAGACATTAATCATACCTTAGGCCTATATTGGCATTGTAGGGAGCCCATTTCAAGAATATTATTTTCTCTTTACTGTTTTCCGTATTTGCTAAATCTCTCTGCCGAATCATTAGAGAAAAAAATAACTAAATTACGATTCAAATTGTCTAATTATGACAGCATTTGTCAATGTTCGAATTATAATTTATTCAATTTATCCTGTATGAAACAGCCTTATGTTATTGGTAATGTATATTGTAATAGGGTAAACTCTTGAATAAATTTGAGAATTTCAAAAAGTTTTAATAGTATTTCATTTTTAGCCAAGCAGCCATATTTTATTGATAATGTATATTGTAATAGGGCGAATTCTTCACCAATATGAGTCTTCAAATTTGTAATAATATTTAATTTTCAGTCACGCGCCTGTTTCACAAAAAATCCTTTTAAACAATAAAAACACACACTTGAATAATTTAGTCCATGTTTATTTCACAGTACACAGTGCTAACAAGCAATGTCTAGTGTTTTATTGTCTTCTCCTGTCTTGAGGACTTCAACAAACATTCCTCTGTACTGAAAGTGATCTTCGATTTATTCTTGCTATGATTAGAACACCGATTGTGATCTCTTTCCGCATTGATTAGCATACATTCATTAAGGAAGTGAATTGCACCAAGTTCATTGCAGTGCAGTGCTGTGTGCTGTCTAGTGCGTTGATTGCTGACCCACATAAGCGAGTGTGACTGGAAATTTGCGCCAGAAGATTGTCTCTGTCGCCTTGACAGTATTCGACAACACTCTGTCAAGGTTTTGCCAAGTGTCGCATAAATAATTTCACTAATACACAGATAACTGGGTCGAATTCAAATTTTGTCGTTCAATTTTTAATCTATGAGATTAGGCTACATGAATATAGAGATGACTTTTTGAGAGATTCCAATAGAGATTACATTCATGGAATTGAAGTGTATAGATGCAGATTGAGAGTTTTATTGTTGATTGTATATACTCTTCAACTTCCAAATCTGAATAGATGTTCAGGAACTCAAAACTCTTCGAACGTTCAAATACATCTACTTGTTAGAAAGTCATTATTTGGAAATAGTAACGTGAAGGTAGCATTCCCAAGTGGCAGCTCGAGCCGCGTGGCTCTAGATTCGCTGCTAAAGCTGCCCAACTCTAGCCATCACAACTCTCACGTAACCATAGTATAAATATTTTCGATGAGATCCATTTTGCTATTATAGGTTTTTGAGGGTTCGAACTGATAGAAAGAGAATGTTGATAAACTATTGATCATAATTATTGAATATCTTCCGTATCGGACTGGCACTCATAGCCTATAAGATACATTGTATTCCAAATAAAAAATTACATCTATTTGAGTATAATTCCTCTGAATCGATGCAGAAAATATTATCCAACCAGATATTGCTATCTTTCTATCTTCAATTTTGTCGCTACTTCTAGTCACTTACCCGTACATATATAGGAAAACAGCTGCATTGAATTAAGTTGATGCTTTTTAGCATTCAAAGTAAGTGGGTTTTTCTCATCCGGAAACACTGTGTGATGTGACAGCCGGCAAACGATTGCCAAGCCTCCAAATAAGTGTTTCTTTTTTTTAACGGTTCCTCTTCATAAACGTATCTCTCCAAACTTCTGGTACGTGGTATACGTTTCGAGGGTTTCGATTAGTTAATACATGGTAATATAACGGTCAATTGTTTCCAAGCGTGGCTTAAATTTGCATTCTAAGATGTGATATCAGTAATCCTTAGATATTAATTGTTTGGTTCTCTTAAGGTAGCATTCCCAAGCGGCGGCTCTAGCCATCACAAATCTATTCACATGAATATAATATGAATGTTCACTTTATTATTGGGGCAACCAATGTATAATAAATCAAGAAAAAATTAAAGTATGAATTCCATTACAAAATTACTTGAAAAGGGTACTTTGATTATTCATTGATTCATTATAGTCAGTATCCATTCTATCAGTAGCCCTGATAACAAAGTGAACATTTATTATATAGTTATATAAAAAGAGTTGTGAGGGCTTCAGTCGATAAGGTCGACCTGTCGCTTGGGAATGCTACCTTATAAGATTCTTATTATTGTGATACTTGAATATTAATTGATAAAGATATTTGTTTGTAGAAAAATTATAGTAAGAAAGTTTAAGGATAGCTGCAGTATAAAACTCAAAACTAGTTGAATAGAGTAGAATAAAAAAATTGAATATGTCCAGATTCAACCAATCACTGAATGACATTCGTTGTCATCATTCGTTGACATTCGTTGTTGTTAATCAAGTTTAAAACCTTAACTCACATAATCTCCATTTTCTTACTGTGTCAGTGTTCAGTATTTGACTGTTTAGTAAGTCCCCAACACTGTTTTTTAAGGTTTATGATCGAGAATCACTAAATTCATGTAAATTCTAGTGGGCCCATGCTGATGGACCTTGAACCAGTGTTTGAAGACCTTGAACTTATAAGCCGCTCTAATCTAATGTCTCTAGCGGTGACAGCAAACGAAGATAATATTTTTGAAATAATTCATCCTAGCCATACACGAAAAATGTTGATTGAGAACTATTTGTTATCTCAAATGGATTCAGTAATGTTTTCTGCGATGTTCAAGAATGTGTATTGAGGTTTCAAGTAATTCTCAAACTTCTAAAATTTAGTGAAAGTAATCTACATTTTATTGAAAATGAAGAAAACTATAAAAGAGTAAATAATACAGACCAGTTCAATTGGTTCTAGAGTGACTATATACTTATCTAGTAAATAGAAGAATGACCTAAAGCCATTGAAATCTCAATTTAAGAGAAATTCAGCATTAAAACATAAAACTGTACTTATTCAAGTAATCTTCACAACCTTGGTTTTTATCAGATTTATTAATTAGATTCTCTTTTCTACTCATTTGATTTGCTACTTGAATGCTGAATATCACTCTCAATAATCAATTGATGAATAATCAAAGTCTTTAGGCAATTTTTTCATTCATTACATACATAAGTTTGTATTCACCCAAGAACCACTTCAAATTTATACTGGTCTGTATGATGTATGTACTCTTCTATAGTTTTATTGATTGTTTTCATTGGCAGTATATAAAAAAGTAACCAATTGCTTGAAAATTATCCAATATTGAAAAAGTCAATTATGTTGTTTTAATAATAACTATATAATAATAACATTGTTATTATCAATGTATAATAATATATAATGTTATAATAGTAACCTTATAATTATTATTAAAAGGTTCTATTAATAAGCTTGTTGAATAATTGGAAAAAATCAGTTGCTTTCTTATTTGGCTTACACTTTGAAACTTGGTGTGATAATTCTTACAGTTATATTCTATTTAAAAACCCGTTGATATGTACAGTAATGTATTGTGTACTTGCTAAGTGAAGTCATTCCCATTGATGTTAATGAATTTTTTGTTGCATTTACTTCTGCAAAATTTCTTACTTTGATATTTTTTTTAACTCCCGGTATAGGTGTTTCATTGATACATTTTAGTATCTGGATAGGTATTTCATCATAAATTTTTATCTTGAATTGTTCAGATTGAATAAAATTTCAGGTCGAATAAAATTAATAATTTTTATTGAACATAATTTTCTCATTTAAAAGTTTCGTTTGTAGATAAACTTTTCAAAACTAAACTATAATAAATTGATGGAATGCCATGGAATCTCTTATCACTTTCTTTTTCTAATGAGTTCGGTTATCTGTACATGAAACAATACTTACTGAAATTAAATCAATAATCACCTACAAGTCCATCATAATGAGTTCGGGATTTTCAAGATACTTCTTTATCAAATTTGAACACCTTGCAACAGTGGCACCGTCAACTATACGATGATCAGCAGTCCACGTAAAGTTAATAATATGAGTCTTGATAACCTTATCATCCTTATCAAACCTTGGTAATTTCTGTATCCTTCCCATGGAGATGATGGCTACTTCTGGAGGTAGAATTAGAGGTACTCCACTGACCCCTCCTATAGCTCCAATATTCGAAATACTTATCGTTCCCCCTGTTAGGTCCTTCACTGTGAGTTTCCCACTTTTCCCCAACTCTTGAAGACGTTGAACGTTTTTGGAGATATCTTGAATCGATAATTTCTCAACGTTCTTCACATTTGGTACAACTAAACCGTTAGGTGTATCCACTGCTATACCGATATTGTGGAATGATTTGTAGGCGATACTTTCACATTTATCGTCGATGGATGTGTTCAAAATGGGGTACTCCAACAATCCTTTTGATAAAGCTTTCATGATGAACGGAAGATACGTAAACTTCACACCAACCAAATCGTAAATCTTACTCCTTAACTCAACTAATTTCGTCACATCGATTTCATCCGAAAAATGGAACACTGGAATGTCTTTGGATTTTGTCATAGTTTTCACCATTGTCCTTGTTATACCGGTTATGGGTTTCACTATACATGGTTCCGATGTTGTTGAGATGTGACTACTGGGTGATTTGATTTTCTCCAAGTGCGCCAAAATATCCTCCTTCAACACTCGATTATTTCTACCTGTCGCTTTGATTTCACTCAGTTTAATTTTGTTCTCTGTAGCTATCCTACGTACCGCCGGTGTTGCCAAGGATTTGTTTGCTAAAATTTGTTTCAAGTATTCATCGTCATCTTCCACAACCCCTTGGTCAGCTACAACAATATTTTCTTTCGGTTCTACAACACTTTTACTGATTTTGTCTCCCTCATTTTCAGTTTTTGCACTACTCCCACTCACTGGGGTAACTTGTTCACTATCGTCCGCAATTTCAATATCAACTAAAGGTTCCCCCACCTTGGCTGTGTCGTCTATCTCGTGATACAACTTTGTGATAACTCCATCATATCGACTAGTAATGTTCACGGTAGCCTTATCACTCTCGACATCGCAGATACTATCGAACTGAGCCACCCTATCGTCGATTTTAACATGCCAGTCCTTCACTTTCACTTCACGTATACCTTCACCAATGTCCGACAAGCAAAACTGCACTTTTTTCAAGTCAACTACACACGTTCTAAGTCCGCGCTGTTTTTGAAAACAAATTTCGGAATTGATTTTATAGAAACCGGCGCGTTTTTGAAGATGGCGGCAGCTGCAACTGCTCACAAAGATACGTGCCGCCATGCTTTTCAACACTAAACTACTGATTAGTAATTATCATTAAGCGGGCCAAAGCATTGTCACAGTGTTGCCAAAACTGTAAATAAAAATTGAACTTTTCTAATCGCGTGTTATTCAATTCAAAACGTGGGACCTTCGATAACAGATGAATAATAGCTTACTGTTATTCTAATAGATAGAGTTGTTTACCATCATAGCCTACTTTACAGATATACAAATGCTCAGTGTTGGATTGACTGTGAAGCTACGTTTCCATTATCAGCAAAACGTTGTTCCTTAATCAATGTTTTTTGAATCTTTGTTTATAACTAATAAATATGCGAAAACTTAGTTGAATATTTTATTAACAAAATTTCAAAAACATTTTAAAACATTTATTTTAGGAACAATTTTTTATGTTTTAATGCCAATTGGAACGCAGCTTGAGTGATATTACGAATAGCAGTATTTTGATGGTAAAATTGATTATATGATGAATAGCAAATGATGAATAGTCTTAGTGATGGATATACAATAATCATTGCTATCTGCTAGTGACAATTATTATTTGGAAAAAATATATCTAGTAAAGTGTAATTCACGTTGATTATTGAAAAATTTCAACTCTACGCCAATTTCCCTTGTCATTGTTGTTGAATATAATATAATATAAATGAGGTTACTCATAATGGCAAACCTAAGTTCATGGAATGCAAAATTTATACCCAATTGAATTATTATAACATAAGTTCAAACTAATAAATCTACCCAATTGAATTATAACATAATTTCAAACTAATAAATCTATCGTTCTACATTCTCTTAGAAATGTTTTGAAATGATGTAATAATTCATCCATCCTATGTTCTCTATCAGGACTTTTTTTAATTGACATTATTATTTTTTAATACTCTGTTGTGTTCTAAAAACTGAAAACAGATTTGATTTGAGAAAAGGGAAATTAAATCGTCAAAAATTTCCCATCTTTCAACAAAATTGTACTCGACGGAAATAAAACTAGAATAATTAATTTTTGTGCGGTGCTATCGTCTGACGATAATGAACTGTTTATTCAATCAGGTCAGGGGTTATTTTATTTACATAATCCATTCCAATCAGACTATCTGTGGGCTCTATGATCGTCATGAGCACTATTTTATTGACGAAAAGCAGATTCACAATTTTTTGTGTTCCCTTGACTAGATAATTAAAAAATTGCTCCATCACGTGATTCGTCATTTCAATGGTAGTTTTTTTTAAAGAAGATTTGATTAATTATTCACCGTTAATGTATATACCATTACAATTATCGCTGTACTTACTTTTGCAGATCTTGCTTTTTAGTTGACTATTTTTAGTCCTGCTCAGCTGTCCTTTAGATAAGTTTTTGTCCTTAGTTCCATTAGAAGTTTCGTAAGATCATGGCCGAATACGATTGCGAACTATCCCCCTGCATAGATATGAGTTGAATAGTATGCATTAAGAGTGATTGGAGCATTATGTTTGCATTAATGATTAATGTTTAATGTATGCATTGAATTATCTAATCCATAATGTGTGCATCATTAAAGCAGAATGATTTCTACAATTTGAGACAAAATTTATCATTTTTGAACGACTATTGACTGAGCTGAAGTCATTTTCCCAAGCATGCCAGAATGTCTCATTTGCTTGACCAGACCATTTCCGTGGTCTGAAAAAACTTCTGATTGAATTTTTTGATACAAACTGATCAAATTTTTTGGATACCTATACATTTTAATTCGATTGATGGAGATTTATAAAAGATAAAATCTCATTCACAATAATTCATCAACTAATCGTAGGAAATTGCGAATTTAGATCTCAAGAACATTCAATTAAAAAATCATATAGTTCTTGTCTATACGTTTTTTTTAAGGAGTCTCTTTATCACTATTTCGCGATTCAAATTCCACTCAAGATGAGTTATATCAGTTCTTAGTTTTGTTTCAATAATCATGATCATAATAATCTATTTAATAATTTACAATGGAGAGTACAACAGGATTTCTCCCAAAACTGAGAGAATTGATTTGAAAGTAATTCATTTTCATTAATTAGATGAAGTTCCATCAAAACTTTTTGTATGTTGAGTCTGTGTTCCCGTTCTTTGACTTGATTGATAACAAGTCTCGGAGGAGAAAATATTTTTTTCTTTGCTCCTATGGTCGCATTCTATGAATTGATAATTTTCTCTTAGATAGATAGATGAATCTGACTTTCAGTGTTGATATTACAGAAAATAGAAGTAATTCTCCTAGTAATAATTGAATTCTAATCACACAGAAAAGAGCAGTGATAAGTGCCGATATTGAATAGTGATATTATTTGTAATCAGATGGAGTGAGAGTGACTAATCCATTTGTCCTTATAGTGACCACCCAAGTTTGTTGGATGGAAAAGATTATCGCGTTCAACGACCCCGTCTATGAAGTAATAAACCTTCAACAAAAGTACTTGCACATTGAAAAAATGCATGGAGCCACAGTAATGAAATCGCCAGCTAACAATTGAAACATCGCCCTAGTCAATTATTCCTCTGATTCAATCACCTCTGTACAATTGGTCAAATCTCTTTCCATTGACCCTAGTTTTATATAGTATATAATATGGTATTATATGTTACTATATGACATTATATGGCTAGAAGTAATAAAAGTCTGGCTTGCAAAGTAGACTTTTAAAGTGAGAATTAATAGTATTGATATCATGTTAAATGTCTTATCATATTTTAAAACTCCATGTGTATTTTTTGTAAAATTCACGAAAACAGTTTCTGAGGAAACAGGAATAGAGAGTGTATGGTGCTGAAGATGCTTCCTTTGAAAATATAAGATAAACTTGTTGAAATATAGATTGGATTGAAACGTTGAGGAAAAAATAAAAAACTATTTTGAAAATAGGTTTGCTCGAAAATAGTGTGAATTTTTGAGTCTTGCTTCCATGTTACTTGATATATCGAGTGGTATTTTCAGATAGATATTTGGTAAATTTAGATACGTTGTATATGTTTATTTTTAGATGTGTTATATGCTTAGATATTTTGTACATTTAATTAGATATAAAGCCGGCCGGGTTGGCCGAGTGGTCTGGGGCGTTACAACCTTCAGTCCGCTAGCGCTACCCGGTCGTGGGTTCGAATCCCACCAGAGGCATGGTCGTTTATGCACCTCATAAATCACCCTCGCACACTCCATTACCCATGCACAAGTGAATTTAAATACTTATATGGGCATCATCCACAGCAAAAAAAAAAAGATATGATAACAATATGTTCTCATGATACTTGTATTTGAATGAATGTTTGGATGGACAGAGTGATTTTTGATCACCCTGCTCCATGGATAACATTTCAATCTGGAATCATATCCTCAAAGACATTCTCAAATTGTATTACAGTATTAATTGTAATTGTATTATACAGTTATAATAGCAAATCTGTGACATTGGTATATCGATTATAACACCCCACTGTTTAAGCAATTATAATGAAGAATTTAAAAACAGAAAAACATTTTCTTTCTCAAATAATTGTAGTCCCTTCTCTCACTTGTAACTTGAGCAATGATTGTCTCATTTGTAAACCTCTACTGCAAGATCCGTGTATTAAATTTGAAGGGGTGTCACACCCAAGTAATTTTACAACGGGCATTATCAAACTCATTGGCACATAGTACTTGCACACATTCATTCAAAATTTATGAAAATTTCATAATATCTGAATGCGAAACCTGATTTTGCCAGTCGTTGTTATCGCTAGCAGACCAGAAGTAACGTATAGTCTGTCTAAGCAAAGAAGACATTTTGGCAAGATAGGAAAATTACTACAGCTCGGTCAATATTGGTTTAAAATTTATAAATTTGCTTTCAAATTGTAGATCAGATTGTTTTCTACAATTTGAGACCAATTTTATAATTTTTGAGCCAATATTGATCAAGCAGTAGTCAATTTCTCATCTTGCCAGAATGTATTTTTTGCTTGGACAGACGTTTCGAGTTGGGCCCAATAAATGAATTTATGTGCGCGCAAAAGTGCTAAGAGGAGAAATAAATATTCTAATCGATTGATGTTGAAAGCACAATTGATTCAGAGCTGACCGTTATACTTTCAACATGTATCCCCAGACTGAACTTGTGGGTTGAAGGGAAATGCTAAGGTCTCAGGGTTCAAGGCTGCATACAACAATGTGCTATCAGCTCCATCTATTGCCCTTGCTATTGTACTACTAAGTTCTCGAGTCACTACTGAATTATTGCTAGCCACATATGCAAATGACACCTACTAACGACATGTATGCTTTTTCATTCAAATGATATAAAAAATACTCCTTTTTCTGTAGTATTTTTCAAAAACAAATGAATTTTTCAGAGTTTTGTTCCTGAGAGGATGTGAATCGAACAAAAGTCTTCTTCTTGGGTGGTCGTCGGAAATCTTTGAAGTTTCAACTCTTTTTTTTCAACTTCAAGCATCTTTCAGGTAACTACTTTATTATGTAGATGGAAGAATTATTAGATATTGCAGTACACCAACTGCTCGATAATTATAATACTGTAATAATTTATTTATTCATTTATTCATTTTACAGAAACAAGAAAACTTATTGGTTAAAAACACAGACTATTGTCCAAGACGTCTTTATACCAAATTTTGATTATAATAAGTTCGAAACTAGGTTATATTTTTTCGCAGCAATTTAAGTCAAAAATTTATAGTCCAGGAGAAATAAGATTATAATGAATCAGAATCTCAAAATATTACTATACAAATAGACAAAGGACTTCTGCAACTGCAAATATTGATCAATGTACTAAATAGCAAGCGAGATCAATTGTTTTTTGAACAGTTTCATTCAATGGATCTCGCTTGCTATTTAGTACATTGGTCAATATTTGTAAGTGCATAAGTCCTTTGTCTATTTGTATAGCAATATATGGAGTTTCTAATTAATTATTATCATTATTATTATAACTTTCTTATTTAAAAAAAATTACTATCACCGAAATCTGTGAGATTAGATTAATTGACAAGAATCAAAATTCACAGGCCATATTCCCAATTCAGGTCATATAGAAGTAGAAGTTAATTCTACAGAAATTTGTAGATAAAAATTTAGTAAGCGATTATTGTTGAGTCCATTCAATCCTTGTCATATTGACTCAGGATCACAATTAGAGAAAGAAAAATAACACATCAGCTCTATTAAAAAGGAGTATGATGGTATATTGAATAATCACCCTTATTATAAAGATTCAATTCAGAAATTTCAAGTATTAGGAAAACGTTCTTAGTAACGCATTAATAATATTATGCATTTTTGGAAACATTCATCCAGGTATTTAAGCTAATTTTTTGGCTTAAAGAACAAGTCTTGTTTGTGGATAAATTATTATGGATTTCCCATATAGAACTTAAAAAAATATATATATTTTCTGAATAGTGTGGTCTTTAAAATAATTTAAAAGCCATTACTATTGTCAATAGTAATCAATATACCAATTTTTTTCCAAGGGTGATGTGCACATGAGCTCTTGGCTTTTGCATGTGTAATAAAAGAGGGATGATGATAGAAGATCTCTACTTTCTAGATAGCCGGGACCGACGGCTTTTCGTCTCCTTAGAAAAACTGGTTGGCCGTATCTATGTGACTGTGCTGTGGTCAAAATCTGTTCCTCGGTCAAGAATAGAACTCCAATACGCTGGTTATCCGACCGGCGCGTTATCAGTTCACTCTTACTCTTTCATCCACTTCACACCCATAATCATTTTGTTCTGTCTTTGCTCCAACAAGAACTTGATATGAAATGTTGTAGTTGAACAAATTATTGTAATAATTATTAGATTAATAATCAATAGTCATTTATTAAAAATTATGAATATAGAATACATAGGCATACATTAGACAAAAAAAGCATTGAGGCCTACATTTCTTCTAAAAAACATACAAAACACTAGTCTACAAGATTTGTTTAGAATTCCTTAGAATAAATTTCATATTTCAAATCAATTTTCTTGTAAAACAAATACAGTAGAAACAAACTCTTGCGGCATTGTGTGTTATGAAAATTGCCGTTACTTGGGCGTGACTTGCCCTCGACTTATTCATTCATGGATAGGCGAGTTATTTACAATCTTCATTTTCATTTTTAAGACATAATTATTTTCTCCACAAAAATGTCTCCACGATCTCGCAGATGCTCGTGAAGCTGAAACTTTCTGCAAAGAAATATAGTTCAAGGCTGGATCAAACCGCAAGAATATATCTGATATTTTTCTAATCGTGATTCACGACGAAAATGTGTTGCAATACTAGTGAGGATCATTGGAGATGATATTTCTGTGGAACACCCACCTCTTTTCATGAGCATGTATTCGTATTGTACATGCACGCTCCACACGTCTCACAATATCTACATGAAGTGAAATGTACCAATTCACTAATTTATTGTTGTCTTGTTATGAATGGAAATAAATTTTCAAAGAATTCATAAGACATTCCGGTTATATTTTAAAGAACTATTAATAACATTCAGCTATGAAATACGAAAATGGCTGGAATAATAGTTGAAATGAATTATTTATGCACATGCCATGTCTTGTGGCCTCTGTAATCATATTATGAACGTAAAATAAACTAAATATATTTTCAAGATAGAACAATATTACTTGGTAAAAGAAGTATGGAGAATTAGATCTTGATAATTAAAAATGATTGAAATTGCAATCAATACTCTTTGCAATTGGTAAGCCAATTAATGCGAAGTTGAGAATCCTTACTCTTGAAGAGTCGTAGTTTTATTTATTCATTCATTTATCTATTTCATCATGAATAACAGTATCAAGGAATAAAAAAACAGGCTTTCGCCCAAAACGATTTCAACTCGAATTTAGATTGAAATGTCCAAAGTTTGATTATGTCCCAAATTGAAATTTACATACACAATTTTCACTAACAAATCACCAAAATAAAAATATTATTTTAAAACCAAAAAGGTAGATCATACAAGCCGAATAAACATCCAAACATTGAAAATATTCCTGAATACTCAATAAACATGTTAAAGAGAATTACAGTACCCTTCCACTATTTTCATTAGAACACAACATATTTGGCTATATTGAAAGGCATTTTCAAGTGTAATTGAACAAATTTAACTATATAAATGATAATTCCTTATAAATAAATAATTATTGATGAATCACTTGATTTAATCCATAATACTTGAATACGCCTCTAACAACAGTGTTACATGTTGTGTTCTAATAAGTTGAAAATAGTAAAAGGGTACTGTTAATTCAGTTGGTTTTGAAGAGTTTTGAAATTAAAAATGGAATTTCCTGCAGGCATAAATTATTGTAAAATGAAGAAATCAGTGGAAAGGGAAGAAATATGAAAAAACTAAATCTTGAATAATTCATGTTCTATCTTCGATAGAAAAACTCGATGTGATGAATTCTTTAGAAATTGGTGACCTAATTCATCCAGGAATAAAACTTGGTCATGAAAACTGCATAACGGATTTAGATGGGAAGACTGGCTGTCCTTGGCTTGAAAATTTCAAGATACATTCGGCTCAACTTATCACCGCACCCTAAAGTATGGAGTGTGTGAAATGAGTCATGAATGTGAATCCTATCATGACACCATTCATCTATATTGTTAAATTGTCCCAAGTTTGTAAGTTATTCATATTATTATTTTTTGGCCTTGGTTGTCAAAATAATAAGCGACTGCATTCTGCCTTCACTAGTCACCAATATTCAGAATATTACATTTTTGATTATTCGAATGTTAACTCTTCTCATTTTTTAATCATTGTCATCCATTCCTTATAATTTCTTTCTGTATACTTATATTGATTTCGATTTCCAAAACAATATCTCGACAACCAAAAGCTCTCATTACCGGATAATACTTTTTACTTGTTACTTTATGCCAAATCCTTTTTGAGATATTCAAAACTGTAGTGTAAGATTCATACTATTCTGCAGGAAGTTATATTCAATTCTATAAATTTTTGCAGTACACTGCAGTGAACTTTAGTATGGATATTCCTCAATTCATCTATTCTTAGTATGGATCATTCATCAATTAGTTTATATTTAGGCTACGTTGTCTAACATTTCTCTCTACCCGTCTTTTATGTTAATTCCCAAACCTCTCCTTCTCCCCTTATTCTATTCTTTTTATCTCTCTATTCTTATCTATCTATTCTTTTTCATCTTTTTATCTCCAATCTATTATAATTATTACAATCTTTCCCTTCATTCTTCATTCTATCCTATTGTATCACTATCATTCGTTTGAATACTACTGGAAGCACTCATTCACAAACTAATTCTCATTAAAAATCAAGCTTCACTATTTGAAATCACCATTTACAGTTTTCGACTAATTTACACCTTAGACAGGCATGTTAACAAGGTGTTTCCCTAGTCTGGGAACCACATAATATCCTTACTTCGTACTGTGTGTACCTACGGAATTCCTTCCTCTTTATGTAATCGTCCGGTATATTCAAATATCGACCAACCACTTGCCGGTATGGTGAGGCCAAGCTGTACTAATGACTTACATAGCTGCTGCTTGAAAACAGACCTGCCCAAACTAGTTCGAATCTCCGAAGTCGTGTTTGCGGAAGAACTTGACGGTTGCATGTACGGTATAGAACACATTCTAATCAGTATCTCTTTCTCTATTGAACGTTTATTCATTCATTAACATTTTCTCTCTCACTCTGCCTTTAGTTTACTCTCTTTTCATTCTTTTCTTGTATGAGTCTCTCATTTCTTGCCACTGTTCCATATGTTACTACTATAACTCTACAACTGCAAGCATACCTAGAGGTGGACATTAAAGATTTTTATGAAATCATGACATTTTTGGGGTTTTTTTGATGGGGGTGGTTGATGAATTCCAGGTCCAGTGATTATATATACTACCCCAATTTCCTTAATCCAAATAGTATATATAGGCTTTTTCCTAATAAACTTTATTTTATTGGAATTATTAGAATTCAATAACTGAAGAAATAGGGTTTTAATAGCAATAGAGTCATAGAGTGTACTTGTTCTTGGTGTAACTATACTTTGTGTTCATTCAAGTACCTGGTGTACTTGTATAGTCTGGTAGAAGCAGAGAAGACATTCTGGCAAGATGGAAAAAGAATTTCAGCTTGGTCAATATTGGTTCAAAAACTATACATTTTGTCTCAAATTGTAGAGCAAGATTTTTTCTGGAATTTTGGACAACATTTATTATTTTTCAAGTAATATTGATCGAGCTGGAGTTATTTTACAATCTTGCCAGAATGTCTTCTTTGTTCAACCAGACTATACCAAGTAATACTTGTACTTGGTGTACATTCACCTGGTGTTCTTGTACTCGATGTACTTGTACTTTGTACCCAATGTACTTGAACTTGGTGTATAAAAATCCATAATTGATAGAATTGAATATTGAATTAATAGCTATATGATAGAGTTTATTAGGAAATAATGTTATTATTGCGATGTAGTTCAATTGTTTTGTTCTTTATTTGTTCCACATAGTAATTTCCCATTCAACTTGAATCGAAGTATTTTCTTGGTCTTCTGCGGGTGATGCCCTCATGAGCTCTTAGGCTTGTGTGCGAGGGTGATGAGAGGGATGATGATAAGAGATGACAACTATTTTTTAGGTATTTGAGACCGACAGCTTATCGTCTACTCAGAAAGACGGATTGTACTGTGATCAAAGAATTGTGCCTCGTAATGATTCGAACTCGGGTCCTGTTGGTTATCAGACTGGCGCGTTGTCCAATGAGCCACTCTTTCCACTTCTTCGTCCATTCTTTCTCTTTCCTCCCTATTGTTACTCATGCCTAGTTAATCGTGCTCTCATCATCTTCAACTATCATCCCCTAATTTCAGTCTTTCTTCCTCTTCCACTTGATTATTCTTTCTCTCCTTCACATGAATTTTCCTCACCAAACGTATTTGTTGCCCGCTTGGTGCGTATAGCGTATTTCCTGGTTGTCGGCCTTGCTATGCCGATCTATGCAGAAAAACAGTAACATGTAGACTAGCTGTATCACCCAATTATATCACACTTAATGAATGGTAGTATTCTAGTCTTATCTAGCTATTTTACATACCTGCGGTCTAAAATCGTGTTTACACCTTGCATGTAGGTTCAGGAGGTGGTTTCTAACTGAGATTGAGGAAAAAGTGATAAATTTCAATGCTCGCGCCGTCACAACAAGACCGGCTTTGGAGTTTCGATTCTTTCTTTGACAAATAATTCATCAAGTACCTAATCACTGTGACAAAGAATAACTCACCAATTACTTAAACTCTGTTTCAAAGAACAATTCACTAAGCACTGTGTCAAAGAGTAATCCACCAAGAACTGTGTTCATACTCTTACTAAATACGGACCCATTATTATTTCTAGTGATCGGAATGAATCACTAGAATCATCAATAGTGAGCTGTTCGGAATTCTTTTGGGTAACGAATGTGACAAATCAATAAATTGATCTCTGAATCCCTTTTCCATTCTCGGTATGTTTTTGTTCGTAACAATTCTGAAAACTACCTAAAAACCTTGGAAAAAATCAAGTATATGTTTCAGTGATACATATAAATCATGTTTTTTGCAATAGTTAGCTCCTTGTAACCCTCAACAGTCAGGGCATCGCTGTACTTGCCTTGTATTGTTTCTGTACAACCGTTATAATGTAATGTAGCCTACTCAGGACTAATCTGAGATCTGCATCTTGAACAGTCATTTCAAAGAATGAATGAATTTCGTGGAAAAATAAATATTGTAGAATCCATAAATTTCTCACAATGAGAATACTTTATTTCGAAGTAGTCTTAGAATATCTAAAATAAGTTCCAAAACAAGAGTTCTTATTTAGTGACTGTTTGGATTGAATTTCACTTATTATCCATTACTTAAGAAATCAATATTAAATAAGAACGTTATTGTTTAGAAGAGCCTTGAATATATTTCAAATGAGGAAACTTCAAATACGTTCTCGAGAATTCCCTTCTAGTATCATAATCCTCTAGTTTTTAAGATTGTTTGAATTACAATTTGAATTTGAATTTTTAATGATAGAAAATCTCTGAAGTAAGAAAAGCTTTGATAACCTCCTTGGTAGAAAATATTAATTTCTTGTTAAAACACGATACTATCGATGCAATTAACCGTTTTAATCACTGGTTCCAAGTAACCGTTGTATGAAACCGGTAGGTTAATGCCTAAACTGTTGCATAGTTCATGCACTCTTTGCAACAACTCAATCGAAAGGTCATATTTCCATAATAAACTGATAGGAATATAACATAACATTTAGCTTCATTGAAAACTAGTTACGGTGTATTGTGTTTAGCTGTCATGACACTACTATCAGTAATAAAATTACTATTACTATATAGTGTTTGAGACATTCCATGCATTCCTGTTGTGGATAGTCACGCCTTCTACTATATAGTCTAACAAGACTGGAATGTTCTTTTTGCTCTGATCAAGGCTGTAATACGCACTGTGGCTTCCTGTCTTGCTGGTTCTTGATAAAAATTATTATCAAATTTTTATTATGGAATTGAATAACAACTAACATATTATTAGATGAATTTGTTGATTCATTTGAAAATTATGGTGTGTGTGAACAGATAACTGTAATTAGAAAATTATTGCAGGATTGTCGAATATATTAAGTGGCTAGTCTCATGGTGAACAAATGCTACTGGCAATACTTCTGAAATTTTAGAACTTCGATGTGTAATCGCTCAACAAATGTTGATGCTGTTTATCATTCAACTGAAACCTCAAATTATTAAATGTGTGTTTCTATTGCCATTAAAGTTTCTCTGTGAGTAATAGTCTGGAAATAGATTGTTTTTCTGGGGTCACGATCACTGCGGACTGCTCTTGGATGGGTTACCAGTATTTGTCCAAGTACACATTGGTGAGGTAAAATTCACCTTTAAGGGTCTCTCCACCATTAAAACCATTTTTAATCATAATACGCCGAGACTACAAAGAATACAATAGGCCTATCATCAAAAATTTCTCCAATATCAATTCGTTTTTCCACCAGGTTTCACTCAATTCTATTCTTTCGTAGTATCATCCCCAACAACTCACTCAAGAGCAATACTGGCTGAAGAATTAACATTCTGGTACCCTACCCTAAGTTCCCATATTGCACCATATCACTTCAGGACTAGGGAAGTTGTCATTGCAGTAATAATTATTCTGCACGCAAATTACCTTCGCCAACCTTGATACTCCGCTGCTACACTTTGGCTAGGTCATCTAGTTTCCAGCCTCCCTCCTCTTCCTCATACTCCTCCTCATCCTCATCATCATTCTCCTCCTCTCTCTTCTTCATCATTCGCCTCCTCTCTCTTCTTCATCATTATAATAATTCTTTCTTCTACTCCTTTTCATTCCTCCTTCTCCTTCTCCTGTCCTGCTCCTCCTACTTCCTTTCCTCCTCCTCACCCTCCTCCTTATTCTTTTCTAATCCTCCTCTTCCTCCACCTCCTGCTCCTCCACCTCCTCCTCCTCCTTCTCCTCCTCCCCACTTTTCTCCTCATTTTTCTCTTCCTCCTCCTCCTCCTCACTCTCCGCCTCTTCCTCCTCATCACCCTCCCCCTTTTCCTCCTACTCCTCCACCCCTCCGACGAGGATGTCTGCAAGTCTGGCACACCCTTCTCGTCATCCTCTCAGCCAGGAGGTCATCGCCCCGGGTCAAGAGTCTCTACTTCCGCACACTCGCCTAAGTCATGATCACATTGTCGATCTAAGTACTACATTGTCGCATGCCCTGTTCTGCACATATCAACTAGTACCTATTTAAGTTTAGGCTATCTCTAGATGTTGAAGTACTGTGAATATCAAAAAGTTTAGGAAGGAATTGCAATGAGGAAGTTGAATAGAAAACGTTTTAAGTGAAATTGTAATAATTTGGAAGTACCATATAAAAATAATTGAGTAAAATACGCTCAAATAGAACACTCTTGCCTATTCACGCTCCGTGGCGCGATGGTGCGATTTTCAGCCGGTCAGCTGACTAAACGATTCAACTTTTAAATAAAATTATTATGAAACTGTATCACCACAAAATTGAAGTTGATTATTTATTTATGAATTTATCAGATAAATCGTCACAACCGACTCCAGGAGCCTTCTGGCATCGGATTCGTGAACTTAGGAAGAATTAAAAATTTTAAGTTCTTAGTCATTGTGGGTTACGTGGAGGAGGGGGGGCTATTGTGCCTCAACTCCGCCCACATAACTTATTTTATGTACTTAGTGGAAAAATAAAGACATTTATCTATCTAACATGCTGTACTCTTCACAAATTCAAAAATAAAGTTGAAGAATTTGTTACTTATTTCATTGACTGTAACAATAAGTGGAAGTTTTCATTGACTTTATGAGACCTAGCTTGAATAAATCTTTAAATAATACCCAATCATCTTCTGAATTTTGAAGTATAAAAAATTATGGAAGCCATTGAAAATATTTGAATTCTAAAAACTTAATGACAAATATAGCTCCACCACTTCTCCTATTTAATATAGGTCACATAGTGTATTTAAAACTTTTCTAGGATTTTCAATTTTCTTCTTGGGTAGGCTATTTCTAGGTACACCTAGAAATTCTTAGAGACTTGCGGAACACACTGTACTCTTCTATAGCTTCCTCTGAACTTCGTCTATCGCTTCCTGTGCCGACTGTGTGAAGTCATACTCAGAGAGAATAGAAAGAAAATATTCTTCTATTTGCTCTGGGCATGCTTATGGTTCCTCAGCAAAGTATTCTTGGTATTCATTAGTATTCTTGGCGTTATCGACAGGAAAAAGACTTTGCACCTTCTCTTGGTAACTCTGCCAACTAATTGATCAAATACCTGTCCACTATCAGATCATTGCCTTTGTATTCCGGTGCTTTATTAGTGCCTTCCAGTTGAATTCTAAATCTGGTAGCCTAGACTTTCTTCAGTTGTCATGTTGGTATGGCATTCGATTTTGTGGAAATGATATGGAGGATGAAGAAATTGGCAGTTACAGACATTGAGTGAAAGTAATAGAATACCTTAAAATCAAATCAATGTTGAATTTGCCATATTCGGGGGAATTTTGATTCAATTCTTGTATATTCATAATTACATTAATTGGATGGAGAATAGTTATGAAAAGCTGTCTAGAACACATCATGTTCTGATACTATGGTAATTTGTAATTTTATAGTTAAACCATTCACCATCCAGGTCCAGGACGTACTGATTCAGAAAAATAACTGAACGTATGGGATCAAGTTGGTATAGTATGTCCAAGCAAAGAAGACTTTCTATCAAGAGTGGAAAATGACTCCAGCTCGGTCAATACTGGTTCAAAAATTATTAGTTTGGTCTCAAATTGACGGAAACATTCTGATATAACTTACTGTATAACCATTAACATATAATTTTTGAACCAATATTTACTGAGCTGGAGTCTTTTCCCCATTTTGCTAGAATGACTTCTTTATTTGGACAAACCATTGGCCTACCATATTAACTTATTCTTTTAATGCAAGCTTTTTTATATTTAATCAATTACGTGAGTTAGATACTTCGGTGTCCATTTGTATCAATGAACCTTAGAACAGGTTTATTTGATTCCAATTGTACAATTAATTATTCGTCCAGTAGTACAACAATAGAGCATTAAACTCGGGAATAAAACTGGTATATTTCTCAATCACTTCAGGATACTTAATTTTTGAATTGTCAGTAGCTATCTGAAGCAACTAAATGCCAGTTGTACTGCATTGTGAGAAGTTATTCAAGTGCTAGATGTCAAACAACATTTATTCATGCGTTCAACTATCTACGAAAATAAATGAATGACATCAATGCATGTGTGCTAGTTATATGAATATTAAAATAAGTTTGTAATCCGCTATTAAATCACATTTATTTAATTTCTTTTGCAAAGTAAAATTTGATATTATTTGAAATTGTGTCACATTTCTCCACAATCACTTTTCAGTATATTGCAAATACCGTATATTGTATCTAAAAAACCTTGCATAGTTTCCTATATTTTTTCCTATACGGTATTTTAAATCTTTTATTCGTGTGTTCTAGCAGAGACTATAACCGTTCAGAGATATCTTATCGAAAAATTATTCACTCCAAAAATTCTATGATCTTATTTACTCATGTTTCAGTAGTAAGTTCTGGCTCTTGAAATGTTTTTTTCTAACTTTAAAAATTGTATTTCCTGCGTTGATTCTACGTTTTCTGAGTTGTTTCAATCTCAATTTTAAATTAGCAGTGGCTTAAGAGAGCGATAAATAATCTCTAATAAGTCTGAGTCTGAATCAGAGTCATGCTCATTTCAGCTCTAGTATTGTGGGTGATGAAAAGCCTTCCCTCCCCCGCCGACTTGGAAAGAAATTTGGAAATAAGTATTATTTATTATAGAATAGATCAACAGAACCCGTGCTCGGGAACAATACATCTGCAAGTATGATATAATGAACTATTACAGGGTTGTTACTATTATGATAAGAATAGAGTTAAACCAGTACTCCTTCTTTGATAATAACAGCTAAGTTCCGCCAATTTTAGTAAGTGGGTCACCAAAGATGAGCATCAAAATTAAGGAAATGAACAGATGTTGGCAGAAACCGTGCGGCTTGCTCAAAGTAGGTGAACTATCACCAATCATGCGATGCAATTATGAGCATACTCAATAAGCGTGTAAAGACAATACTCAGATTTGAACTACTTCAAGCATGAAGCAGACTGTGGTCGACTGAGGTGTTATTTAATGAAGGCATGAAGATGTTTCTAACCGCAAACTACTGCAACTCCTGTGGGAATTCTCTACTAGGAAAGAATACTCTACTAGGAAGGAGACAGTGTGAGATTTTATAATATTAAATCATTCTATTTCTACCAGAAATTACCGGTGGTAGAATAATGAACATTTTGTATGACTAGATACTATGATGTGCTATGCTTTAAGGTTGAGTTGTATAGAAGACTTGACTATCTAGTTCTAAATCGGCGTAACAAAGACTATTTTCCACTTATTTTTACTTCATGACAAGCTTTTGCAGTATTCATTGTAATCTTGGAGGTCTTGGAGACTTAATGTAGGTCTTCAAGTGAATATCTTGAAGTAGTCACTGTCAACGAATGTACTAAACATTTGTCTTTCTTTTTTTTTATAAATTTTAACAGGAACAAATGTGCAGGTAACCTGTTGGGTGTTTTCCCCTCTAGGTGTTTTCCCCTTATTAACTGGATAAATAAGAAAATACTTCTCACCTCGAATATCAATTGCTGTTAAAATTAATAAGAAAATATTTCTTGATCAGTACTATTTCCTGCTAAGAAATAGAATTTGGGTGACATTTTTCTCAGTGGTGTGATAATTTGAGCTTCCTGATATACAGCAGTTGAAGTTTTCTCAAACCTTGAAAATACGTTTAACTTTTTCTTCTGATGAATTAAAATTTTAATTTATCACATTGGTAATCCAAATTAATTTTCATAAATGTATGTTCTCCAGGTTCAATTTTGGAAACGATATAGATTTATTCCGTTTTACTTTCACCAAAACCTTATTAGCATACCTTATAATAAATTTTCAGCGTTGAGGAGTTATGTTGGAAGTAGAAGTGGGGTTGATTATGTGGTATCAATAGACTTGAATTTAGGTAACCAATATTATTGACTCCTTACAATGTCAATTTCCTATTATTTAAAGTCTCTAATATCAATGAACCAATTATTTTTCATGAAGCTGAAGCGATAGATAATTATGTTCCAAGCCTATATTCTTATGTTATTTGTAAGTATTATATTATATTATATATTATATATTCTTGATGATGCACCTCTGTTCTCAGTAAATACTCGCAAAATGACTTTGAAATTATGTATTTGAAATGGAAAATAATGTTATACCAGAAAGATCAAGTATAAACTACATGATTAATTATTGTGTCCTTGCTTATACATCCCACGTTACATTAATCGAAACCATTCAACTTCTTGCTCATATTGTTAGTAGGCTACTTGTCCAGTTAACATGACAGTATTACCATAAATTACATTATCTTCTTTATCATACAATAAGATGTTCTCAATCTATGTTAACCTTTCAAAGATGATTGTGTTTAATGAACTTGAACTATTTTTCCATTGCATAACTCAACTTTTCTGATCCATGGCCGTGTTTCTATGTCCAACTTTCATTTGACAATGGGTACACCGGTACTGATTTATTAAAAACCAGGTTCCAGATATTCAACAAGAGTCCCACCAAACAGGTAACTAACTGGAAATTCACCAATATTTCAATAATTTCGGACAATGAATTGCTGGAGGTTATAGAATTGTACAATTTAATGTTGGTTTCAAATAATTTACATAAACTTATTGTAATACTCTTATCAAAATTGAGAAGGAACACGATTTGGAAATGTGTCTCTGTTTTCACCAATGAGTGTCATTGCAATATATTTAATATAAAAAAATTAATATGCTAATGCATAAAATTTTTTCCTGAATTAAGTATTTGATTCAGTTTTTATGCCTCATTCACACACGTTCTCGATAAAAGTAGGATATACCATTATTATTATTTACAGTAGGCTAACTATTGTTCATAGTACTATTCTTAATCACATTAACTGTATAGAATATAATAGTGTTGGTTATGGAATGGTTGTCTGCTCATCAAAACTATTCACACCACATGAATATTGTAAAAAGTTCTTGTTATCCACGATTCTCTTTGTCTACTTGTCATGTGAATTGAAACCCAGGAAAACTATATTTTGAAGAATAGCTACACTTTCTTTTCCTTATTCTCAGTGCAATATTGTGATGCATCTGTCGAAATGTAAGGAATTTCACCATTGATGAAAGGCAACTTGATGAATAGATCGACATTGCAATCCCATTCGATCATCAATTAATTGTCACGGAAATAATATGCGAAGTAAAGTAAAAGTACTATTTGAGACGCAATCATCAATTATCATGGCTTTAGTTGTTGGACCAATTTTAACAGGTCTCTTATTATTTCTAGATTTCTATTAACGCTTCATGGATTAATTATTACATAAGCTTATACGATTATCGGAAGTGTGAGATATTTATGAGAGTTTTTGATTATTGTATTTGTCCTTTTGTTTATTCCAAGCATCTGACAACAAACTATTACATCACGCCGATGCCTTTCTCCCCTAATCCATTATTGAATTTGTTCGGAAGAGAATTTTTCCATGCATGCAACTGTCACATTGGCATTCGAGCGAATGAATATTATTCGAAAGAGATTAGATCGGTGTGGTGTGGCATCCTGGAAGCCAATAGAGATGGAAAGCTAGGGAGGATGTATGTCAAGGAGCTGCAGAACAAGGACAGGTCGTTGAACGGCGCTTACAAAGAAGAGAAGCAAGCTTTATATTCATTTATTGAATGCAAGCATCACCTTCCAGTTTCCCGATGTGATGCCTCTTCAGTTTAATTCTGTTGCATAACTCGAACGAGCAACGATCGACTCTTGACCTATCGCTCTGTCTGAAAATGAATTCCTTTCCGATCAACAAGTGTTTTTTTTTAATGTTTTCATAGAACGGTTTTTATCTATCTAAACATGATTGGTGTTCTGGTCTTTGAGTAGATTATTAACATGAAATATTGAAGAATAATTTTATGTACTAGGATGCAACGAATCGTCTATTCAAAGAGTATGGTAATATCTAAGATTATCAGAGATAAATCTATTATTATCTAGTTTATTTCAGAACAATTGCGGTATTATGAAATTTGTGAAACTTCGATTATAAAAATGGATTGTAAATGGACAATTCAAGCTGGGAGAAGATTGTATATAAATATTCAAATATCAATCATTATTCACAATATCTCAATCAATAAATTTTTATAGTGAATATTATATGTTCGGTCTAGTGGAACCAAACTCATGGGGGTTTCAGCAGGTATCATTCCAGTACAAAGTTATTCACAACTTGAAATGTTCCAATAATAATAATAATATGGAAGCATCCAGAGACTCAGGCTGGCCTAGCAGAAAATATGTAAAACCGCTCATGATGTTTTTGAAATCTGTTCACAAAGTGCAACTGTTAGCTTGTGGTCTAAATTATGCTGGAGGTCTAAATAATTGGAATTTTCAAAATAGAAGCTTCAGAATAAAATATATCTATTAGCATTAATAGCGTTCATAAACTTTTAAAGAAGTCTGGCTTCTCCCTTTATGTTCAACACTGGAGTCTAGTTTATATTAAGATACAGTTCGAGCTCGATGGGAAGATACCCACGCCATCACAATGCAATGTGAAGTGTATTGTGACGGAATCTCATCTTAGCTTGCGCGAACAATACTAACTATGTTGATGAAGTGTTTATATTGAAATAAATTTGTTAATACATGCTATCTTAATTAATATACTCATCTAATCTACTCTTTTTGAAACAAGAGAAACTGATAGGTTTAACATCCTCTTGTCAAGAATATGTTGAATATCAGAACATAGAGTCTGGGAGGGATTAGAAAGAAAGAAAGAGTAGCCAACAAAAGGCTAAAAGGAAAAAGAGGAGAATAAAACTATTATAATAATAATAATAATAATAATAATAATAATAATAATAATAATAATTTATTATAATGTTACAGCAGTTGGTGTACAGAAATTCATCTAGAATAAAGATATATAGGCTTAGTAAGATAGGAAGATAATAAAGAAGTATTTGCTGTTGTAAGATATAAACGCATCCAATGTTTGGTTTGGTTGCTCAATTGCGAATTGTGTTTCAGAAACGATTTGATGAGAGTGGACGTGTATTGATAAGGATCTGCACGCCACTGCCGTCTTGATCGCAACTGGTTTCTGGTCGAAACTGGAGCAAATAAAGGACTGAAGCATCTTCATTCATAGCAGTCGATTGTGTGATGATGCAATTTGCCAACTGGAGCTGCTCAAAACAACAGTAAGACGATTCGTTATTTGAACTTGACTATCCTCACATAATTCCCACACCTAAACCTGTTGTTAAGCAATCTCTTACTGTGTTACAAGTACAATTTGTCAGAAACTTTTCAACATATTGTGATGTTTCTAAGGGTTTTATAATAACATTGAAATGTGAAGATTATAAAGATTTCTTGTCGATTCAAAATTCACGCAAAGAAAGAAAATTCTATTAAGATTAGCGTTCCACATTTCAAAACGTTTTGTAAGCTATCACAATAAGCTTCATTTCTGATTCCAGCATATGTCGATTAAACGTGTAAAAAAGGACATTGAAAACCTTGAGTACCTATTTGAGAAACTGTACAACCCTAAATTTTCACATTCATAGTTCTAAAATGAAAAACTTACTACAAGTGAATATAGATAGAAGATGTCTCTCTTTAGATAAGATATCTCTATGTTCACTGGTTGGTACCACTCACTCACCAATTAAAATTCACAGCTTAGCGCAATGCTATAGACATTTGTAGTTTGGTCATTGCAATAATGACTTCAATTTTTACTTATCAACACAGTAATGTCGACTTCAATAGACTTACTGTCCTTAATTCATTTGGATCGTTTATTTTATCTTCATTGAAATCATGTCCTTTGAGCAATCTTCATCAATATTTGTTTTGAAGCGTTAAATTCCTCTGCATTATTAACGGAGTTGAAATTCGTAATGAATTCTTATCCAATCACCCGTTAGCCATTCATTTTCAAGTTATTCATTTATAGTATCTTACCTCCTGATACTGTCTAGTCTTATAAGTGATAAATTCAAAATAAGTTGAAATAAATTAGGATATTGATTAGAAAAATAAGTGATGGTGATGATGAAAAGAAAAAGTGTGATAAAGGCAAAAACTTCTCTCAACCATCACATATTTCATGTATGAGTTTCAGTGTTATAAGACTTCGAATCACTAACGTCTTACTCCAGTCAAAATTACGTCATTGTATGAAATGATAATATCCAATATGGTTCTACTCTCTTTTTCATATTTTGATTTCATTAAATGGACAAAAAATCTTACCAAGGTCGTCTCTCTTCTCATTTAGTTATGAATATTAATTTTTTCCAACAAAAACATTTTTATTCCACTTCTTTTATTTTTATTCTTGTTCTTTCATTTCTATTCTTGTTTTTTCTTTTTTATTCTTGTTCATTCATGACGTCTCCAATTCAAGCAATTTCCGGTCCATCTCCAGATAAGAGTTGACAAGCCTAACTGATATCTATCATATTCATCTTCTTGTCTTGAAAAGTCTCATCTTCTTAATGTTATTTCGAGTTGAATACGATAATCTAGTCAACGGAACCGGTCACACGGTGTATAGTCTGTCCAAGAAAAGAAGACATTCTGGAAAGATGAGAAAATGACTCCAGCTAGTTTAATATTGGTTCAAAAATTATAAATTTGTTCTCAAATTGTAGATTAGAATGTTTCCTACAGTTTGAGACTAAATTTATAATTTTTGAACTAATACTGACCGAGCTGGGGTAATTTGCCCATCTTGTTAGAATGTCTTCTTCTCTTGGACAGAATATACCAAAGGACAACACGACTGAAAAATTTCTGTTATTTATGGTCGAATAGATAATTTATCAACGCTTACATCATGAATTGCGTAACTCGATCAAATATCTTGCCAGTGAAGAGTACAATTTTCAAGCGGATTCTGATATAATAGGTGGAGGGTTAAATAAGTCATGTTTATAAGAAGATTCACTCCTACAAGAGATAAGTCATGTTTCAAGTTTTTTTAGAAATTTATGGTCTGCGAATTTCTTTGGAAATTTGATTGAAACAGTAGGCCTATGTAATTCTTATGAAAACTGCGAAAGTTTGGAATGTCAGTTCGATCATTCACATCTGATCGTTCAGTGATTGGCCTGCCGGTTTATAGCCATTTTGGACTGACGGTTTCCCTATCCACTAACAATTTTTGACTGCCTCAGTCCGAACTTACAGTGGATGTGTTCCCTAAGGCACTAAAATTTCACAAATAAAGTACTTATTTTGTCCTTGAATAACTTGATGATAACAGTCATTGGTAGGCCTACAGAAAAGCTTCAGAAGAGCTTGAATTCGTTCATGGGAGAAGAGATTAGTATGAGAAACTTAGAAGTGAAGGAGGGTGGTGAAAATTTAAAAAAGATATGTATAGTCTGTCCAAGCAAAGAAGACCCTATGGAAAGATGGGAAAATGACTCTAACTTGGTCAATATTTGTTCATGAATCATAAATGTGGTCTTAAAATTGTTTCCTACAATTTTATATAAAATTGATAATTTTTAACCAAAATTGACTGAGCTTGAGTCATTCTCCCATCTTGCCAGAGGGTCTTCTTTGCTTTGGCAGACTATATCAATATTTAAATTTGAGTACAAGGAGGAAAATGGGAGAGTGAGTTAGTGGATGTGGTAAGAGAAACCAATAACATCCGATCATGATCATTATTACAATTACAATTATCAATTCAAATATCAGGCTTAATCTTTTTTCATCAATATCAAGAAGTCTAAAATACGTTATCTACCCGACATGTCAGCATGTTGGTTTAGAATGTTAAATAGTATTGAACTACTTTGTGGCGATTAGAAAGAAGAAAGTGAATTATTAGATAACTGAATCTCTAGAACATTGCTACGATTCTGAAAGAATGATCATAATTATCATACAATGAACGCAGTTTAGAAGAAAGTGACAGGGCTGTCATATTGTGATGGAGAGTGGTAGTGGGCGACATATTGGAAATCAATTATTCACCCACGAGTGAAGTTTGTCATTGTTATGCCAGGAGTGACATTAATTGGCATCTTTAGACAGAGTCATTTCCTCCCAACTTCAAGAAGCCGTCGAATGCAAGAACTGAAGGTGTTAGGCTATTGTTAGCATCACCTTTCAATAAATGCAATATTTATTATGATTCAAAAGTAATCTTATGTAAGTGTGAATTGTTCAATTGTTTGAATTGTGAGATTCTCTCTTTGGATATTAGGATGAGTCCTGAGTGATATCTCAAGACAAAGTGGCGATAGGACGATAGGACTGATGGGAGACAGCTTGTCACCACCCACTAACCGAAAGTATGATTTCGATATTTTAATACATTTTTTGGTATATAACTCATACACAGACTTCAACATTTGAAGTAAAATAGACTATTATTTGAATATTTACTTCTCCAAGTCAAGCTGCTGCTTCATTCAATTGTCTGTCCCTCAAATCACCTAAGCTGAGATAGGCTTGTGTGTGAAAATTAATAGAAGTTTTTTATTGCAAATGATGCCCACACAAGACGTATATCAGAATAAATGGATCAACAACTTCAGATGATTTCAGAACCAACGGAAAATTGTTCTGTAGTTTTAATTGAAAATCTATTTGGGTCACCCTTCCAAGAACAGTAGTAAGCGCACGTCTCTTATCTATTTGACATTTTATCCCACATCTTGTTTCCATTATAATATTTATTTTCGTTCTTGATTGCAATTTCTGGAAAACATTATCAGTTCATTCCCAAGTTTATTGTTATAATCTCAGAATGTTTTCATTTTTACAAAGAAAATTGAATCTATTTATACATTAATTAACATACAGCATGATGACCATGGAGCCAACCATTTCCAAAAAAAAACTTATCCACTTTATTATCTAGAACGATCCTCCTCAATTTATAATAAAACCAATGATAAGAATGATTCATCATTGAGCCTTGATTTTTAATAATAAATTGTAGCTTATTTTCAATATCATGGGTGGTCAAATAAGTACGGTACACTACAACTATAATCATATCACTTTAAGCTGAGTTCACTATCACTATTTGACAATGCACTCTTGATAGAACATGCGGGTGCGTGTGTGGAAATAGATATAGTTGTCTCTAAATTCATCTATAGAGTATCTTGAAATATATGAGAGAGTGTGTGTGTGTCAAGACCACCCGCTAGCTTCAAGCCTTCAGGCATCCCGCCTTGCTCTTATATAGTCTATCCAAGCAAAGAAGACGTTGTGGCAAGAGGGGATAATAACTCATGGTTGTTGAATATTTCTTTAAAAATAATAATTTTGGTCTCAAATTGTGAGAAACATTCTGATCTACAATTTGAAACCAAATTTTTAATTGTTGAGTTGAAAATTACCGTGCGAGAGTCATTCTCCCATCTTGACAGAATGTCTTCTTTGCTTGGACAGACTATACTAAAGACATTAAACGTATATAATGCCGTCGGACTATTACGTCACGGGGCGTATATAGCAAGATTGCTGTAACTAGGAATTATTATTGTTGTTGGGCATTGTTGTTTTCATTGTGTAGCTGGCCCAATGCGAGTACTCTGCAGTGGACCGGGCATTTTAAATGACCAACAGAACTGATCTCAGTAGATTGAGAGTGTTGTGTTTCAAGGGGAGTTAAATTTAAGTAAAATATTTGAAGAATCTCTCTTAGTTTTTCGATTTGAAGAAAAAAGCTCAATGTTAAACTCAATATTTTCAATGAATTTTTTACCTCCTCTCATCGCAAATTTCTTTCTCGATTGAGTATAAGTATTAATATAGTAAGTCAGCATGCAAATAATAAATTGAATCATCATTATTGATGAAAAATAGTTAACAAAGAGCTATACTAGCCCTCAAATTTTCACAACATATCAAGTGAATCAAATAATATGGAAAGCTGTACTGAAATTTTGATATTTTTCAAATAATTAATTACATATTTTATTATTACCCGTTGCTATTGAATACATAATAGGGCTACTTCAATTGACTCAAAATAAATTTCTTTATAATGATATTGAATAATTTTTGTTCTGTCCAATTATTGATTTTCATAATTTTTAATGAAAACCAAGTCCCACGAGTTTGTTTTATGTAAGTTACTTCCAATGAAGTAGCTTTCTAAAATACAATAAGCTAACATGAATATTAATGTTTTTTATTGAAAGATACAATAAGCAATCTAGTGTATCAAGGTAGGTTTCCTTCCTACTATTTTCAATGTTTAATCAGTTCTGGAGCAGTACGTCTTGCTCACCGTAATCAACAAGCTGTGTCACCGATCAGGATCAAAGGAAACGGATAACAAATTGTTCCTTTCTCCACTCTCTCTTATAATTTGACCTTGACATCGGAAGGAGCAGAGGATAAAAAGACCATGTAAACATTTCTATTTGCTACCGAGAGTAGACGTAATAGACTGTTATCGACTTGAGTAAACCTCCACGACTGACGATTTAATTTATGGTAACAGTAGTCGTCAAACAACGCTTGAAATGGAGTTTTGGGCGTTGGTGGACTTTCACTGCTATGTTGGAAAGTTCGCTTTGAAAAAATACTAATAGCTCTACCCACCGATAATATTATGAGCTCTGAATCTACTTTGAGTTTATGTAGACTTGAATATGAAGAAACTGCAAAATTTGTATTTTATTTAATTTGCAAAGGTATCATATTAAGATATACTCGAGTAACTTTATTTTTATTAACCCTCTACTGGTACGGTGACTATGAATGGCATACAAGGTACGGTCGGGTCATATACGACCCAAACACTTTATTTTGTCATTTACATGAAAATCAGAGCAAAAACAGAAATGCATCACTAAAATAATTTTTCTTGGATGTTTTTCACATATGTAGAAGCCAAAATAGTTTTTATTGAATCAGAATAAAATTAATAAAAATTATAAAATTTAAAGTGAAAGTGTTCATATCCAACCCATAATCTTGCAATCTTCCCCTTACTCATATAATGTTCATTTTCACCAGTATTATCTTCTATAACATCACATCATTTTAACTTTGTAAGTTATCATTTTCATCACATACCCTCAACTATCACTATTTAATAGTATATTTCGTACCTAGGGCCGAAAATGTGCGTTTTCCGGCTCGAAATCGGTTTTCAAGTCCGAGGCCGTAGGCCGAGGACTAGAAAAGATTGAGAGACAGAATATTACATTTTTGGCCCGTGGTGTCGAACTTTATTTTTCGGCACACAACATCAATGAAAACAAAACAAAATTATCAGTTAATCATTTCTATGAACAGCTAGACCAGTAGCCTTATTATGCTATCTTCCCCTATGCTGAATTTGGAGTAGGTGCCATCTGCTTGCTATTGAAACTTCGCGTCAAAAGTTTATTGATTTAGTGACTGAATATTACTTTATAACTATCAGTGTATTCGATTTTATTAGTTCAGAAACGTTTAAGCCCAAGATAATTTTTGTACGATCATCCTAAATTGTACAATATCAATTCAAAGTTGTTGATTTTCGACAGATATTGGCTAACAGAGAAGCTTTGTCTAGTTGCATTATCAGCCGCTAGATGGCGCTGGCTTACCTGCTAGACGAAGTAACACAGAGTCTGACAACAATAATTTTGTTCAAACATGGATTTCACGTTCATCATTATTCAACAGTTAATCAATACAAACATTTTTAATCTTATCAAAGTTGAAGTATTAGTTATTGAAGCAGTTTTCCTTTATTATTCAACTACTGATTAATTTGAAAACTTTCAACGTTCAGTTCTCTTGACAAGGGATCTTGACAATCAAAATAACAGATGAGAGACTACCTTTACTTCGAAATACCAATAAGTCGACATTGACTCCCAAAACAGCTGACATTTAATGCAATCAAACCGGAATGCTACCTATTGATCGACTAACCCTTAAATCGACAACAACCTTCAGTCAGCTGACATTCAAGGTTATTTTACCGCCCTAGGGCCGAAAAACGCATTTTCCCGGCGAGTTGCTGGCGACCTCGCCTGAAAACGAGCGTTTTCGGCCTCCGTATAAAGCATGTAAAACAGTCCATTTCATACCAGTGTGGCGAAAAAGAACTTTATCTTCTAACTCAGGAAAAATATCATCTGTAGGCTCTTCCTCACTGTCACCATCCCATCCACTGTCACAAGTTCCCATATTCTGCAAACGATTCAGCTCTTCTAATATCACCTCAGAAGTAAGAAATTTCTTGGTAGAAACCATTATTTGTTGACAAAAAAAGTATAAAACATTCAACTTTGGACCTAAAATAAGAACATTGAAGGTACGGTCGGGTCAGATCCGACCCAGAAAAAGAACACACCAAAGAACGATTGTTAATTACAAAGTTAATAAAGCAAAAAAGACACTGACTACTATGAAGACACATTCCAAACAACTGACGGATAGGGTATTTGACAGCTTTAACCCCCGAAACAAGAGTCATGGGGGTAGAGAGAATAGTAAAACACGCCTGGGTCGGATCCGACCCGTACCGTACCAGTAGAGGGTTAATTGGTGAATCAGTTTTGTGTCTTCAATCCAGTATTTCAATTCAAATTTCAGAATTCAGAAATTAATTTCAACAGGATAATTATTATAAAAAATAATTATTATTAACTTATGAACTTATTCAATTCCCTGTAGGCTAAGCTATTTCACCTAGGGATTATGATAAGTTATCGACAATTAACTGGAACCATAGTATGTTTTGTAAAAATGAACCATAATTTACACTGAAAAATGAACTATAACAAAGTTTATGTGTATGAGTTGAGAATCAGTTTCATATCTTTTACAAACTAATAAGCTTGTAGAGTATAGAACGAGATTGAAATTCGTTTTAGAATTACTATAAGAATATTTAAAGTTTTCAAAATGAACATAATGAAGACTCCCAATCTTCAACTTAAATAATTCAATAAGGAGAATTAGTGAAGATTTCTCGAAATCAAGAAGCTTTTAAATCATGTTGTAATTAATCAGTTATTAGAAAATGTTATGAAATAAATAAATAAATAATGCTGTGAAATTGGAATACTGTACATTGTGTAATGTAAAATTAATGAATGTATAGAGATCCATTGATAAAATAATAATTATTTGTATTTATTATATTGATTGACAATTTCTTGATAAGCTTTTCACCAATGTCACTAGCCACTGATATGTAAGTAAGATCAATAGTGAGTAGTGATCAATAAGTAAGAACTAGAAATCAATTAGGATCTTTCAAATACTAAGCTGACATATTTTGTAAATGTTTTGAAATTGTGGCTTCAAACTAAAATTTCGAAGGGGTTTTGTCATTTATTTCATTTAATTGAATGATGATGATGATGATCGACATAAACTATAAAGTCTAATAATATTTCTGTAGCAAATAATGAGGATTGAAATGACAGCAGAATGTGATGAATTGGATTCCAATATTATTGCTCATTCATCTCATAACACCTTTACTGACAGTTGTAAATGCTCTATTTATAAGTACAATAACCATAGAGAAATCACTTTCAGTATAGGGATAAAGACTTCATACTTTCATCTTCGATTGATCAGATTGTGAATAAGATAAGTTAGAATTAGCCATACCAGAGCAGACAGTTGCAAGATTTAAATGAACCTCAGCGACATTATTTATCTATATCAGTGATAAATTCTAAACTATTATTATTTCCCACACATTTCTAAGCGAACTATCATTGAAATAACGTGTGACATCATCCTTTGTTACCTAATTCTGAAGAAATCCAAGCTCTAAATTGTATACTATTGATCTGAATCTGAGCTGATAGATTGATGAAAGTCTGATGGAATTTCCATAGCAGATAATGAAGAGGGAAATGACAGCAGAATGTGATGTCTAGGTTCAAGTTGTTCAAAATTATCTTGAAATAACAATATTCAAATGATGAGAATTTACTGTATTACATTTCAATAACGAATAGTTGCTGCTTTCAAATAAATTGATAGAAGGATAATTTAAAAACACTTAACCACTCACAAAGTAACACAATTAGTAATATCACAGGTTAAAAAATATTCCAACTAGAATAAAATATAGCAATTTCAATGTTCAAGGAATTCTGCTACCGTAATTCTTTGGCATTTAAATTCTGTATCTGGATCATTTTTTAGAATTCTCCATTTAGGGACTGTTATTCCAGTTTTCTTTTCTTTCAAATATTTCATTATTCGTGTTTTTTGTTCTTGCTTCTAGAAATGCAGTGTCAATGCATGTTTTTTTTTGCTGCGGATGATGCCCATATAAGTATTCAAGTTCACTTGTGCATGGGTAATGGAGTGTGCGATGGTGATTTATGAGGTGCATAAACGACCATGCCTCTGGTGGGATTCGAACCCACGACCGGGTAGCGCTAGCGGACTGAAGGTTGTAACGCCCCAGACCACTCGGCCAACCCGGCCGGCTAAGTGTTAGAGATGGTTGATTTATTTTGCAAATCATTTATTCATTTAATAACTTAAACCAACAAAAACTTTTTTTAATCCAAATAGGAACAAATTATTGGCTTCAACAAGTTTTCTCTCATTTCCACAAACTATGGTATGTGATAACAATGTCAATAATTTTAACATGGCAAGTATTGTTATAGGTAATGATTTATTTTACTTTATTTCTCGACTGAATTTTATTTGGACCACAAGGTATAGTCTGTCTAAGCAAAGAAGACAATCTGGCAATATGGGAAAATGACTCCAGCTCGTTCAATATTGTTCCAAAAATTATGTATTTGAACCTAAATTGTAGAAAATATGCTCTACAATATGAAACCAATTCAAAATTATAAATTTGGTCTCAAACTGTATGAAACATTCTGATCTAATTTATAATTTTCGAACCACTATTGAGCTGGAGTCATTTTCTTATCTTGATAGAATGTCTTCTTTGCTTGAACAGACAATACCTTCAAACAAAGATGACACTGGTTGTCAAACTGTCACTGGAAATGAGTCGCCTCATGTAATTGTTTCATGTTGAATTGTTATTGACTGTCTCATTTTTGTAATTGGTTCAATACAGGCTTTATAGATGTTACTAGTAAGTGAAGTGTGATCTTGCATCACACTTTGGAAACACACACAGTTGTCTCTTTTACTCACACATTCACGTAGTATTTATGAACCGGTTTCTTTTCAAATTTCTCCTTACGTCATCTGTCAATCCATAATGCATTGAACAGTCTGTGCTGTCCACCTTCCACCTTATCCTGTGCTCTACTAAATTGAGAAAATTATAAATTCAAGCTAGGCATATATCTTGGAGCCCAAGCTAAACATAATGTTTTGCAAAGCTTTTGTATAAAAGGAACAAAGAAAGAAAGGAGAGCATTAAAGAAGCCCCTTGGCAAATTTATGTCACATTACAAAGTGGTATCTGTTTAGAATAAATAATCGAACATTATTTAATAACTTAATTCTTTTTTAACGTCCAATGACTTATCAGTTTGTGTTTAATGATTCGGTTTCTTAAGTGGTTTTGATTGATTTTTGTAACATTCGTTCATAAAATTTTAACTCAAAACTGTAGGGAGTTCTCTTGTATCTAAACTATCACTTTATTGCAATTTTATGAAATTAGATACATTTCCTCCAGCTCTTGAATGCCAGTTTCTCAAAAATAAAACTTGCAACAAGAAACTAGAATGATTATAAAATAACTCTTGAATTTCATATCTATTACTAGCCGGCAGGCTCGCTTCGCTCGCCTTCTCCGCCTAGCCAGGGGGCTCCCTGTTGGACCCCCAACAGTAAAGGCAGTGTAAGTGAGTCGAACAGGCTCACTTCGCTCGCCTGCAAATTCCGTTCAGAAGGGATTCGAAATTTATTTCAGCATTTCTACACCTGATCTGGACCTGTTCACCTAATTTCAACATTTTCTGCCAATTTGTTCTAGAAAAATCTAAGAAAAACTCCGAAAATTCCAAAAAATAGTAAAACGCTAATATTGAGCGTAATTTTGGGAACTATATCGGACATAGTTTGAAACTCGATTCAATATCTTCCAAATTAACTTATCTATAATCTCGCTGAGCTATTGAATTTACAGTAAGGATTGGTCGTATCAAGGCGGAAGATATGCAACCCGCAACACATCTACAATTTTGAAAACCTGATTACTGGCGTAATCTTGAACGGATTGCAAAAATATTTCAACACAACATTTCTAGACCTTATCTTAACCTGCCCACCAAATATCAACATTTTCTACCGATTGGTTCTCGAAAAAATGAAGAAAATGTTGAAAAACTATAGAAAAACTAAAATATTTGGCGTATCCTGGCGTATCCTTGAAAAGTTTTTAAAATCCGTTCTTAGCGCGCGTCTAAACGTCCAACTGAACATGCCTGCCAAATTTGAACGCATTCGGTTCAGTGGAGTTTTAGTTCTGGTGATGAATGAATGAATCAGTCAGTGCCATTTCGCTTTTATATATAGAGATAAAATCAGTTTTCGGATCATTCGTTCAAACCTCAATGTCCTCTTTTCGTTCTCAATGCAAATCCATCAAACAAAGACTACATTGTTCCAAAACGTGTCTTTCAGAAAAATTTCAATCATTTCAATATTAAAATGTTTTATTAAAATCACATTATTCTCAATGTTTTATTTCTGTTACAGGTTTTAGCTTTCTTGGAATCATTGACCAGAAACTTATCAAGTGGATCATTTCATAATATTAGCAGCTGAAGGTAAATATGAAGGTATTATAATATCCACTGGCGGCTCTTGCCCATGAATTTTCAAAGAACATAACTGTACCAATATAGTAATGTCCCACCTGATAATTTTGTCATAAAATTGTTCGATCGTGAATTTCTGTTGCGATTTCTATTAGTTTTCTTTCAAAAAAGAGCTATTTATTGAATAATTCATTGCAAAGTGGCTATTCTTGATCAGTCAGCATCTGTGCTGCACTCTATGTATGAGAGAGTAAACCTGTTTCTACACGTCAGAAACCTGTGTGTAACAACTGGTTTCTAAATTGGATTTTAGTTCCGTGCTTTGCTGCCAGATAGCGTAGGTATATTCCTGCTCGATATAGCACGCTTTTTGCCCCTATTCGCTTGCGCATATTCTTATTTAATGTATTTTAAAAATGTCCCACATTCTTGAATAGGACCGGAAAGGCTCAGCATATAAGAAATAGACAATTGATAATTTGATATGTTCCCAGTTCTATCACCCTTCATTCTAAAGAGAAGTGCTATTCCTAATAAAGAGTGGTCAACCTGAAAGAGACATTCTCTGAACAGAAAAGTTTTGCCGTTTTTATTTTGGGTATCGATTTCTTAACAATTAGTTGAAAAAATTAAGGATTCTTTATGGAAGGATTTTAAAGACGGTTATGCCTACCAATATCTCCTATCTGACTAGTCTAAATTTATTCCATGGGACTAATCGTTTACTTCTGCAATATTCATTAAGAAACAATTTAAAAATTTGAAACAAACAGCATAACCATCAAAATTTTAGACAGTGATCGCAACTTGGAAAAGTAGCTATGAAATATTATCAAATCGGTCGATAAGTGCAAAGGGATGGATTAAAATAATTTTCAATAGATGATTTAGTTGTTATTCTACGAGAATAACCTATATGAAAACCTACATTCAAAGGTTATATTATAACCTATATTCAAAGTTTATTTGAAAAAAGTATGCCTAATGATATCATTTGACGACGTCTCTTTTAAGATAGCCGCTTTATACCTTTGTCTTTATGTATAAATACATAAAGAGCCTCTCTACAAAGAGCCTTATATGTATAGTCTACATAAGAATACACAGTTTACATTACAATAAGTGAGATTGTTTTTAGTCTACCCATATTTAAATCATTATATTTCCTTTTTGCCTAGGGACACTTAGTCAGATAGTCAGTTCACTCTAGTCTATTTTCAGCCTCTTGTAACATTATAAGTAATTATTTTTTCGACTCTTTGTATAACTCAGTGAGGCATAAGGCTAAACTAGCTGTCCATTTGAAAATAAGTCTATTTTTCGTGTTTTAAAAAAATAAACTATTATCTTTCTCTGATGAAGTTGTTTTGAACTGGATCAATATTCTACCTACAAGTGTATTACTTTCTTGAAGTGGAGAATAACTCAAAGTCCTAGTTTATCCCTAGAAATTGATACTGATTAAATTACTTTACAAAAACGTCGTTATTGAATTGCCATTGCGAACCTGTAGGTTTTACATTCCACAACCTTCTATTCTATAAACGAACATGTCCATGTTCTTACAAGCAGTGTGTTTTATCTGAATGTGATCTTACTTGATTTGGATCGAAACTCATCATATTTCTTCTTGTACACGATCAGCAATCATCGTTACTCTATCTGATGGGTCTTGCTAAAATGCTGGTTCTTAGTTGAAAAATTATTACCGCATTAAGAACTTAGTCCATTTAACGAGAATAACTAGCATCAAGTTTTAGTTTTACTCTTGTGGAGTTTCTTCTTGATTAATTCGGAAAATGAAAATATCGCAAAGAGAATTGATTTGATTAGATGGTATGTTAAAAAGTAGGAATCTCTCAATTTTTCTATGAAAATTGTTGTTATGACTACAGTGAGTACTGTAACTTGACAAAATATCATTTTCATCATATTGCTCTTATCACATTCCTCCATCTCCGTTGGACTTGAAATATTTCTGAATAATTACTCTTCCAAGGTAGTTATTCTCAATTTTCAGCTAATATTTCAAGTGCCATAATTGCTTACTTCAAAGTACTTTTCAACTAGTCGTAGGTAATGTGCTGCTTACCAAAAATAGGCAACTTTTGTTAAACGATTGCAGTCCAAGTTAGGGCATTACCAAGACTTGTTTAATAAGTTATTTCATGATTGAGCATTTACGCACTTAATCGTAACTTGAAAATATCTATTACGGGAGGAAATGGGACGCATAAATTTGTTTTCTGCTGTGGAATTCTTGAACTTGATATCAGCATCTTTCGGTTGCAGAAACATTATCCTTCATCCTTCTCCGTTCCTTTACTTTGGCGGATGGGAAATATGAGAAGAGTTGAGATAAATCATCCGTTTAAGCAGGTTAAAAACGATTTAACGCCTGTTATTAGAACAAGATCGATGAAATTCTCTACTGGAAAGACAGTGAATGACCTTGTGAAGTATTCAAGGGCGTCCAAGTGCGCCAATGAAAACCCTTATGGAATATTCTCTCATTTTCCAAACATCTTCAAATAATTGGTTAATTACTAACTATTATGGAATGGTTCATTCAAGCCGTATAATTATTTTTTTCATAGAAGTTCATGTGCAATCTATTATAATTTCGGTCGATAATTTTTAAACATAAGAAACTGATGAGTAGAAGATTATAGCCTCTCATACTGTATTTTCGCTGATTAAAAATCGAATTAATAAGTCAATTAATCATCTTTGTCGATAGTAATGGAGCCATGTTTTTCTTGGAATCAACTGTAATCACTGTTCTTTAAAGGTGACTAGTCCTCTCCCAAATAAATGTTGATATGGATAAACTGAAATAGAACAGAGGCTCCACTGAAATTACTCTCGTACATTTATATCTAATTGTTTGATAATAAAACCTGTAACATTTATATGCTGTAGAGATTTCCAAAATGAAGTAAGTAACATTGAATATTTTTTGTTGATAGTGGTTGCTTCGAGGTATGGGTTGAACTCATGTTTTCATAACGTAGATTTCTGCTCTTTTGTTTTTTGTTTGCCGCTTCTGGAATTCCATCAGTGCCATCCTTCATTTTTGCAAAAAAATCAATCCTGGGGTGTTTGTTCATCACAGTGGAAAATTTGCCGCTCTGGGATAATATATTCAAATCCTTCAACTAATATGTGAAAAGAAGGCGATGAAATGGAAAGAAACTGATACGTTTTATCGAAAAATAAAATAACAAAAGATTAGTTCGGGATAGGAGACGAAATAAGTGCTACAATTTAGAATGGTGGGATAAGAATTCGAAAGATTTCTTCAACGAAACAGTCAATGAACTTATCCTACATGCAGTATTTTTCGGATCAGTATTATCCACTGTATTATTCACCTACGCATATAGGCCTACATTGATAGGCTATAACAATATTTGATGACTTCAACTTCTTCATCACTCAATCCACTCTATAGAAGGCATATTTATTGTGTTTTGAAGAATCTATTTCTGGATTTAATAATATCTATGTTGTTAGTTCGTTAGAAAGGTTATGGATAATGATTATAGCGTTAATAAGCAACTAAAATATTTTATTAATCTAGACTTTGAATGAAATGAAAATATTCTTAATTAGGCGGAGTTTGGACTAGGAAGTCCTTTCTACCACTCAACCTTAGACTTTCATTATAAGAACATAAATATAATTTTGGAATAGAGGTTTCTATCATAATCATTTCCATAATTCTAATCAAAATTACATAAGGAAGATGTTTTGGACTTATCTACGTTTTCATTGGATGACTTGATATTATATTTATATTTTCATCAATAAATGATTATGATAAATTTATATATTCAATAAAGAACAACACACTTTTTGATTCAAGACGTACACGATGAATATAGGAAATTAATATTCCTTGTCAATTTAAAAATCTGAGAAGTACAGTCATGAGCAGACGTTTTCCAATACCTCGCAGGTCAAGAGCACCCAACTTGGCCGTAACTGAATCGATTATGTAAATTATCTCGACCATAATCGATTTTATCGATAATCAATTTACTGGGGCACTGACTTCATTATTCGTGTTTCATCTCAAATTTTAATAAGTTCTAGGAACTGAAATGCTTATAAGCTCGCAGAATTCTAGTCAAAATTATACTGTGAAATGAGAGTTGTTGCCTGGCACACCCACTTTGCGAACCTGAGGGATGATCTAATTTGAAAACACCATGAACTCCTCATATTTCCAGCTATTGAACTTGTGGATAATAATTATTTTTAATCTAGTTATAGCATTGTGGATTTACTACCACAATCTATCTTTTATATATTTAATAGCAATCTATTTACAACCACAGTTATGTAGTTTGACTCTATTTTGCTCTGAAATTTTTCCAGTTGATTGAAAAATTTCAAAGTTTTTGAACATTTTTATTTGTTTTTTTCATTAGATCTTTATTGTGAACAGTGAACTTTCATAAAAATTCAGAATTTTTAAAAGTGAAAAATGTTTTTCAAAGTTAAAATTGTAAAGTAAAATTCCATCATCTCTCATTCACCATGAAAAAATCATCAAATTATCATTCACTCATTCATCACCTCTGCTTAGAATACTTACTATCAAATTCGCAATTGTAACAATAAATAATAGAGAAACATAGATATATTTTTTTAATTTAGAGGAACTTGAGAAAAAATGTAGTTTGTTCTATTTGAGTTCTATGGCTGCAAGAAAATGTTTGATTGAGAAGTCTATATTTCTATTTTCCGTGTGGTCTATAATATATTGCTCACAATCAAGAATTTAATATACTCTATTAATAAATTGTTACAGATGATGCATTTAAAACACTTTTATCTAGAAAAGAAAACTACTGTGTCATACTACGGTAATTTATATTTTCAGTATTATTCTTTAAAAAATCGGCCAGGGTATCTCAATTAAAACAGTATATTGGAATATTTTTTAGATCTTTTTGATACTTTGATTCAAAACAGAATTGAAGAGCATTTCTTTTGGAAATTTATCTAGCCGCCTTTGTACTCTCTCAGTTGTTTACAGTACCAGTATTTCCATGTCCAATATATCGTTGTTTTCAAACGTTTGGTTCCACTCGCATATATTCTCAAAAATACTAACTGATACTCGGGAATCATTGACCCTCTCAATCTCTTTCTAACAAATATCTCATTTCCGATTTGAATGTGGAAACACGAACAAGATGGAATAATTTTTCAAGATAACTTATACAAAAAATGCCGAAGCTATTAGTCATCTGTCATATTCCAGCGGTTGACACTTTATTGGCTGTGGTTTTTGATAGAGGAATTAGGTTTCAAAGACTATCTTATAAATTTCGTCCTGTCTAGATTGAAAGAGCCGTAATAAATCTAATCTTAAACCACTTTTGGTAGGTCAAGTTTGAGTAGTCTTTGATTGTTTCAACTCTTCCTGACCATTCCACTAAATTCTGTTTATACTGTAATCTACTTTTATATTATCTGATAAAAGTTATACACATTAATACCACAATCATTTCCCATCATGGGAAATTGTGATTATGTCGGCTGTGGAACTTCTTCGTAACTCCCCACAAATAAGCCATACGATAATAATAATAATTAATAAACTCTATTATTGAGATTGAATTATTTGTGACTCCCACTAAGTAGCTACAGGTAGCAAAGATTTAAATCTTTCGGAGGAGCCATTAAGCCGTCGGTTATCTATCATCCATCTCATTACCAACGCACAAGCCTATGAGCTTATGTGGGCTTCACCCTCATAAAAACTTCAATAATATCATGCGATCGCTTGAAAAAAAGAACATGGCTCTTTCCATTTTTGTGAATTTTGGCGATGCCTGTTTTTTATTTTTTTATTGTATTATTGTAATTAAATGAATGAATAAATTTGGAAATAAGCATGAATTTCTGTATTTCTTGAATCAACCCACGTTAAATATAATATTGAATATCAATATAAAAATAAAAACTTCTCCGTCCAAACTGATGGTGTCAGGAATCATGGTGAGAGAAGCTATTAAAATAATGAAGGAGATGATTTAAATATGATTGATGATTATTCTGTACTGAACTTTCATCCTTTTGAGGTGTTAGAGAAATTGAAGGTAGCGGAGCAATTTCAGAGTTATTTTACAGTCAATCAACTACCATTTGGAAGCATGCCAGTAAAAATAAACCTATCAAAATTGATACTGCTTGTTAATAACTTTAGTAAGAGGAGCTATTATGAACTCTCAAGTTGGCTTTGTTGTTGTCTATTTTTATCCGATTCAAGAATGCACAAGAACGCCAATATAATTGCAGTTGGACGTGGGTAATCCATCAAGTATATTCTTAGCAATGCTTCAATTCACGACCACTAAAAATCAATCATATCATTAATTTCGACCACAGTCTTTGGACTAGTTATGAAGCATCTGAGTTGTAGAAACCGCACATAAATTTGAATATCTTGCTGATACACAGTATTGCATTTGCAAGATGCAAGAATATAGCCTACAGGATATGTTTCTAATATTTCATTTTACTTTTCTTTGTATGCATTTATAATCGTACAAGCTTCTATACATTATATGTACTTGTTTGGCACGAGTATGCAATGTTCAAACCTTATGTGTTCTGTGAGAGTTAAGCAAATTATTCACCGCCAATTTTGAACTAAACAAAATATTAAAGTCCAGTTCAGTACGGTCCATTATTCACAATCAGATATATCTCAATCCCTCTCAGTATAATTCATCAAATTATTGATAATTTCGACAGTCTTGAATTAGCTTATTATAATTGAAATTATATTGATAATCTCAGAAAAATACGTATATTGATAAATTATTTTAAAATTTTGATTTTTAGAATTTGAAATTGTCAAGACTGACCTGGATGGAGGGTGTCCACGAGAGGGCATGATCAAGCGGAGCGAATCAAAGCGATGGCTTAAAACCGAAAAATATGGAGATCTCTTTGCTCCTCGACACCCAATGGGTAAAAGGTGATTCGACTAAATAAGTGAGAATTTGAAATGAAATTTATTTCCTTAGGCGACTGTCAAGTTCACACCAACTCCACTTTAAAAAGATTTGTTGCTAGATAGTTGCTAAGTACCCAAAGTATTAAAATAACTCTGTCATTAATATCGGCAATCAACATGTCTACCTCATATAGGCTAAACCCGTATTATCATTCACATACGTATGTTGTATTATTGTCAATCATTCGAAGTTTTTGGAATAATAATTTGGCATGATAAAATTTGAAAACCTACTGTTTCATAACCTGGTTGCATACCTATTGTTTCTGCAACTCAAATTCTGGGTTTCAGTTCTCCAGTCACTACATCCATTGGGGAATGATATACTGAATAATCACTATAGCATTCTTCTATGCTACTACTCCGATTTTACCGATTTTAATGTAGGACTTTTGAATAATAATGCTTGAAGGAATTATAAGGTTTTACAGTTAACTAATAGAATCATATAAGTAGATTCCATTGGATTTCTTAATTAATAATTGAATAATTATCAACATATCAATTTTTATTGAGTTTCACATAATTTTTATTTTTGAGTCAAACAATGTTTATTTTTTGCTGGTTGATGCTAATTCAACCAATATTAGTAGGCTATTATACTGCATGGATACTTTTCATTACAATATTTTTCCAAACTCCGTTTCCCCTTTTTTCTCTATTTCCGTATAAAATCTTTGACAAATCGATTTCAATACAAATTCTGGTATCGATGAATTGATAGATTGCAAATTTTGTCGCTTGAGCCAACAAGTCGTCAGTTCAGAAAAACAGTGGAGCTGCTGGAAAAGAAAGGTCGGCGACCTCTGACTGGGCCGAATAAGGCCAAGTCCAGGTTGCGTCGTCGCCAAAGTCCCCTTTGCGACTTACTAAGTCCCGCAGGCTACCGGTCGAGATAAGCACTTTGTCGAAATTAATGGCGACTATTTTCGCCAGGGATGATACCAGCGGCCACTCCTTCCGCGCCAATTTATGCGTCCAACCCACTGTTTCAGGTTTGCCTCGTGGATCTGCACCAGTCAATCTCTACTCTGACTCTTCGTTTCTAAATGCTTGACTTTGACTCAAGAAACACAGACTCAAGAGCTTCTAAACATTTGACTCTTGTCTTTCAAATCTGCACCTATAGGAGATTTATTAGGGTTTGACTTGGTCCTCTTATAGGGGTTTAGTGTAAGATAAGGGTTGAGCCACCAGGTTAGGGCAGAAGTATTCTACTCAACTCTTGATGCTGATTCTTGATTCTTGTATGCTGCACACAATGTTGTAGTTTGTCCAAACAAAGAAGACATTCTGGCAAGATGGGAAAATAACTCCTGCTCGATCGGTAAATATTGATTCCAAAATTATAAATTTGGTCTAATGTTGTAGGAGATATTCTGATTACAAAATATAATTCTTGAACCAATATTGACCGACCTGGAGTCATTTTCCCTTCTTGCTAGAATGTCTTTTTTGCTTGGACAGACTAGACCAACGCTTAGGCACAATAATAATTATTAATATGAGGTATGATGAGGTGCAAGAAGGTATTTAGCATACAAAAATCAAAACAGTGTGTTCATAATAAATTCTGGACTGTCTCTCGTATTCGAGACACTCTTTATTCTTATTTATTCATTTATAATCTATTCCATCTAATTCTTCTCTAATAATTTAATTTAATGAATAGATGAAATTTATTCATGTATCAAAGTACTCAATAAGAATGCAATATATAATGAACCCAGATAATTGAAAAATAAATAAAAATCAAACACCCTTTTTGAAAACTTTAAAATTATAAAGTTTTCAAAAAAGGGTGTTTGATTTTTATTTATTTTTCAATTATTTTAAACAGCCCTAAGTTTATAGTTCTTTATTCAAATAATGGCTATTGAACCCAGATAATTTGTTTTCTCAACACAAGCAAAAACTGCTTAAATTAAATACTGATTTGCAAAATAGAAAAAAATCAAGAGGTTATTCATTATAATGGAAGATAGAATGTTGAATGTTATCATAATAGAGGTACTTGATCGACTCTCGACTATAATATTCTGAATGTTCTATTTGATAATCTTTCTCTTTGGTCTTGATTATAATTTACGACTCGCACTATCGACTTCCAGTTGAATCTGCTTAAATACCAGTTAAAGCTCCTAAATCTTTGACTGATACCCCACATAGCACACAAAGTATCCGATACATATCAAGTACATATCAATGTAACCCTTAAAGTATGTATTACAAAATATGTACCTCAAACGTATCTGATACATATTATTTGAGGCAGGATTGATACGTATCTCCCAATACTTTCCAATATTTCCAATACTTTCCATATCAGATATGTATCTGCTAAACCTACCCACAATGCATCAGTAACTGCACCTCTGCTTGTGTGCTCTTTCTGAACTGAAATTTTCTGTTGTGAGAAGTAATGAAATGTAAGCTGATGTGATGTGGAGACAAAACCAGAATAGGACTTTTAAAAGGAAGAAAATTGTTCATTTGAATGTAATATTATAACATATTACTTATTAATTATATAAATCTGTGTTTCATTTATGAATTGATTCAAATCTTACCCAATGCTAAAGTCAATGTGTAGGCTATTGATTGCATTCAGTATTTTGAGGTTAAGTAGGCCTATATATAGACATATATGTCTTATGCATCTTTTTATGTCTTTCCAAATGGGATTAACTGGATTATTATGATTTTATTTCAACAATTACAAATATCAATATTATCATTTGATAATATTTATATCATTGATGAACAAAGTATTTTGGCAATTCTTTTTTTGTTAGTTACATATTAGATATATATCCAAGACATGAGGGTGATACATATCGGATACGTATAATCAATACCCAAATAATATGTATCTCAAAAGCGGACATTTTCACGTACAGATAGACATTCCAGATACATATCAGATAGATACTAGATACGAAAATTTACGTATCCAATACATACTGTAGTATCGATGGAACATATCTAATACGTATCTGATATGTTCATGTGCTATGTGGGGTACACTCTCGTCTCCTAATAACTGTTTGAAGCTGATTCTGACTCTTGTCTCCTGAAAGTTGGACTCTGACTCCTGTCCTTTGACTCTAACTGTTCGTACGACCACGCGACATTTTGTAGACTGTTAGGAACGGTCAGGATTGTGACTCATTAAATTCAAGCTGTGCCAAAACTTGAAATCGCCAACAACGGAATCGGTTCATTGGGTTTGTTTCGGAGCACTATTTCGCTTATCTAGACATGTCTGCAAGTAATAAAGGTAAAGGATATGAATAATTCATCAAGATAGAGAATCGGGATGATTATTTTTTTATGTTGGGTGGATGATCTTCTTATGAAGATAGCTTGAGAAGTCCAACGTTGGTGGGACGTTTCATTCAGTATATTATTGAAAACAAAATTTACACTTTCATCAGAGATGTTGTGGAACTTACCCGTAATTTATTCTATCTTGAACGATATTCCATCAATAACAAAAAGCATTACAGTTTATTGTTTTAATCACAGATGGAATTCTAGTTCAATTTTTCAATTATTGAACTGCTCATCACGAAAACAAAGCTACGAAAACAAAGTTGTCTAGTCATTACTATTCCAGCAACAAGAAAAAATCGCGATTCTATCGCCTAGCATAACATTCTCCTAGATATGATAATAAGATACCAAACTGATTGCTATTCAGTTTATTGAACCACTTTCCTATCTAAACTCATTCAAGCCGCAGGCTATCAAATAATAGTATAATAATTGGAATATAGCCTAGGAATATAATAATAGACTACTGTTATTTTAGCAAGTTAAGTATCAACTACTAGATACAAAACTATACCAACTGCTGACGAGGAGGTCAGGAAACTCAAGTTGATTTCAAGGTTAGCGAACATATTTCCATCTAGATTTTTCTAGCTAGAAGACAGAAAGTGGAAGTAGAAAGACTGGTACATCCAATGTAAAAACAGAAGCAACAACGGATGATTAGAGGAGAAAAGAACGTCGATCTTGGCAATGTTTTATTTTTCTTTGTTTTTCATCACCGGTGATCGCCTAGACTTGGAGGAATGCGAAGTCCCCTACCTTGTCCAAGGAAAATCCAAGAACGTATGGTGTAGTCGATACACTCTGCCCCTTCCAATCAAGTTCCTAACCCGACCTGCCATCTGTGAATTGAGTTAAGGTCGATACCTGCTGTGTAAAACAATGAGCAAAACAAAACCTAGACTCTTGTACTGTTTCTAATGAGTTGTTCTATCCCTTGTGACTTCTCGACTCTTCTATTTTATCATTGCCAATAATTTTTTCTTCCCAATAATGCCACCTGAGTAACTAACTATACAGGAAATATACCTGTATATAGTCAACTGAGTTACTATATCCTGGAGGAAACAGTTGATTATATCTACTCCCACTACACCCACGAAAACTTCAATTCAAATCAAGATTTCTCAAAGTTCATCAAGCATAGGATAGTCTGTCCAAGCAAAGAAGACGTTTTGGAAAGATGGGGAAATGACTCCAGCTCAGTCAATATTGCTTTAAAAAATACAAATTGAATCTCAAATTGTAGGAAACATTCTGATCTACAATTTGTGACCAAACTTATAATTTTTGAATCAATATTAACCGGGCTGGAGTCAATTTCCCATTATACCAGAATGTCTTCTTTGCGTGGACAGACTATACAACGTTCATTAATTGAAACGTGTATAGTAGTCCATGTAAAGTAGCGTGGGCGAGCTCACTGTTTGTATATTAACTTCTAACTGAAGATTGGCGTTCATAAAGAGAGCAACACAATAAGGAGCAGGAGCCTAATCAGATTTGTGTTCAACTTTCTAAGCAGGAAAAAATAAATAAAAAAACAGATTTTCCAAGACAGTATAACTATTGGAACAGTCTCTAAGAATGTTTCTGGTGAGTTAGCAACATGCTTCTAATCTGCCTGAACAATTAGGGAAATTTTTGGTTTGAATATTGTGAATACAGTCTGCTGGTTTTTGTTCCAAAGCGTTCCCGCCTTTCCAATTTCATTAACTGGTTGTCTTGTTCAGGTCTCAGGAGATCTCAATTTTCGGGTTCAGTCTCAAACAGAAATGGAAAAATCCTTTGAAAGACGTTAATCTTTATTAAATTGTGTTGGAGAGGAGTTATAACATCATCATTATGGATTTAAATCAGGCGAATAGAGCGATTCGTAGTGGGAAAACCATCACAGTAATTTAGTGATCTCATCCTTGTAGTTGAAGTTACCAGAAATATTCGTTCTAAATAATATTTTTCTCTTTGTTTTTTCTTTCAGATGCATGATAGGTCTACTTTCATTTCTATTGAAATAGAAATATTTTTTAAATTTTGACTAAAAAATTGATTTCTCTATTTATAAATGTTTGAAGTTTATTTCTTGGTCAATAATTTTAAAACTGACACAGTATATTGAAGGCTAATGTTTTCTGGTAACAATTCACTTGAAATATTATCTATATCTATATAAGCGAAATGGCACTGACTGACTGACTGACTGACTCATTCATTCATCACCAGAACTAAAAATCCACTGAACCGAATGCGTTCAAATTTGGCAGGCATGTCCAGTTGGACGTTTAGACGCGCGCTAAGAACGGATTTTGAAAACTTTTCAGGGATACGCTAAATATTTGAGTTTTTCTATAGTTTTTCGGCGTTTTCTCAGTTTTTTCGAGAACCAATTGGTAGAAAATGTTGATATTTGTTGGGCAGGTTCAGATGAGGTCTAGAAATGTTGTGTTAAAATATTTTTGAAATCCGTTCAAGATTACGCCAGTAATCAGGTTTTCAAAATTGTAGATGTATTGCGGGTTGCATATCTTCCGCCTTGATACGACCAATCCTTACTGTAAATTCAATGATTCAGCGAGATTATAGATGAACTAATTCGAAAGATATTGAATCAAGTTTCAAACTATATCCGATATACTTCCCAAGGTTACGCTTAATATTAGCGTTTTACTATTTTTTGGAATTTTCGGAATTTTTCTTTGATTTTTTTAGAACAAATTGGCATAAAATGTTGAAATTTGGTAAGCAGGTCAATAAAGTTCAATACAGGTCAATAAATGCTGTGTTCAATAAATTTCGAACCCCCTTTTGAACGGAATTTGCAGGCGAGCGAAGCGATCACTTATACTGCCGACACTGGCGGGGTCAGGCGGAGCGGAAGGCGAGCGAAGCTAGTGACTTTATATGAGTGTGTTGAGGAGGACTTTCAAGCAAATTTAGAAGTATTCTCTCTAATTATCAGAGATATTTTGAATCTTCAACTAAAAAATAAGAAACTTTCCTTTTGAGTTATGATATAGTATTTCAAATCTCTGAATAATGAATAATGAATAAAAAATATTTTGTTGAATTATGGCTGAGGGTCAAACACCTTCAAACAATGTTAGCTATGCATGTTTACGACACATTATATAAGACATCTTGGCACCGTGGTACAATTTACATGAATAGTACATAGAGTACAGGAGAGAGATGAATGCAATCCTGCTCGACAACTTTGAGTTGTTGAATCACAAATACCTTACATGGAATCTGCAGATCTCCACCAACATGAAAATTCAATTAAAAATGGAGATGAAACAAACTTGTTGTAGTGTCACATTAATTGGACATCAAGGAAAATGTTGTATAGTTTTATTATTTTACTAATGAGACTTAATTATTACCACCACCCGCATTGGAGACTCAAATTATCACAGGTTTACTGAAACCAAGGATTAGACATTGAAAGTGATTCAGGTGAGATGGCTCACAATGATCTTAATTCGGCCCATTATCATCAATGATGATCTATCTTGCTGTATTCATATTTCTATTCTTCATACTATATAGTTACTTGAGTCAAGTTTATTGAGTTTGGGTGTAAGTTAAATACTAAACATGTACCTAATCAACTAGTATAATGAGAAATAATTTTTGATTAATTTTTTAAAAATTGCAATTAACATGTTCACATATAATCATTTTATAATGATCCAGGAAAGGAAAAAAGGCTTAAGCCCTTTCTATTTCTTCCCTAATTTTGAATTAGAATATTGTCCAAAATAATACGTTAAGTTTTGTACTTGAACACTTCAACACATACTTTGGTCCTGAAATAATTCCCAACTATCAATCAATATATTTATTATAAACCCTTATGAGAGCACAATAATTCAATTCTCCAGATATTGCCCTCTTTTTAAAATGAAGAAAACATGAGAGCATCAATTAACAAAGCAAATACAGAGAAATTTTAACGATTGATTACTGTTCTCTTCTATACTTTTTATTCTGTCCAAATATTTGTCATAGGCTAATATTTTTATATTTATAAATATTGCCATATTTTTTCATAAGTTGAAAATTGCTCAAATTCATCTCTTATGTAGGTGTTTTATTATGTCTTTATGTTTACTTCAAATTTTTGTATTCAATAGATATTGATATTCGCTCATTTGACTTCATATAACCAGCTCTCAAATGATGGCAAGGAACAGGCAGACTTAGATTCGGCCAGTGAAGGAGCGATTTGCACGTCGATCCATATGATTTATGATCGAAAAGAAGCGTAAACTATACATTATTAGGCAAAGTGGAGGGTACATTCCTGTTCGGGGCTAGACATGATGTTCCCCTGTCAGTGAGCTATCGGCAAGTTTGCTGGTCTCTGAAGGGACCTCAAACAGAGGGAATAGATAAATTTCTCTGTACTTCTTTTTCATCTTATGTGCAAATTGGACCTGCCCCTATTCTACTCGATCAAATAATCATCATCATCATCACCAACGTCATTATCACTATGATCATCATCGTCATCATCATTGTTGTTACGATTCTGAGCTCATCTCTTCCGAGGCACAGTCTTCTTGTTGTTCTTTTTTCAAATAATTGAACCGGTTGAAATTTTTACACGCTTTTTCATGCATCTAAAAATGGAAGAGGAGCAAGCAGGTTATCACCCTTTCCTGGTCAAGAACCTTAACAGATGGAGATAATTGTTTAATAAACAATTTTTCAACGACAGTCATTTGAATATTTTCAATGAAGGTTGTTATATCACTCTGACATGTGATCATTTCAGAGTGGAAATTACTCCTTGCAATATAAAATGCTTCTATAATGAGTAAAAGCCGAAATACCTCAGTGGTTTTATCTATAAATTCAAGATTATTAATTATGAACATATTAAAATCTACGTAAATGAATAAAGTCTATTATTTTTTTGTATTGTCAGGATTTCTTGCTTTTATATGATTATGTAAGCAATATTTTGGGAGCGTGAAGCAATTAAAATATTTGATATAGTGGCGGACTTTGTGAATGAGCAAAGATTAAAATAATGTAACTATTTTTTCCTTATTTCAATATACTGATTATAAGTACAAAAAACACAAATAATGTGTCCAATTAATACCATCGCGACTCGCTTGGTTCATGGAACTAATAGAAAAAAAAGTTATGTGATTCAGCTCCAATAAATGATGATATTTGCCGCTTGTGTGTACAGTCCACATCCTCATAAGCCAGTAATAAAAATTTCTCTTGGAAAATTTTCTATGCATATTTTCTCAGCTTCTACTCAGCTTCTATGCAGAAAATTTCTGCCACATACATCATGTTTATTTCCATGTAATCTCATCTTGTTCCTTGCAAGATGCAAGTTAATAAAATGAGGATCTCCCATTCATTCTTCATATTTTCATAAAGTGATGAAAAATGAATTCAAGATTTTTATAATCTGTATTGTATCCATTTTTTATTGAAAAATTCCCGTTCATTTGAGATTGAAGTTTGCAATTTCACACCCACGACTATGGTTAATGAATTCTCTTCTAGAACATGTCAAGTGTAATGTAACTAACCTACTGGTCGAACATTATTTTAAAAACGTAACTTGTAATTCAATATTATACCAAGAAACATGTTGTGGTAAACTTATCTAAAACAACAGAATTACCGTTCTGAGAAAAGGCTGAAATTGAGATGAATTTATTGCAATACTTACAATGGTGAACTGAACAGTTCTACTCTGGGAATCCCCTGAAATACTTGACAGCAGAAAACTGGTTTGACCAATAGCGGGTCGAGTTGGGGACAGATGACACTTGATTGTGCCCCCACCGGAAGGAATGAAAAACTCAGGAATCTGCACACAATTGTGATGGTCAGAGAATTTGTGGTTGTAGATTGAATATAACAGATTGTGCTTGGTTTTATTTTTATTTTCAAATCAATTTGTTGATGAGCGTTTTTTGGATTTATAATCAATTCTTCAGATTTTTTATAATAAATTATTTAGATTCTAATAATTTATTATATTCAGCAATATATAATAATAAATAAACAATGAATTTCAAATTGTAAGAATTCTTCTACCGCGGTGAATTCACTTATAAGAATTTTCACAAATTCTCTAACAAGCGCATTTCATGATAGTTGAAGTTTCACTATCACACCAAGTAAGGTGTTTCACTCATTAGCAAGAGTAATACTGTCAGGAACTCAATTTCACATAGGAGATAATTTTATGATTTGAAATCAGTTTCGAAGTGCTATGACAGTTTTTGTCATTATCGAACTCAAAGATTCATTGCTCAATAATTACATTGAATATCTACAAATATGTATTTATTGATTTATATTCCAATCTATTGGAAGATCATCATTCACTCCTGCGCAGTTGAAAATAATAAGTTCATGTAAGTTGAGATATTTCAATCAATATTCAGTTGAAAATATTGAGCTGATAGAGTTGATATTGCCCCACATGAGTTTATTAGTAGCCCACACCTCAACCTATCAAAATACGTTTATATACAGTGAAATATTATATTAAAATCGAAGTAAAACTTGAAAAATGCTGTAACTGTCGAGAGAAAAAAATCACTAATTATCAGCATGTCCGGCCAAGTAAGAGAATGTTGGAAAAAGGTGTTTCTCCTTGTTCCACACTAATGATATCCATCGCTATCAATTCAAAACTCTTTTTTTTTATTCGATTATCGTTTTAAAAAGACTGAAGCAGATAACCATACAACAGCTATTCAAAATAAAATATTGTGTTTCAATTGATGACAGGTTGACAGGCTTCGATGGAGATATATATCGGTAGGAATGTAGCAAACGATAATATAAATATAGAAAAACGTGTTCGCTACCCAAATTGATATACGATTTATTTGATGTGTATAAAAGATTGTAGAATATTCAAAACAGGATGTCGAGTATCAGAAATAAAGAAGAAATGAAAGAAGAAAATAATAAATAATATTTGAGTATTATAAACGAAGGTGTTGAAAATATAGATAAGTGATTTTTTGCTAATAAGGAGGGGCGGAGTAGTCAGATATGTAGACCGGTTGGATGTGATTCCTAGCTTCCTAGCAGATCAATGATCTCAGGAACCTCATGGTGCGGGGTTCGATTCCCGGTCGCCAACCGGATAAATTGTTGATGCCTGACTGAGCGCATTTGCCTGGCGCGTCACACAGATGTCGCAGACAAGCGAAATAGGATTAGAAATAATCTCCATCGCTAATTGGAATCAGCGCGAATCCCGCTTCGCTATTCTGCTCTTTGATATTCATTTCACAAATCTGTTCGTTTTGGGAGAGAACATCCCACACACACCTACGGTGTTTTTTGGGTCGTATCATGTCCTGCTAAATCATCATAGAATTGTCTGATGAACTGGGTCCTTTGGGAAAAATTTGATACACTCAAGGAACAACTTATAGCTCACAATATTTTCATTTTGTTGGTTTGAATATCAATAACTTTCATAAAAAGAGAGGTCAGAGAGCAACATACAACTTAGACTGACTAATAACTTTCATCAAAATTCAAAATTTTTTCAAGTGAAAAGTGATTTTTTAAGTTAAAATTATAATGTAAACTGTCATAATCTTTCATTCACCATGTAAACATCATCATTTACTGACTCATTATCACCTTTGCTCATTATCATCTACACTATACATCAGACTACTAGATGCATTTCAGAAAACATTTGTTGATTAATTTAGTTGAATCATATTCATTTAGACAATATTATACTCAAACTATAACTTATTATTCGCACCACTCAACACAGTCTTCTGAGTTATTGTCTGTTTCAGCAAAGAAGACATTCTGGCAAGATGAGAAAATAACTCCAGCTAGGTGGATATTGGTTAAAAAAATTGTAAATTTGATCTCAAATTGTAGATCAGAATGTCTTCTACAATTTTAGACCAAATTTATAATTTTGAACTAGTATTGACCGAGTTGCAGTCATTCTCCCATCTTGTAAGAATGTCTTATTTGCTTGGACAGACTATATCTTGTTTTTTTTATCATAATGCAGATAAATTATGCAACCAGGGATATAATATCGAAGCTCCTTGAACTTGAGATATTCCTTCTCAACTTTTAAAACAAAGAAGGCTTAGTACAGTAGCATTTTTCTCTCAATTTGATTGCTTTATTACCTCATTTTAATAATAACACTGTCTTGAAAGTCGTCATGCGTGGAATTCCATTTCCCTTCCTTGCTGCCAAAACTATTCATACATTATTTCATTGCTCAGGATAGGCTTTGCAAAAGAAATCACATTGTTCAACTGTCAAGTCATGAAGATTTGCTACAGTGAAGTGTAACAATGATTCTGCAAGGAATGGTCCCACTTCTCGTTTGTATTTATTGTCCTATGTAAATTACTTATTCTATTCAAAAGTTTTAAAACATTCTATGTAGAGTTTTTCACCAGGATATTTTTTTAGTATTTTTGTAAGTTATTGTCTTCGGTAATAAGTTATGATGTAACTGGATCAAGTCTTTCTTTATCGTGGGAATTCAAACAATAAAATGAGGTGAATGGATAGTGCTTGTGTTGTGAATAATTCTTATTGGTTTGAATATTATATTGTGGTTCAATAATTATTGGATATGACGTGATTTGTAATCATTTCAATAATTGACAAGGATTCAATAAAATAAGAATATTTATAGTATTCTGACTTTTCAGATTTGTGATGGCAATTATTAACAATACAGAAAATTCAGGAACACAAAATTCATTGAGGCCGTTTTATTACTCTATCAGTAGGCCTATGAGAACTTGATATTATGAAAGTTTGAAATTTATTGTGCTTTTTTAAATAAATAGCCTACTATGCTTTATGCATTAATAAAGCATATACAATATTTTCCAATATTAGTTCAAAATAATTCCTTTTTTTTACAAATAGCATTTGGCAGAACATATATTCTGGTGACAACTCACAATTATGAAGTAGGCTAGAATTAACTTTGGTCATATAAAACAAACATTGTTCAAATGAGACCAATACAGGCCAAGTACAAACATCTAGCTTCAATATGAATAGTACTTCAATGTGAAACTTCTAGCAGATTCTTCTATTTTAAATAATAATGAAAACCAAGTTATTTCTGTGGTAAGGGTGGCATTCATCATATTTCCATTAATTTTTAATATATTATCTCACTCAATCTTTTTCAAAAATGTTTCAGCAAATAATCTTTGCTTCCACCACACCTTCAAGCATGTTTTTCTATCTCACATGCTGCTGGATTTATGCAATCTTACAATATGGCGATTATACCTTGCAGGCTTGCAGCCACCATCTCTGGTGAAGTGTTCTTCCTTCAACTTATCCCAAGCAGTATCTGATAATTCTAAATCAATTTATCCACTGAAGCCCAACATTATTATCAAGAGAGTCATGAAGGAAAGTGCCCCAGGCAATGCTGGATTGTTACAGCCTCCCTAATCTTGTTATTTCTCCATACTGTCCGCCTTTTCTATTAGCCGAGCGTCAAATTCTACACAAGCTAATCATTCATCGCCTGTATCAATATCAAACATCCTTGTTTAACATATTTTTTGCATTCTGGTCCATTATTTGATTAAAGGGATGAGATTAGTTAAATAATAGAACCAGTTATAAAGATCAATCACATTTTTTGTATATTGGACCGGTACTGTTCCTGTGGCATGAGTTATTTAAGAAGGTTTATTTAAACAAGAGCAATGTAACATTTTACATGAACTTATTAATAGAATGTGTAAGACTGATAAGATGTATGCTAGAAGAAAATTGCTTATCTCTTCTCTGTGATTGAATTCACTTTCAGTTATTAAATAACTTATATTGAATATTCAAATCATGCTTATAACCTGCAGTTTTCTAGATGAATAAAAATGAATTACATTATTAAAGGTAGGCTAATCAAAATTCATTGTATTGTAGTGCTCTTTGATAGCTATTTTACTGTAGAAACTGAAGTTCAAGCTATTGTATCGGTATCCAATGCTTTGCTAGTAGAAGTGTCTTAAATTTGATAATCTGAGAAGAGTAATCTAGTTTTTCATTTAGGGTTCAACTACACGTGATGTGATATTTAAGGGGATGGAATTTAATTCAAGCATTCCGTCTTGTTTGTGAAACTTATTATATTAATTGTTAATTTATTGATTCTAATGCCATCCAACAACAATTCAACATATTATATTCTTATTTTATCGCTGATTCAATTATGAATTTACATACCATATAATGTTTGTGTGGAAGCATTATTTATTCCAGGATTTCATTTTAATGTAGCATTATTTTAGAATTAGAAACTTATAATTAGGGAAATTATAAAAAATGGGTTTTCAGTGATCGATTGAATCATTATGCCATTTGGAGGATTTGATCGCCAAATTAGTTTTATTAATAAATAAAGTACACAAAATAGATTGAAGACTATGCTTTCATCCAAGTCAGTCAATGACAAAAGCATCCAATTCCATAATTAAAACCAGTCTTGTTCTGAACCAGTGACTGCAAATTTTGTAACCTGTTGATAAAATCAAAAGCGCCTGAAGCCATGATAGAAAAGTCACTCCAATAATCTGATCCGTTTATTCGGCTCGTATTCTAACTCACAATTATCCATACATTAATTACTACTCGACTTCGCTATTAAACAAACATAACATTCATCATGAGGCGATTGAATTGGAGTCCACGGATGAACAGATAGAATCGCAACTCTGTGTGTTTTTATTACGGCTGTAATTTATAATCGAGCTCCATAACAGAAGAACACGTATCTTCCCTTGTTCTGAATGAGCCAAGTGACCGCCCATTGAGAACGGCTTGCTCTTTTATTGAATATTTATAGTTTTCGAGCAGATCTGCTCATCTCAATTATCAGAACTGTCTTTCATTGTAATTTATTGGTTTATTCAGGTGCTGAGTGGATGGGCCATTATAGTGGCAGGATGCGAAAACCAGAGCCTCACCCGCAACAAAGGAAAAACTGATAAATGAAGAAATTATCGATAAAGTAAGTTCATTCTCTCTTTAAAATTTTACTAATTAAAATTTAATTACATTCTCGATCCAAACAGGCTATTAGAAATACAGTAGATGAATTATCTTAGGGCTACTTTATCACTGTTTTTTTTTTAATAAAAATCGCAGTTCCCTTTCCAATTATTCTTATTTATGCAATAAAATAAAAGTTATTCTTATTTATGCAATAAAATAAAAATTATTCTTATTTCAAAATATTTCTCTTTGAAATAAAAAACAGTAGATGAAATTAAGATATGTGGTACCGCGAAGAGAATAATCTTGAGAATCAACCAGTAATTGAAGCAGCAATTCTAGAGCTTATTCCATGTGTATTTTGTTTTTGACAATAAATTTTATTCCATTCATGTACCATTTTTCATCATAATATTTCAAAGAATAAGAATAAATTTAGTGACGAACCGCATTGATTTGTGTTTGGTAAAGAAGATTATTTATCAATTGAATACGGTAGGTAGTAGAACTCAATGAGAATCTTTTCATTCCAGAACATCAATATCATTACATTAAAGCCTCAACAAGAATAGCACAGTTCACATATCCACCATGAATGTGCAGGTCTCGAATAGCAGAAAGGCTTATTTCAAGCCTGATTCTTTCCCTTTTAGCAAGTCTGGGCTCTTGATGAAATTCCATTAATAAAAATAATCTTCATCAATTTCTTACTCGAAAGATTCTCACTCTATTTTATAGTCATCTCAACAACAATTCGAAGATCCCTTGAACAGCTCATTCTTTATCTATTGAGTAAAATTGGATTGACACTGTTTTGTAATACTGTTGATGGCTGTTCACAATATTTTGTCAGTAAACGTGATGTTGTAATCAAAGACCACACACTCGAACATAGTTCATTCATTAGTTCAGGCAGATTACAAATGTGATTTCATATTATCATTGATAAACCCTTCTAATCCCTTGAATTGATTTTCTTTCATAAAGTGTGCTCACTCTCTGTTTGTAAATTATTTTGACATTTGATTGGATAGTCGTGATCCATTTTTATGAACATTATTTTTAGCATAGATTACCTACCAAAATATTCATTGTACCGTATATGAGTCCCATATAGTTACCGTAGTTATTCATTGTATAAGGTACAGTATAAACTTTTCTACCTTCGTGGGTGAAGATAATCGGAATAATCCTCTTTTTAACTTGAAAAATTGCAATTACTCACAGTAAATCTTGCTGAATTTAATTACATTCATTGCTAATTCAATCTCAAACTTTCAACCGTTTCAATATTATTATTATTATTAAATATTATTATAATAATACAATTTATTTTATTTCATAATCTAGCCAGATTTACTTAAAAATACTAGTTTTAAGTCTTATAGTTTTGTGGTAGGTACCGCTATATTAAAATATAAAAAATAATTCTCTAGTAAAATGTTGGACAATTTAATCCAAATTACCAACTTGAACAAAATGTTTGCCTGCAAGTAACGGGTAGGGACATTTATAGACACGAATACACATAAGCTGTCAAGTTGATCTCGGTGCAATAAAGTTGCCTGCAATATTGGCAGAGTCCAACTTATTCCAGGAATAGGAAGAGAGGAAGGAATACTGAAGACAGGTTTCATCTCGGCTAGGTGACAAGGATGGGTCCAGATTTGCAAGTTGATGGCAAGTTGGTGGAAAACCTGATAGAGGTGAAGTAGGTGAAGAATATGTGTGGGAAGTAAGTGGAAGGAGAAAAAAATGATGATGATGATGATGAAGAAGAAATAGAAAAATAATGAAACAGGTCGAAGGATTGTTTGAGGAATGTGTGATTTATTTCGCTGGAAAGTTTCCTGAAAAGTTCAAGTTTTCAAACGAGCTGTTGACATGCAAATAGGAGACAATCAGATGAAATTTGTTGATTTTAAAAATATTTTAAAGACTATTATGTAGGTCATCTATGTAAGTCTTTTGACAGCTACTAAACAGAGAAAAGAAGCTGAAATATGTTTTAGATTATGAAATAATAGTAATAGTAGCTAGAAAATATTCTGTGAAGTTTTTGACTACCCTGATGTAGCTTACTAATTAACATCAACTTCCAAATCTTCTAACAGAAACAGTATTGAATAGAATAGGGTAGCTGAAGAAGAACAGTGCATCACTGTTATTATTTTATCAATTTATAATATAGTTAGCAGAAAATGGTAACTGAGCCGCTTTGTGAATTTACTTCGTAAATATATTGAAATATTAATTCACTAGCCGGCAGGCTCGCTTCGCTCGCCTTCTCCGCCCCCTGGACCCCCGACAGTATCGGCAGTGTAAGTGAGTCAAACAGGCTCGCTTCGCTCGCCTGCGAATTCCGTTCAGAAGGGATTCGAAGTTTATTGAACACAGAATTTCTAGACCTAATCTGGACCTGTTTACCAAATTTCAACATTATCTGCCAATTTGTTCTCGAGAAATCTAGGGAAAACTCTCAAAATTCTGAAAAATAGTAAAACGCTAATATTGAGCGTAATTTTGGGAACTATATCGGACATAGTTTGAAACTTGATTCAATATCTTCCAAATTAACTTATCTATAATCTCGCTGAGTCATTGAATTTACAGTATAAGGATTGGTCGTATCAAGGCGGAAGATATGCAACCCGCAATACATCTATAATTTTGAAACCTGGCGAATCTTGAACGGAATTCAAAAGTATCATAACACAACATTTCTAGACCTTATCTGAACCTACCTACCAAATATCAACATTTTCTACCGATTGGTTCTCGAAAAAATTGAGAAAACGCCGAAAAACTATAGAAAAACTTAAATATTTGGCGTATCCTTGAAAAGTTCCTAAAATCCGTTCTTAGCGCGCGTCTAAACGTCCAACTGAACATGCCTGCCAAATTTGAACGCATTCGGTTCAGTGGATTTTGTGTTCTGGTGATGAATGAATGAATCAGTCAGTCAGTGCCATTTCGCTTTTATAGATATAGATTTTCTGTTGCCATTGTTACAAATCTTGAGATTGATACTTTAGCGTTTAATAGTTTCAAGGTAATATGTTTTTGAAAGATGAATTATAAAATTTTGCTCATGAATATGATTTTTTTCTTGGTTCGAATATTAATGTGATAGAAGGATGAACTGGTTCTTATTAAAAAAAGTTTTGTTAATTTATGATTGTCATGAGAAATTACATAACTGTTTTATTTTTCCTTTCTGAATTACATAATGTACTATTTCATAAATGTAAATTCTCAGAACGATAAGCTTGTGTATAAAGCGAATTTTCTCTTGATAAATTCATGATTTTATTCGATTAAACTTTTTTCAATTCTTATGTGAGCATCGTTAATCAGATCGAGTTACTAGAGGTACGTCGGTATGAAGTTTAGAATTCAATTAGGAGTCGAACTTTATGGTGCTCTGTAATGAAATTTGATCAAAACTGGTATATTTAATTGAAATCCAACACAAGACCTGCTGCTATCAAATTAATAGGACTACTGGCATCCTTTAGTAGGTGATTTTAGTAGTCCTACCGTATTGAAGGTAAAAGTTTAGATTGGAAATTGAAAGAGCCAGCAAAGGAAAATTATTAAATTCATTGTCAAGGTCAATCAAATTCTGTAAAAAATCGTATAAATATAATTTTCATTAACCTTATCTCAAAGCCTGCAGTAGACGGGGTAAGTAGTCAGTCTAACAGATATAGCCAATCACAGCTCTTGTTTAAGTCAAGGACAAGACAAAGGCTGTGATTAACTTGAAGACTTCATGATCACAGCTCTCTTTAGGGTCACAAAATCTCACGGCTTATGACTCTATTATCTAGGACCGTATTTTATTGATCTGGTTAATTGCAAATTTAAATGTCCATTGTATTGTATTAACTGAAGATTTTTAAAGTCCATTGATCCCCTGGACATTTCAAGAGTCCATTGAATCCAGTGAACATTTCAAATGTCCTTTGGGTTCATTGGACATTTCAAATGTCCATTCGCCCATTTATCCAATGTTCATAAGGTTTTATGTAACTTAACTACCGTACCTCATACATCAAATATATTTTTCATCAATTAACTATCGAAAAACTTATCAATCTTCTCGATAAAAATGTAAAGTTCCTGAAATCAATTGTTGAAATTAAAAAGTATTTCTCCTAATGTAGAATTCCCAAGTTGCAGCTCGAGCTGTCGCTTGAGAATGCTACAGCCTCCTGTACACGGGGTTAGTAGTGGCGGCCAGTCGAATGAGATTAACTTACGTTATCGATATGCAATAGATAAAAATAATGTTTTGTTAGCTTTCCTGCGCTCAGGCTTATGCCTTTGCAGGTTTTTTCCTGTATGTATAATTATAAGATATTGCATAAAATGTATGAATCATTTTGTGAATGGGAAATAAATTTGATTTGATTTGATTTGAATAGCTGTAGCCAATCACAGCTCTTGTTATTTAACTTAATACTTTGATTAACTACAGCTATTCGACTGATCGCCACTACTAACCCCGAGTACAGGAGGTTTACTTCATACGTGCCAACTATTAGAGGAATAAAACCCTATCACTTGAAAATAAAAAGAACTTATGGGTTGAATAAATACTTATAGTATTAATAGGCTCTCTTTAGCATCAGTTTGATCAAGATGCTATTGAAACCTCAGATTTTTGTTGCTTTTGTATATTGCAAGACAGGACAAATAATCCACTTCAATTATTTTAAAGAGGTCAGCAGGGACGGAATCTGCCCCGGCGGTTTGTTTCTCCCAATTATTCAGATAGCTGGCTACAGTAATTAATCAGATATCGACTATCCCGTGGGAGGACTTGATTTATTGCAGGAGATCATGCTGGAATTGCAAGGGTACTAATGCTTTATTTACTCTCAAACTTATTTCTCGGAAATCCTTAATTGAAGTACTTGTATCATTCAAATAGCTAGTGCAACTACACTGTGGCTTGTACAAATGAACTGTAGCCATGAGCTGAATTGCCACTATTTCACTGAATTCTCTACAAATTTGAGAAATTGCTAGAATCATGTATACCACCTTCCCAATTATCAAACTAATCACCGTATTGTTTTTATTATATACAGAAACGTTGACTTTAAACAGGGTTCTCAACCTTAATTTTGGCGGGTACCTATCACTTATAATCAGTGAGTTTATATTATTTATGAATACCCATAAGTTTTGAAACTTTTAGTTTCTCTCGGAGTGTGCATCTAATAAAATAATAAGTTATGCACTCTCTAAGTGAACGTCCTCAAGTAGGTACTTCTTACTTTAAGCCTTCTTATTTTAAGAACATTTGAAATAAGAATACTTTTTAATTCTTTGAATAATAATTGAATACAAATAAAATTTGACTACAGAACTGAAATTCACCATTCAAAATCAATTTACAAACTGTACATTATTGAAACTTCTAAAAGTCAACTCTAATGAGACGATAAAAAAGTTACACATTATGAAGACAATCCTATAAGCTAATGGGAAGATAATTTCGATTCCATGTAATGAATTATTGCCCGCAGTGATTCATCATTCTTTCTGACATTATTGGATCGAATTTGAATACATTTCTTCTTTGTTCTAGCATTAGTAGTCAAAATCAAGTTTGAAAATCCCTTGATTTGCTAATTAGGTTAGGTTTAAAAATTCTGCTTGACATTCAAGTTAATCGATAACTCAGTAATATAATGAGGAGTGATTGATTAGGTTTTTAACGTCTCAATCACGAAATTGAACCTTGCAAATTTTATATGGTTTGATTGAAGCATATCAATTTTACACTTCCATTAATTATCAAGACCACTAACGTAGATTGTGTGAACGATTGATGTTTACATTAATATTCCTGACTAGATTTTTTTCAGATTTTCATCAAATTTTGATCTTACGAAATAATCTATCAAGTCGGGATAAGAACTGGAAATATTATGTTAATTTTCCTCAATTTTTTGTTATTTTCTAGGATACCAATCTCTTTTAGTATTTTAGTGTGTTTACTTATTATTATTTATGGCTATTAAATATTGTAATAACGGATGTCAATTGTACTTATGCACAAGTTACGTACAATCATTGAATACTTCCACAACATAGATTTAACTCCACAATATATAAAACAGGCCATCTTATTTTATTGATTTAACTCTCATAAATTGTATTATGTTATGTTGGTCTCACCAAATATTATATTCTCTTTGACAATCCTTTAGAACATTCTATGAATATTCTATCATAAAACACAGAATGAATTCATTCTTACGTAATTTCAGTGAATTGAAAATAGTAAAATATTTTATTAATGCTCAAAATGTTTTGTCTCCAAAGTTATTTCCGAATCCAATAATTAAAAATGTAATACTTTATTGTAAAATAGGTAATCTGCCAGAAGTAGTACGAGAATTGAAATTTGTTTCTCAATTATTTTCAAGTTGATAAATTCTCTAATACTGTAATAATTATAATCAAACATCTCTATAAAAGCAATCGGGTCTATTCCACCTCAGCCCTGTATGACTGAAGTTAATGATAATTCCTCCCACACATATTCATGTATCTCGAACATCATCATCATCATCATCATCATCATCATCATCATCATCCTCTCACAAGCCAAAGAATTCATGTGAGTATCACAACAGAAAAAACATTAATCGATCAATAGATAGATTGATCAACCTAAACAATTTATTTGAGATTTGAGCATATACTTGTGTTTTAATTTGTCAATTCATTTACCATATCTATACAATTTTTTTTCTCAATTGAAGCATATTATGTTTTCTAGTTATTCCTCATGGTTTTATATATTTCTTAGTTCTATGTATCTATGAATACCTAGCTCAATAATAGAAATGGATCGATACATTCTCTGATAAATAATTATCAAATGTGAAAAAAGCACCTGTTCCGCACATTTTTAGTGTTAATACTTCAGTTGGAGGCCTCTTTCCGCTGGAAGTCAGTCATTCATGGTGATTGTAATCGCTTACCAGTGGTTTGGAGCCCACCTGAAGCTGAAATTACATTCATATCTTATAATCAATAATTTGTTTAGTAGTTTTCAAGGTTTATTTATTTATTTCCATCAATGCATGTACAATAAAAAATTGTATGGCAATCGTCAATTACATAATAAAATATAAACATTATTACTTAGGTTATCAATTCATTTAAATCATAGAAACACATTTCTTTCAATTCACTTTTCAGATTCACTGTACTGTCAATAATTTTTAGGTGTTGAGGCAGGGAGTTGAGTATCTTCTTACTGATGTGACTTGGATTCTTTTCATAAAATGCAGTCCTATGAGTTTCTTGATCGGGTGTTGTAGTTGTGAAGGTCGGCACCTCTTGTCCACGATGATGCGTGTTTGAGGCCCAGTGCTGCGGATTCAAGAATGAACAGAGAAGGCAGAGTGAGAATCCCTGTTGCTCGGAATAATGCTCTTCATGGTGTTCTAGGTGGTTTCTTCAGCATTATTCAAAGTACTCTTTTTTCAGCTCTGAAAACTCTGATCATTTCTGGTGACGTGCCCCAAAACAGCAACCCATAGGTAAGGAGAGGCTGGAAATAACCGTAGTACGCCGAAAATACTATTTGCTGATGCATTGATTTTGATAGTCTGGAGATTGCAAATGTGGCCTTACTTAGTCTCTTGATTAAGTTGTCTATGTGATCATTCCATTTTAATCCAGAATCCATTTTTATTCCTAAGAAGTTGGAAACATTTGCTGGTTCAATCGGTTGGAGATCAATTCCAAAATCAAAGATGACTGGCGTGTTGAGATGAGTCATGGAGAAGCTCATGTTGCATGTCTTCTTGATATTCACTTCAAGAGAATTTGCTTCACACCAATTGTGGATGCCATTCACTACCCGTTCTCCTCGAAGTTGTAACTCCTGACTAGTTTCCCCTACTATCAGGAAGTTGGCATCGTCGGTGAACATGACACTGCTGGCTCCTTCTATATTGCTTGGAAGATCGTTGATGTATAATGAGAACAATATCGGAGCAATAATTGTTCCCTGCGGCACCCCTTTCTTCAACTTACAAAATTTAGATCTGTATCTATAATTTACCACTTTCTGATTTTCTGCCTCAATTTCAACCACCTGAGATCTGTCGGTTATGAATGACCTCAACCAATCAAATGCTGCTCCTCTGAATCCATAATAGTGAATCTTTTCCATTAAGATATTGTGGTCCAGGCTGTCATAGGCTTTTTGAAGGTCAATGAACAATCCTATTGCCTTTTTATTATCATCTAGAGCCTCATATATTCTGACCAGGAACTCATTTACGGCGTCAGTAGTGGATTTTCCTTGCTGAAATCCAAATTGGGATGGTGAAATAACTCTATTTATTTTAAGGTGCTCTGTTATAACCCTTACCGCTAGTTTCTCTAATAACTTTGAGAAGCAACTTGTAATTTGTATTGGTTGGAAGTTGCAAACCTCCTCAATAGCTCCCTTTTTATGAAAAGGAATCACTCTGCCAAGTTTCAGTTAGTGAGGGAAGGTTCCTGTGCTGAACGATAAATTTATCAATGTTGTTATTGGTGCACTTATTGGGCCAAAGCATTCTTTTAATATCCTACAAGGTACATCATCTAATCCGCTTGTCATTTTGCTCTTCATTTGTTGTACAGCACAAGAAACGTCGTGGTCCAAAAATACAGGGAATCTTTCCAATACATTATTGACTTGTTCCACATTTGCTAGTTGCTCTTTAAAGGATAGTTGAGTGCTGGGTTGACTATCTGTGACATTTGTGAAGTACTCATTACATTTATCTGTTATATCATGCACTGAATTCATTCTAACTCCATTTAATGCTACTGGGTACTTTTTTCGTTGTATTGACATCCGTTTCCATCTTTATTAGATTCCATATTGATTTAGATTTATTTTCCGATGAGGCTAGCCTCTTTTCTGCATGGGTTTTTTTTAGTGATTTATCAAGTGACGGATCATTTGAGACAGGTTATCTAGTCTAGCTCTGATGTCTATATTGTTTGGAAACATTTTTTTAAACAGTAGTAGGTCTTTTTTTCATCACACGCATGTTTCAGAAGAGGAGAAGCCCATTCAACCATTTTTATCCTTGTTCTTCTTTTCCTGTAGACAATAGGGAATGATTCATTGAAAGCCTGGAAGGAAAACCTTCATTGAAAGGTTATATTGTGGTAGTTATCCATATCAAATGAAAAGACAAGATATTTTTAAACCAGTGATTCATTAAAAAATCGAGATACCGGTTTAGGCTGCTACACCATTATCAGTTTACCAGAGATTGGCAACGGTGTAGCAACCAAAACCGGTATCTTGATTACTTAATAAATCAGAGTTTTGAATATATCTTGTCTTTTCATTCTTTAAATCATCATTATCCTTCCTATTACCCACGCACAAGCTTATATGGGCTTCATTTTATAGGTAAAAACAGATGTATTAACCTGAAAAATGAATTTGGGGTTGTTTAATTTGAGTTTGTGTTCTTTCATAAACTCCAATTATTACGGATCTTATAAGTATACGGATAAGTTATTACGGATCTAATCAATATTACAGATCTATTTTTGCACTTTTTTCTATTCCTAGATGATCCACGTCTAGACCAGATGAACGATGCAGACCACCTCCGCACCAGGTGCGGGCCCTTTGATCCTGCCACAATCTTTTTTCGGTTCGGCGTGCTTTTTAGTTGCGGCTTGCAACTCGTCCTTCCAAGGGGGGCTGCCGCTCCTGGACCCCCATGGGGGAAGGGGGAGCGGCGTGCGAGACTATAAGATTGGCGCGACCCTGACATTGGACGCATTGCGTTCCGTCCTTCCGACCTGGAATAGCAGCGCGACCTCATTTCCCACCTTCAGCAATGACTTTCGGGCGCTGTTGCACCCTTGCGGTGTCCCTGCTGCTGCTTTTGGGCACCACATCAGCTCATCTACAACAGTATCAGCCTAGCAGACAACAATATCAGGCCACTAGACAACAGTATCAGGCACCCAGACAACAGTTCAGGCCGTTCTTCAGGCAGACTCAATGTGAGTAAAACATTCAAGATAATTAATATAATTTGTGATAATTGTCTCTACAATTGTGGAAAGTCTTTGAGTTGAGGCTGGGAGATATGGGTGTATATTTCCAATTATTTATTGAAATTAAATTTTAAAGTTCTCATTGAGATAATCTCTTTTTCTTATAATTTAAGTTTCATTTGTGAAAGGTATTTGTAAATGCGTTTACAAACAGAAATATTAATCAATATATTATTTTTATATATTCATTGCAATTCAATCGATTGTTATAATAATGATGGGAATCTCAATTTTAAGATTGCAATTCAAGAGGAGTAATTGAAAAAAGCTAGCATCAGATTTTTTTAATTCCATCTGATTCTTCTTCGTGTATCTAAATGATGGTCTCTACCTGATCTCTAAGTTCTGATAGGGAAATGGAAATATATTTTATTCAAATGTAGGCTGATTGAAAAATTACAATGCCCTTCTGGTGATCAATAATAATTGCAACTAAATTGAAAAAATTGAACCAGTTGTCTGCTGAGAGTCTCTCAGTTCACTTCATAAAAACTCCCTCACACTCTCTTTATTGATGAAGCTCTACTTGTTACATAAATATTATATACCCATCCGTACTTTTTAACTCATCAATATCTGTTGGTTGAAATGGGAACGATTATCCTATCAAATCTTTCGATACCAAAATTGAGGACTCATCCAATTTTCTGGAAGTAAAGTTCTGTGTTAGTTGAACTTAATACAAGAAATCCATTTGATTATATTTTCTTGAAATAACGCGTCTCCAAACGATAATTCAAAATTTTGGAGCCAAGGTTAAGAGTTCTTCATCTATAGTTTTATTGCATTATTGAAATGCGATTCGCATCCAAACTGTCATTCAAAATAAAGTTTCAAGGTAACTTAAACTATTAATATCAGTATCCGTTCTTTTAAATGATATGCACCTGCTCAAAAATGTTCATGATTAAAATTCAAATCACAACAACTCACCCATTTAAGCTATCATAATTTGTAATCTATTCTCCACGCTATTGTATTATTTTCTAAAATTAATCCAATGTTCAATATAGTTTCAAACATCAGGAAATAAATATTAATTCTTTCCTAGCTTTTCGTAAATATGAGCCGAGATGGAAAATTTTGACAGGAGACTTGAGAAATTTATGTCAATAATTTTGGGAAATTAAAATCTCATTCTCACCAATCATTCCAGGATTTTTAAATCGGAGCAATTTTATCAATTCTATTCAAGTTCAGCAATATAGCATAACTCATCCCAAAATAACATGTTGTTTAAATTTGAATTATTTTTCTAAAATATTTCAACTTGGCATGTCTTTCTTCTTTGATCTCAGGGTGGCATTACACGGTAATATTTCTATCATCATATTCAATGATGAAAAGAGATGAAAATATGATTTTGTATTTTCATCTCTTTTCATATGATAATTAAAATATTACCGTATAATACCAGCCTTAGATCGCGCTCAATATCTCATGAATTTGCTGATCTCATCTTTATTTGTTCCAATTATGTTCAGCTCATCCAATGTGTTCAACTGTCACTTCCGTGATATTAATTTAATTCTTGATTCCTGCATTTCATAATTTTCTCAGGCTTTATTATTTTCGCTCAGTTATCCATTTACTTTTTTCTCTCCACATTATTTACTTATAATTTTCGCATTCTGATGTTTGCATCTACTCGTATCTTCTCTATCTCTTTATTGACGTTACATTTTTTTCCACATCAATTTAATACCCTTCTTGGCTTAAAGTTTGAGTGGTACTCTTATTATGTTATCACTAGATTATTCTTCATTCATTTTCCCTCTACTAGTCATTTCTCCTCTCTTCTCCATTCAACAATAATGTAACTTATTGTATTGGGAAAAATTGATGCCTAGGCATTGTCAATTGAAGAAATACATCTATTATTATATTTTCACTCCTTTTCGTATCTCTATCAATTCTTAAATCGTGTATTCTTTGATCAAATACAGTTCTGAAAATTTATTCTCTTCCCCTCTTTTTTCTCCTCTTTTTCCTGTTTCTCCAGCTCAGAAACAAAATATGTTTTCAAAAGAGTGATTGTTTTGTACAGAGTACAGGTGTCAACGTACCCTATTCAAAACAAAAGCCCTTTGAAATAAACTGAACTGGATACTGAACTTAAACTCGATACTGGCTAGCTGTATTTTGCCATAAATTAGGTGATTTGCATTTTGCCTGGACTCTTTGCAGACTGCACGCCCTGTTTTGAAAAAAGACCGTACAATAAATTTCAACTGGATGGCTGGGAAATTTTCCAAGCAAATATTTATGAGATAGCGGAAGGAACTGAACCGGTTTAGAACGAACTTTGAAGCTGATAAGTTTTTCATCCCAGGAAGCATTCTTTCCATTGTGAACTTTTTTAGTCACAATAAATAGTCAGGATTGAACTTTAAATATTTTTTCAAAATTGATTGACATTATTCATCGACTTTCATCACCCTCAATTATTAAAAAAATCAGTAGGTCTATTCCATATTTTTTCTAAAGTTAGTTTCAGCAATCAGACCTGAAATTAGTTTTTTTTAAATTTTCATGTCAATTAGAATATAATAGGACGATTTCTTTATTTTAATGACCTGGAGTTTTCCTCTTTACAATACAGTAATGTCTACTGTACCTCTTACTGACCACGAAATTAGTTGCGTTACTCCCTTCAGTTATGTTCAACAGCTTTTAATATTCTTTAAATATCCTATCCAGGTCTATCTAAGAGTTTTAATTCTTATCTTATTTTATTTTCTGCTGAAATATTTGCATCGATGACTCTAGGTTCTAATGTGAAGCTGTTACTTTTTCAATAAATTCATGTTCTCGAATAATTTTATCATTTGAAAAAATATCTCGTGAAACACTCCCAACAAGGTGAATAGGACTTAAGGATTGCTTTATGTCCTTATCCTGAAGAAGTCGGAAAATGTGTGAGAAAACCTGCATAAATGTCAGTAGCATGTAATCTTTGATTTTCCGGTACCTTTCCTTCAGTAGTCCGAATCACGTAGGATTTTTTTAGTCTTTTCTGCGTACGTGATTCTTATTTGGAACGACAATTTTAATCCGACTATATGTTCAAGCGTAGTGTTGAAGAAGTAGCTTACAATCCATGAGGAGAAATGAAATGCATGAAATGATTGGTGTGAAGAAGAGCATGATAGAGATAGAGGAAGACCCTTTTTCTGATATTTTTCCGTTACCTAGGTTTCTGGAGGAGTTTCATAATGTGAAGAATTATTATTATTAAAAAACTTATCAGTAAAGTATGTAACTCCTTTTCCCAACTCTTTGAACTTTTAAACATTTATCTTGAAAAAGACGGATTGTTTTATTACTACTGTGTACGATATTTTCCTAATAAAAATCGTATGATTTTACTCATAATAGTTTCCGTTAATAAGTATCGTTGATAGAAACTTCAACATGAAAATTGCAAACCGTAAAAAGATGAAACGGTCCAGTTTTGAAAGAAATCGTTTCCAGTCGGGTAAAGTAGAATTATTATCCTCCATTTTCAGACATTTTATCTCGTTTTCTTCCATGTGATTCTTATTTCTCATACCTTTTGATACCTTTTGTCTACATCAACATTCAGTATTCCCCTTTTACCCCTCACATATATTTTTTTCAAGTAATGATACTTATATTTTTTCCCACTTATGCTATTTGGGTATTGTAAATTAGGTTGTTGAATCAATATTTAGGTTATTTTTCAAAATTCAATATTCCAATTTTAGGTTGTTGTTTCTTACTCTTCGTGTTTCTTGCTTTATAAAAAGTATCTCTTATTACTGTATTTAGTTCCAATCAAGATTATAATAGACTATGCAAAAGTCATAGTGGGTTCTATAAGTAAGCTCAAAAATTGATCTCAATAGTGTATTCTTTTATTTTTCCAATTTTCTCGATATCCACTCGAAAACATGTTCTTGATGAGATTCCCATCTAAAGCACTCCCCAACTTTTCAAAACCAACCTCATCGTCAAGTGCAGGAAACTTTTAACAACAACACGTAGGTTTGGACAAGATATCGTCCGCGTAGGTGTTTTCAAAATAGGTAACCGAGATGCAACTCCTCCAATACCGGTTCCCAGTTTATGTTCGGAGCAGATTTTAGTGAAGAGATCACAAAATAGTCACTTTATGCATTTTAGTCTGGGGCACGTCGTTTTATTGTTGAATTATCCTGAATGAACTATCATTTGGTCATCTCGCAACTTCAATAGTGACCACTTGTTGATTATAGATTAGAATGCAGGTCTTCGCACAGACACGACTGGTGTCATCAGCCTCCTACCCACTCGTTTCGGTCTTTCTCAATCCAGTTCTATCACTGCTATTACCTGATTGCGTAATCGGAATTGGAAACTATAAATATCCGTTTTGGAATCTTCAACTCGGATTCTTCAGTCCCTCCCATGTTTTTCTCCTGGTCTATGTAAGAAAATTACAACGATAAATTTCGTTTCCGTCTGAATTGAATCTGTGTTCCTACCTAAATTTACCAAAGCTCTGTGGAGTTCTTTCTATCTTATGGATTTTAATAAGTAGACGAGAGTTCTCAATAATACAATGTGATTGTTTTATCACATTATTTAAAAAATGAAAAATAAATAAAATCACATTGTTTTTAAAATAGGCTTGTTATTTAAAAATTGATAAAAGAGCTTTAGAATATACATTTTTCCATTTGCTGAGAGTGGAGCCGAAAGCACATCTCTTGACTTGTGTATAATAGGGGTGACTATGTAGGTAATGGATAGGATGATGTAAGGGATGAACGTATTCTTTCTTATTGTTCTAGTTCAGGAATCACGTTTTCTGGGATGCAATCATTGTTAAATCAAATGTCTAATCTGAACTTTATATCTATTCCAACTAAGCAACTCGTCTTTTAATCTCTTCGATACCAGTCTCATGATTCCAAGAATCGGAGAAAGAAATAGCATCCAAATATGGTTGTGGGGTACTTTTGTTTTTATTTCCTACTAGTTGCTCTTCTTTTTGTCTTCTAGATCTACAACCAGATCAATTTTATCATGAATATCTAGCGATAACAATGGATCCATATTGTACGCAAAACCCCTCTCAATAATTCTTAGTTCTTGCAAAAAGTTATTTTTTTACAAATAATAATGATCTTCTTAACGATCATTCTTTGTTAGATATATAGCTTAGAATCACGAACCGAACCAGTAAATAATGATTCCCTACCTCCAGGCGATCACCAATAAGTGCCTTCCAGTTTTTCTTTTGCACAAGTTCCCAATGATCTCATTCCATCTATTATATAAGTTATGTGCCATAGTTCTATTTCAGAAAATAAACCACTGTATTATCTTCCACTAGCGTGTTACAAACCACTTGCTTCCCTAATGAGAATTCTTCTCATCTTTTTGCTGATTTTTATTTGGTTCAAACATTTTTCCATTCAACTTCAGTGTAGATTGATACATAATCGAAAAGTATAGTCTCTTCATTCCTTTGAAATGTTATGCTGCATGGTACAGACATTATTAAGAAAAATAACGTAAACTATTGAACAAGGATTAAACCACAAACTAAACGTACTCTCTGGAATTTTGTTGGTGTGCTTTCTTGGTCTACTTTCGCAGGTTTTACGTTTAGTGGGATCGGATCCCCCAAAAAATTATGTTTATAAAAACTCATTCTCTTCAGTATGTGAATGAACGAACCAATAAGTGACTTGTTGAAATATAATTCAAAAGTGCGTTATCATCAGGAGAGCTAATTGTATCAACCACCATTCATTCAGTCTCAAGTCTCAAGAAAGGTTGAAGATCCCTGTGGAAACGTTCAATGCTAATTCTTGGTACATTGGCCGTTTCAGCGGAATGACAGTTAGGTAAGATCTGCATGCATACAGTGATATGAAAATCGCTTTACCAAACGACTTAATTGTAGGGCTCTGACAGTGGTATGAGACTTTAATAAAGGGGCAGCTGTTATTTTTTCACGAAGCAACTGAACTCGAATTGCTTCACTTTTGTATCTAGTTGAAGAAAGAGCTCAAAAAGTATTATCAAATCACTGCAGTAATAAAATACGTCAAATGGGATAGTTGAGAAGAGCGTTCTCTTTCAATGATAAGGCAATCTTGCTCTTTTGTTCGATTTGATTGCAAGAATGAAATATCTATAGTGTTTCTATCATATTCATCTAGCTAAATTAACCTTGTTACCAATATATGTAGTCTCCAATGTATATGGATTAAAAACATGTCAATGTAGGTACTTCTTAATTTGTAATTTGTTTTCCATGTTGAATAATTAATTTTCGTGATTATCAATAAATGTTTCAATTTGATTTATCTCAGTTCACCTGTATAGTTTCATTTACATCGAACGTCTCAAAATTCGTCTCATGATGGATTACTCAGAACACCTATTCATTATTAGTGTTCAAGTCGTTTTTCGAATGTTTTGCGGCGTTTATTTCCCAGAATTGTCTAGTTTTTGTGATTTTTACGAACTCAATTCCTTTTCGGTCTGCAATCTATCTTGTTCTTCATCCACCTTCTTGATTCTTCAAGTCTTTCTTTGTTTAAGCCATCTCATCACAATTCTATTCCCTCTCATTCTAAGACTCATTCTCATTCCATCTCTTTTATTTCATTATTCTTATTTTTCTTCTACCCTCCTTCTCCCTCGCAATCTAGTTCGCGTGCATTCTCGCTGTCTTCCCTGCACTTTTTTATTTGCAAAACTCTTCAGCAACCTGTCAATTAGAAACTCACCACTAGATAGCAGCCCGATAGGCTTTTAATGGATATTCTGATTCAACCCGCAGTATAATGTAGCAGAAGCTGGTTGCATAGTTTAGCTTCTCCACCCTATCCAGCATAATATATTTCTGAACACTGAAGGGAACTAAAGGCATCTAACCTGCATAGTACATTTAGCTGAACGCAGAAGGGTACAGAGGCTTTGGATAGCAATTCTTCCACTCACAATCTCATTAAATAGTCACCTCAAGCTATTTAACTCGCATTTTCTAGATAACTAACTACCTAGGTTATCCAGGATTGTCGTCAGACTTAAAAAATTGACGGTCATCTTATCGTGTGGATCAAGGTAGTATAGAGGTAGCCTAACTTCATGTATCTAGTGAAGTCAACAATCTTTATTCATAGTGGGTGTTTGATACTTCTTGAATCAAATCTATATTAGTTCTACAATGTTACTTTACAATCGACATTGTATTTTCACAGGTTTATTTATTTTGTTTGGGCAGAGCCTGTAACCACTGATATCTTTCGCTAAAGAAATTTCTAGTTTTTATCAAGCACTATCATTATAGTTATAACATTTCTTAGTTATGCTTGATGCTCTAGTTATCCTAATCCGTACTACACATGATTCATGTGTTTGCTGACAAGTCTCTCATCAAGTAGGAACTATATGCCATGAATCTTTGCCGGTATTCAACGAATTCAATAAAATTGAATGAACGACTTGTAAGGAAATTCAGTCTCTGAACGTCATTCAATTTAGATCATATTCAACTTGAGTAATCCAACTATCCAATATGTCAATCAAAATATCAATGTGACTTGATCGAACAACACTCATACCCCATATGCAAAAGTATTTTTCTAGGGCATATAATTTTGAATAACCAAACTTTGAAATTTCTATCAGAAATTCAACTCAAATCTGTATCACAATAGAAATTTTCACAGAAACATTCAGCACAAACTCGACTGTTAAGAATGTTTTGAAACTATCCACACTTTACAAAACGTAAGTAATAGGCTCCCTCTTATATGCAGAATAAGCAACCTAAATTGGGCAATTGTGAATACAGGTAAGTGAGTCATCATTCATGACTTCTGACAAATTGATTAAATGAATAATGAAAAATGTTCAAACTAGTTTGATGAACGAATAAGCTCAATCGATAATAATTTTAAATGAATGAAGAGGACGAAATGTTAGAAAGTATAATAAACAAATTAAATTATATTAAATGAATTAAAAAACTAGTTGAACGTATGAACTCAATCGATTGATGAATGAATGAATGGATGCAGGAAGCGAAAAGCAGTCTGCGGAAATGAACCGGAAGAAAATAGTAGGGTGGGTGAGGCTCCGCGTTATTGGAAGGGGTGCGCTCTCCCTTTGTCGGGTTTGTTGGGGTCAGGGTTGCTTGCATTTTACTTTCAATTTCGTTCCACTGCAAACCCACGCTTTGAGCGTTCCAGCTACCAGGGTCTCATAAACCAACAACTGGTGCCTTTCTTTGGATATCTGATTTCTGGTTCTGGGGTAGACGTAGTCGGCTACTGCAAGTGTGTGAGTGAGTGAGAAAGGGTGCGTGAGAAAGAGAGAGAGGTGTACTGCAACGTGAAGTCGGTTGCAGTTCAATGCAACTGCTGATAAGAGTAGGCCCAGTAGTTCAAAACAAGTTGTTGCTCAATAGAGTCGCTTGAAACTACCACTAATTTAACTTCATCTTTAATAGATTAGATTGATCCTGTAAAGAATTAGATATAGATGTTTAAAAAGATGATAGAATCAAGAGATAAAATTTAAACAGTGGTAAACGTAAATTGAACAAGAAATCAATTAAGAGATAAAATGTTGAATTCTTTATGTTCTAGTATTTCTGCTTAAATTCTCTATTTAGTTTCACGAAGTGATTGGAAGTTTTTTTTCTTCTGTTACAGGAAAACTTTGAAGAAGTGTATTTCCAATATAATACATATTATGATATCTATAATAAGTAGTTGTTCATTGTGACAATTTTAAAATATCAGATGACTGATTTTCCTGCTTATTGTAAATATAGTCTCTGCTGATTTATATGTGTATTTAATGAGAAATTTTGTGTGTACTTTTCGAATACACATTATTGGGTCCCTAATAAAGCAATTAAAACAATAAAATCGCATACAACACCTTTTGCAGAAATTAGCCTTACAAAATTCCCTGAGCAGTTGGGCTAATTGTATTTTATGTTGATTTTTCGCTGTAATGAGGTTTACTGAACCTATTTAACCGAAATGGTTCTGGTGGTAGGCTCCTTCGAATGTCTTCTGTGTATTATGATCTCTGCTTGAAGTAGATTAGGTAATCAAAGCTCGACTATTTCCAATTTTGTTATGATAAATTATTAATAAGATCCTATTTAGACTTCAGGATTTCAGATCCTATTCACATCCTATTCAATCTTTTGTGTGAAAGCAACCAGTTTCTGGAGAAATCTTGAGAATATAATACCTAGTTACTATGAATGAATTTTCTTTTATATTGTGAATTTTTATTGACTCCTAGAATTTATTATTTTTTACGGCTACATCGAATATAAGAAATTCTATCCCTCTCATTTTTTAATATCGATCAATTGAAGTTCTAATTAATAGTGTTCAAAGTCGGTTCAAATTCGGTTCAAATTCGTGCTGTATTTAGACGCGCAATGGTACTATTCTTGCAGACTGTCTGAATAAATTTCTCAGTCCAGCAGCTGCATCAAATGCTAGAAAATCGATATCCTAGTCTCTCCTAGACCAAACTAGACACTATTTCCAGTTCTCACAACTTCTAGTCTCCTGGTACTTGAAACTATTTTCTAGTTTCTCATTCCGCTGCTGGAAGCTAAACTAAACAGACAGAAAACTAGTTCCCAAACTCCTCATCCTTTCCCGTACTATTTCCCGTACTCTCTTCTTTTATCTCTCTCTCTTCTCTCTCACAAACACACACACTCTCTCTCTTTCTCTTTCATGTTTAAATCGAACTATTTTCCCGAATTGCTAATTTCTCCTTATGACAGTGGTCTTGTATTATGAGGTTGAATATTTGTATACTTGAGTACTATGTATCTGTATTATTATTCAATTATTATTCAATAATTATTTTTCATCAATGTATGAAATGAATGAAATATTCCTATTTCATTTTCATTAATAATGTAATAGACTAAAATCAAAACATTTTGTAGAACAATATTGATTGCTTGTACTACTGTATCTTTATTTTGTAAACTAAATGTTTAATAGGCGAGAGCCTTGTAACAATTATAAATAAAACTATTCTATTCTCTCTCTCTCTTTCTCTCTCTCTCTCTTCTCTCTCTCTCTCTCTCTCTCTCTCTCTCTTTACAGGCCAAGTGTTAATGGAAAGGATATACTTATCCTTTCCCAAGAATGGACATTTTTATGTCCAAACTTCGCCTTTTCATTTAGATATTTTAATGCACAACAAGTAAGATTACAAGCAAGTAGCATATTGTTTGGATAATTATTGTTCTATGATTTTTGCATTCACATGTAACCTCTCTCATTGAATAGATTATAGAATAACCTGCATAAATTGTAGTGTAAAATATCGAAATTAGTGTTTAACTTGTAAAAATAATAGAATAATTGGATTTAATGGTAACTCTTGTAATCTAGAAACTAAGCATATACATATTTTGTTGTAATCTAAATGAATAAAGAAATCTAATCTAATCTAATCACTCTCTGAAAGCACACATTGATAGTTCAACTCTTAAATTACCAAAACAAAGACTTTTCCGAATAGTGAAACTTACTAGGGACACTTTGAAGTATGGCAAGCCTTATTATTTCCAATTTGTCTCCGAAGGTAGGAGGCTAGATGTTTCAAGCACTAGGACTGGAGGAAATACTTTAAGGATACCTAATCATCGAACTACAATTTATAATAAATCATTTCTTGTAAGCGCTTGTCGTGCTTGGAATGCACTTCCCAATTCCATTAAATCCATTGAGAGTCGAGCTTCATTTCAAAATTGAGAAAGCATCTTTTTGAGAGAATGACGGAGATGGTCCAACATTAGAGCAGCTACATTGCAGTTCCCCTTCCCATTTACCCTACTTTACACCTTTGAATAGTAGAATTAATAATTTTATTTTTACTTTCTTCAAATCCTATTGAACTATTTTAGTCTTAATTATTATTATTATCAATATTCTTAGTTATATTACCGTTAACATAATTATTAAATCCTACATTTGAATCATTTTTGTAAGTTTCCATAGTTTATAAAGCAAGTTCCATAAGTTATTAAAGCAAGCGATGCACTATCATTTTTGATTTGCATAATATAGGATTTGAGCCGGTTGAAATTCCTTTATTTCTGCATAGATACAGTTGGCAACATAAGTGCCTGTATATCACAGTCGTCATTATTCAAGTTACAATATTATAAAAAGTACAATAAACATACGGTATTACAAAACAAAACAAGTCATGTTATGAGTTCTCAGCCAGACAGAATTTCGCTTAATGAGTAAAACTCATTCTATACAACATATTTTTTAAGTATTTTTCCGGAACAGAACATCACTCTCAATCAATTTTAAGCTATCTGGTATTCTATTATAGATTTTTATCCCAGTGATGTTTATATTATTATCTGACAAAGCAAGGCGGTGTTGGGGGAGTAATAAATTTGTACCATTTCTTGTAGAATAATGATGTCTTTCTCCCACAGCTTTGAACCGATCAAGATTTTTTCTCATGTAGATGGCGGATCGATAAATAAGAATGCCATAAAATGTCATTACACCCAGTCTACTTAAAGTCCCTTGACATGTATGTCTCATTGAAAGACCTTCAATAATCCTTATAGCACGCTTTTGTACCTTGAATACCTCATAGGAATGAGATGAAAACCCCCAAGCCTCTATCGCATATGTCATCACGGATACAAAGCAACCGTGATAGACTGTAATCAAGAAATCCTTATTCAGTAATGGTTTCAGTATTCTCAGTGAATAACACACCCTACTGAGTCTACTGCACACATTAGCGATGTGAGGAATCCATGATAAATACTTATCAATGGTAACACCTAGAAATTTAGATGTATCTGATTCACTTATGAGCCTACTATTTACAGAGAGGTCTATTGGGATGGGTGTCTTATTTTTTGTTAGAAACTGTAGGAAGCTTGTTTTATTTATATTCAATGATAGACCATTCGCAGTAAGCCAATCACTCAAGTTTAACACTGTTCTACTGGCCCTCAATTGAATACTCTCCTCCTCACCACCGAAAAGCAAGTGTGTGTCATCTGCATAAAAGAGCGTCTTACAAAGCGGTAATTTAAGCTCCAGGTCGTTGATATAAATGAAAAAAAGAAGAGGCCCCAATATTGAGCCTTGAGGCACTCCTGATTTAACCTGAGATATTTTTGATTTTAGCCGATGTATTTTGTAATTAACATAAATAAAGTAGATTAATCTGAATCTGAATCTCTCTTACTCTTTTCTCCCATACTTTAGAATATCATAATATGAGTGTCCTCATGTATGAAAAACATTAGTGAGGGAAAGGACAATCGAACAATCCGTAGAACATTTCATTCACATTGTAGAACATTTCATTTACTTTGTAGAACATTTTAGAACCGTCAGTCCGTGGAACATTTATTTTTTCTACATTGTAGAACCGTCTGTAGAACATTTTATTTCTTATTAAATAATTTCCTTTTGAGATTAATAAGTCACTGCTTTATAATCCACCTTCAATGCTATCTAAGGAAACAAACTAGAAAATTAGTAATTGGAATTGAGTTGGAAACTATTAGATAGCAAGTCAAGTAGTATGGTGAACTATGAATTGCAAAAATGTTAGTTTCTTCATACCTGGCCACTGGTTCATAATCTAGCTTTACTGTGCTAAAAACAAAACTGGGTGTGTCTGGAAGTTGAGTTAGAACTAGAAATTAGTAAACAAAGACTAGTTCGGTGAACGACTCGGATCACCCTCATGAACTCACTCACGATGATACTATTATGGTACTATATGATGATACTATATGGCGAATCCATTTCTTACTTATTCCGTGGGCCGTCGGTAGCATTATAATTGATGCGAGCTCTACCATCCGGACAGGTTAATTATCGAAGAGACAGGTTGAGAACAACAGGATAGCAAAACAGCAACCAGAGGCTACGATTTAATAACGGAGTCAATATCTTGTTAACAGCTAACCTCTAAACAACAAATCATTGTTGATTCTTCGCAAAAGTAATGAAAAAAGCCACCCTCCCACGCAAAATTGGTAGAAGCGGCATCTTTTACAGTCAAATCGGGATATACCATCATAACATTATGTGAAATCTTCCTATGAGAAGGGAGTTCAATATACAAAATCTATACCGGAGAGCTCGTAGTTCATTTTATTCTCTTCAAAATTAGTTTCTCTATTATCTTGCTCCATTATATCATAGCTTCCTCGAATATTAATGGAAGCTTAGATTATATACGTGTCAACATAGGTACCCTACTGCTTGAGCATATTAGTTATGATACCCATAACTCCGTTGAGTTTCAAAAGGAGGTTCTTTACAAAGCTGTTGAAACTATGCCATCTAAATTTGAATGACATCTCAATTATGTGGATATAATGTGAAAACATTCCAGTAAAAATAGTCTGCTTGGATGTAACTTCATTTTCAGTGCCAAGTAGTCAAAAATTAAATTTTGAAATGATGATTTACAATGATTCACAAGTAACTTACTGTATTGAAGTTTCAAACTTCGATTTTTCTTTGTGACATTTACATAAGTGGAAATAACATTTTGAAATAGCTCAGGGTACCTACGGTGGACTAGTTCTTAGGTTTTTTCAATGTGAACTATGTATTTGAGATTTATTAATTGAATAAAATATCCTACTCTCTCTTGTTATAAGTATAAGGAAAAAGGAGTTGGAGAACATGGAGATCAATTTCACATTCTGATTCTTAGTACCCTAACTCCTGTTTTCTTCAACACCAAATAAATCAAATCTGAAATGCTTTATTACGTTTGGGACAAAATAATTGAGAATTATCTTAAATGTATCGTGGCGCCTTGCAAGGTCATCGCTTAATCCATGCTTTTTTTTATAAAATTGATTAATATTATAAAGAATGAGAACACATTCAATATTATTAATTTGTTTTGTATTGTAACCACTGAACATTGAGAGGATGAAAACAATCTTTAGTGATTGTAACGCTTTCAAACTTTGTTCTCTACGATTCAACAATTTATTAAAAAATGTAGGCTTTCTAATTCCAACACAACGAATTCTGAAAAATATATTGTCCAAAGCTAATTTAACTCGGTCAATCAACGTGGAATGATTCTATTATTCACGGAGCTTAATTATTAGAATTGCAGCAAATGACATTATCTCACAACGCAAAATATATCCATCACATATGCAAAATATCCATCATCGAGCTGCAATAAATTTTTGACGGTCTTCCATTATCACACTCTGTTGAATTAGAATCATCATTCATATCTTCAGCTCCAACGGGCAATTATGTCCTTCCACACCCAACATATGAGGCGACCCGCAGAGTCGACTGGAGGAGTACAGATTATGCAATTTGTTGTCCAGTGGAGTCAAAAGTCCCGGAGTTGAGCAAAATAAATAGATAGATGAAGAAAAACATGAGAATAACTGTGACCTGCCTTCTTTTGGAATCGAACCAAGAATTTTACGAACAAGTTCAGATGTTTCTGGAGAAATAAATTATGGCTTAGTGGAGAAAAATCGCATCCACACTTGACAGACCAGACTCTGATACAAGAGTATTCAATCGGGATCGGGGCGCTCTCTTTTAGTCTCTCTTTCAAGACATTTATTTGTTTTTATCACCTCCGCTCCATGTTTCAATCTTTCGCGGCTCATTAACATTTCGAAACTGGAAGGAGGCGGAATTGCATTGGCAGGATGCATTGATACAGCTACACGGTTGTCGACCCGTGATACCCAAACAAAAATGTGTTGTGGTTTTCACTCTGTCTCTGTCATTAACGCTCAACAGTTTTATCTCTCACTGATTTTAAAGATACTGCCATCAACACTTTGAACTTCCAGTTATTTGAAGATACCAAATGAGATACCGAAAAGAGATAATGTCGTTAACACTTCTATCTTCCAGTGATCTAAAGATACTGATTTAAGAGAGTTATTTAATGGCTTGGTTGTGGCAACTTGTTGTCTTCATTAATAAGGATATCAAACACTTTCATTGCTACAAAAAGCATCAACCATAGTTCGCGCAAGCTGAGAAGAGACGTCGTCACGTGATAAGTGAATAATATTGTTCAAGTCTTATTTAGACTGAACGTGTAAATGTAAATCTTCTCAGTTCGTGCAAACCATAACACTCTCTTACCTTAAGATAGTTTTGTGCACAAAGTTTTGGTGGTTTGTTTGTTATAAGTCGAGTAGTATTTCCAAATTATGCTGAATATCCTAATTCAAGAGATTTTAGGGGAATTTATTAGTGGAATAATGCAGATTTGAAGAATGTGTCACTTGTCATCTTATGAAGATTGATTGGTCACAATCACAAAAATATTGTCGGACATCAACTTCCCGTTTTCAGTTTTGTCAATTCTAGTGGTCACAAAATAATTATCTGTCTCCAACTTCTGGTTAACAATCTCTCAATGTCGAGTTCAATGATGTATTTTCCACTTTTAAAAGCTGAAAATTCTGGTTTCATTCCTAGTATAAGAGTTTTAGATAATTAAATGGTAACTGATTTAGAACTTTCAGCTTACCGCTGCTTCTATCGCTGCATGCTTATCTCTCTTCATCATTAAATACAATAAAATAAAATTCCACATCAAATCAAAAAATCAAATCGAATATTCGTTTATTTTGACACTTGAGCAATACAATTTATCAAAAGAAACAAGTTTTATAAGGAAATGTAAGTATACATCATAAAAATGGTTTATCAGTAATGTTTCATATACAGAAATGCCAAAAGCTAAAAAATGTCAAAATAAAAATACTACTTGCTAAATTATAAAATTTGCTCGCAAGTAGGAGAATTGAAATTGGAATATCTACAAATGATACAACTACATAAAAAATTCGATTCGAATTCCGAAACTATTGAAACAAAAAAAAAACAAAATATCGATTCAGTCAACATCAGCCAACAGGTACCGTTGTTTAGGAAGTACACTACAAAAGTCCAAACAAAAAAAACAAGAAATTCTTGCAGATTGCGACATTTTCATGTCATCGACCCTGCGGAGAGGATCAGGTTTAGAAGATGTTTACGAGTTCTCCATGCGAAATCTCTGGCATTTTGATTGGAATCGCTAAAACCGCTCAGGTGTCGGTTAAAAGGCTTGTTCGATCCCATTATTATAATCACTGCTATCCCTACCCTGAAACGTTGCAAATTACTGTAGATTTATTCATTTTATTTTGTATTAAATCCAACTGAAACCAGTCTGCTGGTGATGCAGAGGGGGGAAATGTCTTATTCTTTTCGTTTGTGTTGATTATACATAAAAGATGCCTTCCGTGCTCAACTTTTTAATTAATAATTATTATAATTAAGTATTTAGGAAGCCAGCTTGGAAATCAATGACCCCACTCCAATGTTGTTGAAAAATTAAGATTTTAGAACGTGTCTATCGATATCAGGAAAATCGAACATCCTTCTCACACTTCTGTGCAGTATCTCTAATATGAGATCATTGGCTTCCTACCGATAAAAATAAAATTAAAAATTGTCCGGAGATTCCAGTGACTGGTAGTCGAGTTATGCTAATGGCCTATTAAACCGCATCAATCACCGATCATCCATCCTCAGGCTCAACTTGACTTTTGTTATTCTGCTCCAGTCATGTTGATCGCCTTTTGCGGCTAATTCATTCACGAAATCGTTTCACAAAAGGAATGCCGTTGATGTGCGGAATTTTGAGAGCTCTGCTGAGAAAAATATATTGTCGTTGATATCCTTCTTGTTTTTTATGACCTCTCATGTTCTCAACCTCGGTACACAAAACTCAGAGATGGCTCAAAAGAGTTAATGCAATATGGTTGAGTAATTCACAAATGATGCGATTCACGAGTATTGTATGTTTAATTGATGTAATGCATTTTGAATTATGTGAATAACATTAGATTTGATTTGGTACTAATCTACATAGGTTCTGAACAAACTATTTAAATAGTGAAACAAGACTTTGATGGCATTCCAGAATGAAAATAGAGGCTAGGTACTTGAAAAATTAAATTGTCTCCGATAGCATTAATTATAACAAAATTTTATTCAATGGAAATGAAACTACAGCAAGCTCTATGAGCCCGCTGGCTACCTACTTCAGCTTCTTCAACTAGAGAAAAACTTGAAAACGACCCCTTGTGAAGCCCTATCATAAAATACAACTCAAAACACATCACCATTTACATTCTTGCATCATACACTTGAAATAATAGTTAATATACTTATAAGAACAGTTGGTGTACTGCAATACCTATTATTCTTCCAAATCATTCACTAAATCAATTATACTTCTCACAACAGAGAAAAACGACTTCTACATACTTTATCATAGACCTAAATGGAAAAAGTAATTGAATAAAATATCGAGGCGAATAGGATTTTCTTTATGGGGAAAATTCATCAAATAATCAATAAATATCAACAAAGAATCAATATTCCACTGAGTGTCTATGTTACTCGAATGCTTATTTCTATCAGTCAATCCACCATTCTAATCAATATTATATACTCTAGACTATTTGATACAAATTTTTTAAAAAATCTTTTCCACCTCCAACATAGCCTACTTATTGCAGCTCTAGCATTGACCTCTAAGGAATAATATAATATGGGTGTGACGGTGGGACTTTAACCAGCATCCTTAGTAATGTAACCAGTATGTCCGCTCCGCTCTCGAAATTTACTATAATGATAGTTGCTCTTTTTTGCTCGAGGAAACGCTCCCCGATTTATTGGTTGTAAGACCAGGGACGCAAACCATTCGCCAGTTGCCAGCATTAGCATAATACAAGCGGGAGCAACATTTTAAATTCTGCCTGCAAAATAATGTTAGTGCCTTTCGTCGCGAGGTACCTACCCAAGAAACAAGTCTTACGTTCCTCATTGGGAAACACAATGGGCTGCAATGGATCACTCCACTCAGCTTAGGGCTGTCTTTCAGTCATGCAGAATTTATTTTCTTTTACCAAGGTGCATTTTATTCCTCGTTGATTTATCATTCGGCCATTCGCCTTGTCTATGGAATGAAAAAACGAAAAGGAATTGACTATTTTAGACTATCAACAAGAAGTGTCTTGTCTTATAACCGAAGTATTCAAGACCAACCTTCAAAGAAATCGGTTTCTCAGTACACTTTATTTTCAATCAGAGTGGTCGATTCATGTTCGATAGTTCTCTAGTCAATCACGAATAAAATTGCTTTGATTTTCTTCAAACCATGAATCTTAAGATGCATTATAAGATAGGAGATTGAAATGTTTGGTTGGACTAGTGGCTTTTATTTGGATACCCTTACAAGATCTTGTAAGAGCAAAAAAAGAGGGAACCGACAAGTGCATCAATTTTTTGTATTTTTTCTTAATTTAATCTCCATTATCATCATATAATTCGATGAGGCTCTCTTTCTCGCTCATTTCAGATTCATTATTCTTTAAATCTCTCTGAAAACAATAATGCAGTGGCTAATATCAAATCTGCAGTGGTAAAATCAAATCTTACACCACAAAACATGTCTTGTCTTATAACCGAAGTATTCAAGACCAACCTTTGAAGAAATTGTATTATGAGTACACTTTATTTTCAATCAAGAGTGGTCGAATCATTTACGATTGTGTCTCGTCAATCGAATGAAATTGCTTTGAATTTCTTTAAAAATGAATATTAAGGTGCATTATTAAATAGGAGATTGAAATCTGTGGATGGACTAGTAGTTTTTACTTGGATACCCTTATAAGGTCTGTGAGGGAGAATCGGCCAAGTGCACTATTTTGTAAATTTCGTTTTGGTTTTTCTACTTAATCCAGTCTCTGCATTATAATATTGGAAGAAGCTTCACCTCAGATTTATTCTTTTAATCTCTAGAAATAATAATTCAGTTGAATTAATGTACAAATAACATGAAATGTTCATTTAAACATTAATATTCTGTAATAAATTTATTGTTCCTTGAACTGAATTCAATAACTTTAATGTTGAATGTAAAAGAGGACCTATGAATCCTAATAACTTCGCCTACTGAAGTTTTCCTTATTAAACTTGTTTGAACAATTCCTACCAGAGTGAATATTAACATAGTGGATAATTCACAATAATTTCTCTATTATATTAGTGATTGCAAAATTTTACTGTGAATTCAGTACTTATTTTTTATATTTATTTTACAGCACCTGCCGAGCCTGGTCCACAAAATCTGTCACCAGCCGATCAGAAGAAGTTCAACGACTACCAGCGTCAGATCCAGCAGTGGCAGATAGCGGTGGTGGTGCCCCCGGGCAGTGGCGCCCAGGTCGGACCCCAGGCACCCCCCCAGGGCGGAGGCTATCCTCCGGCATCCGGCGGTTACCCACCTTCACAAGCCGGACCAGGACCGGCTCCTCCCGGGAATGTCTGGATTCAAGTAAGAGATTATGATTCAGATTATATAAATTTCATTATTGTGACCATATAATTCATCACAATTCGGGAGAGAAGTAGTTTTGTACTGAGATTTTTTTAGATGTTTTTCTTATAATTTTAAATTATTTGTGTCTAGATTGATTCGTATTACAAATTATTATTTTCATAACTATTATTTATTGAACTTGAAATACGTTCTTGTTTTAAATTTCTTTCTCTTTATCAAATTACTTGATGATCACCATTATTTAATAAAATCTTTCAATTATTTGTAAAAAATAGAAACTATCTTCTAGCTAAGGCCAGCATAAGTTTCAAGGCCTTTTGATGGTAAAATGCGCAAATCCAATTGATGATAATAATACGAAGAAACCATTGTATCAATAGCATTGCAATAATAATAATAATAATAATAATAGCATTGCATTTTTTGAATAACCATCATCATAACCACCAATAACTAAATTTAAACACATTTGTTGGAACAATTAAATTGGACATATTCTTTATAAAACAGTACCATATTATATATACTTGAAACATAAAACATTTTTGGAATTATATTGCTAGCTAACGAGAATCTAGAATAGAGTAAATAATGACTGTTTTGAGTTGAATGGTTGCAAATTCACTGGCTCAGATTCATCACAGGCATTTGCAGATTACTTTTCATCAATCTATACAAATATTAAAAAAGACCATGATGTCTGCAGTAATGATCTTCCTCGTATTCATATTGATAGGCCTATCTATAATCTTGACACTCTGGTTATCACTTCTATGACATATTACTCATACAAAAAAAAAGCAATAAGAATATTGGCAGGAGCTGGTTACAAAGATCACTGCAAGCCACTTTTTATCAATGAGAAAGTAGGTTCTCACTGTATATAGCCTTTTTGTATTGAATGTATTAATTGAAACAAAAAAGAATTTATCATGTTACAATGTAAGATCTGATGTACATGGATACAATACCAGAGGTATGCACAGGCTTGATGTTCCATTCTGTAGGTTAAGCAAAATGTCCAAAAGTCATAAAATCCTTGGCATGAAAATGTTTAATAAGTTACCAGCTTCCTTTAAAAGTATTGACTGTTTGAAAAGTTTTAAACTTACATTAACTAACTGTTTGATAAGCTTTCCTTTGTATTCCTTGAATGATTATTTTGACTGTGATATAGAACAGGTATTTACATTTTGAATTTTGTGATGATATTTATAGCGTGTTATTATTTTCTTACTGACTATGTCTTAATGCATTTGTATGTTTTTGGACAATAAATTCTTTTCTATTCTATTCTATTCTATTCTATTCTATTCTATTCTATTCTATTCTATTCTATTCTATTCTATTCTATTCTATTCTATTCTATTCTATTCTATTCTATTCTATTCTATTCTATTCTATTCTATTCTATTCTATTCTATTCTATTCTATTCTATTCTATTCTATTCTATTCTATTTCGGATGATCTGGTCAGCTCTGCGGTTAATAGGCTGAGGGCAACTCGCTCAGCTGGTCCTGATGGTATTCCTGCCTATTTTTATTATCAAGGGTTACAAAGACATTCTCTTAAAGCCATTAAAATATATACCAGTATTCAATCTCTCTTTAAAAACTAATGAATACCCTACTAGATGGAAAAATGCCCGTATAACACCCATTCATAAATCCGGAAAAACCAATTTAATATCCAATTATCGGCCTATTTCTATTTTAAACACATCTGACAAAGTATTTGAATCTATACTATTCAATATATTATTCCATCATGTAAAACGCGTGATATCACCTTTCCAACATGGTTTTATGCCCCAAAGATCTACTGTAAGTAATCTATTAACATTCACTCAATTAGTCTCATCTAAACTAGACACTCAAGATAGAGTAGATATAATAATTTATCTTGACTTCAGCAAAGCGTTTAACTCAGTTGACTTTGAGGTCTTGTTGGGGAAGTTAGTTACTTATGGGTTTTCAACTGATTTGCTAATTTTTTCCGTAGTTACCTGTATGATAGACTTTCACACATAGATTTCAATAATTACAAATCCGCTGACTATGTAAATGCATCAGGGGTCCCACAGGGATCGAATCTTGGGCCTCTTTTGTTTTTGCTCTTAATAAATGATCTACCTGATTTCATTATTGGATCTGAGATCTTAGTGTTTGCTGATGACGTAAAATTATATACAACAATAATGAATGTTGAAGAATGTGACCAGTTACAACAGGATCTTGATAGAATTCATCTATGGTGTCGTAAAAATAAACTTAAATTGAATATCATAAAAACCAAATATATGGTTTACACAAGACAGAGGAATTATGATCATTATGCTTACTCATGTGGAGGCATCAATCTGGACTCTGTAAATAACATTCGAGATCTTGGAGTTTTGATGGACTCGAATCTTGATTTTAAAAACCATTTTAATGATGTTCTGAGCGGCGCTAATAGGTTGCTCGGTTTTGTACTTCGCAATTCTAAACCTTTCACCAGTTGTGATGCAAGTATAAAATTGTTTAATGCACTTTTCCGAAGTAAACTTGAGTATGCTGCTGTGGTGTGGAGTCCTTTAAACGTAGTTGACTGTCACGAAATTGAGAAGATTCAAAATAGATTTTTAAGACACCTTTTCTTTAAAAAATTTAATAGCTTCTGCTCATTCAATTTTCCAACTAGTGAATTAAGATCCATATTTAAAGTTCAGTCTTTGCAATTACGGAGATCATTAAATTCCCCAATATTGTTCTATAATATTTTGAATCATAGCGTCCATTTACCATATTTTATCAGCCTAATTTCCCTCAGTGTACCATATGCTAGACCTAGAAGAAATATATTATTCAGTATTCCTTTTGTCAGAACAAGTCATCACTATAATTCATTCCTCTAAAGAACTTTGCGCCTATTCAACAGCTTAAATGAACATATTGATCCTTTTTCGAACCCATTCAATGTATATAAGAAAAAATAGTTTACTACATTTATCTTAAGGCTCGATTTTAATCCAAGTATTATGTGTAATCTGGCCGGAACTCTCCTAGTTTTTGCTCTCATTTTTCTTGTCTTTTTTCTATTCAGTTTTGTCTTCAGGGTTTTCTATTTTGTTTAAACTATTAAGTTGCTTACTTAAAACCCTTTATATTAAATATTCTTATTGTATTTATTCTTATTTTTATTTAATATTTATTTTATTTATTAATCTATATTTTATTCAATATTTATTTTTATTTTGTTTAAACTATTAAGTTGCTTACTTAGAACCCTTTATATTAAATATTTATATTGTATTTATTCTTAAATAGTTTTTCAATCGATTCAATTAATATTTATCAATTTAAATAATTTTCTCTATATTTATATTATGTAATCAATCTGATTATTTATATTATGTTCAAGTTTTCGATTACTTTTTTCTTAAAATATTAGTAAGTTGATTTAAGTTACCTGTGTAAATAAGGCTTTTAATGGAATTTCTGTGAGCCTTTGTATCCAATAAATAAATACTTTTCAATAGAAACTTTTTACAATGCAATAATTATGATTCCTCACTATAATAATATATGTGTCTGGATGAAAATCGGTATAGAAACATCATATTGAATTGAGCCATTTTTTTCTAGGTTCCAGCTAGCGGCAGTGGCACCTACTATCCGGCACCCCCTCCTTCCCCTGCACCGGTAGACTCCGGAAGCCAGTACCCAGCTCCAGCTCCAGTCGATCCTGGAACCCAATACCCCCCTGCACCGGCTCCAGTAGACACTGGAAGCCAGTACCCGCCAGCCCCACCACCCCAGAACGAAGTCTCACCGCCCTCGTCGATCGCCGCTCCTCCTCCCCCAGAATACAACCCCCCACCCCCAGAACTTCTGCCAGCTCCCGTTTCCGAACAGCCCTACCCCGAACCTCTTCCTCCGCCCTCCAACGAACTCCCCAGTGCACCAGCTCCCACCCCGGTTGATACCTCCGCTCTGAAGGCGTTCTGTAAGGCTCCCCGCGGTCAGTTCCCTAGCTCTTCCTGCGATAAGTTCGTCAACTGCTGGGATGATTTCGTTGTTGAACAGGACTGTCCCGCCGGGCTCTACTTCAATGAGGGTGGATTCTGCGACTATCCCTACAATGTCGACTGCAGTGCCAGGCAACCAGGTGGCAGTCAACCAGGTGCAGGTTGGTATTGTCCTCATTTTAGAAATATCTTCTATTATTTTTCTGTTTTAATTGAGTCTATTTTTTTATTGGTTAAGTGTGTGCAAAGACAATACTACTTTAAAGAGTAGCCTAGTTGGTTTATGTTGAAAGACAGAACTTCCTTCATGACAAAGAAGAACATTAATAGATCATATTAACTACGAGCATTAATAATAATAAAAGGTTTTATGAATAAAATAGCCTATTCTTCTGCTCTATTTTCAATTGAAAAGTGACTCACATTATGAATTTGATATTACCATATTATTTACTCCACAATTTAAATGATATGTTGTTTTTTTACCAGTTAGTAGAGAAATGTAAAGGATATATTAAGAGCTTAGAATATCAATTTTCTCGTAACACAATTTCTTGAATAAAGGCTCCAAAAGCTGGAATTCTTCTTTCTCTATATAAAACCGTTCCAACGCTCAACTCTCTTCTTCATTTCAACTTAGCCTATACTGTAAGAAAAATAACTATGGTGAGCACCAATAGCTATTGAAAGGAATTCACATGATGGTAATTTTTTTTTTAATTCAGTAAGTCTTTTTGCTGTTTGATAAGTAACTAGTTTTCAAATTTATAAACGTTTCTTTGAATATTTCGTTGTGGAGAGAGACTTCTTGATCTCAGAAAATGCTCAGAGTGAATTATTTGTACGGAGTGAAAAATTCAAGTTACCTTTGTGAAAAAAAATTTCATAATTTATAAATAAATTATATTATTTTGTTCTGTACAGGACCAGTTGGAGGTGGCGCGGTTTCCCCGCCCCCAAGCTCTAGCTTTGAGCAAGGCAACGCCATCGGAGGCCCTGTCGTTCTGCCACCTCCCGAATCACCGCCCCCAGGCGCCGAATACCCTCCGGCTCCCCCTGCTCCTGGCGCCCCCGCTGGTCCCGAGGGCGGAGTTTGTCCGGCTCCGTACGGCACCTACAGAAGCAAGACTAACTGCGGCGCGTTTTCAGTTTGCGTTGCTGGAAAGCCCTACGAATTCATCTGCCCGGCTGGACTCAATTTCCATGAGGTTGGCATAGAATTTATTAGGAAGATAAAAAATACATATAAAATAATAAACAAATTGAACGATCGATACATTTTAACAGTAAATTATTTTCTCATTTATCGTATAAAAGTTGTGTGAGGATTTACAGTATATTCATATTCATTGAACCGCGTGAACTATCAATTAATATTATATGAAATTTGTGTAATGATATACAGCATATTAATATACATATTCTCGTATTATTCTGAGCATAAGAGTCCTATTTATTATTATTCTATGCATAAATTCGATCAATATTCAAATGAAAGAATGTAAGAGTGATGATGTTTCTTGCTGACATCTATTATCAACAAATGTTGACTTCGGTGAGTAGAGCTACAGATAATCTTCATTATTGAGGAATTGAAGTTGATTTAAAAATCATATTCGAATTCTCATGAATGCTGAGCACTTGTGCATTTATTTTGCTGTTTTTGTCCATTTTATGTCGTCAATAGGAAAAACATGATGGAAGTTCTTGATTTATTTTGCAGTCTTTGATTGGTGATCGTGAAGTTGAGTGGGTCAACTTCCACAGAGTAGGTCTGCTCTTGGATGAGAGACCAGTATTTTGTTATTAAATAGAAAGGGATTGATAAGCGTAAATTCTATTGAATTATTTAGTCTAATAAAATATTTATAATATTAAAAATAAGTCTAATAGTTATTTAGTCTCATTATCTAAGTGATAGTGAAATTGAGTCACATTGTCGACTGATTTTGGATGGGTGACCAGTAGCCTATCTGATGTGTTGTTTTGTATATTGTATCCACATTGTATATTATTGTAATACTTTTTCTTGGAATAAATAAATTGAATAAAAAACACATTGGTGAGGTGTGGCTTATCCGTAAGTGTTTCCCTACCATGAAAATCATGATTTCTTAAGCCTTTTTCATTATGGCACTAAAATCGTCTATTTTTTTAACAGGACTTGAAGGTGTGCGACTACCCTTATAGAGTGGAGTGCAACGGAGTGCCCACCAACCCAGCTCCACCCGAGCCGTCCCCAGAGGAGCAAGTGGAGCCTTCCGGTGAGGCTCCTCCTGCACCCCCTCCACCCGCCCCTGTGGCTGAGGCCCCCGCCCCCGCCCTTTCTCCAGCCCCTGTTGACCCAAGCCTGGCCGGATACTTTGGACAGAGAAAGTACTACAGCCAGTACCCTAGTTGTGAGTAATATCATAGACTTATTATACAAATAAATATAAAAAAATTTATTAACAGGGTTATTCAGTTAACCAGTGTAATCGTGTCGTGGAATTGTGTATTAATTGGAATCAGCTTCGGCATAGGAAAATTTTTCCACTTCAAGATTAAATGTATAAGTTCGATTGCACTATTTATTCAAGTATTTTACATCACACTAATGTCCCAGAATTCATTTGTATCTATAATATCAATACATGTTTGATCATTTTCTAATTAATGAAAGTTAAATAATTATTGAAGTTAATCATGAGTCGAATTATTGTCAGTGATAGTGCATTCATACCCGTACAATCATCACTTAATTAATGTGAGTATTATCACCAAAATCGAAAACCAAAATTATGAGTAATATTGCCATTAATAATATGCATTTCTTGGTTCTGATTATTTTGAGTTACTTTACCAAAATTTTGAGTAAGGAGATTAGCCTATGTCAAAATGTTGAGTAAGGTAGGCCTAATTATGTCATGTTCACATGCTCTACTAGTAGTGAACGCACACTGCTACGATTAAGACCAGGATGCAGCCAGAAGAAACACGGAGTCTTATGAAGCAACTAGTCATACTAAAAACCAGACCAGAACTGTATACAGTACTTTCAATTTTGAAGGTCTGGTGAGTCTTACCGTTGTACGTTCCTCCATAGTCAATTTTCCAGTTTAATGTGAAAAACCACATGCCTTGTGTAAATAAATAATTATTTTTTCTGTGTGAAATTTATATTTTTATTATATTTATAGATTTTTCTGTAAGATTTTTTTCAATATATTTCCAAATTATCATATCTCCTATAAAAAATACATCAATTCAATTTGTCCCAATTTTTTATTTACTGTAATTTTGCACCAATAATATGACACATATTCAGCTCTAATAATGTGTTTCCTGTTGCATAGATAAATCAGCGGCCAGCAATCTGCAGTGCTATGGAAGAAGCAACATAATGTACCGTCTCACCCCCACCTGTTCAACGGTTGCCATTTGCCAAGGAGGTATCGCCCGGGTGATGAGCTGTCCCCAGGGTATGAGGTTCGACTCCCCGACCAGAAGATGTTTGCCCGCATACCGTGCTAGATGGTGAGTGAATTCATAATTGCGCCTTAATATAATCAGACATTGAAAAAATAATTACCTAAATAAGAATATTCCCGTCTTGTCGAGAAAAATCTATCTTGAAGGTGATAAAGACAATTTTATAGTCCCTTCAAGTAAAGGAGACATTCTGGCAAGATGGGAAAATGACTCCAGCTCGGTCAATATTGGTTCAAAAATTATAAATTTGATCTCAAATTGTATATCAAAATGTCTCCTACAATTTGAGACTGAATTTATAATTTTTTGAACCAATATTGACCGAGCTGGAGTCATTTTCCCATTTTTGTTAGGTAATGTCTTCTTTGCTTAGACAGACTATATCAGCTCATATAGTTGAAGAAATATTTCCCTTTACGATTCTTTCTGAATAAATAGATGAACAAATTTCACAAAATTTGATCAATTCAAAACTAGGCTCGAGTTTTGATGATGTCCCACCTAAGACTTGGAGAAGTCTTGCAATATATCTGAAGAAAGTTTAAAAATCGATAAACTTCACCGATTGATGAAATACGGTACTATTTTGAAATTAATTCAGGCAGTGCTATCAACTCCAACTTTCTTGGATAACATGACAATAATAGATAATTACTATATAGTTCAGTCAATGAGTGCAAAAGTACACCCGTCTCGAAAAAAACATGTGGCTAATTGTTCCTTGATTGATTACTATCATATAGACTAAGTGTTCTGCCAAAATTTCATTTTTTCCTAGTGAAAGTTCACAGGATTTTTCTACTAAAAAATGTTTCATATGGTTCATTCAGTGAGTGCAAAAATGCAATAAATTTAAAAATAATTCATTTTTGGAAAACATATCAAGCTGATTTTTTCCACTTGGATGCCTAGCATTTGGACAAGTGTTCTGCGGAAAGTCCTACCCCTCCAGCAACTCCTCGAATATTCCATTCTCAATAATATTACGATAAAACTTATGTATTTACTTATAATTTTACTCTAGCTCTTAAAGTTAAGGAATTATTAATGAAATGATAAATACAAAGTTTGTTTTCAGTCTCAATTTTATTTATTTTTTAATTAAAGGTTTACATAATTGTTTGTTTAAAACATCTTTGTCAATCCACAAAATATTTGACATTGGAAATTTTCTTTGAATTTTTATATTTTTCAACAATCAATATCACTTTCTTTGGAAATAAAGCCTGATATGTAATTTGAAAAAGTATTATACCTTATTACACTATTATTTAGAATTTGGAGGAAATTTAAATTCAATATTTTTTCATTTTCAGTTGACCGTCAGGAATAAATCAGAAATTGGATCAAACCAAGTGCCATATTGGATTAACGAGTAAAAACGTCACAAATAAAGCTTGAGAAGATGAGCATACATAGGAAATTACTGTGTTTCTTGAAATTTACTCTACACTTATTTATGGCTCCAGCTCAAGTGAAGAAAGAATGTCTTCTTCACGTTACATTATTGTAATATTTTACTCTTCAAATCATTAACAAATAATAATTCGGATAGATTTATTTTTATAATTGTGATGAAACAGAAAGATAAACTGACATTCTAGTCATGTTAGAATAGAATTTGATACATTCAAATGGTGGTACTGTATGTACTTAGCTGATTCTGTTTAAAACAATGTTTGAATTCCCTTCTTAGATTCTCTGCTAGATTTCTTATTTTCTGCTATCTATGGGGAATAATGGTGTCGGCTATCAAGTTATATAGGTTGTTATGAAGTCTACTACAATATTTCTAAAAAAAAGAACTTGTAGGTATTGCAAATATTCTGGTCCATTATCTTGTGAACCAGTAGGCTCGTTAGAGTAGGAAATTTTAATGGAAATATGATTTATTAATTCATATTGAATCTTATATTTCCATTAAGATTGATATCATACAAATAATTCTAGTGTTATGTTTGTCTTCTCAGCTATTTCTTGACTTCTTTATGCTCATTTCTATAAGTTAGTGACAAATTTGACTTCAAACTCTTGTAATAAAATAGATTCTTTACAAAAAATATGACTCAATTATTCATTACAACCTAAAACATAATTATTGTTACCTCATGATAATGAAGCATTATTATTATAGACCGGTGGACTGGTGCCAAAAGTTGGTTAGCGAATTACTTGTATAAATTCTTAGCTCTATCAAAACTTTCTACGAGAGTATATCGGAACGAAAGCGATTCCAGCTCACTAAAAAGCTCTCGAAGACAGGTTCAGACTGTCCTGACAGAGTTGGGAATCAATAACAGTAATCTGCCAATAACCTTAATTTTTAGCGCCAACTTAAACCACGGCTAGTCTATCACCAGCTATTATAATGATGATTAATTTCTTCACATCTCAAGTTTCTTTCTGATGGCGATGCCTAGCACATTCGCGTGCTTTAAGAAAGTGCTTGGGTATATCAGACACTAAAATGTTGAGCGGTTTGAACCGCTCCTTGTGTGTTCCAACAGCTGAAATGTTGTCGATACACATGGTATACCTTCTTCTATCATTAATAATTCAAATAATGTTCTCAATTTTGGATCAAGATGCATTACGGCCAAATAAGTACTGTTAGTTATTATTGTAATTATATTATTATTGTAAAAACTGTTATTTATCAGAAAATCCTTTATTTTTAATTTGAAATTTATCTGTAAGAGACTTCAAATGAAAAATTAAGGATTTTCTGATAAGCAACAGTTTTTACAATAGTAATGAATACGGTATTTTAACTTTAAATATCTGGTACCGAGCTTCGCTCTGAAGCTGCGGCCGAACTGTTGTATTATGTAAATATATTATTGTAAAAAAAAAAATTGATATGATCACCTCTCACATTTTTTGGCATGAACATGTGTTATACACTTGAATGTAACTCCATTTACTCCAGCTGGATAGCGTTGGTCAGCTAACGATAACAGCCATTATCGATAACAGAGAGAGAGCGGATAATAGAGAGTTTTCCCGGACATGTGAGACCTGGTGCAATCTTATTTTTCCATCACGCTTATATTACATTTCTAATTTAAAGAAAATCGTTAGAGCAGTTTTCTAGATCCGTGGTTCCACATGCAAACATACATACCTACATACACATACATACAGAAATTACTCGCTTAATATTATAGGATATCTGGTACCGAGCTTCGCTCTGAAGCTGCGGCCGAACTGTTGAATTGCATAAATATGTTATTGTAAAAAATTAATTCAACTAAATTGATATGATGATCTCTGACATTTTTTTTTTTTTGTCATGAACATGTGTTATAGACTTGAATGTAACTCCATTTACTCCAGCTGGATAGTGTTGATCAGCTAATGATAACAGCCATTATACGCAGTACTTGGGATTATTCCTGGAGGAATATTTAATTCTTTTATAAATCCTGCCAGAGAGTTTTCCCGGACATGAGACCTGGTGGAATCTTATTTTTCCTTCTCGGTTATATTACATTTCAAATTTAGAGGAAATCGTTTTAGCCGTTTTCTAGATCCGTGGTTCCACATACATACATACATACATACATACATACAGAAATTACTCGCTTAATAGAATAGGATAGCATATGAATAACTTTTAAGATGTGATAATATGTGATTTTATGTACAATTTGTCAACATATGTGATTCATGACGTGGCCTATACATGTAAACTAATAATATGTCGTTGGCAATAAATGGATTTTGATTTGATTTGGTATTCAGCTCCCACCAATAAGAAAGGAAAATAAAAATCAGAATAGTTTTTATAACTGCAATCGTTATGGGATTTTTTATAGTATTTGTACCAATTCTGTTATGCCCTCAACTTCAATACTACTGATATTTTTGTGTTTCTTTTATATCAGTGCTACTTTTATCACTGTTTTTTTATAATAATCACAGTATACCCCTTCTCAATATTTTTTTTTAGTGCATTACATGTTTTGACTATTTATAGTAATTTTCAAATGCACTAGAAAATTATCGGAAAAAGGTACTGTGATTATTATTTAAAGTAAAAAATACTGATATTTTCTCTATTCATTATCAGTATAGAATGGACGGAGTAGTTTCCGTACTCCCAATTGGTCTTTGCACGGTTCTGATGCCGTTTAATTGAATTATTTATCATTATCATTTATTCAAATGTTCAAATCGTTGGTGAGCTTACTCCGCAGCTCCGCATATTATTTATACTTTTACAACTGTCCAAATCATTAGGTGATAAATGCATTAGAACAAGATACACTAGTTCTTCGGGCAAGAAAGCGACAAAGTCGAGATGATCCAGCCAAAAAAGAAAATATTTTCAGTATGGGATTGTGAAAATTTTGCAAGAAAATATTGAGTTTCGAGCTCAGGGACAAGAAAAATGACATAAAGTACTTTACGTGTAGTTTCAATCTTCCTATGAACTGAAAGAATATCTTATAATTTATTAATAATTTACTTATTTATTTATTTATTTCAAATTAATACACTGAAAGGAGAGAAAAAACAGGCGTTAGCCCAAAACTTCTTCTATATATATGATCAGCTCTTCAAGAAATATTTTTCTCCACTATTATTAGTCTTGTCTTAAAAAGTGTTTTATCCTTAGAAAAGAAAGTTTGGGAAATAATTCGGAACTCTTTTTAAAAATAACAGTTATAGTCTGAGCTAAAAGCTGAATGTCAATATGTCAATGGGGGTATTGGCAGTGAATATAAAGTATATACAGGGTGTTTCAGGAGGAATGTGCAATACTTCTCAGGCTGATTCCTTACATCAAGTAGACAAAATAGTTCCATGGGACCAACCCCCAAAAACGCTTTGTTACTGAGATAACAATGGCGGAGATTCTGAAGAAAAAGTTAAATGGCGGCGATCATGTAAATCTCACCCAAATCTCAGAAAAAACGATCAAAAAGCGCAAAATCGCTACTAAACACAAATTCATCACTTGTGCTATGTTTTGTCAATTTTGCGATTTTTGATCGTCATTTCTGAGCTTTGGGTAAGATTTACACAAACGCCACCATTCAACTTTTTCTTCAGAATCCGACTCTCTTCAACTTCCATTAATAAAAAATACAATTTTATGATTCCTTATCCAGTTATAACCCTTATTGTTGAAAACTGGCGTTTTTTAGCATGTTTTTTCCAATTATCTCAATAACCGTTGAAGTTACAAACTTGGAACTGGTCTCATTGGATTCCTTAGCTAATTTTACATAGGGATTGATTATTTTAGAACCTCACTAAAGCCTCTAAAAAATTAGAAAAATTGAAATTTTTTGAAAAATCTTTATTTTCCGCCATGGTTATCTCGGTAACAAAGCGTTTATGGGGGTTGGTCCCATGGAACGTTTTTGTCTACTTGGTGTAAGGAATCAGCCTGAGAAGTATTGCACATTCCTCTCCTGAAACACTCTGTATAAGTATCTCTCCATATTCTTTGGTATTGGCCACTCGGTGAGAGAGCTAGCTCTATCAATAGATCTGAGCGAATAAAAACTAGAAATACTCAAATTCTTGTTTTTCTAAAAATTTAACCTCTTTTTTGTAAAATCGTAACTCGGATTCTAGTGAAGATAAAGAGATGATCCTGTTACCATTCTCTTTGAAATTTTATTTGCCAAGAAAAAAAAGATGAGAATAATTTCTTCTGACCGACGTTTAATTAATCCATTAATTGGAAAAATACAATTTCATATCGAGTTATAACCCTTAATTGTTGAAAAATGGTAGTTTTAGCATAACTTATATTTATAGCATAATTTCTAAATAACCGTTCAAGTTTCTAACTTCTGGTTAAATTGAATTTTTCATACAAAATTATTATTTTTGTAACTACATAGGCTAAAGTCTTTAGAAGATTGTATATTTCTTGAAAAAATGTCAATTTTTTTTCATTGGGGAACTTTTTCTCTACTTGATATGAGGAATATCAGTTTGAGAACTAATTATAGCCTATTGCACATTTCTCCTGGAACATATTTTATTAATATAGGCTAGTCTAAACAAAAGACATTTCTAAAAGCATTATTGAATCAATAATGGGCAACAGCTATATAGGTAGGTATTAAATTTTATTATTATTTTATAATGACAACGATTGTTGTTTACGATGGTTCAGATTAACTTACAAGTATTGGCCATTCCGTCTTTTGGAGGTGTGGATGATAAGCTGTAAGTCTCGACTTCCTGAAAATGTACCTATACGGCTATACGGTACCGTAGTCGTCAGCATCTTCTCATCATCATCCCTCTAACCATGCACACTGCACAGGCCTAAAAGAGCCCATAAGGGAATCACCCTAAGGGTGAGAATATGTCATAAAGGAGAGGCTTAGTACTCGAGTTTTTACTATAGGTACCGTACTATGATATACAAATCATATGATAATATGATGTATGATATAGGTAGATGTATAAACTTATACTATGTAGCACCCAAAGCCTCTCCTTATTTGACATGTTCTTACCCTAGAGAATAAGGATCCACTATATTAGCGTAAGATGAGGCACTATAGCCTATTGAATGTATGCAAAGCACAAATACATACAGGAGGGCTATCACACACGCGCGCATCTACTTTTGTAGCTGAAGCCAAAGAGTTAGGCGGTTTCGTCTGTCTCTTGTCTTTAAAAACATCATCTAGGCAAGAATGCATGGCTCAATGTATTATATTATGGTGGAGATGGAGAAATACCACAATATATTTCATATAGTAACGATCGGGGCAGAGTTATAACTACTATTTTTTAATTATTATTGACTAAATTTTCTGTAACTATCTGTAACGAAATCCTGCTTGTTTGGGAGCTTGGTTGGATCCGTTCATCCAAATGCCTAGAGTAGGCCTATTATTATATTTTGAATACCTATTTTAGCAACTAGTAACTTACTACGAGCCAGGAACTTCAATGAAAATTAGTTTGTAATCATTTATGATTGAGTTTATTGAAGTCTATTTGGAATAAATAATCGAATTCAACAAAATTAGTAGAAAATTATCAAATATCATGTCACCTAAAATTTTGAGAAGGAAGAACAAATTAATTTATACCGTTATTTATTCTTTGTAAAAATGTCAACCTTCAATTTACTCTTTTCATATAAAAAACTTTGCTAACTTGCTACTTTGGTGAAAAATATTGCGACTATTTAAATTTGAGCTAGAAAAACTACAACAGAAGTTTGACACTCACCATAATTATTTTTGAAACACACAAGATACACAAACCCTTTCATACTCTACTAAAAAAAACTCTACTGAAACTGAAACTTCACATACCGTTACTACTCTTAAACTGAAACTAATAGGGAGATATCTACAATTTGCCCCTCTGAATGGAAAACTCCATTCAGTGCCAAGGCCTGTTCACAACTAAATTTTTGATGTTTTCGCGGCTGTTAGGTATAGTCCGGCCAAGCAAAAGAAGAGCCTCTGGCAAGAAGGGAAAATCACACCAGCTCGGTCAATATTGGTTCAAAAATTATTGATTTGGTCTCAATTGCTGGAAACATTCTGATCTACCATTTGAGTCCAAATCAATAATTTTTGAACCAATATTGGCCGAGCTGGAGTCATTTTCCCATCTTGCCAGAGGCTCTTCTTTGCTTGACCAGAATATACTTGAATCGAACTCTCGCTTTCCCTCTTAAAATTTGCCCCCCTCCAACAACACCCAGTCGCCTGCACGAGCGCTGAGCCTGGAACAACCAAAATTCTGAAAAGGTCAAAGTTCATACAATTCCCAAATACAGTAGCTATTTCGACATAAAATTGATCCCAAATACTGTAGCTTTTTCGACATTAAATTGAAACTGCAGCATGTTAGCAATTTCTGAAACTAATAGAATATTAACAATACTCGTATTCCTCTTTTGAAAACCAAAGTTTATGTCAAAATTTCGCATAAATCTAAAAGTTCATCAACCTGAAAAAATTTTTTTTACGGTACATAGGCCTACACATAAAATAAAACTTCAATAATATCACAATTCAATTTTCACCATATTACAATATTATATCTCATATTCTCATCACTTAGGTACCTATAGGTCTGGATTGGTTTCTTACTATAATTTTAATTTTTCAGTAGCCTACTAGGAGAGGAAATCTCTATGAAAATCTAACTGCCTTATTTCGGTTTGAGAATAAGACTTTCCTATTTAGAGCGAAATCTTCTTAGTTAATATTCTTATCTAATAATAATTTATACAAATTTGAACCATCTTGAGTTGAAAAAAATAGAAGCTACTTATATTATAACTCATATAATATCTATATCCCTTTGTGAATAAAGGTTTTCAAATACTTTGTTTGCACTTGAGAGTGGTAAATGTAGTTCTAAAACGTAACTTAATCCAAGGATACGGGTAGGCCAATGCCTATTGTGATTTTTAATTTTATGTTTCAAATTAATCAATTGAATGAATGAATGAAAAAAGTAATAAAAGCAAAAGGAAAAAATATTCGTAAATTTAGTAACGCAATCATGAAAATAATAACTTTTTTCTCCAATTTGAATTTAGTACGCTCAGAACTGCCAACATTGAAACAAGAAAAAAGACAAATTATGATAGAAGTTTTATTTGTGATTTCCACATCCTATTCCTCGAATGCTTTGTTGAAAATAATCAATTTTCAGGTTTTTATGATAAATAGGTTTTATCTCAGTATTAGTTGATTCAACCTTAATTCAATTTGTCAAAATTTGATGTGATTTCTGAATGTGCGAGAGAAACGTCAAGAAAGAGATTCAATCAAAATCAAGATGGCTTTGTTGTAAATGGCAGAAGGCAGATGTAGGCTAGTTACATTCCTTCTCCGAAATGGCTAGTTCTTCTTTTGAAAATAAAATAATGGATTTAGAGGCAAGATTGAAGGCAGAAAATGAATCCAATGAGAGGGACAATCAATTAACTCGCAGTATCAATTTCTGTCTACAGAGCCCCAAACATAGTGAACGAATGAGACCCAACAAGCGTAAGTAACCTTTATTGACTTACTAGATTTAATTATTTCTAACTAACAAATGTCTTATATTTTTGATTATTTATGAAATTTCTACTAATTATGGTGATTATCAATTACCAGTGACTATTCGTTGTTATGATTATTGTAGAACTGTTTAGCTTTGTACTCTGTGACAAGGTTAGATTAATCTTTCAGTATGCAATAACATTGGCTTGAAGATTACTGCATTCTTATCCGAAACCATACTTGTTATCTTCGAATCATGTTATTCTTTAAAAAAGGTTAGAGTTTAGGTTTTTGATTTGTAATGAGATTGATTTTATTCAAATAGATCGTAAGTCTACATCAGTTCCAGCCTACAGGCTAGGCTACATACTAGACAGCTCTAGAATTCATTTCAGTTCAAACATTGATTTTTGATGTTTAAATAATCTGTGCTCGTTTCATTACTGGTCCTCTCTGATATTATTCGTAACTTATATTCGTTTTTAAATTTCCAAGCAGTAGTAAAATGATGTTCATTGGTTTGTTGGGCCTTCGATTGGTTTCAGCGTTAGGCTATTTGTTGTGTTCGGTTTCAATTAGTGAATTAGGCTATCATTCTCAGGTTAGACGGAAATCAGCAGTAGGTTGGACTTGATCAAGTAAGTTAGTTATGGATGCATAAGTTTCTGATTCAATGGGTAAGGAAAGACTCACTATTCGCGTCTATTCTTTCTATTGATAATTGCTATTGAATCAAATAATATTTTTATCAGACGATGTATCTACTCGATAAGTCGACTCTCTTATTCGACCCATAAATCAGCCTAGGTACTTTCTCATTTTCATTCAATAACTTGATTCTGTCGAAAAACCAGGAGAACCTTATTCCTAATCGAGTTTTTTTTCTAGTAAAAATTTGCGATGAGTTGCCAATTAAATCAGTTTTAAATATTTTAATTGATGTGATTTTGTTTTGAAGTAAGTTTTTTATTGTGTTTGATTCTTGTAATTTTTGTGATTCTTGATTGATTCTTTTCATGAGTTATTGATTCTTATTGACTCACGACATGTGTTACAGTTGGAGACATGGGAACTCCTACAAACTCCAGGAAACAAATGATGCTACCCATTCATAGTATCAAAGTATTCAAGAACCCTTTAGAAAATGAAATTGATAACAAAATGAAAGAGATTATGGAGATGAGTGGTCTGCTGACGATCAATGGAAAGGTAATATTTTCTTTTAATGGAATTTATCACCTAGGCCTAACGTAATCAAGTAATAATACTATAGAATAGTACCATAGTACCAAAGTACCATACAATAGATCCTTTACCAATCCATCCAGATGATTCTCACCTGAACACTATTTTGAAATAGTTTCAATTATATCTATTCTGACACACTCATCTAATGCCAAAGATGGTTGTAAGTTAATGGTTATATTCAATAGTAACCTCAATTATAAATTTAAGGTAACCCTACGTATTTATGGACACTATAATACCGTTTGTCATTCAGCAACCCTAGTTCGGTTTATTTAAAAGCGATCTCAACCATCTGCTTTATACCAAGAGGTAGCTTGTTGACTTCTTTGGTGATGCCAAAGGTATTAAGCATAAAGGTAGCCTATTCTTTGAAACTGTTGATTAGATGAATAGCAACTAAGAGTAAGCTAGAATATAATGAAAATAATCCAGTATTAATTAAGTTAGTAGGATTGAATTTTTAGGCGTGATGTAATGTATTAGTCAATTGTGTGTCTGCATGGAACATTTTCGAGAATAATTCAGCTGATCTTGAAATAACTTTGGTTGGTTAGCTATTTATCATCCAATCTCTCTCTCTAACGTACGTACACAGATTTAGTTTGCTACACAAAATGCTACCGAGGCCTAAGTTGAGCATATGAAGAATGCCAAGCCATGTAGCTCATAAACATCGACCAGTAGTGGCTAAAGCAATAGTTCTTGACATTTGTTCTCTTTTTCCAGAAATTTCAGACTGATATTAAGGACATGGAGCATTTAGGTGAATTAGGTAATGGGACTTGCGGCCACGTAGTAAAGATGCTTCATAAACCTAGCCAAACCATAATAGCTATCAAGGTAAACTCTTCTTCTCTACTTATTTATTATTTTATACTCATTCTCTATAAATTTACAAAAATCTTGATATTCTGATAAATAAAATCAAATACCCTTTTTTAAAAAACTTCAGAAGTATTATTTTTTACATGTTTTTTGACATGTTTCGGGTCTACGCCCATTCTCATTTGAGAATGATAATAATTCTCAATGAGAATAATACTTGTTCTTATAATAATAATACTTATTCTAAGTTTTTTAAAAAAAGGGTAATTGATTTTTCATTTTATTTATCAATTAATTTAAATAGCCTTAAGTTTAAAGTTTAATTTTCTTGATATTCTGGTATGAAAAAATAGAGTAGGCATAAGTCTGTAACTGTAACCTCTTCCGAATTTTTATAAAAACTAATTAGGCTATTATATTTTTGGAGAGAACGTTGCACTGTTCTCACCCTGTACTTGAGCTAGTTCTTAATATGTGGCTGATTATTTCTCTCCAGTTTTCTCTTCCAGACTCTTCACGATTTTTAGATATTTTATGCTTCAAAGTTATGAAATTTTTATCATTATGTCCTTAAACTCAGCACCAGAAACCAAGTTACATCTTGGTAGGTCATGACCTACTGATTAGTTGAATTAAAAGCAATTTTTCTTTATCAATGAAACTGAACTACAGAAAATATAATTTATCAGTTAATTTCTGATAAGCGAACCCCTAAGTTAAGTGCTTGCTCAGTGTATTGTACTAAGATCTATTAAATTCTGGTCTTTATCGAATGCTTTTCAATTCCCCTCTCAATGCTTTTTAATTTTCCATGGATTTAAAGATTGAAACTTAATAGTTGAAAAAACTGCATTGACAGATGTTGAAACAAATTTGTCAAATTGTGTAGGACATCAGAAATTATTTCAAGGGTTATTTTCTTCATATCTTTATTTGACATCTCTCACTTGCAAGGATATTGTTATCTCTATAAAATTCCAAATCTAAAATACTACTACCACTATTCTAGCCTTCTTTTTATGGTGAAGAGTGGTTTTCATCATTCTTTATTCTTATTTGAACTATCATCTTCATTCCACTACAATGTGTGGTTTTATCTGGTAGGAAATTTAATTTTCTTTTCCGTTTTTCAGCAAATGAGAAGATCGGGAAACAGCGAAGAGAACAAGCGAATCATTATGGACTTGGATGTAGTGCTGAAATCTCACGATTGTCCATACATAGTTCGATGTCTTGGCTGCTTCATCACAGATGCCGATGTTTGGATTTGCATGGAATTGATGGCCACATGCTTTGATAAGTTGCTGAAAAGGTTTCGTCAGCCTGTACCTGAAAATATTCTTGGAAAGATTGCGTTATCGGTGAGAATCAAAACCAGTTTTTCCACAATCATTTATATTTGTTTAAGATGATTCACTATTCACTAATGGTATAATCATGTTATATCTCCACTAACTTATACTTGTACTGCATCTTTTAGCCAATCATTATCAAATATTTAGTTTTGAAATTTACTTCAAGATGGCTTATGCCATTTGTACCTACTGTTTACTTAAAGCTCATCAATCTGTAACTAAAAGCATTCGTTAACTGAGAAACTTTCATTAATATTGCAACATTTAGGCTCTTCAATTTTTCTGAGAGTGATGCGCAAATGAGATCTCAGGCTTGTGTGTGGCTATTCAGATAACGTACGGTAACTTGATAACATTGAAAGAAAATACAAGATTACTACCACAACATCACCTTCACAAGTAACTCAAGTTACTCTACAAGTGAACGTACGGTAACTTTGTAATGGGGTTTCTGAATTCAAGAGTAGGCTATTGAAAACCTTTTTACATAATGTACGACAATTTTTAGACATATTCATCTTTGGATACGCCACTAATATTGTTGTATTGATACCCAATTTCCGTTCAATAGGCTACCCTTTATTCATGGATAGAAATTCTAGTTCTATCCATCATTAGAAAAATAATTCAATTCATCCAGAGAAGAATTAAATTCCAACTCAATTGTTAATATAGTCTAATATTGTAATATAAAAAAGTAAGAAACATATTACCGGGAGAATTAAATTCTCTTTCTAATGACATTTATAGAACGTGATTTTTTGTCCATAAATAATGGCGTTTCAAGACATAGATGAAAGATATAATTATTGCTCAATTTGCTGTTCGTCAAATGGCCGAGTGCTACAGCGCTTTAAGCATACTACGCAATACGCATACAGTATTATTTCCGCATTATTAGAAATCCGATTCTAGTATTACAAAAACCTGTTGAATCATTTGCATTTTTGCTAATCGAATGTTTGTTTTCCTATTTTCACAGACTGTAAAAGCTCTCCATTACTTGAAAGAGAGTCACGGAGTCATTCACAGGGATGTAAAGCCATCGAATATTCTGCTGGATGAACGCGGTAATGTGAAACTTTGTGACTTTGGAATATCGGGTCGCTTAGTTGATTCAAAAGCCAAAACCAAAAATGCCGGCTGTGCTGCGTATATGGCTGTAAGTAGAAATTGAATCTTCAATTTATATTCAACAATAAATATTGCTATAATAATTAATAGGCTACATTTATTTTTGAATAAATAACTTTTTAAGTATGACTGTTGAACATGGGCGCTTGATAAATTATAATTCTAAATACGCAGTGTAGGCTTACTAATGTTGTTTGTTAACCTGTTCACTACAAAATTTTAACAATTTAATTAAAATTGACCACATAAAAACGGTAAAATATTGAAGTGTACAAATACTGAGCCTGGAAAAGGAAGAATTTTATGTGAAATCTATGTATTTTCCAAGATTAATGAAATCTGTTCAATATTTTCCCCGTGATTTCAACAACTATAGTTCCATTAAAATTGATTAATTTATGTATATTCTTGATGATTATCATTATAAATTGATACCGTACGTAGTAGGGGCTGATGATATTGCCGCATAATTTTCATAATTTGTTCCAAATTGACCACTTAGGCCTATAAAGGCTGAAATATTGAAATAGTGTGCCTGAAAGCCCTGAAAAGGGAAGAATTCAAAGTAAAACCTATGACATTTCCAAGAGTGATTGAATTTGTTCACTATTTTCCCTGTGACTAGCGCAGAAAATACTGTTAGAAACACTAGATAAGCATGAAACTATTTCTCCACCAATCAGTCCTTTGTAACATTCTATAAAAAAAATTAATTTGAAGTAGGCTATAATAGTAGTTTATGCAACGGTTGTATAATGGGAGCCTTTATAGCATGAGGTGAGATGTAAGTTAGAGCCACGAGCGAAGCGAGTGCTCTAAATATCTCACGAATGCTATAAAGGCCTAATACAACCGTTGCATACACTATTTTATCTACGACCACCAGTGTAGTTATCAGTATCAGACCAGTATCAAGCTATAGACCACCAGTATCAAGCTATCTGTAAGTGTACACTATTATAAAAATCAACATACCGTCGTTTATTTAACTTCTTTTGTCTTCATCCTACTTGAACTGTTATGATAATCAACTTATTACTTGTTAAATATGTTAAAAATAACATATCAGTCAGAACCACAAAACGCATTTGACAAGCAACAAAATCGTGAGTGTTGTTGTAAAAGTGAAAGTTATTAACATATTCACTAACAAAGTTATAAGTATATTAAACTATTTAAACTTTGGACTATTCAAATTAGTTAAATATTCAAACACGTAAATTGAAATATTGACAAAAAAATACTGGTAGGCTACTCAATCTCAATCGCAGTTTTGATTTTGAGGTTAGTTGAACACTGTTTACTTTTTATCACCTGATTTCGAAACGAAACAAGGAATGTATCATAAAGAGGAATTTGGACTGTATCAAAAAGTTCCTCCTGTATCGAAAAACGTTCATTACGACACGGTTCTAAGATTCCATCTTGAAATGGTAGTCATTTCGATTTCAATTGTAAAACTGAAATAGGAATTTTTCAATACGCTCGTAGATAAAATTAATAAAAGTATGACTTTTTATACTTCCCAACCCTAATTCATAACTTTTGAACCGTCAAACAATTCATTAGCTGATGAATGTATAGTTTATACTTATTTGTCTCACTATTATTCTGACACAATTTCATCTTCAATTAATGATTAATCACTCATAATCTTATATTTTTTCAAGTAGGGTTCTCATTGAATTCTGTTTTTAAAATTTGAGACCTGTAAATTAAATTGAAATTTATTAAAAGAAGATATTTATGTTAATGTTGTAACAATTATTGGCAACAAGAATTGTGGATCTCTCCACCCATCTATTAAAAAGCAAAGTTCGTCTCATACTACTGTCTCATAAACATATTGATTCGTCCTGAAAATTGTGATTTGTTACAAGTTGTAGTGCTCTCGTAGCTTCAACATGTTTTCTCTCTAAAGGTAAAGCACACATGAGCTCAAGGATTTTGCTTGGATAAATTTCAATTGTTCCATTTCAAATTTTTCCGTAGTTGACAGTAATTTATTTATTGTAACTTGAATTGTTTTTTTTTTTTTTGTTCAAAAATGTATCGCTATTGAATAATTTTCCTTTGTTTCTCATAGCCGGAGAGAATCGATCCTCCAGATCCCAAAAAACCTGACTACGATATACGAGCAGATGTATGGAGTCTCGGTATAACACTTGTGGAACTTGCGACCGGCGTTTTCCCTTACAGAGACTGCAAGTCTGACTTCGAAGTGCTAAGCAAAGTCATTCAAGAAGATCCACCTACGTTACCTACTGACCAAGGCTTTACTCCAGAATTTAGAAGTTTTGTTGCCAGCTGGTAAGTATTAGATACTCACAGGATGTATACAGTAATTGATTCAAGTAAATTAATGATTCCTAGTGTCAATTTTAATGGCACGTCTCTCAGCATTTAACATAGCGACTTCATCTCTATTAAACTTGAGTGTGGTAAATACACAAATTTCATTCTCAACAACGAATGTTATGTCACCCGTCTAACATATTATGTGAGTACTGTAGTAGAAGACGTTTTATTCATTCTATTCGTTGAATTGTCCAATAGATATATAAACAATGTACTGGAGCTCTTGATCTCTCCTAAAATGATTGACAATGAAACTGAACCTACTGATATTGTTAATTAAAGAGCAATGTTTCCTAGAGCTGGTATTATTATTATTATTATTATTTTTAGACACATGTATCACAAGTATTATTATTTTTAGACACAAGTGTGTGAAACTGTGAGTGAATGTTTTCAGCATCGAAAAATTTTTTCCATGTATACTCCTACTTGCGAGCAAATTTTATAATTTAGCAAGTAGGCTATTATTTTTTATTCTGACATTTTTTAGCTTTTGGCATTTCTGTATATGAAACATTATTGATAAACCTTTTTTATGTATACTTTTTCTTATATAACTCGTTTCTTTTGATAAATTGTACCTATTGCTCAAGTGTCAAAATAAATAAATATTTGATTTGATATTTGATCAGTAATAAACAAAAATTGAGCTTGGATTCAGGACAACATTTGTTGTGTTTATAATAACGGAATTCGGTAACTATTTGTTTTGCAATTATTTTGTGTGGTCATCTTTCTATTTTAGTGGTCTATTGGTCAGAGTATAACTTTGTAATGATTGATATTCAAAAGTATGTACAGTTCAATTATAATTCAAAGAATGAACGTATTGCTTGAATTTTGTTACATGTGCCGGTATGGGTTATTTTTAAATGATAAAATATCGCCCAATTGAAATTTTTGTCAATAAATTCTTATTTGTTGTTTGATCTGTTGATCAAGTACTTGTTTTTTAATATTGCATGAATAATTCTATGTTTTGTTTTTTAGTTTAACTAAAGACCACAGCCAGCGCCCCAAATACAAGAAGCTGTTGGAAGATCCGTGGCTGAAGCGGTTCGAGGTGGAAGAGGTGAATGTAGCCGAGTGGTTTGCCAAAGCGATGAATCATTATGAAACTCCCTCTTCCTCTCCCGCCACACCAACCAGTCTCCAGAACAGGAGGTACGGTGTAGTGCAACAGTTCATTATTCGTGTTACCGAAAGGTTTAGAAATATTTAGGTAGTGAAACTTTCACTCGTTCAAAAAGGCAAATGAAAATTTTCAGTATTATTGCAGATACAAAAACACTCAGATATTGATTGCTTCAGTTACTTAGGTTTAGCTCTTTTTTCAAATTTGTTCTCTAAGTATAGTTATTTGTTGAGTAGTTGTGAACGAGATATTGTGATAGTTATCCTTATCTTGTCTTCTCATTTAATAAGTTAAATAATATTTGTGGTTTCGATATTTTCTTCTTTTGGTTTGATGTAGTTTTTTAAAATAGAAGTATTAAGTTGTGTAATAATAATTTGAACTTCATGTCTTCGTTATTAAGGTACGATTCCCAAGCGGCAGCTCGAACCGCGCGGTTTGAGCTCTCGAGGTTTTAGCTGCGCTGTTGGAGCTGCCCGGCTCTAGCTGCGCTGCTCTAGACATCACAACTTTATTCACATAACTGAATTATAAGTGTTCAATATGTTATTAGGGCTTCTAATGTATAATAAATCAATAAATAGTGAAATTCACTTGAAAATCATTTAGGAATGGTGAATTTCACTATTCATTGATTTATTACATTAGTAGCCTTAATAACAGAGTGAACACTTATAATATAGCCATGTGAATAGAGTTGTGGTGTCTAGAGCAGCGCAGCTCGAGCTGTCGTTTGGGAATCGTACCTTAAAAAGTATACCACTGGTAAATTATCTTTGACTCGTTGAAAAACTTACAATATCTTGGTTTTTAACACTTGAATAATTGATATTTAACTCAAAAGTTTTGATTTTAGGCATTTCTGCCTCTCAAATATTCTATGTCAGTTATGATTAGATAATCAATCATACCTGCAATATGGATGACTCAATTAAATTATGTGGTTGAAGTAGCCCTATTCTTACCTCTCTATGATATGTTATCACCTGTTATATGTTATCACATATTTATGATCACGTTAGATGTAAACGTGATGATCACATATTCTGTTGTAATCCTGGATCATCCAATACCTAAAAGTACCGATTTTTATGTTACGCCGCCGCATACGTGTTGTGTAGCTACATCTGTTGGGAAGCCAAACACGCCACATGCTGGACCATCCAATTGAGTCTACATATGTTTACGTGATTTCTACAATGCCTCCTCCGATAAAAGACTCACCGACTGTATAAGCGTTCTGTAATACTGTTTCACAGTGCTCAAGGTTTCAAATCGGTTGAAATTTATTGCTAAATCAGTGAAGTGTATGGTAGAGACATTCTGAGTGATGGAATGGTACGGAAATGTGTTAGGGCATTTAAATATGGCCGCAACAACATTCATGGTAAGGATGATGTTCGAACAACAGTAATGACTGAAGTTCTCCCATTCTTTTCCTCATCATGAATGTTGATGCGGCAATCTTTAAAGGCCCTTTAAATCTTTAAATGGAATTTTCGCACCATTCCATCACTCAGAATGTCTTCATCATACACATCACTGATTTGGCAGTGAATTTCAACTGATTTGAAGCTTTAAGCACTATTAAACAATATATTTACAGAACACTTATGTGATCGGTGGGTCTTTTTTCGGAGAAAGTATTTTAAAAATTACGCAAACAAATGTAGACTCGATCGGAACTTTCATAACTGATGCAACTAGACAACGCGAATGCGCTCAGTAGCAACTGCAGTACTGCAGTGGCGTAATAAAAAATCTGTACTTGATGAAAAAATACGCCTCCTACTTGTGTTCTTTAATATATTGTTCTAAGGAATATGTCTTGTTTGATTGTGATAGAGTTTGATCAAAATATTTAAAAAAATTGTGTAAATATTTTGTTTGAAAAATAGTGGTTTTGAATGTTACTTTCGATTTTTTTTAATGTGATTTTGTATTCCCAAAACTCTGAACGAAAGAATAATCGGATTTGTTTGCAAAGTAGAGTTAGCTATTTTCCAAAAGATTTTCGACTTGAGCTTCCTTTGTTAACTTGATTAAATATTGGTTCGCTATTGCACCTCACCGATCATTTTTTCAACTTCAGAATTGGGTATCCTCCTGTGTATTCTTCACATTCAATTATTTTTATATTGTTTTTTACTATCCAGCTTTGTTCCTCCACGCTCAAACTATCTTTTGTTTCAATATTTTTTGTACATAGTTTCATGTATTGAAAGTTCAATAAATATGAATTTTATCACTGAATTCTCTTTAAAAAATCCCTAATGGAGGACTGTAAAATGTTAATTTTTTAAGTTCTCTTCCCATAAATGGGTATCCATATTTTTTTAACATACGAGGTATTGGATCGGATGATTATCTTATAACTTCGGGTTTGGGGAATTATGGCTCCGGACATTTTTGCAGCTTAGATAATTATGAGTTTGAGTCCCATTCCTTAGATTTTTCATGTGTTTGCCTCTTATCTCACCATACAAGTCATTGACTTATGTGGGCGTCTTAAGCAGCAGCAATTTAAAAAATAGAAATAAGGGAAAGTCTCGGATAATGCCTCACATTAGAAAATGTATAGTTAATAAATCAAATACTTGGATACATTAAAAGACTGGCATAGCATATATATTCTCGCCTTAAGAAACAACATCAATATCATGAGTGCGTTGCTGTTGAATAGTAATCTTAACGCAATGATGTACTATAAGAACAATGAATCCCGTAAAAATAATAATGATTACTATACAATAGACAGGAAGTCATGGTTACCAATCTTGAGCTGCGTTTATTCTGGTAACGAAAAATGCTTATGGACAGGTATTTGGTGTTCCTTCTCATGTTTCTTGTTTCTCGTCGGAACTTTTAATCCAGAAACAATGTTTGAAAACATGTTCTTTTTCCAGCTATTGCTGTTCAATGGTCTACCATTTTAGAACTAAGTCAGGTCTGCAGCACGCAGTTTTTTTTCTTCAAATTTGATCCAACGCCATTTTTATTATGAAATTTGTTAATTTTTACAAATTATTAATATAGCATGTTCGCAATAAGATAAGCATTACATATGCATAAAACAAACTCATAATGCAAACAAAAATCATATAGAAACGAATATAGCCCAAGGTAACTAACTACCTGTACTGAAAAATAAATTGTACATCCCTTAGATTTTTGCTCAAAAACCAAATCGTGATCTTTTCTATTATTATGTTTCTATTATCTATTCGATTATTAATACAAGTACGTGTTACACCAATTTTATATTTTTTCAAGATCTGGTTGATTCAACACTACTTCATAAAGATTACATTAGAAGTTGCAGTGTTTTTTGAATGCTGTATCATGTTGTTTTGAAGGATAACACCGCCGCCAGCAACAGCGGTAAGGCGTCCGCCGCCGCCTCCCGTGGTCAACCACAGTCACAGGCTCGCTACGGCCGCCGAAAGTAGTACGGCCGCTTACCAGCCCAATGGCAACGCGCCCTCACACTACGCGCCTCTAAGTGGGCGCTACTCGCCGTTCAGGGCCGCCGAGCCTCCACCCGTCTCTCCACGTCTCAGCAGTTCACCAGTTCCTTCCGAGTGGGACAGGAATCGCAATTTTGGGTGAGTCCACGTACTTCACTCTCTAAATCAATCTCTCCCTTGGTGATTAAGTGGTTGACTGGACAAACTGTCCAAACTTAGGTGTGTCATTGAAATGAAGAAGTCATTCTATTCTCTATTCTATTCTTTATTCTATCCCCTATCTATCTCCTATTCTATTCTACTCCCTATTCTATTCTATTCGGTATCCCATTCTCTATTCTATTCTCTCGAGTTGTGTGGGAGAGAGGACCAACAGTCCCAAATCCGCCCATATTGGAGGCACTTAATCTAAAATTCTATCTTTCTTTGACTCTCTCCCACTCTCTCTCTCTCTCTCTCACACACACACACACACACACAAATAAGTGTCTATCTATCTCGCAGAGATAAATAAAATAATCTATCTCGCAATGAATGGTGATCGATGATCTTTTTGTTTTATTAGAATCATTTTCTGCAAACTCAAATTAATTTACAATACAAACTTGCAAAATAGAACACGCAAATCAAGTTCCTGCGATAAAGTTCGATAATCTTCTTCTATCATAATCGTTTTTTGCCAAATTTAATTAATTCACATTGAAATTTGTGTTCAAAAACAAAACAATATACATTAGACTATATGCGAAAAATAACGAGAAAGTCATAAAAGATGAACTCGCGAATAAAGTTTCTGGATTGGAAGCTTGATTCTGGCTCAGTGTATCCGGATAATAATCGGAATTAACCCACATTTTTCAACAACTTCAAAACATTAAGAACTGGAAAAATGTACACTATACTTGAATAGTCCAATAAGTAACTAATTAGAGTAATCACAAATAAATTAAGCAGATTTCAAATTAAATTTTAAACTGGATTACAAGGTATGCTTTTTTGTTTTCTCTATCTTCAGTGATTTACAATTGAGGGTTCCAGTTTATTCAAAGCTATTTCCAGAATGCTGGCATTGATTTTTAAATTTTTACTACACTCGGCCCACACATTTGAGTCGTTCGGTTTTCTTGACATGAAAGAAATTGAACTAATGACAGAAGAACTCCTAGACAGTAAAAATCGATGGATTTCAAGTAATGAATTTGTGGTTTTCATTTTTCGATGGCTTTCTTGTAATGAATTTGTGGTTTTCATTTTCCAATGAAAGGTGTCTTAGCCGCGATGAACATCGAGAAAAAGAGTTTCATGAAACCTGTACAATGAAATGTACAGTGGAACCGATTCAAAAGATTGATCCACAGAAGAGTTTACCGAGTTTCATGATAATAGAAAGACACGTGCATCACTCTTATGCTGAGTTAAATCAGGTTTTACATGATCATGGTGCTAGTTTCATGGAAACTGGTTTCCTCGGTGTGCAAGTGTTTAAAGTTCAGTTCCAACAATTTCCAATCGGGTTTTATTATCTGGTTGAGAACCCTTCATATTCTCATTTTGAACTTATTGCCTTCATAGATAATACTATTACAATCAGCTTCTGTCATTTGCCAGAATCTTTAAAAGCAAGATCAGTCACTAATGTGGAACGAGGTCATCAATACTTTAATGTGAGGTCATTTATCAATGCTTCAATTACTCAAGATTCATTTGAAAAAAACTTGTTCAAACTTCTTTTTCAAGATTGACAAGGTAATAAAGGGTAATAAGTTATTGGGAACCACCAATTAAAAACTTGAAAAGTTGAGTCTGATAAATTCACAATTAATGTAAATTACTGTACTGAAATTCGTACGTAAATTTACACAATCATGAAATTGTGAGACTTTATCTTCTACAATGCTCCCTCTCTGTGCTTCTATTCTTTCATTTTCTTTCTTTCTTATGTATCTTACTGGTTTCAAATACAGAGAATGTGAATATAAACTTAATACTTTTAAATGTTGAATGCTGTGTTCTACATCTGTTTACCTATTCGCGTTATTGTGCATTACATTATGATTTCATCTAATGTTGCAAATTATAGGCCTACATTCACATCAAAATGTATTAAAAAAACACCTGTTTGTGTCAATGTGCTTACATGATGATATAATTATATGTATATTTGTATGCTCAAATCTATGTTACAAGTGTATGTTGGAACTAACTTGATGCTATTTATGTATCTGAGTATGCTCAAATCTATGTAATAATAATAATGTATGCTAAAATTAACGGGAAACATGAATCTATGTATGCTCAAATCTATGTTACAAGAATTTGCTGAAATTCATGGTATAGGCTATGTGAACAAGAAACTACTTATGATCAAATTCATGTTATATGTCAATGTTACAAGAATTTGCTATGGGCTATGTGAAAACGAATCTATGTATGCTGTATTCATGTTCTATGTCAATGTGATCAATGTTTGGCAAATTGTATGTTGCACCTGAATGGCATTTATGCGCATCATAACCTATTTGATTGGCTGTCTGTCGTTACCAGGCTGGGATCTCCTCTGCTAGTCCGCAAACGCAACACCTACGAAGGACTCAATCATTTCAATCATCATCATCATCATCAGCCCACTCAATCACACAACTTTCATTACCAATACCAACACAACCAACAACCCTCGTCTCTACCGCCCCTCTCCTCCTACAGTCACCATCAACAGCTGTCCTCTAGTCAGTACACTCACCAACCAAACCTCCATTACCTGCAGACCAGTGGACCAGCTGCTCCCTCTCCCCCTCCCCCTGCCCATCACACCCCGCCCAATTACAACACTAGTCCGTTGCCCACGCATCGCTCCCTCAACCATCAGCATCATTACCATCATCAACAACATCAGCATCTGCAACACTATAGCTTCCCGGTCACTCATCATAGGTAAATGCCAGCGCGCGATACTGCATGATCCACTCCGAAATGCATGAGTAGGCCGAGCAGGTCGAGCAAGGATGTGAATAATTTCCAAGATCTTGGCTTTTTAATTGAATTTATATAGAAATTTACATAATTCATTTACTGTAGTAATGGAGTGGATGATGATATACCATAAACCTGGTTGCACACACTTTTTGTATGTCCGGTTTTTTCCGTCCCTATAAATTTGACTGAAGATTTAGATTAAGTTTAGATTTAACCAAGCTTGTGAAACATATATGATGTGCACGGATTCACATAATGTGTTTGCCAAGTTCTGTTCAATCTAATTAAATTTATAAGGACAGTAAATAGATTTGATAAATAATTTGGACTAGACTAGTCCAAAATTTTTTTTGGAGACACATCATGTCTGTTCAAGTGGAAGTGCCAAGTTGTATCTAATCTAGTGGAATTTATAAGGACGGCAAAAACCGGATGTCCAATAATCGTAGTGTGTGCAGTAGGGCTAAGCGGGCCTAGGATGGATTCTTGTCGGAGCTGTGATAGCGAAACTAATCCTAGTAATGTTTACTTTTAATATTGAAGAGCTCCGACATAAACAGGCTTATTAGAAAGCACGCGAATATTATCTAGTATAGTATCACAGCTCCGGCATGAATCCACCTTAACCTGGCTTATTCAATAAAAATTGCATTCAATTACTGCCGCCATCTTGGAAAATGTTCATCTTGCGCGAGGACTATACTGAAGCATGTGTCTTGTAGGCTCCATTATGCCGAGTAGTGGTTGAAGTTTAAGCATGTATACGTTCCGTATATAGGCTCCATAAAACCAAGTAGGTGTTGAAGCATGTCTATTTTAGGACTCATAACTTGATTGAAATATGGTGTATTGTCGGCAGGTTGTGAATAAGGTCCACACCCTATTCACGATCACTTGAGACGAAATAAACAAACTTTTTGCGTGTGTGTGCGCGTGTAATGGTAGGTCTTCTTCTATGCGAAACGGTAACCAATCACAGCTCCAGACAAGAGTCAGCTGTTCAATTGTTGCCGACCGTTCGCATAGAAGAAGACCTACCATTACACGCACACACACGCAAAAAGTTTGTTAATAGACTATAGGTAATTCGATTTTCACTGTTCCTAGTTTTCAATTTTTTTTTAAATTTCAGGCGAGAAAACGATATTAAATGGAAAACGATATAAATTATTAACATTAATAAGTCGACCTGTGAATAAATAGTTTGGCAACCAACCAATAGATGAATAAATAAATTTTCTAAAAAAATCATGAAAATTATTGAAATGGATGTTCATCAGCCAAACTGATACACTGATACCTGATTTATACACTGAGATTGCCCTTACAGCATTCATTGTTCCACTATTCAAGCTGATCTTTCATGGGATTTGATGAAAAATGGGTTTTACTTAATTACTGCACTCATTTCACTAATTGGACTTGGTACTTGAATAATTTTGGTACTTATTCTAATGGGATTTTACATCATTGGAAATAAATCGAAGCACGTGCATCTCAACTTAACTATGTTGTGAGAAGTAGTGTAGATATGTGATTTAGTATTGTCATGTTAGAATCAATTACCTCAATTTGATCAATAGATACTGTATTCAATCTAGTTCTTGTGAATGTACTCATTTTCAATGTAGATATTAGTGAATTTAATTATGATCAATTCAATTACTTTACTTGAGCATGTGTAGAGTTTATTCCTTTTTCAGCCATGTTCATGTTTGCATGATTAACGATTGTATTAGAATAATAATTATGTAAGTTATAACAATAATGTAACATGTGAAACTTACTATTTTAGTTTAGGCTTATCTATGTTGAGCATGTAACTACTGTATAAATAATAATAAAAAGTGTCTTCCCAAAGTTTCTGGTGTTAATATGGTTGCTATTTTATTCTAAAATCATAAAAATGTAAATTTCAAGTGTGTATAAGATGTTTTATTTCCACAAGGACTGTATGCCGGTATTAGGGCATACCTTATTCCTTAATTATTCCTTACAAAACAGACTTGAGCTATCTATAAAATCGTTCGTAGATTTTTCATTGTCCTGATATTACATGACTGTATAAATATTATTTCTACTGAACCAAATTTTTTCAGAAAAATACTTGAAAAACTACAAAAAGATGAGTGTTCAACAATAAAATTGAAATTACCTTTTCAGTTTTATAGAATTGAACAATCAATCGAAGTCACATGAATTGTTTCTTGGGCTTAAATGAATTTCAATAGACTTTACTTCGGTACTTAGTCTTAAAAACTCAGAATATAAAAGCAAATATCCTCTTGATTATTGGTAATTTTAAATAACTATGAAATACGTTTTGAAAGTAGCATTTAAATAATTACTTGTTTAATTATATTTACAAATTTATGATTAACTTTAAACCGAGTAATCAAACTCCGAACGGTAGGCTTTATTCATAACCAAAATAAAACTTGAAATGTTGTAACCAATCATACAAAGTTTTTAGGATATCGTTGATTTATACATTGAGATAAAAGGTTGTTGAATTCGCGTTCAGATTTGTAATTTGCAAATGCTTCTTTCTACAAATATAGTAGTATAGTGTATGTAATTAATTAGCGCTACTTAATAAAAACACGATCTTAACTACTATCGATGTGTCGAATACCTACAACTTGAAGGTAAAGATATATTTCATAGATATTTTTAGATCGATGTGATCGACATCTTCATTTCCAAAGTTGATTATTATAGAATATTTTTTGAAACTATACTGAATAACTGACTAGATCGCTTATGAGTCCTCAAGTAAACATGTAAATGACAAAGCCTATTGTAAACTTTTTACTTGATGGCCAATAAAATTATTCTTTTCTTTCTGTAGACGTGTTTTAGGGAAGTGCTTTTTATGGACTGCAGTCTCCAATTTTTTGCCGTTTATTTTATTTATTTATTAATTTTACAGAAACTATTAAACTTATTGGTTAAAAACACAGACTTATGTCCAAAACGTCTTCATACCAAATTTTGATGGATAATAAAGTTCGAAACCAGGTTATATATTTTCACAGCACTCCAATTAAGAATTCTTAGTCCAGAAGGAATACCGTATTATAAAATACCGTTTGTATTTGAATTTCAATTTAATCTCCATCCTTTTATTTTTAAAATGTTTTCAACCACAGGTCAACATCAGTGTCGCCATGCCGTCAATACACAACCACGTCGTCGGAGGCGGTGAAGGTGGACGAGAGCGGCAAGAAGCGTTACTCGTCGGGCGTCAAGTTCCAAATCGGTGGCGGAGGGGGGCGGCACCCCTCTCCGGGTCCAGGTGCGCCCTCCCCCGATCCGCCTCCTCGCTATAACAGGGGGTCGTCGCCACTACTGATGGGCAGGCGCACTTTCCTTGATGGCGGGTCTCCATTACCCACAATGCGAAGGGATAACGGGTCGCCTTCACTCTCCAGAAGGTCAGTTCAACTATTTAACGTTCAAAAGAAAGATTTAAGTTGTGCTTTCAATACTTATTTTTTCTTAGGGCTACTGTATTTATTAAAACTTAGAAACTAGAAAAAATTCAAATCAAAGTACCTCTTTTTAAAAATATTTTTATTTTTCACAACATGTTTCGGCGTTCTAGAGCCGTTTTCAAGTGCAAAATAAAAATATTTTTAAAAAGGGTATTCTAATTTGAATTATTTTAAAGTTTAGTCATGCTGTATTTGCCAATGGAATGTGAATTGTGTAAATGTTGTTGGAAATGTTGAGATCATATGTTGTTGGAAATCATCAATTCGAACTCTTGATTTTCTGAAAAATATTGGGCCCAATTGGATATATCTAAGTCCATGATACTAACATTTTTCATATTTCCCTTACTTAAGCTTTGACCACACTGCTGAATGGTTACTTAGAAGATAGATCATCATTTACTGAACATACGAGTACAACATCTATAATAATAGAAATTATGTTCAAAAATATGTTGATAATCATCTACCATCTAATTTATTATCATGCAACCATCGAACAATGCGGCCGCAGCTTCAGAGCGCTGGTCGGTCCCCGATATTCATCAATTAAGTTGAAGATTTTCTCTTACAGAATATCAGGTGACACTATGTAAAAAGCTTTGGTATGTCCCAAAAATATTACCCCTAGAGGGGTTCACAGGCGAGTCGTGCGCCTCTACGGCCCTTCCGCCTCCGTCTCTAGGGTTGCTGGTGCAGTAGGTTGCCTTATGGCTGCGTGGCTTGTACCCGCGCGGCTTGTCGTGCTCCTCTGCATTGGCTCCGGCGGAAGTTTCGGTCCGGTGAGATGGTGGGCGGCTCCCTTGGTCGGTCCTGCGTCGAGAGTCGGAGCTGGTCGCGGGGCCGTCCGGGAGCCCCTCTCTTACCTAGTGAACGGGATTTCATCTTCTTTCCGAAACGCGTGCTCTGGTTCCTTCTGCCCTCTTTCCCTGGGGAGAGTAGACACTAGGAATGACTGTCCTGCACCAGGCTGGAGTGTGGGTCAGAAGAGATAAGACGTTTTTTCCAAGCCTCTTGACAGCTGAGGGGGAACGTCCGGGCTTGGGGTGACGATGATTCGGACACGCACCTCTGGAATGGCCCACGTACCGCCGGAACTGGGCGCTGGAAGCCTGGCCTAGCCAGGTTCACCCCGGCCCCAGGCCAATCTCCCGTTGACGCTGGCCGGGCGAGGTGGCAGCGGTAAACCACAGGGGGAATCAAGGCAATGTCCTATGGTCCGCCTCCGTAACTAGGTTGGGAATCAAGGCGAGTTCAGGGCCTGCCTCCGTAACTGGCTTAGTTTCAGGGGGATCAAGGTGGGTCCTACACGTTCCGCCTCCGTCCCTAGGGGGAATCAAGGCGAGTCCCAATGGCACGCCTCCGTAACTGTGGTGCTAGCTCTGCCTGGAGCTATGCTCTGGTATGCTAACGCGGGTACAGAGGGCTCTGGGTGGACCGGCCGGTAGAGGTTAGTCATGTCCCAAAAATATTGTCAAAGGTTCACATTTATCACAATACAGCATCATCTTCATTTATCACCATACGACCCATTATTGTTATACGCAATACAAATTGATTATTTGAATGTTGAATCATCTTCAAATTGAAATTTGAAGATAAATCATCCGTAATGTAATGAATAGATCAAATTAAGTTTTTATTTGAAGCTTTTTTCAACAAAAAACTGATTATGCGAAGGTTGTAAAAAGAATGAACTGTTTGTTATTTGAATTTTGGGATTGGCCAAGTGGTGAGGGTGATTGCTTGTGATCTTGAAGTTGAGCCACGAACACTGTGGGTTTCTATTGTGGATGGGTTACCAGTATTTGGCAAAGTACGCATGGCGATGTGGAACCTTTCCTTAAGAGTAAAAATATGTCAGAGGTGAGGCTGCGGGTTAGGCTTAGGCTGTTGTTTAATACTGTACTATGATATAGAAATCATATGATATATATTTATGTAAAACTATGTATAGGTATAGTGTTTTTCAAAGTTAAAACAGTAATGTAAACTTTCATCATCAGTAAACTTTCATTTTCCTTCGCTTGAAGGAAAACACACCTTAAAAGTCATACGCATATTTCTTTAAATTTAAATTTTCTACTTGCTGTCATGATATCGTAATTCTCGCACATGATGAAAAGTGAGTTGGCATATTGAATGTGTTTGGACAGACACGTGTCACCGTCTCCGCCGCAACCGCCGCCGCGGCGTCTGTCGTCTGAGTGCAGCTCGGTGCCCGGTTCGCCGCAGCACAGCGTGCGAGCAGGACACGCGATCGCTCGCTTCCACAGCACGCCCGAGCCACAGCGCCGCATCTGGACGCATCAGGCCACCACCAACGACCTATGACCAGCAGCCGGCACAAGCCAACGGTGATGCCTCACCGCCACCTCGCTCGCCGCTCACTACATCCACTGCAGGTCGGTTCAGTCTGCCTAAGCAAAGAATACATTCTGGCAAGATGGGAAAATCACTCCAGCTCGGTCAATATTGGTCGAAAATTGTGAATTCGGTCTTAAATTATAGGAAACATACTGATCCCAATTTGAGACCAAACTTATAATTTTTGAACTAATATTGACCTAGCTGAAATCATTTTCCCACCTTGCTAGAATGTCTTTATTGCTTTGACAAATTAAACTAATTATTCAAAATTTATTCGAAAGGCTATAATCAAGGTATAATCTATAATCAAGGCGGTCTCGTATTTCCCTTGCTAAAGCAGTGCTCTGTGGACGACTATAGAGTATATTTGTAACTATTCTTTACAGTTGGGCCAAAATCAACTGAGCATCAGCCAGAACCAACCGACCCAGGCGAGGGGCATAGTGCGGGAACCGTTCTTAAAACATTAGGCAATTAATGTCACATAAGACAGTGAATTGGAGCAGCGGTCAATGTTTTTAATGAAGTTAATAACACTCAGCTGTCAGGTGCCAAGAAATTTTGGCTCAACTGTACTATTAATAGTTAGCTCGAGTCGGAACATCAGACTATAATGAGGCTATTATACAGACATCATCTGTTGGAAAGTATAGGGGACAAACGAAACTACCTTGATTTTCAGCTCCAAAGCTTATGTCACACCCGTCGATGCTTGTTTGCTACTTGATATAATTCCTATCAAAACAGCTGATGTCAACTCAACTTTTTTAGCTGGATAGAATACAAACTAGCAACTAGCAATCGCCAAATCTGATTGAGAATTTTACAAGCTATTAGAAGCTACTTCCTATGTCACACAATGTGACAACACGGTGTGTTAAAAACTTGAACGTTTTAATTCATAAATTTGTTAATCAGATTTTCTGTTACTGTAATTTTATCGTATTCAGGAAGAAACTAGCTATTTTCCCTTATTCACTACTTTTTTGTGCTAAGGGAATCTGGGATAGGGTCGGGGTTTAATAAAGTCACACCTTTTTACTTGTCTTAAATTATGATGTATAAGGAAATGTTCAGGATAAAAAACTAGATATAACGAAAATCAGCTTATCTTTTGCAAATACATTACCATGAGAATTAACAAAATTCAGAAACTTGAAAATTCATTTTATACTTTCATTCACAGGGACAGATACGATTTTAATCGGAACAGGTCGCATCAATCGTCATCTGAAGAAGTCAGCTCAAACATTAACCTTTCTGCCATTAAGCTGTGCTTGGAGAACATGAGAGGAAAATCAAACCGCAAGTCGGGTGCAATTAGAGTTCACTAAGTGTCTCTAGATGCTCATATTTTAATTATTATAAAATTATTTATTTTCTCTAGCAGATACGGTACTTTTCAACCTGTTATTCAAAAGATTTACAAAAGATTCTCTTTTGCAAATTTTATTGACAGTGACACGCTTCTCACTTCAACATATCCTCATGTATCCTATCGCATTTTAAATAGGAATCAAACTTGAAAAGTTTTTGAATTTACCATGAATCTTTGTAATATTCACCAAAAAATCTTTATACGTCTCGGTGAAAACGTTTCTTTCTCAAACGTTTAAAATGTTTTTGTTTTTAATACATTGTGATACAAATTCAAACGTGAAAATCTTGATTATTTTGATTTGTGACTTCCACCTAAAAGGTGCTTAAACTCCTCAATATTTCCTTTTTTCATTTCACTATTCAGGGAAAAAAGAAAGGTTTTGTGTGAAATGAAATTTTAGTTGTATTGTTTATTGAAAATATGAAAAATGAATGAAAACTTCAATGTTAGGAAGTGTGTTAACTCAATGTCATTTTAATGACAATTTCACTCACTTAATTGGAATTTTACCGTCCGTGAAAACACTTTACAACCATATTCAAACGACTTGAGAAATGCAATTCAATTTTAAACACTGTAAATTGATAAATCTTGAGAAGATTTCATTCAAATTGTTGCCAATACAAACAAATTCCGGATCATGCCATTTTCCTGCTGTTGAATTTGATTGGCTCCCATGAGGACAGCCGTTCAACTTTGCGTGGGATTAAATCAGATTTGAAATATTTAATTACAGTGAATTAAAATATGCTGTAGTTTTTCACACTTCATACACATTTTTTATGTATCTTGAGAAATTGGTACTATTATCCTAATAGTAGAATGTATCTCTATCAGTATTCATTTATACACAGTATAAGTGAGATACGCTGGAAGGGCAATTTATAAAACTTTTCCTAATTGGTTCCAACTGAACTTTTAATATTCAGAACATTCTAGTTCCATCGTATAAATAATTTAAAAACATTTATTTTCAAGTTAAACGTACTGGTTCGTTTATTTCCACCAAGAAACTCAAATTTTACATATATTTTTAAAAGTAGCCACTGTTTCCACCTATTTTGTGATTTATAAACATAAATTCTGCGTACCGTATTCATATCTAACTAATTTTGAAATTTTATTCATACCACTCATGTCTTATGTTAAAGTTAACCATATTATTGAGATAAGTTCCATTTTGAACTAATTTTATAAATAAACACAATTATGAATGTATGTACCCGTATATTACGGATGTATGAATTGAATATATTATGTATATTATCGTATAATATTATCACATAATGTATCATATAAACCAATGTAAATATATCATTATGACATGAAATATAATTTGTGTGTGAATTGTAATTAGGGTGTAATTAAATAATGATATTGTTGAAATGTCCTGTGCCTTTGACGATATTTTTCAATTCATCAATCAATATTTTCCCCTTTGATGTAACAAGGTTCACTTTATGCTTACATAAACAAACCGAAATTACAGGGATTTACAATATGATAGCAGTGTTTTCATAGAGCAAGTCTCATTAAAAACAAGTTCAATTATAATAATACGGTGAAATAATATGTATTTTTCCAATACTAGAATACTTCTATCACTTAAATATTAGCTTGACGTATCAAACTCTTTATTTTTTATATTCAAAAGATTCATATGTACATATTAATAGTCAATTTCATTTGAGTCGAAATACACAACTGTTTTGAATCTCTAGGTAGGCTAATCAAACTCTCAGTCTAATTAGAGTTTATGAATTTGTAAGCGTGATTCACTATTCTCCTTATAATAGATTCTCCTTTAGGCTCCGGTTTTAGATAGGTGAGCTTTCAAATTGTAAAGAATAAAACAATATGGATTTTTTTCAACATCGTATGATTAATATAAAATAAAATAGAATTGTTTCGTTTCGTAACTTATTTAGTATGAACTATTAGCCAGTACACATTTCAACAATGTTGTTTTCAATTAAAAAAAAACTGTATAATTCATTTTTGTGGACATCTGTCTATGAACAATATTTTCTGTTGTAAATAACGCGCGTAATGTTATAGAAGTGCTGCTGTCACTGCAGCATGCCTTGCTGGACAGTTTCTATGTAAATAGCATGCTTAGTTAATTTTCAATTTGAATTTAGAATGAATAGCCCTTGAATTATTCTATATCATTTCAAACTTTATTCAAATTAAGTAAGAAACACTGATTGAAGCACAGACTGTTAATTATAAATAAAGAATAGTCGTTTCAATGTACTGCCTAGTCATGTATGTAATTTGATTTGTTTGAGCGAATACTCTATTATAAATATATTCAAATATTATTGTACTTTGTTTTTAAATTATCGATTTTATTATTAAAATAAGTAATTTTTTATCTTAGGCTATTGAGATCGTCTAGTATATTGTTTATATTATGTATAGACTTTATTAATAATACTGAATATTAATTTATCATTAATACTAAACCATAGTTCATTCTTAAAAGAAAATATTTGAATGTAAGTATTTATATTGTGAAGTGTAATATTCCTCCCCAAATTATAATATAAGAAGATTCAATGATTCTCATGTTTGTTTGTACCATCGATATTTAGTTTATTACAATCTCACGTGTATACGACTAAATGCTAAAAAATTCTCTGATCTTTCATAAAAAATTTAAATTCTTAAAAAGTATTTTTTCCGGTTAACTGATATTCATATATCCATCCATCTTGACTTAAGAATTCAAGTGAAAAAATATTTTAGACAAAAATCGATGACTAAATTCAATACGTTGTTGAAATCATTAGGAGGGATAAACCCTATCTGTTTAGAAACTGAACAAATTCTTCTATTAGTTAGTTGATTGTAATAATTATACTTACTGGTACTTACTTTTCACACTAAACAGATCAATTAATAACTGGTACAAGTATAAATTAGATTCCCTCCAAAGGATACCCACCTCTAACAATAAATTATATACTTCTCTTGTTCTTATATTGATGGTCTCTCAAACATGATTGTGTCTTCCATAAAATTCAAAACTATCACTTATTAAACATTTAAACAAATGCTTTCTGTTTATAGTATCTTGCGGTGTTTTAGAGAAAAGTACTTTTAGAATACATTGCATACGATTTCAAATTTTCAAGTATATAGTTTTCTGTATTTGAACTTTATGGCGTATCTTTCTACAATTTTCTCTCTTTTATTATTTGCTCAAATATTTGAGAACCCTTAAGTAAGATTATTTCTGAAATTAGTTTTATCTTTTCAGTGCCTCTTTCCATCTTTTTATTTATTACAAAATTTTTATAAAATCATCGTAGATGAAAGAAAGTTATTATTATTTCATACTTTTCATTTGAATGAACGTATACATTGCTCACAAATGTGAAACTAATACCCTAATCCGACTATAATGATAGTTTTATGGATAAATGTTAGTTAAATTCAAGTAATTACATATTCTGTGCTATCTAAATTATTGAAATCATGTAATAACGTGATATCATCAGTTCAAATTATGTTCATTATGATACATCATGCTCTATTCAATTGATGGATTTTTTTAATTTCTACTACCACTTCATCTAATTTCACTACGAATTGCAAGTAGTCAACTGAAGACTCCAGTCATGCATTTTATTGAGTTGATTATAAAATTCTATCTAATTTCCAACTAGACTATTGATTTGTGCTTTGCAGTTGAAATGTAATCAAAACAATTTAATGCTATGGAACGTTATTAATTAACTAGGCCTATGTTCTGTAAAAACTATTTGATAAACAAGTGCCATCAAAATTATTAAGATATGAGATCAAAAACCTTATTTATCTATCACAAGTCAAATTTATTGCTCAAAAATTTAACACTATTATAAGTTATTTGTTCCGCGAAAATAGCTTAATAATAGGTAATCAAGAGTGTATTTCTTTCAAAAATTCGTATTTTTCTGGATTCCCAGCAGTTTTTTATGATCTAAACTTGTTTCTGAACTCGAGTGAACTTTAATTCATTCACAGATCTAATAAATTGAGTTTCAAATTGAATAGCCTACATTCTCAATTTCAGCAATTATTTCAAAAATTTCTGCACAGTGTATCGTTCCTCTTCAGTGGAAAGAATTGAATTATCAATTAGAATCGTCAATATTTTTTTATTTTCAATCAAGACACTCAAGATTCTGTTTCTAAAACTAGTATAAATACATCATCTACTCAGATCTAATCTGTACAGTAAATTAATTTTCACAAAATTTTGTATTCTAGAATATGTATTCTTAATAATTCTTTCATTTGATATGCGCATGCATTGTCAACAGATGAAGTCGGATTTACATTGTATCATTTTGTGAACAATACCATCTAGTCCATCATAAATTATTAATAATGTATGGTATACATCAAGATATTTAATTGTCTTCTTATGAGTGTTTTTAAGCAGATGTATATTATAAGTTAGCCATTGTTCTTTGATTATTTGAATTTGATTTTTATTTCAAATAAAAGTACTGCTCACATTTTGATTAATCAAATGCAGATATTTTTTTCAAACTCCATTTCCAATATTATTTTTATCTTTAAAAAAATGTGAAGACAAAATATTGTCTCCTAGAAATGTGATGGATCCTCTACACCTTTTTCAGAAGTAGTTGAGAAAGCGCCAAATGTAGTTCAGAATAGTGAAATGTATTTCAGAAAATATCAGATGTAAATCAGAATAGTCAATTTGATTTCAGAAGATATCAAATGTAGTTCAGAATAGTGAATTGTATTTCATAAAGTATCATTTGGAATTGAGAAACTGTCAGTTGTAGTTCAGATAAAAACATTTGTATTTGAGAAGAAAAACATCTGATCAAAATTCAACGTAAGACCCCTCATTTTGTAGGTCTTCTTATTGACCATAATTATTTATAATTATAATTGAACATAATTTTTAATAAATAGGTCAAAGTTTCTATTCAAAGAAAGGTCCCAAATGTTTCAATTCTTGTGGGTGAAGTTTTACATAAAGTGTAACACCCTGGTGTTTCACAAGATTTCAGATTGGATATCATCACTCAGCGCCCTAAAATCCTATAATATTATAAAACAGTTGAAAAATTATTTCACACTACTGTACTTCCCTGACAAAAATACCATTTTATATTAAATTTATATGTATAGGGCTGTGTTATGTACCATCTTAATTCAATTCAACCCAAGTGCCTATTTAAATTAATCCAGGATGTATGATCACATTTATTATAATGTGTCTCAAATTCAGCTGACGTTGTTGAAATTAGTTTCTCAATTTCATATGACATTTTCTGAACTACAAATGACACTTTCTGATATACAATTCACTGGTCTGAACTACATTTGATATCTTCTGAAATAAAATTGACTGTTCTGATCTACATCTTATCTTTACTGAAATACAATTCACTATTCTGAACTACATTTGGCATGTTCTGAAATTAAATTGATACTTTCTCAACACCTTCTGGAAAAGGTGTAGAGAAAGCGGTCAATGTTTTCATCTCACATGTTGGATCATATGTACGTTAACCTAATTCATATCTTCAACGGTGTTATGATTTAATGAGAAGTTTCAACATTGACAAGGATCCGATATGAAACATTAGCCCAGAATTCAATACACAGTAATCATCCTCCAGTCTTAATATATGTGTTTGTTCCAAATTTATCTAAAGACTATAATACTACACTACACTATAGAAGATTGCAGTAACCTAGCTCCTACACCAAATACGCTATAAAACCAATTACCTAAAACTACATCAATGGCTTCCAAAAAAGATCAATCGATTCACGATATCAAGGTAGTATTGAGAAAATTACATTTATATCTACTGCAAATCATAACTTCATTTCATAAACTTTTACCAAAATTCGGGAGATGTATAGTGCAGTAGAAGTCCGATTATCTGAGCTAAACGGGACCGGGACCAGCTCGGATAGTGAAAAACTCTGTTAACACGAAAGTGAAGGAAAGAAGTTTGAATTAATAATAGATCGCATTGAATCTGAATAATACAATTTATTAATACAGTAAAAGTGGTTTATGATGAAATAAAATGTTAAACATCACTTTCGTAATTGTAATTTGTTTACAATTTTTGCCCAAATCTTGTTTAAAAAAAGTTAGTTTTGCTCTTGAAAATTGCCTCGGTTAACCCGTCTGCTCGTATAATCGGAACTCGGATAACTGGACTTCTACTAGTGCAAAGCCTTATTTTATCCCCCATATATTTTAAATTTATTTTAATTTGATTGTGTGAATTCATCTACTTACGAATAAATGAGTGATATCAATTCGGACTTTCTCCTATTTATAAAAAATATCTAATAAAATAATTATATGTATTTCAGAGTATGGTTGAATATATAGAACAAGATGGATGGGAAAAAGTTGAAGAGATTGAAGTGAAATCACAGGAAGAATTTGAAATAGAGAAGACAAAGATTAGAGACACCGAGATTATCAAACTGGAACATTTTTACAATCGCCAAGAAGAAAAACTGACTAGAACTTTGAAAGCGTAAGTTTTTCATTATAATTTTCTCGTCTATTATTTGGTGATTAAACCGTTGAAATAACAATCTTATTCTTCAGTCTAAATGCTCCATTAATACATTTTATTGAGATCTTGAAATATTCAGAGAATAATATATAATGATTTTGTATATCAATATACAGATTAGATCGTTAAATGGTGAATGATTCGTTTTGAGTGATGAAGTATATGCATGTAAATTTTATCAGTAATTGATTGCAAGTTGACGCTCTAGCCCAAAGCTAATCACATTGCAAATTTCCCGACATCTCTTTTTCCCTTAAGTAAGTTTATTTAGTTTAATTTTATTTATCAGACAACTTTCACTTACTAAATCAACATTCAATATAGATACAATTTTAAAACTTTATTCCGTGGAATTGTCAATTTAGCAAAATTTCAGAACATTCCAATGTGTGGCTTACCTTTTTTTCAACGTTGATAATAACTATTTTTTGGACTCTTTCCTCTTTCAGGGAAAGCTCAAGATCGAAGTTGAGATCCAAAATAGGATATCTAGAAGCTCAAAAAAATATTATCTTAGAAATCGTAGATAGTGTACGTAAAACGCTTGATGATTTTGCAAATAAGGAGTCTGAAAGAGATAAATATAAGAAGATAATGGAAGAATTAGTATTGAGGAGTGCTTTGAAGGTAAGAAGGATATTTTGCTTTTTATGATGGAAATAAAAAAGAACTATTCATATTATTAGACAATTTAAATTTAGCATTTAAATTCAATAAAATTAGTATATTTTATTAAGGAATTATTGGGATTTTTCCACTAAATTCTGGAATTCCTGTTAGAAAAGTATACCCACTAAAATGAAAAAGATAGATAATTTAATTAATTGAAGCAACAGGTAAAAACCTTCCTGATTCATTGCAATGCATTTATTTATTAATTTCAATTCCAGTGTACATTTGCCTTTTCCGGTAGAGTAGGTATTGATTATAAATGCTTTCGTATCTTAAAATTAGAAGTGAAATGTGAAAATTAGAAAATATAGTGACTTCCAATTTCCATCCAGTACCATAGGCATCAGTCGATCTGACGGCCTATATCTGATTTGATGGCCTATACTTTTGAACTGTTATTATTTCCAATTGTGGAAGAGTACAAAATTAGTTTTGGTGGTACTAAATGTACAATATTGTGGTTGAATTTTTTTCCGCTTTGTAAAAGTCAGGGGAAGGGTATATGCCGCACTTGTGGCCGCAGCCTTACTCTTCTACTCACATTCTCAGCTACTTCTTGTAGTTATGATATAAATTCAAAAAATATTTTAAAATAGATTTCATGAATTATTGAATCTTACATCCTCCTGATTTCCCTAGATGATGGAGACCGACATCAAAATAAAAGTTCGAAGTAAGGATCAATCACTTTTGAACTCTATCCTAGACAAAACTGCCAATGATTTCAATAAAGTAACTGGAAAGAAAATCTCATTGAAACTTGACGAAACTCCATTGCCAGATTCATCTGGAGGGGGAATAATTCTGACTGATCTACGTCAAGTACTATTCATTGACAATACTTTGGCCACAAGGCTTGAAATAGTTATTGGTAACCTGAACTCACCATTTATGCCAATGTTCAAACACTTGCTTTTTGGAGAAGAAGGCAAGAAACGCTGAGTTCAATGTACAATGTTGTAGGGAAGTTGTAGAAGTTTTCTATTTTTTGTAGGTTCAAAACATGTAGAAATGATGGTCATAGAGAAGATGGAAACTATTGTTCATTACATAATAAAACACTTTCAACTAGGTTGTGAAATTAATATTGGAAAGTTAGAAAATTTATTCTCAACTTAGTGTTGTGGAATTCTAGAATTAATAATTTTGATCAATGATGAACTTCTTACTAGCTAAAGAGACTATAATACTGTAATCATAGTGCGTGGCCATTGCTTGTGCAACTTTTCATTGGTCAGCTTGGTAAAATCCACTCTACTTTTACCGATTCCTAGAAGATTCAGACCCACATTAAAACGTTATATGAATCATTCACTTCCAAACTAATAATAATATATATATATTTTTTTACTTCCAGCAAACTACAAATTTGCCCTTGTCGCTTTGCCAGTTTAATAAGTTTTTATCGATTCAAATAATTCAAAGCATAATAATACGAGTATAGGAGAACATTTTTTTTTGTTAGGAAAAATTATTATTGATTTCGTTTCTTTTTGGAAAACTTTGACAAATAGTCCAAATTTTCTTGTTAAATTACATCATGATTTGAAAGTTCTGCAAAAGTATGGTGGCTAGCGGGAAATTCTTTATCTTAGCATACTGGTATGAAACGATCCACACCAATGATCACATTGTGAGAATAAAGTCTCTGCTCTGCACTACTAACTGGAAGAGTAGATTATGCAACCCATCAAAAATTCCTTGTGAAATTTGTTCATGGTGTTAATTTTAATTATACAATAAGTTACCTAATAGAAAAAGCATGCTTTCTCATCATGCTTTTCCCAGATAACCTTCAAATGTTTCCATGAGGTTGGGATGGCAGATGGATCAGAATTGAGGCAGTTGATGATGTTGCTTATCTTCTTTCAGTCGATTGCAGGAAAACCACCAAAATTTTATGTCGGTTAACTTCAAGACTCCCATGGCGTTCCTAGCGAGCTCCGTCAAATATATATAAATGATATCATTTTTGGGATGTTGAATACTACCGTACTATTAATAAGTTGCTTGCAATCGGCTTTCACTAAAGAATAATATTCAGGCTATAAAGACTGAAAGAGTGATTTAATTTCATTTGAAACGTACGGTATCAGAGTTTTTTATTGTTATTGGCAAACTATATCAATAATTACATTGTAATAGAATATTTTCAATGTTTTGATTCTCATATAAATGAGCTGCAATATTCTTTCGTTGAGTTCGAGAATTTTATTCATTCTGTTCCATTTCATAAAATCGCTACAAAGTATAGTAATACTCTAATACTCCATAAAGTATTAATATTTGATCCACGTTGTATACTATATACTCCCTAAGTTTGCTATAGGCCTACTTACCGTGAAAATGCACTTTCATTTTTTATTCAAATATAATATTTTTGTAAGGATACAATAAATCAACAATTGATATAATTTTTTATTGTCTATGGTGAACAAAATAAAGTCTATTTACATCTTAATCTATAGAATAATCTAAAAATAAGTTTGATTTTTTTATTGATGTCTTTGAATATTTGTAATTCATATCGCATCATCCAAGGCAAATTTTGAAGTTGGCTCTCTTGTCCAGGTAGTGTTCACGAACACCTAGAAAAGAAATTGAATTTCATGAATATGGACCCAGATAAGCTGCATAAAATGAACGTATACATTTATTTATTATTTAGCGTATGCTTTCATTAGTGGGGAGACCCAAAGGGTTGTTCCACTTCGCAATACTATAACCTCATTTTTCACGAATGAAAACATGGAAAACCATGTGGGTTATAGTTCATTTAAAATAGTCAATTTAAAACAAAATTGTTTGATTTCAAAACATCATTACAACCAAAACTAAAACACTTCACAAATTCACTACACCATGGCCGAAAAAATTAAATTTTGACTGGAAATTTAGAGCTCGAAAATTAAACACATTGAAATTTTGTCATGGTAACCAATTTTATAATTAAAAATTATTATAGAAGATTTCTATCTCACTATAAATGAAATAACATTTTATGTCACAACTTCGTGTTTATTTCAACCTTCCACATTGAGTTTATCTTGAAAGTTTATGAACGTATACAATTTATCAATTATACTAGACCTCCTCAGAAGTTAAAATAGCTGCTGAAGCTTCGTTATCTACTTCCAACAAGTGTAGGCTATACATTTCTTGGACCCCTTCCTTTTTATTATCGATAACCTATGGTGATAGGAGAATAGAATATTCGCAATATACGATATTTAAAAAAATATATTTCCTCCTCATGAGACATTAATATGATCATGAGATCATGACACATATCTTAATAATAATTCTATTGTTGAGAGAGTTTAATAATAATAGTTGTGAGCCAAATGATAGTTTCTAATAACAGATTAGTACTTGTAATGTGCGTGCTTGAAAATGTACAATAATACCAGTACAGAACGATGCATAATTATATAATTAGGCTTATGTTGTGCCTGTAAATGTGAGCTATTTTCATGTTGAATTTATAATATTGCCCCAATTTATACTAGAGAAAAGAATGAACAACAACTAGAAAATATTTGACTCAATTATTCTAGGGTAGGGTACTCTGTATTCTTGAGAAGATCCGTCAGTTGAAATCTACCATTAACTAATCAGATATGGAGTGATATGGAGATATGGCATGATAAATGGATATTGATGCTAACAACAAAAAATAATCGTTCCAAGGGCTAAATTTGTGACATACGTACCAATACAGTGGAGAGCAAATAATATATTATTTTTTATTTAAAATATGAAACATTAAGGTAAAAATACACAACTCATATAGCTCCGAAACCACTCTGAAAACCAGTTTTGAGAAAGTCAATTTTCTTTTTTTTCTCTGAAGGAGAACCCCTGGCCCCTCTTTGGTTCCTTCCTCCGTTCCAGAACCTTCAAATCTATAAATTAAGCACTCTGGTTGTTTCCATATTTTTAGTCAATGAAAATAGAAAAATCACAGTAGGCTACCCTTTTTAACAGTTTTTTTGTCATAAAATCATTCTATTTTTCAGCATGTTTGTATAAATTTTAAGTTTCTAAAGTATCTATTGTAAGTAAATTGTTTGTATCAATTTTGCTCTGCCTGTCATACTCTTCCATTTATGATAAATTGATGAAGATTACGATTTACGATTATGATTATAAACATACACAACATTTTCATAAATATGAGTTTAGTGTAGAACTGTAGAGTAGAAATAATTTTATGTTGTTTATTTATTTATTCATTCATTCACACACTTTAAAATGACGCTAAAGAGTGCGAAACATATTATGTAGAAATAATACCTACTATTTAAAATGGTTTTCTGATTTTTTCAATTTTTATTCACTTATATATATTGATAGTAACCCTAGAAAAAAAAGAAAAAAATATTTATTTCTAATACATTATTCGTGAGAAGATCCTATTGTTGTAACCTACCAACCTACTCAGATGTAGAGAGCATGATCGGCGCTGACACTGATGCCCTGGTTTGAGTAGAGCTGTCCGTTGCTGAGGTGAGTGCGGGGCCTTGGACCGAAGTCGGTGCACTGGAACACGGTGTGCCGTCGGCGAGCGCCCTTCCACGGCTCGTCGCCGCGCCATCCGTGGATCGCCGGGTTGTACGGCTCCAATGTCTTGATGTACTCCTCCAGTGTGAGTGGACCCATCGGCACCGATTCGCCCTCCTCTGAAATAACATTGCCATAAATTGATTAATTTATCATAATTTATTCATCCAATGACAAATCATTTATGGTGAAAGAATAAAAACAGGAAGAGCACTTATAGTATTTCTAACATGATTTTCATTAAAATGAAAAATAATTCAGATTTGTAGTTATTCATATTAAGCTAAATGGAAATACAAGAAAAAACCCACAGATTTATTAAGAGATGAGATAATGGTATACCGGTACTAGGGCTCTATAAATAGTCTATAAGGTAGTGACCGAAACCGGTATCTTGAATTTTAATGAATATTGGTTTAACAATATCTAGTCTTCTAATTGGATATCCATTGAATTGGTCTAGAATAAGATACTTCCTTCTTACATCATTTTAAGAAATAGTGTAAATTAAATTGATACTTTTGAAAAGTCATATTGTATAAGTATACTTATTGTATAAGTTTGTATTTGTATAAGTTCGAGAAACCGATTTTCAAGGTAACTGCATCTCAAAAGTTTGAATTCTGAAACTGGTAATTTGAGTTGAAGTTAATTCTTAGTGTGTTTTAGCACTATAATGAAGAAAATCAATAGCAGTATCTAGAGTAATCGAGTAGTTCAAATGATTGGTAACTTGAGTTTGATTGGAAGTAATTTAGATGTCATTGTGTGTGAGTTTGTGGTTAAACTAAAAAAAAGGAAATCTTATATAATATAAAAAGTGTCCTGTGGATAGTTTAAATAAGTATATCAGTATTTTTTGAAATTATATTCAATGTTATTAACATTGTCGATATGTTCAGGTTGATTATTTCTCGGAGTACCGTGTAACAACTTTTAATGCAAACATATACCGGATAGTAGCATAGCTTCCTTTAATAGAAGGCAACTTATATAGGCTCCCTTATAATATGGCAACGTCGCACCGTAGTCACAGTCTTTTCATATAAAAGCATTAAGTACAGATACAAAAATCATGCATGTTGACTTGGTTTTTCTCTCTTTGAGCTTAATTTCCATGAAAAACGTTCATGAAACTCTTCGTATAGAATTCCTTTTGTGTATTTTGTAATAGGTTGTGATAGAGATTAGCGAAAAGATTAAGAATAGACAGTTATTCATTAAAATAGCTTATGATTTGTAGCAAGTCAAATGGGAGAACGCACACAAGAAACGCATCCATTGAAACAGCTGATTGTAAAATGATTTTAATGCTTTTAAATGAACCCAATTTCCTACTCTACATAGTTGTCAATTTTTAGGCCATGGCCTTCTATTAAAGGAAGCTATGATAGTAGTCATAAAACACAATTATTCGAGCCATCATCAGTGAATGTAGTAAGGTACTGAAGCATCATTTGTGACTCAATTGTATTTTTTTATTATAACTCGTGATATATGCGACTACTTCCATGTGTTTTCATTTATTTATTTCATAAATCATGCACTCTTGGCGGCTGTACATCGACCCCATTTACACAAAACACACATTTCATTATGCATAAAAATATTACATCATTGCACTCACTGACACTTTTTGTCTCCAATAATTATTTTGCTGTTTGAGTTGATATTTTCTTGATTAAAAAAAAACAAGAGAATCGTTTAAAATTACTTCTCATGTTCAGCAACATCTGCTTGTTTCCAAGTTGCCAAGTTTATAAATCAGTTGAATTTAATATTTTTTGATACTTTATTATCGAACCCTGAGTTATGAAATTGAACCAGACAACAATTCTGAGACTTTAGCCTACACTAGGCTATACCACTGGCGGCTCGTGAAACAGGTGAAGTGCCCTTATATTTTACTGTACACCACTTCACCTGTTTTGTGGGCACGAGCCGCCAGTGGCCTACAGCTTACATGATAATACTGTATCAACCTGAATTGCGCCGTGAATAATGAAATAGGTAGTGTGCTTTGTCAGGATATCAGACCTCGAAAGCTATCATTAGACTTGGAATTAGATTAGCTCAGTCACGGAAAACAGCAAGACACCATAACTGATATGACGAACATCATGCTTGGCCTTTATCTGATTGCATTGGCTACCCCAACCCACTGAAACTCCACTCAAACCCTGTAGCATACATTGGACAACTGCAATGACCATGCTTATTCAATGAATGAACCAGACCACAAATAGACGTTGTCTGTCAACTAAATGAGTTTTGACACTGGACGACGCAAAAGCTCTCAACGATAACATCAGAGATCAGCACAGTCTATATGCTTTTATTTCATGTTCCAGGGAATTGCTTATTAAATTCAGATAATATTTCCATGTTGGTTGCACACGCAATTCTTACTGTTTCATGTTACAATGCTGGATTGTAAAATATTACATTTTAATTTCGACTAATTTTAATATTAGCAGTTTTTTCAGTTATAGGCCTACAAATACAATTAGGTACTTGGAAATCAATGACCCAGTTTTTAAGAATAATTGAGATGAAAATCAGGCTATCTACTCTTCTCCATTCATATTATATTATGTTTGTTTTCTGTCAAATTTTGGACTGCCTTATTGCTATTCCCTCACTAGCTTGATTCTTCTTAAATATTCTGTTGGTTACTTCCTATTAGTCCAGTCAATGATGCAAAAATAGACCTACACTTGTTTGAGGGAAAACATTATTTGAGGCTGATTTTTTCCTCATCGTCTATGCTATCATAGTAAAAAGTTTTCTGCCAAAAGTCCTCACCCCTACCCCTCTTGATGCTTCCCCCACAGAACCCTCCAAAGTTTTCATTTGTAAGAGTTTCTTATATTCAATATTATATAGCGATCTCAGCAACCATTGAAGTTAAGAAACCAAATTCTTTCTAATTATTTTGAAAATTGAAATTTCTTCATTCCATTCCATTGCCACTCTAATCTATAATTATAGTTCTTGTGGTTTTGTCTAATTTGGATTATTTTCAGAAAATGTTTACAGGGTTGTTCTACTCCCATAAAAATGCATGCAAATAATAAGATTGAATAATCCTGAATGGCCTGAACGATTAAAATTTTCAATGATTTATTATTATTATTATTCTCAAATTTGAATACTCGGAATGATGATATGAATTTTGAGAATTTGTGAAATTACTTATTCAAGTAATGACGTAATTATATTCCACAAAACTATACTCCGTCCACTGAGTGTTCGGACCTAAGCTCCTCCTCCGAGGTTCTGACGTCATGATCCGACTAGCTCACAAGCGGTCGTAATTGCCAGGAACGTAGAAACTTCTAATCGATATTGGAACTTTAATATCAAATTTTTGAGTGGCCTTTGAAATATTGATGTTTTACGGTTGTTCGGCAAAATTTACATCCTTCTAACATGAGAACGATCATTATCAATATCACTTGATAGAATTATAGTTGATTGAACATAAAATTTCATGATAATATTTTTGTTATTGTTATTTTGACTGCTCAGTTCAAGCCGGGAATTTCAAACTCATTCAACTACACACTACTACAAATTTAGGTAGGCCTATATAACCTAATCTAGAGTTTACATTTGCAATAAATTAATCTCATTACTGTATGTATTATACAATATTTTTTTAAAAGAACTATATTGTTTTGTTGAAGGTGAAAGAACAAAACATATCCGCCAAAAAATCTTCGATGAGAGGTTTGAATTATGTAAATCAGCTGAAAGAGTGCAAACACATAAATTTTGATAGATTCCCTGGAAAATGGAAGGCTTGCGTCTCCCAGATTTTCACAGCATGACTGTGACCTAAAAAGTAACAGCTGCATCATAATGACCTTACTTGCCATTGGCTAAGCCGCCTGTGACGTCCAAATGGGGGAGGAGCTTAGGTCCGAACACTCAGTGGACGGAGTATAGTATTTCTCAATGTTTTCCAGAACACATTGTATTTTGAAGCCTTTTCAAGAATGAATAAATATATTTTCTTCCATTTTGGAAAATTGTTTTTTTTCTTCCTGATTAATTGAAAATTAAGGAAAATTGTTTTCTCTCTTTTCAATTTTTTATTTCTTTTGGATCATTGTAGTCTACGATTTATTAAGTTTGAGGAAAATTGCTTCAGTTATTTTGCGAGGGGCTTGAAAAATAATAATAATTATCATCCCTAATACAGCATTATTTACGAAATTCGGTTATAAAATTATAGATTGAAAAATGTATAGCCTGTTGAGTTTGAATTTATGATCTAGGGTCTTCTAATTTTGTCTAGAAACATAACTGTCGAAGATAACACTGCTTGATGAAGAATCATAGATTATTAAGACACTACCGCACTACGACGGTATTTTTGTTGTCAACCCCGATCGATAATCTATTTCAAAAGAAAATTTCATGTTTCCATTTCAAGTTGTAACCCTTACAAAAATAGCTCACTGATTCCAGAACGAGAAGATATAACAACTAGAAATGATTATTTAGCTCTGCTATCGAGCTCATCAATTATTAACCATTGAAAGGGGTGCGTGGGCTCTACATTATTAGACTCGTGCTCGATTCCAACTTTCGTATGAATTAATAAAAGTTCTGATAGTTTTTTATTTGAAAGGGTATTGACGGATGAGGAAAAATTCATTAAGTAGGCTATTGCGAATTATTGGAGTTTTCCTGTTCACGAACAGATCATCATCTACTTTGTGCGTAGAATTATTATCATTTCACAATAATACCCAATTCCATTACTCAATTACCAATATTTCATAATGTTATCAATTTATAATACAAGCTGCTCCTACCACGAAACTCTCTATAGGTAGGTAGGTAAGTTACTTATAAGATCGCATCTCTTAAAAACGAGAAGTCAGGTCAATTTCTTATTTTGAAGATCTCTCACATAATTATCAGCTGCTTTCTTGTAATTTAAGTTAAGTTCAAGGAGGTTCAAGTATGAACCTCCTTGGTTAAGTTCCATAAAGTATGTAGACTAACAAACTTTGCTTGTTCTTGAAAATTTAAACTTAAAGAATCTAAAGATGAGGAGGGTTCCATATTTCTTTGTGGTTTTATTACTTCTAATCCACTCCGCAGTTTTACTTCTATTCCGTTCTGCAGGAGAGTGTGACTTGGGCTAATTATTTTTCATTAATTAATAATGTTTCATATAAATCAATCTTTCAGAAAATCGATACATTCTCTAATAAAGAGAAATAAAGATTTGGTTATTCTTCTAGATGGCTCCAATGATTTCAAGAACAAATACAGGTGTGGATTAGATTCTTGTATAAATAAAATTTTGATACTTTTAGAGACAAATATATTATCGAATCGATTCATTTAAAACTTTGCAAACTTTCTATGCAATCTTTCCAACAATATTTTGAAAATATAGCTAGACAGCTAGACTATTCATAATAAGAATTTAATAACAGTCTTTCCAAGCAAAGAAGACATTCTAGCAAGATGGGGAAATGACTCCAGTCGGTCAATATTGGTTCGAAAATTATAAATTTGGTCTCAAAGTATAGATGAGAATTTTTCCTACAATTTGAAACCAAACTCTTAATTTTCAAACCAATATTTACTGAGATGTATATAGACATATTCCCATATTGCCAAAATGTCTTCTTTGCTTGGACAGACTATATAATAATAAGCCTTATTCCAACCCTCTCACAAATTCTGTTAATCCATTCAATAACAATAATTCCATTCTTATTCAATCTTTATAATTAAGATCAAGCACCATAAAATATGAAACATTGATATAATTCTGGAGAAAGACCTACTTTCCACGATATGATGTAAATTATAAGTTATCACCACTCAGCCGCTACAGCTTGAGTAACAGTGATAGGGTTGAAAGGTCTCATCGATTTGTCCAAAGCTCGGTTCGAAGTTCAACAACATTGTGGGTTATCAATGAAGCCTTAGGTTCACTTTCACTCCATTATCGATGTGCTTACGGTAATCAAAACTTCATTGCTCCCATCAATTTTCCTTCTGCTTAATGAAGGATTTCATTTTCAATTCTCTAGATTTCATCTTGACATGTTGACTTCTCTAGTGCTCATTGAGAAGTATAAAGTAGATATCATTTTAGTATCTTGAAATACATAATAACAGTATTATATTTTTCATTTATCGTGAAAAATATTTTCCGTAATGAGGAAAATACTCTATTATCAGTTTATCACCATTTTCAAGAGAGTTACTATGCAACTACATCAGAGAATTTAGTAGATTGATGGTTATGTAGCTCGAAGCTGAGAATACAAGTAAGTTACGTAACAAATAAATGCGTTTCCTGTAATAATTGCACGGGATATAAATGTCTAGCACTTTTCAGTATTGAGGGCTACGGTACCTATATTGCCAATACTCAACTATCAGACAGTTTGTAGGAGAGTATGACTGTAGGGTAAGAGGGGTTTGGTAGACGGTGGATTCTTTTAATTCTATAAGAATTATTCTGCCAATAATTTACAATATTCTTAAACATTTCCCCATTTCTAACTGTATGTGGGTGGACACAGCATTTTCTAAAAAATTCCTACTAGAGACGGCTGCGATAAAGAGAATTCAACAGTAAAGAATTTCTCCCTTTAATTCCCCATGCTTTCCAAACGAAATTTTCGAAAAAGCTTATTACGGTATACAGTATTAGTTTTTCAAGCTTTTCAATATGAAATGGAATGATACATAAACATGAAAACGATTCTTAACAGTTTCTGGTATCGTTTCAAGAAATTGAGACAATTCCTGTATAGGAAAATGAGACAAAAACTACGGTACCTAGTACTGTCTTTGAATACAAAAGCTGGCTTTGATCTGAGATTTTTTTGAGAACAAATAATGACGCAAGCTACAGAACAAAATAAATGAGGCCAAAGGACAAAATAGCCATAGAGAACAAAATGATTTGATTTCTATGATTGGACTAGACACAGACATCTCATTCTAGCTATCAATATCGTACCTATTACCTAATCTAATAAAGCTGGCCAATGAGAGTCAAACATGGGAGACGCGCCATCAGCTTACTTGTTTACTTTTCTAATAGATGGCGTTTGTGAGCAATAATTTTTCAAAGTCTGATTATCAAGGCTGCGTTGAAGTAGCATTTCTACATGCTCGAGGTAGCGACAGCTCGAGCTGAGCTGCTCTAGTGATCACAACTCTTCTCTAGAACTAGAGCCGTGCGGCTCGATCAGCGGAGCTCGAGATGCCTATTGGGAATGCTACCTACCTACACTGAATGTATAGGCCTATATTATACACTGTGGATACAATATTCCAGTGTTTTCCACTGAGGACTATTAAAACAGTTTTGAAAGTGTAAAACGGTTTTTGTGTTTTGTAGCCTAATTTCTTGTAAAAAAATATTATCAAAAAATTCAAAATTCAAATTTATTAAACAACAAAAGAAATCAATTACAAATACAAATCATTTTATTCTTATCAAAAATGTGTTTCTCTATAGGATATCCTGAGTGGGAACACTTCAATAAATTATTTCTAATACAAGTTTATTGAAACTTTCATTCATGCACACTTTCACACACACACGCATACCCATACTAACATTAAATGGATCTCTACGGAGTGGTGGCTACTTTTCTTGTATTATATTTTTTATTCATTGAACTCTTTTTTGAAAAGTAAGAAACTTATATCATTCTCAAGTGCTGTTATTTTAATTATAAATTTAAAAATAGTTTGTCGAAAACATAGTTTGCGTTGTCTATTCGTAATATGAATTTTTTAATACTTTTCTTAAGCGAGTGATGTGACTATTTCTCTCATGAATGTGGGAAGTGAATTGTATATTTTTATTGCTATGTACTTGAAATTTCGTCTGGAATGCTCTAGTCGAGGTTTTGGAAGATTAATGTTTTGAGAGTTTCTGAGGTTTATTCTTATTTTCGTTTGATTATTACATAAATGATTTTCGAAAAATCAAGAATTGACTTATACAAGAATGAAAATTAATAAAAAATTAATGAAATGAGAAAAAATTAAAAGTTAATGAGAATAAATAAAATTTTATCTGATTTTATTTCTGCAAAACTCACCCGACACATCGACCTCCTCGTCGGCAACATTGCGTATGGCCTTTGCATCTCTGGTGCAGCAGAAAAGGTTGGAGAGCAGATGCTTGACGGGGCGCGCATGTGCGTGTGAAGGCGGTTCCTGATGATGGTGTGAGCCAATGCCTCTGAAGCAGAGTGGCCTGCGAGCCCAAGGCATCTCATAGTTCTCTACTAAAAGTTTCCAGACAACTTATCAGTTCTCTTCCTAGGTTTTTCTTGAGAGCTTCCCAGTTTTCACCTGCAAGTTCCTTCAGAATCACCCAGTTTCCTGCCTAATAGTTCATAGAGAGCTTCTCTTCCCATAAGTTTTGAAGCAGTTTTCTTGTCTCCTCCCTAGAAGTACGGTACCTGAAGAGTTTCACTGTTCCATTCCCTGCACTTTCAAGCAGGCTTCTTAGAAGAAAATTAACAGTTTTTTTTTATGGAAGATTTCAAGGAAATTAGAAGTTCTCTTTTTTTGTGATAGCTAGAAATATCTCAGTTTTCTTTTTAGAAGATTCTGACAAGCCCCTTTTGTAAAAGCTTCTTGAGAAGTCCCAGGTTATTGTCTTTTCATAGATTTTCAAAAGGATTTACCAGCTATTGTATTGAAATTTTCTACAGAACTTGTGGTTTTTTCGTAGTTTCTTCCCAGCTCAGTTTGAGTCTTCCTCGGAGTCGGCGGCCATCTTGCAAGGAATTCCACGGGAAAAACTACTCCCAACAATCGAAAACCCGATAGTAATCACTTATTTTCATCAGAAAACAGTCTCTTGGCAGCATTCAAGAAACACTTCCAGGAAAACACCTTTCTGTCCCAAACTTCTCGAAAGGCACTTCTCTTGTTGTCTTCAATTTGTTGAGAATCCTTTCCATACAGGATGTTCATATTGTTGCATGATCATATTCCAAAGCCTTTGATGATCATCTGCTTCTAAAATTGGACTTCCTATGCTTCACAAAATCAATTCTTCAACGAAAATTATCTCTCGCATTCCTGAAACAATAACAAAAGGGAATCATATATAAGTCTAATAGGGCATTTTGAAAACGTTATCCTCTATTGAGAATATTATCAAGAGCTTTGTAAGGCGATCACAATTATTACATGAAATCGAAAAATCCATTCACTGGAAAAATTTGGGTAGGTACGAAAGTAACATTTAAAAAGTTTGTTGAGCACTATCATATTATTACAAAATAAAAATAATTCATTTATGATAATACAATAGATTAATTAGTGAATATCAAATAAGATTCTTCTAATAGGTAGTAACTTTAGTTCAGATTAGAATAGCACAGACCATGGTTATATCCAATAGGCTAACACTCACCATAATTTTTCCACTAGAAAAAGTAAACTATTACATTTAATTTGAAGTTTGGGGTATACCAATGTATGTGTATGACACTACATGGTACCGTAATTGTAAACTGTACACTGTCACTTGAAATACGGTGTATAGTAACGCTAATTCCGAACAGTTCTTGAATACAATAGTACAGTGCTACACAATAGAACACCACAAACATATAATTTAAAACTTCGTTGCTTTGCATGTGTAGATGACACTTTGCTATTGATCACAGACAGAATTAATGAACAGTTATAATTAATTATTGTTGCCTCTTCATACTTGTACTTGAAGTTCAAGGTTTCATTTCAAAATATAATGTTCTATAAGTTACTTGAAGTTGAAGTTGGGAACTTTTCATCTGAAGATATAAATGTTATATCCATTATCATATTTAGAAGTGGAATAATGGTGTGATAGAAACTTATTATTACTGTTACGACTGGGCAATAGAAATGAACTGGGACTATTTTTATCACGATTGAACAAGGACTTACTATTACGATTAAATAAAACTCACTACTATATTCTTACTTTGAGTCCGGATTGCTTTTGAAGGGTTCTGGTGGATGTTATTTCTAGAAGTTTCTTGGACATAACTCTATATTGAATGAACAGAATATTATAATTCATGTACGGACTTGTCAATGTCGCTCCCGAAAAATCTGATTTGTCAATTCTGTTTTGTGGATTCCCAAAAATAATTTATTGCCCTTGAAGTCTGTCAAACACAACTCACAACTCAAACACTGCTATCCTGACACATTGTCCAAGAATATTGCCGAATTTTGATGTCATATTGCCGATATTTGATACTTGATTATTGATAAAACTACAAACAGATTGCAACAATGATAAATTTGAAGTTGAGCTAATCGGAGACACGAACACATGCATGTGAAATTGACCACTTCACATGTTGCGATCAATATGCCAATCTATTGATTGAAATTGATTTGCCCAATTCAGCTCAATAGACGGTTGAGAGTTTGAAGTGGAGTACCATGGCAATCTACACTTTATTCCAAGATTGTAGTCACGCATGCTAACAAACCTAAAAGGCTTATCAATATTCTATTTGATTTTGCAAAGTTAAATTACTGGGAGGTGTAACCTTTCGTTTTTATTTAAATTTGTTCCTCCTCTAAAGAGAAACTAGCAGCACTAGTTAAGAACGCGCTAAATAATAAATTAATAGTTTTCTGGTACCTAATTCAATAGAGTATTTTTCAGTTACAATCGACGATTCATGGGTTATTTATAGTGTTACTAGTCTACTAAAACTTGAAATTGAACACTATTATTCTACTTTTCCGCATCATTCAACTCGCATCATGTTTTAAACCTGAGCTCAAATATTGGAATTTAATAGCCTACCAATGAAATATTCAAACATAGAAATTGGCTTTTCAATTATTGAATAAATAAGAAAGACCTTGTTCTATTTTTGTTGAATTTCAGGGCTTGCTTGTTATGTAGTCTATTATGATTTATAATAATTATTATAATTAGTGTATGGCAGTTTATAAGACACACACACATACACACACACACACACACACACACACACACACACACACACACACACACACACACACACACACACACACACACACACACACACACACACACACACACACACACACACACACACACACACACACACACACACACACACACACACACACACACACACACACACACACACACACACACACACACACACACACACACACACACACACGTTAAATTCATTTTACAAGAATCAGGTCCTTGAACCTTTGTTGTTAATTTGTATAAAAATATAAAATGCTGATGACTATACTAACATACATAGAAAAAAAAAATCTTAAAATAATCCAGTATTTGTAACACATACTATAGCCAAAAATATAACTTATTACAGGAAGGTACATGGAAAAATAATACGATCACTTTTAAGTTTGAGTATCGAGGTCAGTTATGTAAGATATTGCTTGTGGAGAAGCCAGGATAAAATCATTGAAATCACCTTGGTAGGCTCGTCGGTTACAATACCGTATTGGACAATGTGCTTCATTGTTTGTCTTACTTCTCCACAATCGCAATTAGGGGAGGGTAATGTACCCCAGTCGTACAGTGATGCCCGACATCTGCCATGTCCGGTTCTGATTCGGTTGAGAGCTGTCCATGTTCGCCGTGGTAGCTCAAACCCGGCCACATTCTCACCAACTGAGTATCTGAGGGAGATGCTAAGAGGAGCCTCATCTATCCACTCTTCTTCCCAGCTATTAATGACAGAAAAATTATTTCTATTCATCTGCTCAGCCGTGCGCATGGGAGGGTGTCTTGACCTCAGCCTGTTACCAAGTCCAACAAGATCTCCATGGATTGGGAGTGCCCCGTTGTTCTGGATCTTATTGTATTCTCGCACAAGTGCTGAAGATCTGCGCAGCTTTGGTGGTGCAATGTTGCTGAGAACTGGAAGCCAATATGTGGGCGTTGTTCTGATTGTACCTGTGATAAGTCTCATAGAGTTATTGAGTTGAGTATTGACTCTATTCACATGGGCACTATTATCCATACAGGTGCACAATATTCAGCGGTTGGATACACCAAACCGAGAGCAGAACAACGTAATGTTGTGGCTGATGCACCCCATGTAGTACCACAGAGATTTTGTGATTTTATGATTTTTAATAATTATGATTAACAATTACTATTTCATATAGTCATACTTATTTGTGCAATAAAGTGAATTTTAAAACTCACATTGAAATCTAGATTTTGAGTAAACGTTTCTTTTGGGCATAGGTTTTGTTTATACTCTTCTTATAAAAAATTACTGAAAATTCATGGCTTTGAATTTAAATTGGTTTTGTAGGTGAAGGTGAGACCTACCACAGCTATGGAATTAGAGTAATCTCTACTTTAGTGTCAAAAATTCATAATATTATGTAAGTTTTCGAAGGAAATGTTAACCCTCTGATTTTCAACAGCTGAATTCTAGTTGAAGGGCTTCTCTTTGAAAAGTGAGTCTTGGAGATAATGTTTTGTGAATGACAAGAGCTTATATCAGATTTGCCAAATATTTTCTAGACTGAACTGACACTATACAGTGTCCAGAACCTCAAATCAATTCAGAATTCACATTAACATTTTATTCTTTTAATACAACAGATTAGAGCGGGGATCATGAATTCAATCGTTAAGAAACGTTAAACTGTAGTCCGTGGGCTACATAATTTCACTTTATTACCACCAAAAAGTAAATTCTGAAAGAACAGAAGATAATTGAATTTATAATTATAATTCAGTTTGACCTATCTCTTTTTGTCAATAAACGTACAACGATCAGTGGGGCTGACTTTATGAATGGATAGACTTAGAACAATGCAAGTACGGTATGAAAAGTATTTGTCAAGGCTGAATTAATATGTTGATAGAACAATACTTGTCTATTGTCTCCAACAAAGCATCATTATTGATTTACTTATGATAAATTGGTTTTCAAAAGATCAAAAAGACTAATTTAATAACAATAACATCCTTAATCGCAAAAACCTACTACCCAGGTACTTACAAAGCCGAACTGACGAGTTCTATGGATTATTGAATAATTGATGGAGTAAAAACACACGGAGTTGATGATATCTTCACATATAAGTTACATACAGGGTGTTTCAGGAGGAATGTGCAATACTTCTCAGGCTGATTCCTTATACCAAGTAGACAAAAAAGTTCCATGGGACCAACCCCCAAGAACGCTTTGTTACCGAGATAACAATGGCGGAAAATTGAGATTTTTCAAAACAAATTAATTTTTCTAATTTTTAGAGGCTTTACTCAGGTTCTAAAATAATCAATTCCTATGTAAAATTAGCTGAGGAATCCAATGAAACCAGTTTCAAGTGTATAACTTCAACGGTTATCAAGATAATTGGAAAAATATGCTTAAAAACGCCATTTCTTCAACAATAAGGGTTATAACTAAATAAGGAATCATAAATTTGTATTTTTTTATTAATGGAAGTTGAAGAGAGTCGGATTCTGAATAAAACGTTAAATCACGGCGATTGTGTAAATCTCACCCAAATCTCAGAAATAGCGATCAAAAATCGCAAAATCGCTACTATACACAAATTTATCACTTGTGCTATGTTTTGTCAATTTTTCAATTTTCGATCGCTATTTCTGAGATTTGGTTGGATTTACACAATCGCCGCCATTCAACTTTTTCTTCAAAACCCGACTCTCTTCAACTTCCATTAATAAAAAATACAGATTTATGATTCCTTATTTAGTTATAACCCTTATTGTTGAAAAATGGCGTTTTCAAGCATATTTTCCAATTATCTCAATATTATCATAAAGAAAGTATAGCTGAAGTTATTTCTATTCAACTATTATTTCTCTATGATATTAGGCCTATGCTCTCGAAATGAATTCTCTCGGATTCGAGAGTGTAGTAGCTCTCGAATTGATGTCTCTTCAAGCTTTGCGGATATAATTGGTCAATTCGTTGCTCTCGAATAATAAATATCCGTACTTGAAAAATTGGGAGGAACTGATTATTCACGAAGAAACGGGAATAAGCAGCGGCGCGCGAATCGATTAAAATGGAATTCGTGTAAGAGCGGTGGTCCGAGGGCACACCCTTCCGTGATTGGAGGACATGACCTTCACCTATTGCTCCTCTCCTATTGGTCAGTGCGGCACGCGTCCCCGCCCTCCATAAAAGTGCCAACTTCTCTATAGTTTAAGTGATGCGCTAAACTTGGCCTACTACTGCTATTGTTGACCGTTGAAGAGAAAATAAAGAGAGGAAGGATGAGAAACAGAGTGAGAGAGAAAGAAAGAGAGTGAGAAAAGAGAGGGAAAGACCAGTGAGAGGATGAGATGAAGAAATTAGAGTGGGAGAGAATGGTAGTGAGAGAGAGAGAGAGAGAGAGAGAGAGAAAGAGAAAGAAAAAGACAAAGAGAGAATGAGAAAGAAAATGAGAGAATAACAGATTGATTAAGAGAGAACGGGAGAGAGAGTGGTTAAAAGAGTGTTAGTGAGGGGAGAAAGGATAAAGAGTGATTTGTAATTTAGGGAAACTTCGTCCCACTTTATTTTGTTTCCTCCCAACCACTCAAATGAACCTCCTATTCCCTGACCACCACTGTTTAAATATATCCTAGCCCTTGTCCATAACCAACTGGAAAGAAGCAGGAATGTCAAGGTGGTGTGTTTGTTTCATGTTGGTATTTCTATTTTCTTTTCCATCAATTATTATAATGAAAACTATGCAGGATATGGGAAAAATACCTATTGCAGCCAGCGATTGACATTGAATTACTGGTTTATTTTTAAGTGACATTGGAAAGGCTAGAAGGATTATCCAGTAAAAATTTGGTGAGAGGAAAGATTTTGCCAACTCTTAATCATTTTTTTGTGTCGACGACAATGATATGATAACAAGATTATTACATATTACATGTATTGTTTGTATGCTTCTAACTGGGAGTGGAATTAATTCATTCAAAAACAATTTTCTTTCCTATTCATAGGTCAGGAAAAAATTCATAGACTTGGCGACATGGAAAACTTAATTGCCAAGTTTTTCTTCTCCCGATTGTTAGGCTATGAATAACAATCAAAAGAAAATGAAATTGCCTATTCTAGTGAAAATTGATTTTACTGATACTTTATTGATCACCCCAATTTCCCATTGTGTTGGAAATGATGAAATCGAGTAATACATCTCGCGTTAGGGAAAATTGAATGCTGATTGGTGTCGAAATAATTTATTAGCCGTTGTCACATCTTCGTGTACTGTATTCATCGAGGGCTGGTCGAAAAGATCAAGGTTATTGGGAATTTATCAAGGTCACCATTCGTTGAATAAGTCATTGATCGGTCATTATTGACCATTGGTTGACTCAAAATTAACTCCAATGTCCTAAATAGTAGCCAGCTGAGTAGTGCCCAATATGGATCAGACCGAGTATTCTTGGTCGATTCCATTGTCATCTAATTACTATCGCATCTATAAATTTCGCTTCCAACTGTCAAGAAGCAGATTCAAAAATAGATTGATCATAAATAATTATTAGCTTTCACAATAATAGTATTCAACCATCATAGTTCTATTTCTCTAGTAATAAAACTAGTGATTTGTTGTTATATTCAATCCCTCATGTGATTTCACGTTATCACTTTTAAATCGATATTTCTTGATTGGTAATAACAGATTACCTACCGTATCTTATTTGATAGGAGAATTTATACGGATTGATTTCCTTCCTTGTATTATCAACCGCTTGATCATTGGTGTTGTTCATTTGTCTTCAAATAGATAAAGTTTATGTATGAATTGAACATTATTAAGAAAATCTTAATGAACATAATCTAATAATTTCTTCTCTCAAGTAAGAGAATAAATTCTCTTTTTCATGAATAAATATTTAATGTTCCATGAATAATTTTCATGAGTGTATAATGAAGAAATGCATTGAACATTCCATACTGTGATCAAACCATTATGTTTGAATTATCAAAGGATATTCAACCTCTCCTCGAGAAAAATGTTTCACCCTGAATAAGAATATTATGATAGTTTCCAATAGCCTGAAATATCTCGTTATCGTATTCCTAGTCAGGTCAAACTGTAGTTTCACCTTACATTATTTATTATTTTAAATGAGATTCGCTGAGGTTCAAAGAGGAAAGGAAGACTTGCTGATCGATATTTACGTTTTCTTTCCAATATTATACAATTATTAGTTTAAAAAAATGCAATAAATTGAAATAATATATCTCGATTTAGCAGTTCAGGTGAATACAATCGAGTGTAAACTAGAAAGAGTAGGCCTACATAAAAACCGGTATTCAATTATTGGAAATGAGATAGTAGAGATGGATTGTAAAAATTTTTTTATAAATTACCAATAGTTCCATATTTGAGTATCCAATTCACAGTATACGCTTCTATCAATATCACGGCTCAATAAAAACAAAATAATTATTATCAGACATGATCACAGTTCAATTTGTATCAATTTTGCGGATCCTGAATAGCAATTTTCATTATATTAAAGCAAGTATTGTGAATTCGATTTGGTTGACATCGCCGTTATCAGTGGTGAGAGTGATTGAGTACCAAATACGATCAAGGAAAAACAAACAATCACCTAGTTGATAAGCAGCAGCTTAATACTGCTGCGGCCTCCCCGTGGTGCCACTCATGAAAACACTCGCTTGCTAACGCACTTATAGTCGATGCTGCCAATCGTAATAAATCAATTTTCTCGAGTTTTGCCGCCTCCTCAATTGAACTTTTGGTCAAGAAATGACGCCAAAGGAGGTTGGCGCTAGCTGGATAACAATGATAATGGTGATGAAAAGAGCGCGCTCCAATTCAATGCGACAAACTCACATGGGGCTCGAGTCTATTTTTGACTTGTTATCCATTAGGCTTCATCGATCTCGAATATTTGAAAATTCAAGGAAAACGTATAGACATTCAAGTCTTTCAAGCCGATTTCCCAAGGAATAATTTGTGACTCGGCATTAAATTGATAAAGTTCAGTGCTAATGCATTCGCCTTACATTATCATTCTTATTTTTAAACTATTGAAGTATTAAAATTTCGGATATCATTTATTTCATGAGTTGCCAACACATAATCATATTAATAATATGATGAAGGCTAAGCCTATGTTCTGTCTCCCAAATCATTATAATATAAGCCTATGTTCTGTCTCCCAAATCATTATAATATAATGATAAATATCATTATATTATAATGATTTGGGAGACAGAACATAGGCTTAGCCTTCATGAGGGTGAGAGGGCAGTCTGAAAGATATAGTAGAATAAACCCGATATTATTGATCCACAATGGGGAGGATTATCCTACTGGAAATAATTAAACTTTATAGTTATAGAAAATCCATTTTTTTAAATAAATACGACAAAGTAGCTTAGGCCCAAGGTTTATAGAATACACCTTATTTATTATATACACCTTGGCTTAGGCCTACCTTAATGTCACAATCATCTCTTTTATGACTCATGCTCAAGTGTATTATAATAATGTAGGCATCATCTCAAACAAGAATAGAACTTTGATTGATGAGTTAATATGATTGAGTTTTCGATCAAGATCAAGATCAAGACAGAAGAATGAATGTGAAAGATAATATTCTGATCGTTTCAGCTTCAAATTCAGTCAAAGAGACTTGAAACGAGATTAGGCCTATATTGGTCTAAACGAGACTTCAAATGCATTCATAGAATATGAGTGACCCGCCTGGATTGTTGAATCAATAGATTGTTTACTTATACACTTGTATATAAAGTTTGGTTCAAAATTACAAATTTTTATTTTTTAGAAGAAATCCCATAATCATACGAATAATCTATAAAAAAGTGCATCAATTCTCACTAGAATGTAGATCAACTAAACGACCTAAATTCTGTCAGCAGACATTAGAAACTATTGAATCTTTTTGCTGATGAAGAGAAGATATTCTGAATAAAGATATCACAAAATGAATACGGTAAGTCTGAAGACACCGTTCAAAATAACGGAAATTGAGGAAACCCTTGATTGACAAGTAAACCGTGTCTCGTGGAAGATAATATCAGCATTGTCTGGGAATATTACTGAAGAATATTCTGTTCAATAGAAGGTAACATTATAAAGTCGGAGGTAAGGGAAAAATTTCCACCTTATTCAATACAATTGAATCACTGGAACTCTTTTCTTTTTTGATTTTCAGAAACTAGTTGATTATCTCAATATATTTTCATAATTATAATAAATGTAACAATATACTATTCAGTGGAATAGGTAGCCTACTCCTCATAATAGGATAAAGAACATTCAAAATAAATAGCCTTGTAACAGCCCATTCTGGGCTATGGTCTAAAGAGTACCGTATTCAAAGAGTAATTTAAGAGTATCCAACAAGAAACTTCGAACTATTTTCAGAAATGTAGCAAATTTATTGGCTATTCATTGGGAATCATAGTGAAATTCCAATACTAATGAATTTAAATTTGATTCATATTCTACTTTTTCACACACCTTATTAATATGAATTGATAATAGTTGACAAAATTATTATTAGAGCAGCTACCTGTATTTAAAAAAACTGCAATAACAAAAACTTTAAGAGAGTTGCGTGTTTGGTTGTATGGCAAGGTACCCAATTTTCACTCGGAGAAGAGGAAAACAATTTATTAAATGGACTGGAATCCTATTTTCAACTCAGTTATTACCCATGAGGAATAGTTATATGTATTCATGACGTCAATGAAGGGCTCATCATCCACATTAGTGATAACATAATTATTATATTATCTCAATAAAAAAAAAACTGAAAAACCTACTAATCCTCTATAATCTTTTCCTGTTCATGATTTTATTAAAAGTAATAATTCCCTCTTTATGAGGTAGGCTATTGATAGAGATCATTCACTTTGAAATAGTTTTCTCTGTAGAGACTGATTATACAGTCTCTATAGTTACTCTATGTATGTATGTCTGGCTCAACAGCCCATGAAGGGCCTAGGCCTACTAGCTGATTGCCAGTTTCAAATTCACTCTACTATACAGCCCATCCAAGCCAAGAACACACCCCGGCATGACGGAAAAACGGCCGCAGCCCGGCCAATACCGACCCAAAAGCCATAAATTCTCAATCAGAACTCACAGTCCCCATCCAACACTGGCCGAGCCGAAGCCGCCCCTCCACCCCGCCAGAATTCCCCCATAATTCACTCGAATTGAGCCCATTTTAATTTATTTTTATGATTACAGAATTCATGAACTCAATTATTCTGTGGAATAGATACTAGACTGAGCCTGTACTATGAATTTTTATCCCCAATTTTGATGAAAAATTCAGTTGAAAAAATCGATGCATTGGAATAGGATCTATATCTTTATTATTAAGGTTTGATTGAATCAAAATAATATCCTCATTATTCTCAGTAACTTGGAATGATAAGGCTGTATAGCTTTCATTGGATTTTCAAATTGATTATTATTAGGGTATTGCTGGACATTCTAATAATATAATAGGTACTGTATAGGGGTACTTCTGCATCAATTTCCGTACCCTAGGAGATAATTATAATTAAATTTAAATATATAAGTATAATTTTATTATAACTACTGAATTATTGTTTACTAGATCGCTTGCGAAAACTGCAAAAAACAAGTTTTTCGAATACTCCATTTCTATAAATAGCAGAGAATAGCAAACGGAAATTGTTCAAAGGAACTAAATCAAACTCCTTTGATTTAATTGTAGAGAGTGCTGGCTACAGAATCAACAAAAGGCATTGCTTCTGCGAGTTTAATTATTAGCAGATCCAGTTTGTGGTTCTTTTGACAATAAAGGAACGACATTAATGAAAAAAAGAAGACCGGCACTGAAGGTTAACAATGAATGAACGGATCAGATAACTGGATTTGTGAATCGATACTCTTGCTATCCCTGTCTGAAAGTGTTTTTATCTTTTGTAAACATTGTGTTGTTGTTTCACATCTAAACAGTTCATTAATAGAAGAATCAGAGACACCTTCCTGCGATTATAATATACTGTAGTTTATAGCATAATTTTCACAAAATTAGAGGAATTTGAAACAATAAAAGTTGGGTATAAGAGAAAAGTTACGGTACTGGAAGTCCGAATTGAAACGAAAATAATAAAGAGGCTTACTATACACTATTTTTCTTTCAACTTCATTTACTCAGGAAAAACTTGTTTGCCAGTTGGAGTTCTTTTTAAGAAGTAATAAATGCTGGTACCTGACGATTTTAATTGATTTTTCTTATCTTTTGATGATGACCAATCAAGTTATTGTTTTTACTCTTCTAATTTTTCAATCATGGAGAACATCTAACAAATATAAATATCTACAGTGAAATGATAAATTTATTTCTAAATATCTAGATAATCCTTGTAAGACTATTAGGAAACGTTTTTAGGATGTTATCTTCTGTGAGATAGCAAAAGTATTCACGGAATAATTGTTACAGCTAGAAGTTTTCTTCTATAATAATAATTCCTCTGTAAGTACAAGAGTTTGCGGTATCTAGCCTATAGTTTTGTGGGATTTGAACAGTATAAAACAATATTTCCTACCCTATAATAATAATAATAATAATAATAATAATAATAATAATAATAATAATAATAATAATAATAATAATAATAATAATAATAATAATAATAATAATAATAATAATAATAATAATAATAATAATAATAATAATAATAATAATAATAATAATAATAATAATAATAATAATAATAATAATAATAATAATAATAATAATAATAATAATTTCAATTTCAATTTCAATTTATTTATTCTTCAAATTACATTAAATCATACTACACTCAGTGCTTTAGTAACTCCTCTAGCTTAGAGCTAATTGAGGAGCCTTCAAAAGTTATTTACACATAAATTACATTTAGATTTTTTTTTCATGAATTTCAGTTCAGTCCACATTGTCGGTATTACACTTTTGTAGCATCCACTTATTTTGATACCCAGATAGTCTATTCTGAAGGCATTTGTTGCTAACTTGATTTTCATCGTCCCTAATAATAATAATAATAATAATAATAATAATAATAATAATCGTGTAACCTGGCTGGCTCAGGTCTGGTGTCAGAGTTTTCAGGTCGCTCCTGATCAATTTCAGGGCCTCTGACATGACTTAACGACTAAACCCTATAATGGGAGTGGCTACATCTAGTGAATCATCACTGCTGGGCTAAAGCAAAAATCTCACGAAAAAATAGTCATCATTTAATGGATTGAAATGTTTTTGAAATTCCAATAGAATCAAGTATTTTCAAGGCTATTAGAGCAGTGTTATACTTATATATAAATTTGGAGAACTAGGAGCCTACATGAAGAGGTGACCTTCCAACCAAATACAGCATCAGAATTATTTTCAATATGGTTGCAAAAAAATTGATACTACTATGAGGAAACCCGTTTGCATTTTAATAAAATTTTACATAATATACTAAATTCTCCCTCACTTATTTGTAGTAGCCTATGCCTAGCAGCTAGCACTTCATCTTTTTGATCTGCTACAAGCCAACAACAAAATAATTCATGAGATATAAACAACTCTTACTTGGAGTGGAAAAATGTTTTTCAGATTCACGGATTATTATTGGAACTGAAATAAAGTAGACTTTTACATCTCAATACAACTCCTACATCACATCGAATGATATAATATTAGGATTCAATAGCAATCAATAACAATTTTGAGTGTGTAGTCTTTTATTTGTATAGTCTGTCCAAGCATGAAGACATTCTGGCAATATGAGGAAATGACTCCATCTCGGTCAATATTGATTAAAAATTATAAATTCAATCTCAACTTGTAGATTAGAGTCTTTCCTACATTTTGAGATCAAATTTATAATTTTTTAATAAATATTGACCGAGCCGCTGTCATTTTTTCATGTAGCCTACCCAGAATGTATCGTATGGTTGGACAGACTATACTTCTGCAACTTTCCTTCTATAGGCTTCTTTATAATAAATTGTTGAGTAAAATACAAACGGTAAGTTACTTATTTCCTTGAACTTCTGTTATTTTTTTTTAATTTGAAATGACGAAGTAAAATAAACTCACAAAATAAAGATTGAGAAACTTGGAGATTTGTACACCGACAACCTACGCTACCGGTATGATAAGGAGAATATTATCTCTTTAAAAAACCTACCTTCCTATTTTGCGTGTTGTGTGGCTATTTAGCCTACTTGTTGAGCGATGGTAATATTGTGTCAATCGATGTGAAGCTTCGTGCGTGTAGTAGGCTCAGCGACAACAGAAACCCCAAAGTGAGTCGACGCCAAACCGACGTCCAGATTACGCCGCGACGCTGGTCACTGGCAGACTGGCTGAGGCGGGTTTTGTCGACGCTTCAGAATGCGGCCTTCGATCGTTGCATAGTCATTTTTGGCAGGTGGCGTGCGCGACAGGACAGTACGAACGCCGGGTGACGCTGAGAGTCCGTAATCAATGCTAGAGTCCATTGTTCGAGTCAAGTGAGTCTTCCACCTAAATCCAGCATTATCACAATAAACTTTATTGATTACAATACAAAAAGTAGAATACTTGTAGTCAGATTAGTTTCACACTCTATTATTATTATTTCGTATGGCTCATTTTGTGGGGAGTTCCGAAGAAGTTCCACAGCCGACATAACCACAATTTCCCATGTTGGGAAATTATTGTGGTAGTTAATATTAACAAAGTTATTGAATTTTGGTGAATTTCTTCAAATTTCATAGAGCCAAACACAAAAATAACACTCGAAGCACTAATCCACGATCGGAAATTATTGAATTTTGAATGAATTTAGAGCACGAAATTTTCACATCACAATTTTGCCACACTCTATAATAGGCCTACACAGCGCTCAATTTGTAAAATTAAAGGTTCCGTTACGATGTTGGGAATGTAGGGATGGCGGGTCCAGAGGGCCTACCCCAGAAAAAAATTAAATTATTTAAAATTTGAACTCCTTAAACTCGTTCTTAGAGCGATATTGAAGCTTTTAGTAGTGTATTTTTACCATAATTTCCCCATATTTTCAATAAAAAATTAAACTAATTAACTTACTCTCCCTATCAGAGGTACCGGTGCGTAACTTACGCACCGTCACAAATTATTAAGCCTTCAGTCTTCATACTTCCCATTATATGATATAGTATGTATAATCTGACTGATTGTACAGTCCCTGAAGTTTGCCTAATTATTTAAGGCGTACATAGCAAAGACAATATACAGCGTCATGTATATAAGCATAGCTTCCTTTAATAGAATGCCATGGCCTAAAAATTGCAACTATGTAGAGTAGGAAATTGGGTCCATTTATAAGCATTGAAATCATTTTCCAATCAGCTGTTCTAATGGATGCGTTTCTTGTGTGCGTTCTCACATTTGACTTGCTACAAATCATAAGCAATTTTAATAAATACCGTAACTGTCTATTCTTAATATTTCTTGCTAATCTCTCTATCACAACCTATTATACAAAAAACACAAAAGGAATTCTATACGAAGAGTTTCAAGAACGTTTTTTATGGAAATTATGCTCAAAGAGAGAGAAAAACCAAGTCAACATGCTTGATTTGTACCTGTACTTAATGCTATCTTATGGAAAGACTGTGTCTATATGGTGCGACGTTGCCTTATTATTAGGGCAGGGCCTTCTATTAAAGGAAGTTATGATATAAGAGAAGATCATCTTAGATAATAGACAGAAGTCTAATATTTCCTAGAGGTTTCTTATGAAGAAATTAGTGTATTCTCTATTAATGTGGATCAATATACGGTACAAATACTAGACCCGTGTGTGTCTTCTAGTAGCCTACCTATGAGTCAACCAGTCATTGAGACAATGACAATAAAGTTAATTATTGAGCCATACAGAAAAAAGGAGTCGATCCGAGTCAGATAGTGATTATACCCCTCTTGATTTTTGAACAAGCGTTAGCGAGTTCCTTCTTTTGACTCAAGCCCAAAGTCATTGTCCGTCTGTTTGTTTGTCTGTTTGTCTGCCTGTATGTTCGACAATAACTTTCGAACGCATCAATTAATCAACTTCAAATTCATTATATTCTTCATGCTTTTATACAGGTCAAGTTCGTTGGACAATGAAATCGACCGACTCTTTCATTCTTTTTAAGGCGAAAAAAGGATAAGCTCTCAGCAACAATATATCTATACTAGCCGGCAGGCTCGCTTCGCTCGCCTTCTCCGCCTAGCCAGGGGGCTCCGCCCCCCTGGGCCCCGTCAGTATCAGTAGTGTCAGTGAGTCAAACAGGCTCGCTTCGCTCGCCTGCATAACCTCTGTCAGTGTAAGCTGAGAAAAACAGGCTCACTTCGCTCGCCTGCAAATTCGGCTCAGAAGGGATTTAAAATTCATTGAACACAGCATTTCTAGACCTAATCTGGACCTGTTTATCAAATTCCAACATTTTCTACCTATCCTCGAAAAATTCAAGAAAAGCTCCGAAAATTCCGAAAAATAGTAAAACGCTAATATTGAGCGTAACCTTGGGAAGTATATCGGACATAGTTTGAAACTTGATTCAATATCTTCCAAATCAGTTCATCCATAATCTCGCTGAACCATTGAGTTTACAGTAAGAAGTATAAAGGCGGAAGATATGCAACCCGCAATACATCTACAATTTAAAAAAATACTGATAAGTGGCATAATCTTGAACGGAGTTCAAAAATATTTCAACACAACATTTCTAGACCTTATCTGAACCTGCCTACCAAATATAAACATTTTCAATCGGTTGGTTCTCGAAAAAATTGAGAAAACGCTGAAAAACTATAGAAAAACTTTAATATTTTGCGTATCCTTGGAAAGTTTCTAAAATCCGTTCTTAGCACGCGTCTAAACGTCCAACTGAACATGCCTGCCAAATTTGAACGCATTCGGTTCAGTGGATTTTTAGTTCTGGTGATGAATGAATGAATGAATGAATGAATGAATGAATCAGTCAGTGCCATTTCGCTTTTATATTATATGTATGTATTTGCTGTGTGCAAGTGGGTGAAAAGGATATTTTTGGCGATCGAGGCGCTATTGGCGGATCATTTCGGCGAAAAATTGAGTGAATTAACATTGGAGGAGATAGGGCTAAACCTAAAATAATGTCCTGGAGAATTTGTTGTGTTCTGGATTGTAAAAATAAAACATGCAATGGAAATTTCAAGTTCTACACTTTTCCAGTTGCCATACATTAAGTTTCATCAATAAAAAGAATGGTTCACTGCATTGAATAAATATTGATAGGTGAAGCTAACCTAATTGTTTTGTTTACGTGCAAAAGAATTTATCGATGAAGTAGGACCATGGAGTGCTCCATTCTAACCTGTACATGAGGTAATGTACATGAATAGTTTTTATGTTAGTTAATCTAATAAGCTGTTACTATCAACGCAAAAACTCTATTAATTATGTTTTAATAAGGAATATTCATATCATTCAATTTTTCAAATAAATGTGAGCTTGCGCCAATTTTTCATTTTCATGTAAGATAACTTATCAGCTGTTATCTCAAAGTTTTTGTCGACTCTCAAATACATCTGTTTGCGGTTGTCTGCTCTCAAATACTTGAAAACTAGGATTTTTCTAATATAATGAGCTATAATACTATCAATAACTAACATTCATATCCTAAATATCATGTTCTAATTACTGAGAAATTCATGAAGCAGCAAATAATACCATTCTAATTATAAATGCGTTTTTCCCATTTAGCGCTATGCTTTGTATGCTAAAACACGTAGAAAAGTACACACGATAATCCACCAGAGCGCAGCACGGTAGATGCTCATAGTGAATACTCCGGCTTCTATTATATTTCAACAAAATAATCATGGCCAGAAAAAATGTCATATGGAATTTGAATAAATCATTTTTTGGATAATCCATCTGATTTCAATAAAACAGCTGATTTATTAGTGGCAAATTTGAAAGAACTATCATAAAAACTAGTAAGCCCCATGGGCTGAAGAACTCGCGTGAAAACTCTTGAAGTTTACTTATGGATTTGATAACTTGATGATAAATTTTGCAGTCGAGTTCACGTGATCAAGTTCTCTGATGCCTTGGATGCCGTGAATTGTCAAAATAGGAACCACAAATCTTGCCAATACATATTAATACAATTCTGAATGAATCCTTTTTGTAAGGATATAGTTATGTACGGTACAATATATTTTGATATAGGCTACTGTTTTCATTTGTTCCTATTCCAACTATTCGCAAATCCGCTGCAGCCAATGCACCAATAAAAACGTAACTTACTTGTTCAAGACGACTTGATCATAAAAAATCACTAAGAATAACTGAACAATTCTAACAAATTTGAATATATGAATGAAATAAGATTTTATTATATTTTTTTGTGGAAACTTATTCATACTCTATTTAAATTTAGAGTATAGAGTTACATTGATCACATTTTGTATTGAATTCAATAGCCTTAGTAAGTTATGAAGTGTAACAAATTGGAAACAGTTGAGCCATTGACAAACGTTGTAGAGCTTTGTTCAAGAATGGGATTTTCCAATATTTTAGTCTTTTCATTTGGATAAATCAAATATATTATTAATCAAAAGATCCATTAAATATAGCATTCCTCAAATCCCATAGTGAAGCACAGGTGACATTATTATCAGTTTGACCTATCAAAGCATGTAATGGGAATTAGATGGAACAAAAATTTGTTTTTGCTACACTTCACGGAAATAAGCTGCTTACCAGTCCCTACGTAGACTAGGAAGTCGTCATTTACATACATATTCAATCAGCTGTTGTCCTTGAGCGGAAAGAAGTCCTTTCCATGCAAGGACCATCCCTTTCCAAGCGTGGACAGCTGGCGCCATCTAGCGAGAGAAAATGCGAGTACAATGGACCATCACTTTCTTTGAATCTGCCAGAAATTTGTCAAAAACAAGAAACTTTGTATTGCTATTGTACAATTTAGGATAATCGTACAAAAACTATCATGAGCTTAATGTTTTCTCATTTCTGGACTAAGAAAATCGAGTATTCTGATAGTTATTAAGTAATATCCATTTGATTAAATCAAAAAAATTGTGATGCAAACTTTCAATACTTAGCAGTTCAGCCTACTCCAGATTCAGCTCAGCCAAAGCTAGTATAGTAAGTTATCTTGTCTAGCACCTGTTCTTAGATCTCATTAATCCTTTTTGTTTTGTTCATTCATGAAATTAGATTGATAAAATTTATTTGAAGTGTACCAAAAAAAATTATACACAACTCGCCCAGGAAGTTTTTTACAGTATTCGGAATTATTCCCAGGCTTGGCAAGCCTTGCCCGGGAAACTATCCTCATACCGTAAACTTCTCCTTCTTAGGCTTGTGGGGTAATGTACTATTTCAATTTTTGTCTTCTATCAGTTGCTTGCTAAATTTGAACCGGATAATATTATGATTTAGAAAATCCATAATCATGATTTCCAGGGGCGAGGCGTGACTTTTTGACTCGGTCATCTCTAGGAAAAATTTAGTTTTGCACCCCATCTATCTCACGCCCCTCCCATACCCAAAAGATAATAATATTCCATTTTAGACAATTATTTATCAAGCTTTGTTATAACTAGTCCAATTACTAAAGATAATACACGATGAAGAACAAAAATACTGTTGGAAATTAATAAATAATTGGATAAATTAAATATGGTGTTATTCAAATCAATATGCTAATTGAAATACAAATTAAGAATTGAAATAGAACTCCGAGAAACCAAATATAATTTGAAGATTACCTAGCCGAATGATATTGATTTATTTATTTAATGACAAATTATTCCTTATCTTAGTTAACCATAGTTATTTATCATATCATTCATTGTACAAATAATAGTACAATACAATAAACATCATATGATTTAAGTTCGCAAAACTGTACGGAGTGCAGAGTGCAGAGAATTTGTTGTCAGAGACGGTGGAATCGCAGAAAATAGCGATGTTTTCGTCCGTATACTCCGTCCATCATTTGCGGGAGGGAGTGGGAGAGTGGATGCAGAAGAGTGGTGGTAACAAACGCGAAACAGCATTACTGGAATCGCTTGCTGTTGAGCATATTGAACGAATTGAACTGATGATGGAGTAGTTCACTCTATTTGAACTTGGCGCGCTTGGAAAAAGCTTTGATTTCTTCACTTCTTTGTATTTATTCTTAATATTTTCAACTTGATAATTCCTACACATTATATATCAATTTCTGTCTAGTCATCGGCGAGTCCAAAGATGACCGGACGCCTCGCCTCTGATGATTTCTCATCACATTTTTTACTGTGATGGCTGCCCAAGAGCAAATAAAAGCTCTTCTCTACCAAAAAACTACTGGAAAAATGTATTGTGATAAAATAATTTTAATTTGCCGCCTCTTGTCAGCTGTTTAAGTAAATAGACTCCTATCCCATGTTTAAACTTTGAGATAAATATTCAACTTATGACAAATTCAACATGAAAGTATTTTTCATTTGAGGACATTATTTTTATGATAGTTCTTTCAAATTTGTCACTAATAAATCAGCTGTTTTATTGAAATCAGATGGATTATCCAAAAAATGATTTATTCAAATTCCATATGACATTTTTTCTAGCCATTATTATTTTTTTGAAATATAATAGATGCCAGAGTATATATAGATATATTGTTGCTGAGAGCTTATCCTTTTTTCGCCTGACAAAGGATGAAGGAGTCGGTCGATTTCATTGTCCAACGAACTTGACCTGTATAAAAGCATGAAGAATAATATATGTTATGAATTTGAAGTTGATTAATTGAGGCGTTTGAAAGTTATAATTGTTGAACATACAGACAGACAAACAAACAGACGGACAACGACTTCGGGCTTGAGTCAAAAGAAGGAACTTGATAACGCTCGTTCAAAAAAATAATGTTCTGAAATGAAAAATACCGGTACTTTCATGTTGAAATCAAGTCATATGTTGAATATTTATTTCAAAGTTCAAACATGTGATATGAGTCTATTTACTTATACAGCTGACAAGAGGCGGAAAATTTGAATTATTTTACAGTCACCATTCTTTTATGTGAACAGCAATAATGATATTTCTTTCTTCGTATCCACAGGTTTTGGTAGTTCTTATCCCTACCCTATTATAATATCAGCCTCTCAGTGTTTCCTTAATCTTAGGGCTACTTTTATCAGTTACTCTGAATTATTTGAAATATCAGCCTCTCCCCCCATAGGATGGATTATTTTATTCATAGAGGGTTAATAGTTATATAAACTAGACCTATAATTATTTCACAATGGTTTAATTCAGTTTGATCTTTGTGTAATCATTTGTAAATACAATAGGCAACAGTAATACCGCCATCAAGATTGTCCGTTGAAACTTTGAATTTGCCGCCGAATTCAAGTTCCATTCTTTGAGTTGGCAGCAGATCTTTTAAACGTTGGCTGCCCTGGGACTTATCAGAAAATAACAAACAGCTGATGAGGAAATGACAGGTTCAGGTTCAGTAATAACCTAGAACGTAGAATACGTACTGTTTTGTTTATTTCATTGTATCTTTGTTATTAAGCCTCAAATACTTTAGGCTACCCAATAGCTGTTTACCAAATGATATGAGATATTATTGGTATTTTGGAAATTATTTCTCAATAGAAAATTATTTAATTATTAAATATTATCTCAATAGATATTATTTCATCAATTCGTTCTCAAGCTGAATCCAACAACAGTCTTGACGGAGGTAGGTTCAGAACATAGGCTACCGTAGCCAAGTTTTAATTTCTAGTCATTTATAATTCTTGATTAATCAAAATAATAATGTTATAATGTTACATTCAAAATTTCCATATTTTAAATTATATTGCTTAATGCTCTAGAGTTTCTGTTATTCAAAATCACTTGGGATTAAGCTATCAATTAACCCTCGGTAGGCCTATGTAGGCTTATAATTAATCCAATATAATTTCAATTCTCTATGATACTACTTTCTATACAAATTAATTTCCTTCAAGGACCAAGAATAATTAAGTGGGAAATGTTATTGAGTGTTTACCAAGCAAAATCAAATCAATTCGTTGTTTATGAAAATTCATAATTTTAGCCTTGAACATGGCAATATGACCTAAAGGATTTCCTATTCAATATCTATAATGTTATAATACCCAACTAAATTACTAACCTCAACAATCCTGACTAAATTATAAAATGAAATATAGATATCTATCTAGCTATAAATAAGAAAAATAGTCTGTAATAAAAAATATTCACTAGGTATGATACGGTACATTAATGAATTATAGCCTACTATTCATAATTCATCAATTCCATTCCATATGCCCTATTATCTGATAATCCTATTTCCTTATTACTGTTTAAATAAGCTTAGAGTAATCTTGATATTTTTTGTTGACCTTTGATTGTTTGTGATATTGAGAATACAACTGAACTAACAGTGAGTTTATCCAAGTTTGCAATTTCAACGTTTGTTCTTTGGTAGGTTTATTTAGTTTCTGGCCTAGCTCCTCCTGCATATTATTCTACCAGCTTTAACAATAATTCTTTCAATACGATATGCTACAGTTGTAGGTGTGAACTGCACAAGAACGTCACATCTTTTCAATGGCTCTCATGGATGGTCATCATAACAAACTAGGGTTTAGCAGTCAACACACTGTTTTGGAGGTATTGTTAATTTTTGTTTTATTTTCCTGGAAGAAATTTTTGTTTCCTTTTTTCGAAATAAATATTCACTAAAAGAGGTTTTTTTTGTAACTGATATTATATCTTTATCATTATTTTCCTCAAACTTACTAGAATAAATAATATAAATATCATCTCTTTCATCAATATAACACTATATTAATAGATACTAGGGCTTGTGGAAGTAAGCTACCTTGCTCTTTGAAATTATTCAGTCAAATACTGTTTTGAATATTTATTAACAATATATCCCATTTATTATTTTGAGCTAATATTGATTGTATAATATCAATTTCTGTTGTTTATTTCCTTGTTCAAAGAACGGATAAATACTTCACATGAACTTCCACTACCTACTTTATTGTTTTTGAATTCTTTTTTCTATTGTTTAGTTTCGTGTATAGTCTGTCCAAGCAAAGAAGACATTGTGGCAAGAAAATGACTTCACTTCGCTCAATATTGGTTGTAATTATAAGTTTATCCCCAAATTTAAAAAAAAAAACATTCTGATTTACAATTTTAGACCAGATTTACAACTTTTGAACCAATATTGACCGAGCTGGAGTCATTTTTCCATCTTGCCAGAATGTCTCTTTGCTTGGACATACTATACACAAAACTATACAATATAAATAATCATTCAGGTAGTAGTGGAACTTCTGGCTGTATTTTTCATGCATAATATCCTTCCCAGTTTTATAAAATTATTTTTTCGTATTTTTTGAAATTATTGCATGCCTCTGATGACATTTCAATACATCTACAGTTTAATCTTGAAAATAAATCCATCCGTTTGATTCTAACTTATACCGATCTATCCAGGCTATGAATTTTATATTTCTATGTATCTATGTATCTTTCGTGTATTCCTGTATATCTATATACGTTTCGTTTATTTTATTCCTATATTCCTATATACCCATCTACCTTTGATTCATATCATACCGATCTCCATAAACTTGACTACTTTGGATGTTGTTCAGATGGCTGAGCCCGAAGAAGAGTGTGAGCTACAGCAGTTGGTGCCGTGTGAGGAGGACCAGCGCACAGCTGACAGGTATGGTGAAGGCGAGGTCACTCCTCCTGTCAGCCCCGCTGTCAGCAAGCTATCACAGACATCGGTCGCCAATGTCAATGTCAGCACCACTGGTAGTCACAAAGACAGGGTATGTTTTATGTCATGGCAAATCATAAATAATTTACCCCCTATTTAATTATCAATAATAATTTAACTATTACCCCATAATTTTCCCCTAGAAACCAGGTACTAAGATAGAATCACCAGTAGTGGTAATGTTTGAGGAATAATTTCTTATATTTCATGTTGTGGGTACATTCCATCATTTATCTCATCTTGAACTCAATAAGTATGTAGTCCAGATCCTTATTGATCGACTTGTTCCGTAGAATGGCTAATATCTAAATTTATAAATTGATGATTAAATTTTTTGTGAAACTCAATATTGATTCTAAAGTGGCCTTTATGAGTCGGTAGAGGCCAGGAAATGTGTCTGTAGTGGCCATGATGTTCTATGCTCATTGACAGTTCAATTTCTCAATCAGCTTGTTGCAATCATCTAAGTAAGCTAATTCTACATTCCAGAACATGATTATAACACTAGATGGTTATATTGAGATAAGTTGAATTGGTAATAAATACAGTTGTGTTGGTTCCAACTTCCAAGCCACTAAAAAAGTAAAGTTAAACTGCATTCTTTAAATCTTTCATAAATGAGTATATAATAAGTAAGATAAGGAACTGCTAGTTTATATTCCACTTGAAAATATTATTGACGAAGATCACGGCACTATAGTCTGATTCAGAGTGAAATGTCGTCAATAATATTTTGAAATGAAGATTCAGAGTCCCTTCCGCTCTTTTTTTATAAGATTTTCGATTGATTTTTTAGTCGTCTCCTGGTGGTGTGCATGGAAATTCACCAGCGGCTGGAATGGCTAGCCTGAGGGCGCCAGCCAGCCACGCTTCTTCTAGCTCAAGGTCTCTGAGCAGAATTGCAACCGTTCCAAGCATCAATAGTAATACGGGAGGATCAGGTACACTTTTCATAATAATTATTATTTCAAATAACACTCACTATTTCATTTTTGTAACAAATACTGATCCCCCATAAAAAAGGTAGGCTGTGTTAATCGTAGTTGCTATATCCTATTCACGATCTTCTGAGATGAAATAAACAAACTATTTGAGTGTGTGTGCGTGTAATTTCAGGTCTTTTACTATGCGAATCGGTCGAACATCTGTAGTCTATCACAGTCTTTCACAGCTAACAAATCACAGCTTTTGTTAAGAGCTGTCTGAATTGTAATTGTTAAGTGATTGCCTACTATCTGACATGTCTTGCCTCAAGACTTGTCGTGAGCTGTGATTGGCTACAGCTGTTCGACTGCAGCCGACCGTTTTGCATAAAAGAAAATCAACCATGACACGCACACACATGCAAAAAGTTTGTTTATTTCGTCTCAAGTGATCGTGAATAGGTTATAGAGCTGGTATCGAAAATTAATGTCAATGTGGAATGGCTGCTATCAATGCTCAGCTCTGTTAGGACAGTTGACCATCGTTTTGCGAGACCGTATAGAATAGAGATCAGCCTCAGCAAACTTTTCCGCTCTTACAGCTAGCTTCCAGACTGTCCTGACAGAGCTGAGCATTGATAGCAGCCATTCGCCAACTGCCTTTATTTTTGGCAAAAGCTATAGGCTCCGGTCCTTGATACTGTTGATTCCTGCTTGTAGTTATATCGATGATTCTAGTGAGTTAAATTTGTGATAAACTCATTCATGATTAGGAAAGCTATGATGCTATTCTTCAAACAATACTGTGTCAGAAGTCTCAAATATTGATTATTGTTATTAAATTATATTGCACTTCAGTAATAGTTATCAATTATTTGATATTGTATTTTATGACACAGTGTCTGGTAAGATATAGTAGATAGTTTATTCCCGATGAAAACACAAAGATGAGTCACAAATTTCTAATATTTGATCAAATCTCTGTGATTATATTGAGATTGTATGTTAAATTTACTAGAATATACATTATAAAAGGTAAAGATTGTCTTATAGTGAAGAAGAAACTGAATCAAATTCGATTGAATGACTTGAAATTATTATAAATAAATTTAATTTGATATTTCAACTCATGCGAATAAATTATTGTTGGGAGTTTCAGAGATCAATCCAGATTTCCAAGTTATTCATTTACTTATTGATTTATAATGTTTCTTAATAATTTGTAATTGTCTGGCTTACTAAAGAGTAATTTTCCCTAGTCCAGTGGTGTATAATGTTCTCCCATAGTTTTATTCACTCTACTTTATCAATACTTAATTTACTTTTAAAGAATTTCAAATCGGTTGAGCAGAACATTTCAATTAAAGCATGCTCATGCAGTTATTATTAGGCCTATCATTACTCAATAAATTGTTTTCTTGATTACTGTTTTTTTAAATTCAATAAGTCATGTGTAGTGATAATTGGAACTAGTTTTATGATTAAGGTTTTATTAGCTCAAGAAGAGAACGAGAATAACATGAACGGTGTTGTACATTAAACTTGTAGTTTTACGGTTGCTATAGAGCTTAGGATGCTATAGAAATATTATCACATCATGAAATTAATTTCATCATTGTAATATAGAATTTACTTATGGTTTTTGGTTTTAGGTACTCGTTTATCGTATGTAAATGAAAAAATGAACACACGGCCGACAAAAGCTTCTCAGGGATCACTCTCACGTCCCCACATGAAACGAGGTTGGTAGTAGCCTATTTATTAATATCTCAATCAAATATCATATCTGAGAAATATACTATATTAATTATGTAAACTCATATTAGACTTAATTCGGATGCCCTTAGTGGTTGAAGACCATTTCCAGCCATCCATAATTTTTTAGGTGCTACAAGTCTAATTTGCCTGGGCTATTGGAAATGAATTAATAAGCCTACTTTTTTTTATAACGTCATAATTGAAAGAAGTACATTGTTCTTTGAATGCTGTTACAACTTAATCATTTTGCTGTATTTATTTAAGCTACACTTTGTGATTCATCAATAGTTATTTAATCTGAATCTAAGAAGGACTTCTCTACTAGGAATCTAGAAGCCTACTGAGTAGGCCAATAGATTATTGGGTTCATTTTATCAAAACATTAATTGCATGCTTTCTTTATGGAATGTGAAGGAATAAGATTGAACTTTGCACAGTTTGAACACAACAGGATTCAAAGCACATTTACTAAAACCTATTTTGTATCATAATAATTCAAATAACAGATTATTGAACATAATCATATTTTTTATCTCTCCATGTACGTTGGTTTTGAGTTTTTCTTGTAGAATTTTGTTCGAAGACGAATAACCTGGCTATTACTATAACCCCCTAGATTGTATGTATTTGATCACTCGATCCTCGGTCACCAGTTTTCTAGTTGTCTAGTTATCAGTTTTTCTCAAATTACGGATTCGGAAATTTGAAACTTCGATTCTTTCTGAAATGACATTTCAAATCAAATTAGGCTTACATGATTTCCTAAATGCCATTCATACCAAAATTACATCCTTACTATATCCATATTATTCATATAATCTTGTAAATAATCATGTTGTAACCAACTATTAGCCTAGACCGTAATACTGTAATGCCACTTATCTAAATATTATCACAATATTATCTAAAAAAAGACTGAAATACAAGAAATCAGAAATAATTTCCTGATTGAATCACATGTTGTGAATGGTATAAGTTTTGTATAATATAAATATAATATTAGGTACTATTTCATAACACGTAACAAATAAAAATATAGGCCAGTGCAAACTAATACCTAACAATATCCTTAGCAATAATAACAAAAAGGGAATAACTTGGAAAATATATTTACGTTAGAATAATAGTACCTTACTCATAATAAAATTACATGTCTGTCTTTGATTTCATTTCAAAAATATTATTGTTTCTTCTACGAAAGCAGTATTATTTCACAAATTTATTAATAAAATTTTATATTATTCAATTCTTTTACTTTGCATTTACAATTATTTGCATAATTTTGTAAATACTGTATGATTATATTTCTTAACAATACTATTGTTTCTTCCACGAAAGCAGCATTACTCCACAAAGAGTTCGTAAAATTCTATGTTATTTAATCCTTTCACTTCACATTTCCAATTATTTGTATAATTCAGTAAATACTTTATATAATTTTATTTGTGTTGCGTGTTTTGGTTGCTATAATTTTATGTGTTTGTGTATTCATTTATTTTCTTTTTCTGTTTCTTTTCCTACACCGGTTGTTTCTGTCTGCACTTGTATACTGTATGTGCTATGCCTGTGCCTGTGCGTGTGTGTGATTGGTGCACACAGTGAATACGGCTCCGTTAGATAGGTCGATTCACCATCACTGTTTTCTCTCAGATGTCACCGATGTGAGGCGTATGGAAACCGCGCTGCTGCATTTGCTCGAAGACTTTCACTCCGGCAAGCTGAGAGCTTTTGGTGAGTTGGCAACTAGATTTTCTAAACTATTCATTATTACAAACTAGTATAAAAGTAAACCTGTAAGTAGAGATTTTGAATGAACTACCAATACATATTCCCTTTTTGGCTAGGGCTACTGATCAGTGTTTATTATAAAAACATAATTTTTTATCTGTTTTGAATCCTTCAAAACCTGATTAAAAATATCAATTACAACGAGGTATCTATTCCTATACCTTTGAAATCTACAATTTAGTTTTTAGCATATTTCGACTATCAGCTCGATAATCATAAAACAAGACACAAACTGTTCTAAAGTTCTAAACATAAGTTCTTACTGGTTTAATTTTATTTCTTAGCTAATTTAGCATTATCGGACTCAGATTTTGATCATCAAGACAGCGCTTCATATCTATCGGCTACTGCCTTATCTTCGGATTATCATTAATTATTATTGCATAAAACTGATTTTATGCATAAAACTTACGGTTTTTGTGCCGCATTAAAAACGTAAGAAACCTTTTTCGAATACAATATATATTTATTATATGATTGTTGATGTCACATTTTGGCTTTGAAGGTAAGGACTGCAGCATGGAACAGATGACTGGTATCAGAGAACAGCAGGAACGTCTGGCTAAACTGCATTTCGAACTCGGAGCTCAGCAGGAATTGTTCGCGCCACTGAGTGCAGAGGGACTGAGCCAAGGTGCCGAGAATATGACAAGACTTATGTCAAGTCTCGAACGACTGAGTGAAAGCATCGAGAAACTACATTCGTTCAACAGCTAGTCTCTCATTCAAGTTTTCAAAAAACATATTTAACAGTGTTTGTGTGATATACTTGTAATATTACCGTTTTTATTAAGGATCATAATTGTTGTAGTCAGTACAGGCAAAGAAGACATTCTGGTAAGATGGGAAAATGACTCCAGCCCGGACAATATTGGTCAAAAAATTTAAATATTGTAGGGAACATTCTGATCTACAATTTAAAACCTTCTTCTTTGTCTTTTCCCCGTGTGCCGTCAAAGCGTTGGGGTAACAATTTGAAACTAAATTATTAATAATTTAATGGACCAATATTGACCGAACTGGAGTCATCTTGCCAGAATGTATTCTTTGCTTGGACAGAGTATATATATTTTGAAAATAAGTTCATAACATTGGAGTTCCAGCTAACACTCGTTCAACAGTTGATCTCGTTTTCAAGTTTTTCAGCATCATTCGTTCGAAATTATTTAATTGAGTTTGTGTGATATTTTATTACTTTTTTACTGGAGGAGATGCAATATTGTAAAAATAGCAAGCTCTTTATATTGAGTTTTAGCTAAGGAATGAGTGTAATACATTAACCGTAATAGAATACATGAAATATGAAGGAATACATGATTCTCAATCAATCGGAAACGTGAAACTTATAGAACGTATTGCCGAGTTGTCTATCTATGCTTATTTTATTAAGATATTATTTCTTTATTCAGATTATTTTTCATCATAGTACAACAGGCTTTAAAGTCTAAAACTTTTCGTATTGAATTTTTACAAACAAAATGAATATAAGGTTATGTTATAAAATATTTCTTAAACACAAATTTCTACACTAAGAGCAAAATCCGTCAAATTTTGAATCTTGAAAATATGTATTAAGTATATGAAAAACTCAAATTGCAGGCAGGTATAGCAGACGCTAACAAAACTGGTGATTGGCCAATGACTGTTATAGTCTGTCCAAGCAAAGTCAGGTATCTCCGGACAGTCAGCTAGCGGTCGGCGAGCTGACAGCTAATTTAGCTAAAAGTTTTGATTCTGCTTCCAGACTGTATGCCAGATCTGAGCGTTAATGAAAGACATTCGCTAACCGCCAATTCCGTTGGCATCTGCTATATCTATATCTATAAAAGCGAAATGGCACTGACTGACTGACTGACTGATTCATTCATTCATTCTTTCATCAGCAGAACTAAAAATCTACTGAACCGAATGCGTTCAAATTTGGCAGGCATGTTAAATTGGACGATTAGACGCGCGCTAAGAAAGGATTATTGAAACTTCATAAGGATACGCAAAATATTTAAGTTTTTCTAAAGTTTTTCGGCGTTTTCTCAATTTTTTCGAGAATCAATCGGTAGAAAATGTTGATATTTGGTGAGAAGGTTCATATAAGGTCTAGAAATGTTGTGTTGAAATATTTTTGAAATCCGTTCAAGAGTACGCCAGTAATCACTTTTTCAAAATTGTAAATGTATTGCGGGTTGCATATCTTCCGCCTTGAAAAGACCAATCCTTTCTGTAAAATCAATGGTTCAGCGAGATTATAGATGAACTAATTTGGAAGATATTGAATCAAGTTTCAAACTATGTTCGATATACTTCCCAAGGTTACGCTTAATATAAACTTTCAATTATTTTTCGGAGTTTTACTCACATTTTTCGAGAACCAATTGGCAGAAAAATTTGAAATTTGGTAAACAGGTCCAGATTAGGTCCAAAAATGCTGTGTTCAATAAATTTCGAACCCCTTCTGAACGGAATTTGCAGGCAAGCGAAGCGAGCATGTTTGTCTCACTTACACTGCCGATACAGTCGGGGGTCCCTGGCTAGCCGGAGAAGGCGAGCGAAGCGATCCTGCCGGCTAGTTATTCAATGGGCCTGGTGAATAAAAACAAGTAAAGACTTTACTAAGGGTTTTTCGAGTATTTACTAGCTTTGGAGTGAATAAAAACCTGTCTAGTAGAGGCTCGACTCGAGCGTTTACTAAGGGGCCTAGTAAGCTCTAGTCGACCTTGAATTTTCCTAGTGTTTACTAGCTTTTGTGTGAATAAAAGCTAGTAAAGACTTTACTAGGCTAGTATTTACTAGCCTTTTTGCAAGGTAGGGTCAGAGCAGACTTGCAAGAGAATACTAAGGCAATTCCCCTCTAACATATTCAAGTTTATCAACGAAAATTAATTATTTAGCCTATTCTATGGAGCTATTTTACTATCTATTGAAATTATTTAATTATACAAATATTTAGGAGCTTACAAAAATTATTTTTCAATTGGCTAATTTCTGTCAGGCTGGTTTAAACGGTAATATTTCTATTAATAAGGGAAATCATGTGAAAGAGAGAAAAAAAACAAAATTATATTTAATATAAATCTCTTATTATATTATAATACTATTGGAATATTACCATATAATATCAGACTGCGGACATTTCTTGCTTATTTTCAGGCCAAATTTATTTATTTAAATAATAACTATTTAATTATTCATTTATATAAATTATTGTCATCACTATAACTATACTATGATATGGTTCAGTATATCTTATATAAAGATAAAACTGATATAACAATTCAACTAGCTAGTATAGAAATATAATTTTTCATACATATAGAACAAGATATAGTTATATACTGAGATTAGACCTATAGATAGTCTTACAATGGTTTTGTGTCGGTTTATGGTTGGAATCCATCATGAAAGGATTTGGAAATTCGAAAATGAAATTCTAATATCCAAAAGCAAGATAGTGCTAGTTTCAATTTCCTGTCTTTTTTTATCAAGGAATATTATATTACTTAATTAGGAATAGAAGAAGTTTTGGGGGATTGATTATTTTCTTCTACCCATATTGTACATTTGTACTCAAATTAATAAGTATAAATTTCAAGAAAATCACTATTATTGAGACAGATTATAAGTAGCCTAATCAATTTTATATGAAAATAGATTATTAGTAACTATAGAAAATAGAAACTGGTAACTCTTAATCTGAAACTTATTTAAATTTTAAACTGACAATTTTAAACTGTCTCACTTTAAAACAGAACAGCAGATATCCTGGAAAGTTTCCTCTTCAAAAATATTCTATGGGCTGTAGCCTGATTATTCAATAAATTATTTTATCTGTAAATCAAAATAATTTGATCTTAAAATTATTTTTCAAACTGAAGTTTCCACTTTAAGAACAGTTTCTAGATATCCACGAACAAATATGCTCAAGAGTATCAAAGTTTCTTCTATTTGAGAGAGATTTGAAATATTCTCATGTGTAGAGCTTGATTCAATCAATAATTTTATTCATTCAAATGTAGGACTAGAAATAAAAAGAATTCATTCAGGTAGACTTGAACTTTTTGTATTCGGTTGCGAACACATCTATGAATAGCTGCTTAGTAAGAACTAGGGAGATTCTATGTGAATAAAAGCGCTGGAGAGTATACTCTCTAGTAAAGACTTGGGTTTTTCCTAGTAAACACTAGAAGAGAGCGTACTAGGGTTATTCACTTCGAAGCGAGTGATTACTAACCGGGCGAGCGTTTACTAGGTAGTAAAGACTTTACTAGACAGACCGTACTATGTAGTATTTACTCGTTTTTATTCACTTGGCCCATTAATTCTATTAAAATATTTGTTTGTAAATTGATTCTCATATCAAAATCAATTTGAATATTTTTCTATTTCACATAAAAAAAAACAGTTGTACAATGTATTTTCTCATACAATTTTAATCAAAATAATATCTAGCTCTTGTAAATACTGATAGACAAACTCGGGCCTAAATTCACCAATAACAAACCTTGGAGTTGCGAGGCTAATTCAAAAACTTGAAGTTACAAAAATTTATCAACTGCATCTTGAAGCAAGCAATTTCTTTCATTCAATCATCCAAATATATCACATTTCTAGACCTTTCTACATAGATTTATTCTGAGGCCTTATTCTGAGGCCAGTTTATAGTTGAAGTTTCTTGCTAAACCCTCGTTTCCATTATTGAAAAAGTCGCACGGGCACAACATGTCAGTGACCATTAGTGAGCTTTGCTCTTCACAACTCCTTATTTCTATTCCATCTTACATTGTTCCTTCCTCGCTTGGTTCCAATCAAATTATTATAAATGAATGTTTTAATGTTATGAAACTATGATTTTTTGTTGGTTTTGAATCAAACCACTAAACCAGGTTTTAGTTCTGGAGGCCAGAATTCTCCAACGACGAAAACATGGTTTAAGCGACAGTTTGATCCAATCAGTTTATGTGGGATTATTAGATTTTTGTTTAGAATTGAACTAAGTTCCTGAAAACAAAAATCCATGCCTAGAAGTGGATAACTGAAAATGAATAATTATATTAATATGCCCCGTAATATCAATAGTAGTTGAACAAAAATCTTACGTCAAACCATCAGCTTGGGCTACTCAAACGAAACACATTACAACAAATGAGACCATATCTTCACTCAATCCTTGAGTTAAATTATTACCGTATATATTATTTTATTTGTTTTGTTTCAATAAATTGAAATTGAAATTTAAAAAAATATTATCAACAGCAGTTTAAATTTGATGTGTGAAAATCTTGTTAGATTAATGTCTGTGACAGTTCACTAGCCACAGAGAATAAGCTCAATATTATAGTGGTCTGTGAAAATCTTCTTTTTGAGTGAATAGAACTTGGACTTGGAGAAATTATCGATCAGATTTTTAAATAAATATTAGTTTTTCTGAAACGTTTTTTCCAGTGAATACATTTGGTCTTTACTTAGAATAGATTCATATATGTATTATATACTTTTGATAATATTTATTTTCTGAAACTATCTTATTTAACTGGGAAAATAGATTTTATTTATTCAACTTGCATTAATTCTTATAACGCATTCACTTGTTATTAGTTTTTACTGAACTTTTTTCTTTCGGTGAACACAGTCTGGTTGCATAGAATAATCCTAGATTAAGTGTAGTGCTAATACTCGCACTTTATGGCAAATGACTATGGCACTTCATGACAAAGACTATCCCCTAACATTATATTGATGGACTTACCTAAACTCCCTTGGGAGGAGGCTTTTGGCAGATTACTCGTCCCCCTAAAGAACATGAGGCTCAACTAGAGAAGAATTCTCCCAAAATTTGAGGGGCTACCCTACTGTAGGTTCATTGGTTTCCACGATAACAACCCCTTATTGATTTTGTTCAAATTGAAGAATGGGAAATTGATACAAGAAGAATTTGATACGTGGGAGAATTGATGTACAGAATTGACAACTAATTGAAAATAATTGAGGAAGAGCAGGAATCACTAAGAAAGTATGAAATGATATTAAGCTACAATGTTGTGAGGGATTAAATAATGGATCCTGCGCGGTGAGCTCAGAATAGATCCATAATATAGTTTCGATAATACAGTAGTCATTCGATTTTTCTCTCTGGTTAAATAGAATTTATTCAACTTGAAGCAACTCTGATCATGCATTTACTACTTATTGGTTTTTACTGAACATTTTTCGGTAAACTCGGTCTGGTTGCATGGGTTACAGTTTTGTTACTCACACTTTATGGCGAATTTTTTCCAAGACTTCGCCTTCCAAACCTTCTAGTGGTCAACTCATTCCCCCCTTCTTCAATAGAATGTAACCCCTCGGGAGTAACTATCCCGAAAATATTCCCTGTTTTGGAAAACAAGTCCTTTAAATACCAGGCTCAAATATAGAAGCAACCTCCCAAAATTTGAGGTTCCACCCCAGCATAGGTCTCTGAGATTAGAACCCCTTATTGTTTTTGTTCAGAGTTTATAATAAGGAAGAACGGAAAATGGACTTAGATTAACTTGATAATATTTAGTAGGATATACAGGATTGAAAGCTAATTTCAAAAATTAAGGGAGAGCAGGAATCACTAAGAAGTCAAAATAGGAGATTGAGCTTCAATGTTTCAGGGATCAACTGATCGATCCTGGCCGGCAAGCTTGGAATATATCCATATTATAGTTTTGATGATAGACATTAGATTCTTTTTCTCTGGTTAAATAGAGTTTATTCAACTTGCATCAATTCTTATACCGCATTTACTTATTAGTTTTTACTGAACTTTATTCTTTAGGTGAACGCAGTCTGGTTGCATAGAATAATCCTGGGTTGCAGTATATTACTAATACTAGCACTTTATGGTGAATTTTTTCCAAGAATTCAACTTCCTAATCTTCTAGTGGTCAACTCACCCCCCCCCCTTCAATAGGGTGTCACCACCTCCGAAGTAACCACTCCGAAAATACTATATTTTTTGGAAAATTACTCTTATAATCATATCAGGCTCAAATAGAGAAGCATCCTCCCAAAACTTGAGAGGCTAACCCAGCATAGGTCTCTGAGATTAGAACCCCTTATTGTTTTTGATCAGAGTTTAGAAGAAAGAACGGGAATAATTAGATTACGATGGACTTTATGGAGGATGCACATAATTGAAAGCTAATTGCAAAAATTAAGGGTGAACAGGAATCACTAAGAAGTGATGAAAGGAGATTGAGCTAAAATACCATACATTATTCTGGTAGATTGCTTGCACTTTCCCCAGCAATTTTCTAGCTCCCTCTAATAGGAATAACCTTATTTTTTGTAAAAACCTTGCCTTCGGGTAGCCTGTGCCGAAGAGGTTCAGGACGAAGATAGACGATATGGTTGAATTTATCATAATTTGTTTCATTTCAACCAGCTGATGGTTAAAACTGAAATTATAATCAAGTAACTATTATTTTTATAATACTGGTCAACAATGAAAAGTTATTATTGAAATTGAAATTATAGTTTTGTCCATTTAATGAAGTGTGTATTCTCCATATGAATGAAATTCATATAAGGTAGGGTAAATGAAAACAGTTGAATTATGTAAATAAAAGGAAAATTTGAATCTATTCTTGTGTTATCTATTGTGAGTAATGCATGAAAATTTTGCATGCATGAAAAATGTAAGAAATACCATTTTAGTAAATTCAAATGATATCAATTAGCGGGTTGAAAGCAGTGTGAATGAAAAAACTAAATAATTTATTATTATAATCAAAGCCAAGTTTAATTTATTTCGCATTTGAAACATGATTCCTCCACCCAATGTCAACATTATCTAAGTTTGATTTGAACAAAATTTGTTATAACACAGTGTATATAAAGAATGTAAATAAATGTTCATACATGTATAATAACTATTCTATTTTCCATCTTCCAATTCATTGATCATACAAGTGAAATTAAGATTTATAAAATGGGAATGTTCTTAAAAATTTACTTGAGTCTGACATTCCGGTTTTGGCCAGCAATATTTTTATCGCTTTTTGGAGCAGCCCATCTTGTAGCTCACAACGGCGATGATGTCTTTCCCGATCAACAAACATTTCTTGTCCAATCATGTGAAGTCCCGCGTTTTTTGAGGAGAAAAAATGCTCCTGGGAAATCTCTTGCTGCTTCGATCGCTACGTTTTGAAGCAGACTAGGTAAAAGTATTTTCTGTTTTTATTATCCTAGAATATATTCTATCTTATGAAAACTATGATTCATTAGAATCCAGTAAACACAGTTATTTAACCAGTAAATTCAATCTCTACGAGTCTTCCTGCTTTATCTGAATCACACTTGGAAATGCCTCTAAATAGAGCGAAAAATATTTAGATTTCATTGTATTTACTGAAATATTTCAGAATGATCGATTTTTTTCAGACGATGCACAGCCTTGTAGGCAGCCTCTGCTACCTAGCAGCGAAAGGAAGAACTAAATCTAAACTGCTGCGTACTGTGGAAGTAGGCTATATCGAGAATATAGACAGAATAATCATGATAGCAGTCTCGCACGCTCGCACACTTGGTTAAGTTAGGTTAAGCCCATTAAACTTCAAGATATCGTGAAATTAAAAATCGTACAAGATTCTTCTCAAAAAAGTAAGCTAGGGACATCTGATGGATCAGTGCCCGAAAATGCACCGTTATAGAGTAATAAATCATGGAAAGTTGGTGAATATTTACAATTTTTATTTTTTTCTGGCGTTATTGAAACATGATGATTGACTAGTCAGGTATTAAAAAATGGGAAATGATCTGGAAAATCGATTGAGACCGAATTCGAGCTTGTAGCTGCAGTGGCTTCCGAGTTATTGTCAAAAAACCACAAAATACTAATGAGAAATTGTATGGGTTTTTTATTAAAACACTTATTTCTCGAAAACGACGCAAGGGACATGCTTGAAGCTATTTTTATAAGTTTCCTTAGTTCATTTCCCAGGTTCCAGTGAATTTTCATAACCTGAAACGCGCTACAGGCTTCAGAATGATCGATTTTTTCAATCGAAGCACAGCCTTGAAAAGATCTAAAATCGAATATCCTGAAAGTTGTGAGGGCTGAGAAGGTTTGAAAAAATTGCAAAACATGAAAAATTGTATGAGGAACCTATTGAAGATATTTCCAAAGACGTGGAATAAATGATTTTTCCGATAAAAAATGAAAGTCCCTAAAAAATTGAAAATGAATTTTTTAAAGATATTTTTATGGGAGTATATAATATGTATCTTGAAAATCTAGGATAGGAACATCTGATAAGCTTATATCCCTATCAAACTGCAGTCCTTCAAAAGATGTCGATTTACAATGATATTTTTATTTTTTCTAGAGATATGGAGAAATATGAAGGTTTCAAAATATTTTATTCTTATGGAAAATAGCCTGAGGAATCAAGACGTGATTTCAAGTAATTTTCTAATAAATAGGAAAACACCCATCAAGTTACAAGATTTTTATGCGTTTACGCAATAACTAATGTATTTACGACTCTAAAACCATTCTCATTCGATTCCTCGGTTCAATTTACATAATTATAGTATGATATTTTTGGCACTTAGAACGCATCAGAAATACATTGAAATCCAATAAACAATAATTGTTTATTTATTAAGAATTTTTCGTAGGAGAACTTCATTGAAAATCAATTAAATATTTCGTGGACTTATATAATACTACAGGTATCATTAACTAATATTCCTAAATTTCATGTTCTATTCACTTACTTAAAAAATCACTTCCTACTTCATGTTGAGAAATACATGAAGCAGCGAATAATTCCATTTCATTTATGGCTGCTTTGTAAACCGCGTTGAAAAGAGCACACGATAATCCACCAGAGCGCAGCACGGTAGATGCTCACAGCGGATAAGGAATAGTACATCTGAAAGATTGAATTAATGAATTTACTCCAAACACTCTGTGAACTGAGAGTTTATTCGTACTTGATGACATTGAAAAACCACGTTCTTGAATACATTACTATTCAAAATGATATAATTAAAATGAATATTCATCTTTTTGAGAAGCGGAATAAGATTCTAACAACATTCCTTTAGAAACTGAAGAAGAGTAGAGAAAATTAGAAGTTATAAGACATTACCATTCAACTATAACTCGTTCATACTATCTTATTTATAAGACCCGCTATTGGCCTATTTCTCAACACATGGAAAGCGAAATTCCCTTTTCAACTTACATAATAATGCGGAATAAGGCAGAACTGCGGCGCTCTTTGTTCAAAAGCGGGAAAACGTCTCTCCAGCTTAGTCTGTCTAAGCAAATGAGAAATTCTAGCAAGATGACAAAATGACTTCAGCTCGGTCAATATTGGTTCAAAAATGATAAATTTAGTCTCAAATTTTAGAGAAGAATGTTTTCTACCATTTTAAATCAAATTTATAATTTTTGAACCAATATTGACCGAGCTAGATTCATTTTCCTATCCTGCCACAAAGTCTTTTTTGCTTGGTCAGACTTTATCAATGACGGAAATGCATAGTCGCTTCACCCCTCCTCACAGTCGGAGCAGTTGAGGAAACTGCAGGTGAGGGATAATGCTGAGCGATGTAGATGAGGGATGAAGTGTATGAAGTGGTGAGGTAGTAACTGCAGCTACCTGTAGATCCACTCAGCGGCGTGCTTTTCGTCTACGCATGCGCAGAAACGAACCGCTCAGTCTTCAGTTGCTTGGTCGTTCTCAACGGTAACGAACCAAGTCGTGTTGTAGCATGAGTTCTCCAGTCAGGCATTGAGATTATGTGATTTTTCCGCGAAAAATTGCCGTGTGTTTTCATTCTATAGCTTACATAGTGGTATTAATTATATTTGAATTCTGTATTAATCACTGTGCTTGTTTGGTTTGAATAGTGTCGTAAGCAAAAGTGTAATCTGGTTCAAAATAATGATAAAAATGGTGACAATGTGAAAAAATCATTATTTTCAAACTTTCGTTCTTGCTGTTAATCGTACTCTTCGAGGTAAGTATACCTACAAATTAGAAGTACCTTCAAATTAGTATCCAAGTACAATAATATTAATTCCATTACTTCAACAAATGTAATGCAAATAATTAAATCGTATTATAATTAACCTTGAATTCTCAGATGAAATTCATCCAATACGAACGGCTCTGAAGATCCATTAATTTCTAATGATTATCTTCAATAAATTGACTCTTCCTTTCTCTCTTGTCGTGGATTCATTGTCATTCCACCTGTACTATATCATCATTCCTCGATTATATTTCGGACATCACAGGCTTGTAGGCTTACACGAAAAATAGAGAAATATAATAACATCATAATGAACTGCATGTAATCCTTACACTGTTATTGATTACCGATCCTTACTTATAAGAAAGGAATGATCGATTGATCTTCTGCAATCAAATTAATAATAAAAATTAAATCAACCCAATCAATCTGATATTTGTTACCATTATTGAAAAGAAATGAGGGCTTATTAAGTAGAAGAAGTTGAGCTTTGTGGGAAATGTACTGAGGTATATAGATTCATTTATTATTTCGAAGTGAAGCCATAATATTGAAATCCTATGGTTTATCTTATTCATTTCTGGAACTTAAAAGTGGACTTTTATCGAAATTCAAAATTATTTGTGATAAAATATTTTTGGAAGTGAGAAATTATTAAGTGAAAGTGGACATTGTGGATAGACATAATAACCTATATCTTAAACCTTCATCATCATCATTCATCATCACTCATTCATCCTTTGCTTAAAATACTTGGAAATCAAGTCGCAATTGTAAAGAAAGAAAGAATAAAGAATTATTTTCAAGAGAGAGTCGATGTTCTCCAAGTAATTTTCGATAAATATACTTCCGAAGAACTCAAGTAGAGTTCTCAAGAATTTATAAAATATTGATATTTATTGATAATCAATAGGTATGCTTATTGGCTTGTGCTGTAAACATTTTCCGGCCTAATTCTCAATTCAATAGAAAACGTATTGAAAACTAGTCATAGTCCCATTCAAATCGCAGACATTCTCTGTAATAGTTTTGAATATCAACTACCTATAATACAATGGTCCATTGCATGTTTTGACACGGGAGACTAACTTATTATTATTATTAGCTATGGCTTTATTTGGTGGAGAGACCTAAAGGTGTTCAACCTCGCCGACATAACCTTGTTTAGTAGGAAACATGGTTGAAGTTCTTGAATATGTTAAAAATTATTTTGATTCGGAAGAGTTATTTTCAATTTAGAAGGTCCAAAAACACCAGAGCACAAGTCAAAATCACTAATTGGAAACCGAAAATTTTTGAATTTAAGTAAAACTTGGAGCACAAAATATTAACGTGTTATAATTTTACCATGGCAACCAAATGATTGAGACATAAAGCCGCGTATCGACAGTCCGAGGCATGTGCCACGAATGCCTCGCAGTACAGTCTGGTGACGCAAAAAAGTATAAACTCATGGCTGAGACATATGTGTGAATATAATCTGCAATTATCAAAAATATTTATAATTATAGTATAGTATATAATTATAATTATAGTATAGTATATAATTATAATAAAAATAATTACGTATAATAAAAAATCTGCATTTTTTTGTAACCAAGAATATGAGCACATGAACAAATTGACTAGCGCCATCAAGCGGAGACAAAGCAACTAAGCTCTGACAATTGATAATTTGGACTTTGGAGGTTAGTTTGTGCTAAATTAGTAGATAAAAATTTAAGGCAATGTTTATTATTTATATATTGCCTATTAGAACCTTCTGCACCCAAATAGAATTCTCAATCACAAAAATGCATAGGAATAGGGTACAATTTTGAGGTTATAGTTTGTAGAATTGTTCGTTGTGAGTTGCAAGGCAACAGGCTCTGCTCGCTGCGAATTGTGTGCCGCGTTTGCCTGGCTGCTAGCAAACCCAGTATCGACTTTATTAGCGGTATCGACTTTATTAGTATCGACCTACAGAGGCTTTACTCCAGTCTCCAGCTCGGTCAATATTGGTTCAAAAATGATTGATTTGGTCTTAAATTGTTGATCGAAATGTTAATTGAGACCAGATCAATAATGTTTGAACCAATATTGACCGAGCTGAGACTGGAGTAGATAGTAGACTAGTAGTAGTAGCAAGACTCTTTTTTGTGTGAACAGACTGTACCTTGAGGTATTCGCGGCACATGCCTTGCTGTACAGTCTGTTGACACAAAAAAAGAGTACTACTACTACTAGTCTACTATCTACCGCGTATCGACAGTCCGAGGCATGTGCCACACATGCCTCGGACTGTCGATACCGGGTTTGCTAGCAGCGAGGCAAACGCTGCACACAATTCGCAGCGAGCAGTGCCTGTTGCCTCGCAACGCACAACGAACAATTCTACAAACTAACCTCAAAATTGTACCCCATTCCTATGCATTTTTGTGATTAAGAATTCTATTTGGGTGCAGAAGGTTCTAATAGGCAATAATAAGCATTGCCTTGAATTTTTATCTACTAATTGAGCACAAACTAACCTCCAAAGTCCAAATTATCAATTGTCAGAGCTTATAGTTGCTTTGTCTCCCGCTTGATGGCGCTAGTCAATTTGTTTGCGTGCTCGCATTTTTGGTTACAAAAAATGCAGATTTTTTATTATAATTATCTTTATTATAATTATATACTATATACTATACTATAATTATAATTATTTTTGATTATTGCAGATTATATTCACACATATGCCTCAGCCATGAGTTTATACTTTTTGCGTCACCAGACTGTACTGCGATTCATTCGTGGCACATGCCTCGGACTGTCGATATGTGGCTTTACATGATTCTGATTTTAACATTGTTGTATGTAATTATTTGTAACTATGTAATTTATAGGGCTTCTAATAAGAAGCAACGATACATTAAAACGTGATGCATCGAGAAAGATATAAGAATAATCGAGATTACTGTACTCTTCTGGTTGAAAGTCGACCACGTAGTGCGTGGAAAATTCTGAAAGAGAATCCGAAAAATGAGGAAGGCGGTTCAAAAGAAAAGAGAAGAAGAAAGAGAACGAAGACTGTCATAAGAAGAAGAGTAGAAAGAGAAGGAAGGGGGTTTAAGGAGAAGAGAAAAAGGAGCTGAAAGGGCCTGATTGAGTTCTCGTGCAGTGATCCATTCTGCTGGCAGTCTGCTTTGTGTTTCCTGTTCATCGAATTGCAACCAATCTGACTTTTTTCATTTTACAAAACCGGGTGGGAGCTTATCCACTGTAAGTAAAAGTCCGCTGGCGGATCAATAATGATTGGTGGATTAATGTGCCCGCGGGTTTTTCGATGATTGTCTCACTTGAGTAAGTAGTAAATAATAATTCGAGTAAAAATCCAATGCACACCCTTATCATTTCTACGTTTGTGTTAGTTTTGTAATCGTGCTTGAAAATTCGAGTTCTTATCGATTTCCACATGATGATTATTGAGCGATTTGAGTCAACGGTGCTCCATTATTGTATCTCAATTCAAATCTATCCGTTGCTCTGAGCAAATACAATCATAATTACGTGATGTTACAACAACAACAACACCCCAGACATCGTGACCGTTTTTGTATAGCTCTTGTTGTGTTGACAACGATCCAAAAATTCAGTTCTTTTTCATATTGACAATATAGGCTAATAGGCTATTTATAGGTCCTCGTGCAAATCCATTGATTATACTTCTTCAATATAATTCTGTATTGGAAGGAGTACATTTATTTGTTATCTGATTAATAATTTCATTCTTAAGATAATAATAAAAATCAAATTAATAATAACGTGTCAAATTCTATACTACTTCATTTCCACATTAGATTGGAATATTCAAATACCTTTTAGAGACCAACGTTCCCTTTTTGGGAACATAACTTCATAAATTTTTTGTGATGTATAAAAGAGGTTTTGGATTGATGTCTTTGGCTCAAATTAGAGTTAGAGTATTGTAGAATTATGATATATTTTTAGTTTAACAATTTATTGATTATTTCTCTGTTTTTATTCACTTCAAATATCGTGAAATTGGAAAATTTCCACTTGCTTCTGATATTTGTCATTAACTTTCTCCCTAAAGCATTATTATAACTTTTTTCGTGTGTAATCCATGAAAAAACATCAGTCTCCTACATGAAACATTATAACTAACATCAACTATTTAACATTATAATTAATTTGCATCATGTGTTTTGCACAACATCTGGTATACTACAATATCAACGTTCCCATTTTGGGAACATACTTTTTTTCAAAATGGGCTTTGATAATGGTGAAAAATCGTTGAATTGTGTTATAATACAGAAAATAGGTCAATAAAACGAGATATCAGGTAAAAATTAAAATTTTAGAGGAGGTCAGTCTCTAAAAGGTTAAAACTATTCAATTTCCAATGTTATATGTTTATAATGTTTTAAAAACTCCTATTTTTATCATTATTCATTTCAAACTAGAGAACAGACCAATGAGTACCTGATGAACTTATACTTGGTGTTTTTCACCTGTTGTACTTGTACTTGGTGTAGATGAGGAACAAGAAAGTTCTGCTCTGCTCAAGAACAAGTAGCTTTGATCAACTAATCTACTCGCCAGTTTTATATTGGGGACTTCAAAGTATAGTATAGGCTATAGTTCTACAGGACAAAAAATTAATTTGATTCCTAACAAGATTTCCAATGAATTTCTGAACTATAACGTTTCTGGTGCTTCTATTGATAAAAAATTAATGAATTTTGTATCAAATAAATTGCATTATCTTCTTCTCAAGCTTAACCTAACCATATATCCTACTTATACAGTATATACTTGGGCATTCAAATTTCGTGGGATCAAGCTCACTTGAACAAAATTAAGAACCAAAACTTTTTTAAGCCAGTATCGAATATAGTCGCCAACTTTCAACCCGTAAACTTTAGACATTGTTGTTTGTTACTATGAAGCACGGAAGTTGCCCATAATCCTCAAATCCCTAAGCCTCACTCCAGTAAAATTGATACCCGTGCATTCTTAGCGCATCCCAATGGTGATCCCTAACTCAGAGAGTGAACCAACTCTAGATAAGTAGGTCACATTCAGACAAATGACCTAAAATCTTATAGTTTGATCTTGAAATTTTATTTCTCCAACTTCTCTCAAGAGTTACCAATGGTGAGAAAATAAAATATGGAGTTTATTGTCGATTTGGAGCCATTATATCCACGCGCTCATTACAAAATCATAAAAGCTAAAACCGTAAACAGTCTGTACTGTTTCTAACATTACATGGACTAGTTTGAATGTACAGCTATATCGTATTCTCTATCTACCAGGCAATAAAAATTGAACGATCCGTTGTTTTTATTATGTTCTGTCTCCAAGCAAATCTCAATGTTATTAAAAGTCAGTAAAAGAACTACAAGAAGATTTTAATCAATTCCGTGGTTAAAGATACCACTATTGTAGGCTAATACGATGAGTTTTCTGATAGATTGATAGTATAATTATTATGAACTCAAGAACTTCATTAGTCACGCTATTTTTTCTAGCTTCTAGCCTGTAATATTCTTTTTCATCAATTTAAATATGAGGCAAAATTTTCAAGGCCGTTTTTCTCACTGTATCAACCTGAAACTAAAGTTTAGGTCTCATTAATTATGTTGCTTTACATCCTGAACTGCAGCTTTGAAATGAATCACTTTTCAATCATGAGATGCGAACACAAAAAATACCATACAACGTTTCATTTTTTGTGTACTCCACTGGCGGCTCGGGCCCACGAAAAAGGTGAAGTGCTGTACAGTAAAAATACGAGCCTTTCACATGTTTCGTGGGCACGAGCAACAGTAGACAATAGCAGTAACGATAGCAACAATATATGTACCTATGTAATATATGTATATATGTACGTATTAGTAGGCTAGGTGTTGGCACGAGCCGCTAGTGGACTGAGCTCATCTCTTAATTGAGAAGTGATCCAATTCAAAGCAGTTCGTGGTGTGAAGAAACATTCTAGATAACAGCTATTGAATCATATTAGTCTAATTATCTCCAAATTAATGTTATCAATATTCTCTTTCGAAAACCAAACATACAATTCATCTAAATCAATAAACTCAGTTCATACAAATACCTCAATTCCCCTATCGTTATTACCTATCGATAAGTTTCTTCTCGGGTGATATTTTCACTCTCCAAAACTGTCAACATACTTCCATGAGAACAAACAGAAGCGATTTATATTGAGTTAGGTTAGGCTAGGTAAGTGGGGGTTGAGATTGAAACGAAATTGAAGGGTTACACTGATTTTCAATACTGTGAAGTAAGTGTTGCCGTCGAGTATAATACATGCGGACAGTGGAGAACGAACGGAAGAGGAGGGAGAAAAGAGCTCCATCGCGAAAAGTGAGCACAATAGAAGAGTGGTAGGGAAAAAGGGAAAATGGAGTCTATTTGCCTGTTCCTTTCTTCGCATTATTGTAGCAGCGACCGAGCTGTGAGACCTTCCATTGTTATCATGCACTAAGCGGCTGTGTTTGAGAGGTCGGCGGAAAAGTTTTATTAAAAATTAACGAGAATTTATTTTCTTCCTTTGCAGAACAGCTCGTTGTAACGAGCTCCTTAAACCCTTGTTTTACGACGCCCTGAGCAATGGTGACGTCTTGAGCTCATCTCCTTCTCACTCAATTTCTTCCCCTCACCCTCTCTCACTCACACTCTATCCCTCACTATCTCTCTCTGGCATGTTTCCCTACACCTTTTCATTGACACCGTGATATTGCTCGGCTGCTTTCCTAAGCTACTGTACTCGACAAACAAAAAGCCAGCGAAAGAGATAGTCTTTTCACGTTTTTTTTAAAAGTTGACTGTGTGCTATTAAAAGAATGGAAAAGTATACAATCTTTACATTGAAAGAGAGTCGTTTTTCAAATTGAATGTTGAGATTCAGAATTGTTTGGATGTAATGGGGTGAGAGGAATTTCAGTGTCCAATCCACTGGCGGCTCGTACCCATGAAACAGGTGAAGTTCCCGTATCTTTTACTGTACAGCACTTCACCTGTTTCGTGGGCACGAGCCGCCAGTGGTTCAGAGTGGAATTATCTGCTCCAAGATAGTGGGGAATAAGTCTTGCGATTTCAAAAATTCCGGGTGGGCCATGAGTCACTTGTCAAAAATAATTAACAATGCATTTCTGTCAAGTGACTTATGGCCTAATTGTACACTAAACACGGGTTGTACAATAACGTTTACTTTCACTTTGCTATAAATATATTATGCGCTGTGGCTTCTTCACGTAATTCTATCCTATAGATAATATTTTTCAATGAGAAAGGTATTCAGACTAGCTACATTATTTAGGAATATATTTTGTGGTTTCAAATATTTAGTCGAATCTATGTTACAAAACAGAAAATTTTTCAACTTTACACAACTGATGATGAACAAATCAGATTTACAGTTATCGACTACTGTAATAAGCAATGGACAAGATACAGTCATGATGGACTCATTTTAGTAAAAAATGTTTGTTGGGAAATTGAAACGAAATTGGAAATACCATAATGAGATCTCGTCAAGGTAGCCTATTGTTGAAAATTTCGTGCTATATGGAATTATTTCTAGAGCAGAGTTATTACAGAATATCCATTTCAACTCATTAAGCCGTTCTCGATTTCATTGGCTAATTACAGGCGAATGTAATGGTTGAAATGTATGGACGTGACATCTGTTCAATGGTAAAAACGAGAAATCCATTGTCTGGAATTAGAAACACATTTCGTTGAGTGTGATGTGTCTGCTAATGGGAAACCATGGAACGAAATTGATTGGTTCAACATAATTTTATTATTAAAATAATCTCCTGAATGACAGGGAAGTGACAGGAGAGTCTCTCGAGAGAATTCTACCACAGAAAAAAGAGAAATGTTTTTTCTCTTCTTTATGGTTCTACAGTATGATGATGGGACTCAGGCATGAAGATAATTTCAAAGCTCATTCTCAATTTTACTGAGTTATCGTTATTGCCTTTATTCCTCTATTACTTTAGATAAGCTTTTTACATTATACATTATTACTTTGTTCAAGACTAATATTGTATTCTCTCAATATTCTGGCTCTGGCTCCATTGAAGATTGATAAACGTTGATTTGTTCCTAATTAATGATCGAAGGATCAGTCTACCCTTAGTATTAGCCTGTAATGCATCTCAGTTTCCAATTTAAATCAAATACATTTCTGAATTACATTAGCAACAATAGAAGCAGGACATCATGGACATAATATAGAATAATTACCATGAAAACAATGTAAATAAGTATCTAATCGACCTCTGACTCTGTGGAGTAATGTTATCGTTTATTTCTAGTAACAGTTTATTTCTAGCCTCCACAATCAATTATTGATACTATTCATTCATTTATAATACATAAGTGTCACTAAATAATTTCAATATCCCAAACTTTGACGAATCTGCAAAAAAGGATCAAATAATGTTTGGAATGTAATACCTCGATATAGAATAGAAGTTAATAAGAATAGTTGAAGTTATTAGTTAATCGTCCAATTAGTGAAATATAATTTTTAATCATCATCAAAATTCTTGGTGGAGTGTTCAGTGAATTGATTCATAAGTGAGGCCGTTGACTTTTCTAAACTCAAAAATTGCGGGAGGGTTTTTTAAACAATAAGTTGTATAAAGCTAGGGTAGCTGCAAGTTGGGTCATCTGAAGTAGCTCTGATATTACAAAGCAGTCTCCCTCAAACACTGTAAGCCACAGGAATGTTTTATTCAAAGCATGCCTGCGTTTCACAATCCCTGTAATTCATTCCACATACACACTGGTTTTTCCAGATATTTTGTACGGTTTCCATATTTTCTCCATCTGGAGAAGACATAAATCACCATCACTAGGGATTGGACAAGCGGGGAACATGAGTTTTTTGTGAAATGAATAATAAATGAAGACAACACTAAATCTAAATCAGAGATGATAACTTCAATACCTAGCATCTGATTGGTGATGTAATGAATGATGAGCTATGGAATAAAACTTATTCTTATACAGGTTATTCCATACTAATTCTCATTCTAATTATAATTCTTATACATTATGACTTATTCTTAATTCGTTATTTTTTCCCAGCGCCTGAAACCCTGTGATTGTCTTAAATTCTTGTGTAAAGCTCAAAATTCATCCAAATTCTAAAAAAAAATCAGTAATCAATGTCACAATATTATTCACAAACATCCTTTCCTTCAGCTCTTTTTCAAATGTTTTCAAACTTTTTCTCTTCAGCTCTAGTTTTCTCTTCAGCTCACCTCTATCTCTAAGCTCTCCTTTATTCTCTTTCTCTCGCTATCTGCATTCACTTGCATTTATGTCACGGTTCATATTCACGTATAGTGCCTTCCAATCTGGCACTATGCTTGGCAAGTCCAGGCAAATTACAAATTCACAAGTACGCAGCTGTACGCTGTTGGTTTAATGAGATTTGCACGTCAGCCCGGGGCTCTCTACTATGTTATGTACTCAGTTGTGACAAGACTTGTAGCTTCGGAGAACTTTGGAGGAACAGCGGCTGTCGATACTTTAATATGCTCTCAAGATGTGTAACCAGTCTCAAATTTATGTGCATTGAGGATGGAAGAGATTGGATGCTCTCCAATTATTCTACCTATAAGTTATCAATGAAACATTGAAGAATTGCTCCTGCGATAGAGCAACCACGCGCTTGATGTTGAAATTCTTGTTTCTGTTGGATGTGAAATTTTTTGAATCATTATGAGGCCGATTAAACTGAGCGAATATTCCAAGATTTGAATGAAAAGTCGAGATATCTTGTCATTCGAAAGAAGACAAACAAAAAATTAATAATTGCTCTGTCCTAGTATTGATCGATTGATCGATTTCTGGGTAATTACTCTGAGATTAATCATGGTGTAACAAAAAAGCCCGAAATGATGTGACAATATCTAGTATTTTTATCCAATATGAATAACCATGCAGGGCCGGTCTGGCGAGGTTGGTGGTCCCTTTATCAACTGGAGGGCCCACACCAGTGAGTGGGGGGGAGGGGTCTGGAGCGTATGGAATACCCCTCAGCCAAGAGAAGACTCTAGGAGTCCCCCCCCCCAATTAATAAATTTTTCAAAATTATTATTTAGGAAACGCATTTTCACTTTTCACTCGACCCAGAAACCTGCAGTACTTTACACTTTATTGAGTGAAATAATTATTCAGAAAACATATTTTTCATGAATTTGACTGTACTGAATAGAGGCATTAAGACTTCAACAATTAATATTTTATAAGACTGCGTTGTTCAATTATGTTTGGGATTATTCAACATTCCCGAGTAACAAAATTCTGTCAACCAATCAGAAAATGAGAAGGCGTGTTCTAGTCAAATATTAAACATCACCCGACAACTGCTGCCATCTACTGGTTGAATTTGGGAACTTTTTGAGTCGATATCGGCCAATCAGAGGGCTTTGCGTCCCAGCTTGAGTAGGTTGTTCAAGTAGGAACACCTGAAGCATCAACTGCGCAATTCAAGCCAACATATGGTGGAACAGCATACGCCGACGGCTGCATGGTCAGGGGAGTGCCTGACATCAAGTATGCAAACTCTGGATACCAGGCGCCCTCCAGTTTCAAGAAGCCTTCCCTGGTTGGATGCGAAGCTCTGCCCAGGGTGACTGAATAAGTCTCCAGCTACTCGTGGGAATCTTATGGATACCAATCTAAAAGTAACAAAAGAGGCTGAACAGCCTCAAACATCTAACGAGGATGGGGGATCTCCCCCAAACTCTACCGACCTGGAACAGGTTTCAGAGTCAAACCTGCCGGGAAACGGTACATGTAGAGGAAGGCACTACAACTGAAGATTCTGCAATGGAATCTGAGGATTGTACGGACCCATCCCTGATAGAAGTTGAACAGCTTCGGAAGGGTGGGTCCATAGCTGATGGTGCCGTGTCTCATAAATCAGCTGACCACAAAAACATTCCCTCTAGACATTTTTGTTAATTGAACGAGCGTAAGCGAGTTCTTACTTTTGACGCCAAAGTCGTTGTCCATCTGTTCGTTTGTTTGTTTGTTTGTATGTTCGACAATAACTTTCGAACTCCTCAATTAATCAACTTCAAATTCAGAACATATATTCTTCGAACATTTATACAGGTCAAGCTTATTGGACAATAAAATCGATCAACTCCTTCATCCTTTTTCAGGCGAAAAAAGGATAAGCTCTTAGCAACAATATATCTATATCTACTCTTGTATCTATCATATTTTAACACAATAATCACGGCTGGAAAAAATGTCATATGGAATTTGAATAATTTTTTTTGGTGAATGCATCTGATTTCAATAAAACAGCTGATTGCATATTAGCGGCAAATTTGAAGTTCTATCATGAGGAATAATAGTACATTACGCCACAAGCCTTGGAAGTGAACGTTTACGGTATGAGGATAGTTTCCCGGGCGAGGCTTGCCGAGCCTGGGAATAATTCCGAATACCGTAAACAAACTTCCTAGGCGAGTTTGCGTATATTTCTTTTCGCCTCACTTCAGATAAGCATTATCAATCAAATTTCATTTAATCAATACTTCACGATTAACAATTCAATCTGAATGAGGTTATAGCGATTGCTGATTCAAACTGATAACTGAATAGGTTAAAAAGGTGCACTGTCACCCGATCTAGCGGACGGCTTGATAACTACTACGTTAATCCTGTCAGCTGCTGTTGTCCACGCACGGAAAGAAAGTCCCCGCATGGAAAGCAAGTCTTACCGCTCGAGGACAACAGCTGACTGTTTGCGTATGTAAATGACGACTTTCAAGTCTACATAGGGACCGGTAAGCAGCTTCTTTCTGTGAAGTGTGGCGAAAAAATAATAATGTTCTCAAATCAAGAAACGTTTCATTTGGAAGTCATATGTTAGTATTGATCTCAAATTTCACACATGTGATAGGAGTCTATTTATTTGAACAGCTGACGACAAGAGGCGGCAAATTTGAATTATTTTATTGTCATACATTTTTCCATTATTTTTGTTGAAATGTTTTAAAGTGGTTTGTTCGATTAAATTTCCATGCTTTGATAAGGCGGGTATTTAATTACACAATTGGGCAGCTGAAGAAACGCGAACAGCGCGCCCAGCGTACAAAAAGTGTACTAGATGTCTAAAGCTAGGCGTTTTATCCTTTTATTTATTTATTTTTATTTTTTGTTCAATCACAAATAAATATTAGAACTATTTTTTCAATTATTACAATTTTTCTACGTCTGTCATGTAAACATGAAATGAAGGTATATGATTAGTTCAAATTAGACACATTAGAGAGCGCATATCAGTCCAATCTTCAACCATTTCCTGTTGTCCTATTATATTTTCTATCGCTTAAGGCTATAGATCAAATGAAAAGAGATGAAAAATATTATTTGTATTTTCATCTCTTTTCGTATTAATGAGTAATAGAAAATATTACCGTGTAATATCGGCCTAAGTCAAACTAATAATATGTCACCATTGCTTGATGAATGCTAATGACATCCATAATTTTTTTCTTATTTTTTACAAATTGAAATAGGCTATAAAAATATTGAAAAAATTCCATTCTTGAACGAAGTTCTACAATATTTGTCAATGGTTCAACTATTCTTCAATTTAATACATTTGAGAACTCACGAAAGTCTATTGAATTCAGTATAGAATGAAATTAAGATATTTATACATGTATGACTATACTCTACATGAAGTTTCAATATACTACAAATGAGTTTCAGCAATTAATAAGGGAAAGTTATTTTATCAAAATTAATTGTAGATTAGAATATACGTATATGTAAAACGTTAAAATTATCCGTGAATCCTCTGAATTTTTGCAGTAGAGTCGTCTTGATAAGTACATTTTCATTGGTGCTTTGGCTGCAGCGGATTCACGGATAGTTGGAATAACAAAAAAAAATTAAAATCATAAATCAAAATATTCCGTACATAACTATAACTTCACAAAATGGAATTCTTCAGTATTTTATTAATATAGGTATCATATTAGTATGATTTGTGGTTCCTATTTGGACTATTCGCGGCAGCCAACGCATCAATGAACTTGATCAAGTGGACTTGACTACAAAATTTTATCATCATGTTATTCAAGCCATAAGTTGACTTTGGAATTTGCACGCGAGTTCTTCAGCCCATGGGGCTTACTAGTTATGTACTGAGCTTTACAGTAACCTCAAATAGGTAGGTTGTTTGCAGTTTGTTGGAATATTGAATAGTTTTGTAACAAGCATAATATGAATAAATAAATGAATGAATATTAGTACCTAGCCTATTGCACCAACTATGCAGTCCACCCTTGATTCAAAAATTCCTCTTTTCTTTTATTAATTCAATTTCCACAAATTAACAGTTTTACAGGTCCTGGAAACCATCTTTTCAAAATTTTGACAGTTGGCATTTCAATGGAGCTCACATGAATAATAGCTGGGATTTCTCTAAAACTTTCTATTTATTAATTTTTTGAAATAATCTTTTCAAATTGAGAAAACTAAAGAGGCGTTTCACCTTACTACCTGGAATTCTCATAGTAGACTTACAATTCTCATTTGGCATGGATTAATAGCGCATGACTAATAACAATGGAGGATCATTTGTATCCTACAAGTTTAGCAAGGTGCAACTTCGGCTGAAACAGGGAGCAAAAAAGCCTGCAGCCAGAAAGACTGGAAAGCCAGTGGCAAGTAGTGCTGAAGGGAGGGTGGGAGCTGAGGAGCGGCCTAGGACTGAGCAGCCTCCCGCTGCAGCTCCTACTGTCCAGAAGCCTACAGGCTACTTTAAAGATAGAAGAGAGAAGAAGGCTCCAACCAAGGAGTTCTTCAAAAAGGGGAAAGCAGACACCATAGGCCCCTCCACGACAACCAGGAAGGTGAAAGGTTCTTCACAGCCTGCACAAACTGGCAGAGTGGAAGATGCAGGAGGGAGGCCAGGGCCATCCACCCAGGGCCCTGCATCAAGACAATGAAGTTTTGTCTGCTGCAGGCCAACCTCCATCATACAAAGGCAGCATCAAGCATGTTGGACAGGAGGTTTGCCATTCAGGGGCTGGATGCTGCCCTCATCCAAGAGCCCTGGGTCTGCAGAGGAGCAGTTAGAGGACTCACTGGCCAAAAAGGTAAGTTGATCTACCATTGCTAACATTTTTGTCCAAGAGTTGCAATAATGCTCAACAATAATGTTAGGTGCTTCCCTTTGACAGGGTTCATAGATTGGGACCTTGTTGTGGTGATCATTGCAATCTCGACACCTAAAGGTAGCAAAGAGGTTATTATACCCTCTGCTTACTTGCCAGAAGATGTGGACAGCATTCCAACACTGGAGTTGGAGAGGTTGGTGCAGCATGCCAGGGGTAGAGGATCGCCCCTCATAATAGGGTGCAATGCAAATGCCCACCACACAGCATGGGGAAGCACTAACATCAATGTCAGGGGTGAGTTACTTCTTGACTTCATATACTCAAATGACTTAGAGATCATGAATATAGGTGATGAACCAACCTTTGTGACTGCAAGTTGCCAGGAAGTCCTAGACTTGACACTTGCTGATGGGTGGGCAAGTGGATTGGTGAATGGATGGGGAGTCTCATCTGAGGCCTCATTGTCTGATCACAGACATATCAGGTTTGACCTGGAGGTTCTGGAGGAGACTCTGCATACCTATAGAATCCCCAAGTCTACAGACTGGGCTCTATATAGAGAGGAACTGGCTTGAATCACAAACCAGATAAACCCTCCCATTGTGACTGAGGAAGGCTTGAAGAGCAAAGTCACAAAAATCAAAGAGGCTATAATGGAAGCCTACACCAAGGCATACCCTTCATAAGACTAACACACTCAACAATAATGTTAGGTGCTTTCCTTTGACAGGGTTCATAGATTGCGACCTTGTTGTGGTGATCATTGAGATCTCCACACCTGGAGACTAGCAACAGGGTGCATAGAGATGTACCCTGGTGGAATGAAGGGCATACCAGGATGAGGGCTGAAACAAGAAAGCTTTTCAATAGGGCAAAAATTTCTGGAAACTGGACTGAATATGAAAATGCCCTGACCAAATACAACAAGGAGTTGAGACAGTCCAAATGTAAAACATGGAGGGACTTCTGCTCGGGTATAGAGTCACTTCCAGTAGCCATCAGGCTGCAGAGAGACCATGTTAACCCACTAGGCTCCCTGTTGAACCACAATGGGGAGATGACAGGTAGTCAAAGAGAGACTATTGAACTTCTGCTAGATACTCACTTCCCTGGATCTGAGATCAGGGGGACAGGGGCTGAAGAATCCCCCAGAGTTACTAGCCAATCCCAAAGGGGATTAGCCTGGGCTTGAAGAAGAGCAGGTAAAATCTTCACCCCAGGTAAGGTGGAATGGGCCATGAACTCATTGAGTCCTTATAAAGCAGCAGAGGCAGATGGTATATTTCCAGCCCTGCTACAAAACGCCACAGAGGAAATTAAGTCCTCAATGGTGAAAGCATTTTGAGCTAGTTATGCTATGGGTTACATTCCTATAAGAGGGAGAAAGGTAAGGGTGGTATTTGTGCCAAAGGCTGGGGACAGGAGCCCTCTTCTGCCCAAGTCATACCAACCAATAAGCCTTAGCTCTTTCATGGTTGAAACCATAGAGAAGGTAATTGATAGATATATAAGGGATGAAGTGTTCAAAATAACACTTTGAATAAGTCCCAACATACCTATCAGCTTGGACATTCCTCTATAACAGCCTTACATGTCCTCACCTGGGAGGTAGAAAAGGCTTTAGAGGAGAAGGAGACACTAATTGGGGCATTATGATTTTGGGGTGAATTGGAAGTGGAAGGAGCTTTTGATAGCACCTCATTTCCATCTATTGAAAGAGCAATCATGAGAAAAGAGGTTGATAGTGATACCGCCTCATGGATTATGTCAATTCTCAGGAACAGGCTGATAACTGCTGAAATGGGCAGTGAGTCAGTAACTGTAACAGCCCTGAGAGGTTGCCCCCAAGGAGGGGTTCTTTTGCCTCTGCTATGGGCTATGGTTATTGATGATCTCCTAGAACAAGTAACAGCCAAAGGATACATGATGCAAGCTTATGCTGATGACCTGGTCCTCATGATAAGAGGCAAATCAGCAGATACCCTGTGTGACCTGCTGCAAAGGGCCTCTCTCCTTCATAGGAAGGTGGTGTGAGAAGGAGGATCTTCAGATCAATCCTGAAAAGACAGTAATTGTTCCATCCACCACGAAAAGGAAGGTGAACTTAACAGCTCCAAGTCTGGGAGGAACAACAATTCCATTTTCCACAGAAGTGAAATATCCAGGGATAGTTGAGAGGACACTTACAAAGGCCATAAAGGCTATGGGGGCCTGCAGGATGATGTGTGGTAAGAAATGGGGGCTGAGAACCAGTATGCAGTTCTGGGTTTACCAGACTGTAATACTGCCTATGGTTACTTATGCCACACTGGTTTGGTGGCCTAAGGTGGAACATAAGACTAATGCATCTGAACTCCAAAAATTGCAGGTCTGGGCATTAGTGGAGCCACAGGCTCCTGCTCAACAGCTGCGCTAGATGCAATATTTGGAATGTTGCCTCTGGCACAGGTAGTCAAGAAAAGGGCAGCATTAAGTGCCCTCAAAATGACCAGTAACAGAAATATCAACAACTCCATGGAGAAAGGTCATTTGACAATATTAAAGGAGTTTCCTGAATTAGCTATGGCTTTAGCTGTTCCAGACTTTAAAAACAGGGAATACTTAATGGATTGCCCCTACAAAGTCACAATCCTGGAGAGTGACAGGGGTGGAAGAGAGTATTCTTGGGAGTCAAACGCCCTGAAGTGGTACACTGATGGATCACGCAGGGATGGAAGGACAGGAGTTGAAATATATAGGCCAGGAACTGAATTCTATAAGGCCCTGGGAAAAACAGCAACTGTCTTCCAGGCCGAAGTAATGGCTTTAGAGATGTGTGCTAATCAACTCATTGAAAGAGGACTGAGAAGGGCATGGATCTCTATTTTGAGTGACAGCCAGGCAGCCCAAAAGGCGATACAGGCCTGTTTCAGCAGCTCAAAGCTGGTAACACAGTGTCAAAATTCCCCAAGGGAACTGGCTGTCAGGAATCAGGTTAGCCTGATGTGGGTACTGGGGCACAAGGATATCTATGGAAATGAAATAGCTGATTGCCTTGCAAAAAAAGGTGCAGATTCTCCATTTGTAGGACTGGAACCAGGTTGTGGGGTTTCTTTTAGCTACGGTATTGTAAAGCTTAAGTCCAAGAATGGGAGAAGAAGAAGAAGATTTTGATTTGGAATAGGACAGAAGGACTACAACAATAAAAAATGTTGCTTAAACTCTCAACAAAGGCTTCCCACAATGTAATAAGCCTGGAAAAGAGGGAGCTGAGGCAAATAGTAAGCCTCTTGACAGGACACAACCCATTCAGGTATATGTTATGGAAGAAGGGACTATGTCAGGATGATGTCACAGTTCTTGGCTTTTCCTCAGGCTCAAACAAAAATAGCTACCTCTACATGCAAAAAGTTTCTTTATTTCGTCTCAAGTGATCGTGAATAGGGTATAGAATATGATGTTTCCATTATGCTAAGTAAATGGAAACGAAGTGGCAAAGAAAGATTCTCTCAATCTTCTGAGTTTAAAAATAAGTTGATAGCAACATCTTCCTCACACAGAGAGATTTAGTTCATTACAATCACTATATTCACAACTCAAACAATTCATCTCTTTGATCAGATTAGATCATGAACTCGTAGCTTTGAAATCCATGGAAGCTAATCATGCACCTTATGCTATAATTGAAGTAAGATATTTTTTATTAGATGACGAGAGTTAAAGAAAGATACTTTTATACAATCTTGTAATTTGCATTATTCTGTTTGATAAACCTTTCTAGCAAATATATCTGTGCAAGTAAGAGAGCCTGTCGGAATTTGTTTCTATATTTTGTCATTAATCCACAGATTCTCTCTTCCAACCTTTCACCTATCCGTATGAAACCTTTTATTCATTAATCCAATTATTCATTATGAGTGAAGCGATCACTTGCTCTCATCCACAGTCGTTCGTGACCATAAATAAGGTGTTGCTTTTAAAAGGGTGTTCAGAATATTTAATCATATTCTTGTACATGGGCCGTGACTGAGCTTAAACAGAACAAAATCTGATTTATGTACGTAAATATTTGCTGCGTCATTGATGCAATTTTAATGTTTTTTTATAGCTTCCTTCTATATAATAGAGGGAGCTATGGTTTTATTCATTCACAGATTCTATCAATGAAATTAATTCTAATTCCATGATTAAATTAAAATTACATTACTTTGGTAGCAGCCTGATATGCGTATTGAAACTATTCCTAAAGATTTACCAATATATTGTAGTTTCAGGAAATTAAATGTGATTGTTCCAATAATTTCAAAGCAGATTTAGATTAGTTTAAGCAGGGACCCAATCTCCTTTTCAATAATTATTTTGTAATTTTAGAAGATTGATGGAGTGAGCGTGTGAAAAATTGCATGCTTTCCATTGAACTCTATGTTGTCATTAGCCTCTGCCCATCTGCTGGCTGGTATCAAACCTTCTCTTGATAAAAATGAAGATATCCATTCGGTAGAATTATCCATTCATAAATGATAAGTAAAATTCCATTGTGCCTTATATGCCTATTATGATAACACTTTTTAGTGGACTCGTATCAGTCGGTCAGATAGAAATCTATATCTATATAAGCAAAATGGCACTGATTGATTCACTCATCACCAGAACTAAAAATCTACCGAAGCGAATGCGTTCAAATTTGGCAGGCATGTTCAGTTGGACGTTTAGACGCGCGCTAAGATAAGATTTTAAAAACTTTTCAAGGATACGCCAAATATTTAAGTTTTTCTATAGTTTTCCGGCGTTTTGTCAATTTTTTCGAGAACCAATCGGTAGAAAATGTTGATATTTGGTAGGTAGGTTCAGATAAGGTCTAGAAATGTTGTGTTGAAATATTTTTGAATTCCGTTCAAGATTACGCCAGTAATAAGGTTTTTAAAAATTGTAGATGTATTGCGGGTTGCATATCATTCGCCTTGATACGACCAATCCTTACTGTAAATTCAATGTTTCAGTGAGATTATAGATAAACTAATTTGGAAGATATTGAATCAAGTTTCAAACTATGTCCGATATAGTTCCCAAGGTTACGCTCAATATTAGCGTTTTACTATTTTTCGGAATTTTCAGAGTATTTCTTGGATTTTTCGAGAATAAATTGGTAGAAAATGTCGAAATTTAGTGAACAGGTCCAGATTAGGTCTAGAAATGCTGTGTTTAATTAATTTTGAATCCCTTCTGAACGGAAATTGCAGGCGAGCGAAGCGAGCCTGTTTTTCCCAGCTTACACTGACAGAGGTTATGCAGGCGAACGAAGCGAGCCTGTTTGACTCACTGAAACTGCTGATACTGTCGGGGGTCCAGGGGGCGGAGCCTGGCCAGGCGGTGAAGGCGAGCGAAGCGAGCCGCCCGGCTAGTCTATCATATTTGTAATATTATTCGAGTACAAAATGTTCTCATGTAAAATTTTTCTCTGTGGCTGTCAACAGCACTACAAATGAAGAATTGGTTTTCGAAAATTTGAATAAAATGGGAAACCGCTCTCATTGGAACTTCCATTTTTCCTGGAATAATTATGAACAGTATTGTACGAGGGTTTCAAACATTGTTTGCTGTGTTTGCTGAGCCGTAGATAATCGAACGATCCGTTTAGAAGCATTGAATTCCATTTTTTACACACATAGCTGGAGGCATCAGAAAATCACCAATTAGTTCGAAAACTGATCAGTTGTGTTTTCAACATTTTTCTGCACCTCTGGAATGGAGTGCGTTCATTTAGGTATTCCAAGGTGCAGTTTCAGGAAACCAATTAACGGAACAGAAATTGGAAATTGGTGTAGAACGACAACTCGCGTAGTCACAAGTTTTTGTGCATACTCGACTATTTTTGGAGGCATACCCTCCAAACCTGCACGATGTATAGTCTGTCCAAGCAAAGAAGAGCCTCTGGCAACATGATAAAATGATTCCATCTCGGTCAATATTGATTCAAAAACTACTGATTTGGTCTCAAATTGTAGATAAGAATGTCTCCTACAATTGAGATCAAAACAATAATTTCGTAACCAATATTGACCGAGCTCATTTATTGGAGTCATTTTCTCATGTTGCCAGAGGCTCTTCTTTGCTTGGACGCAGACTATAATCAGTCTGGAATTTGGTAGCAGGAGCTGCTACGAGTTGGGGCTTGTTTTTGTTACCGCATAGGTAGTCTGTCCAAGGAAAGAAGACATTCTGGCAAGATGCGAAAATGACTACAGCTCAGTCAATATTGATTACAAAATTTTACATTTGGTCTAAAATTGTAGGAAACATTATGTTATACTATTTAAGACTAAATTCATAATTAGTGAACCAATACTGACCGAGCTGGAGTAGTTTTTTCATCTTACCGCAATGTCTTCGTTGCTTGGACAGACTACGAATACTGCTCATTCACAGCTATATCATTCACTCCACACATTATTTCAATCAGAATAGAGAATTGCAATCTTAAATCATCGATATATTAACATAAGTTCGAACTATTCATCGAGTCTATGTATAATTGAACATTAGGATTTGTATATGTACATCATATCATCGATAGTAGATGTTTGTGATAGACGTTTTCAAAAGGTGATTGAAACTTGAAACATGAACCATCTTTAAATCATAGTATTCATGTAATAAAATCAAATATTTACTGTATTTGGAAACATAATATTCATGGATTGAACCGAATGTATATTTGAAAACGAGTTTCTCTCAAAGTCTTATTATAGAATTTCTTACACTAATAACATCTCAACACTGAGAAGCGTGTTCTGGTAAACTGTTTTATAGATTGTATTCATAACAATTACCAATGAACTGAACTATCAATTGGATAATTTCTTCCTTCTTTAAATCACAGAAATATATTTTTTATTGTCTGCAGGAATTTCCAGTATCGCGTTAGCTCTCGAACAGTGCAGACGTACGTAATAGTGTAGTGTAAAAGTAGAAGTAGTGAGTCAGCAGTTAGTTGTTCACAGTCGAAAGTGGAACAAAACATTGCAACAAAAGTCGGTTAATCCGCCGTCCTTATGCAATCGAAGTGACCTACTTTAGCGCGGCCTTCTGTAATAGTTTTTCGCGGTCGCGAGTGCTATACGAGGAAGTTTCGAAAAGTATGTTCGCGAATCACGGACAATGTCAACGTCAAGTGGAAAATTGTTGAAACCACCCAGTTTTCTCATGCCTGAGTTTGAGGAACAAGAAGACGATTAAAATATCAACAAAGTCATGGATAACACCCAACCATCAGAGATCCAGTGTTCACCGGATCGTTACATTAAAACAAATAAGCTCCAATCTGCAGCAGAGCATGCACTCTTCATCGCCTGGAAGGAATCGGACGAGAAGAGGAAGGAACTGGAAAAGTGCAATGAAGAACTTCATCGGAGAATTGGAGACTTAGAATCGCGATTCCAGAAAATAGAACAGAACATTCAACAGCCAAGCAGTCCAGCAGTTGTCGAGAACTACTCAACAAATGAAGAAGAGCTGGCAAAAGAGACTGAATGGATCAGGGTTCGTAACAAACGAGCTACAAAGAAGAGGAAGCTAAATAGCACCTTGTCCCCTGAACCAAAAGAAGAGCCTGCTGGTAGTCATCGCCAGTTGGACAAAATCACATCTTAAGGAAAGTCTGAAGTTGATAAAGAGAAATGCAAAAAGAAGGAGATGCCACCTCCACCAATCATAGTCGATGGCATAAAGAATCACCACTGATGAAAAATTTAGAATAAAGCTTCTGAGTAGAGAAACCTTTAAAGTGAATGCAGTCGACTCAGAAACCTAGCGGAACATTACGGAAGAATTAATCAATGATGGCTTCAACTGGCACTCATATGAGAATAAACAGGTGAGACCATTAAGAGTTATGATTAAAAACTCTATCACTCCTGTAGCACAGACTCCATAATGGATGATCTGAAATCAAGAGGATTTAAAGTAGAAGAGGTAGTAAATAAGTTGAAGTGGAAAACTATAAAGAGCCTCTAGATATGTTCATCGTTTCGTTCAGCACAGAGGAAAATGTTAAAAAAGTATTTGAACTGCAAAATATTCTGGGTTGCAGAGTACAAGTTGAAGCATTGAAAAAAATAAACTTATACCACAATGCAAGAACTGCCAATCTTACAACCATTCTCAAAATTATTGTAATAAAGAGGCCAGATGTGTAAAGTGTGCTGGCAAACATGCAACAAAAGAGTGTACAAAGCCCAGCGATGCTCAACCGAAGTGCATTCATTGTGGAGAAGCGCATCCTGCAAGCTACCGTGGTTGCACTGTGGCACTGTGGCACTGAGCTACAAAAATAAGAAACTCAAGTAGGGTAGCCACGAAAAATAGAACATCAAAAAATGAAGTCAATTCTCAGGTTCAAAATATGATAAATTCTCAAACACAAAATCCAAGTGCAGTGAAGAAAATGACTTTGCCAAGATTGTATCCAAAGGAAAAGAAGTACACATCAAAGAAAATAAAGGAGTAGAAGGCACTCAACAAATACTACAGCTCATCTTATCAAAACTTGACAAACAAGAAAAAATAATTTCATCCCATCAAACTCGATTTGAAAAATTAGAAAATAGTAGTCAACAGAAATTGAAATGATAAAGCTACTAAAAATAATGGAATGGAATGCTAATGGACTCTTACAACGTCAACAGAAGTTGGAAGCAGTTCTGAACATAGATAGCATAGATATTTGTCTTATCTCTGAGACTCACTTCACAAAACAGTCCTACATCAAATTTAAAGGTTATAAGACCTATCACGCCTTACATCCTTATAATGTTGCGAAAGGAGGAAGTTCAATCATTATTAAAGACAATATACAACATAATGAACAAGTCAAATTAGAAACTGAAAGAATACAATTGATAGGCGTATCAGTAGAAGCAGTTAATTTTCAATTTATAATTGCAGCAGTCTACTGTCCACCTAAATATTCAATCAGAAAAGAAGAACACTTATCAATGCTAAATATGCTGGGAACGAAATTTATACTTGGAGGTGATTTCAATTCAAAGCACGTTCATTGGGGATTGCGTTTAACAACTCATAAGGGTAAAGCACTTTATGAGGCAATAAGAGAGTCAAGATGTGAATCTCTGTCAACAGGAAAACCAACTTACTGGCCAACAGATATAAGGAAAATCCCTGATCTCATAGACTTTTTCAATAATATTGAAAAATTTAACTGTGGCCTAGTGCAAGAACTACCAATGTCAAAATATCAACTTTCTCACAAATCAGCTTGAAAGTTCAGCTTGTATTTTTGAACCTATATTACCATTGAATGGCTTCCTTTTAACATATTGTTATGTGACATTATGGTAATTAATATGAAGAAGTATACTTAGAAATAATAAAAAATTTGAAATTATTCACCATTCTTGAATAAATTTGACATAGGTAGTTCTTACATGGGGACCTGGCGGTTAGTATGACAGAATATCCATGTGCAAGAACTACCTATGTCATATTTGTCATGTATTTTAGTTGAGAAAATAAACAAGTAAACCATTTGTAGTTATGAATAATGAGCTGATAAGTTTAAATTTCTTTTTATTTGAAAGACTTCTATCAGTATCACATTTGAAGCAGTATAACACAATAGGTTACAGGATTATTTCTGGAATTAATCATAATGATCACAAAGAACATAGAAGAACATATTATTTTCATTGATTAGAATAAAATAGTAGACAGAAATCTATTTACAGGATTCAGAATTATTAAAATATTATCAATTATTCAGCATACCAAGTCATTCATTTTCATCTCCCAAGTCTTCATTATTTGGAAAATCTTCTTCCTCCTCACAGCCCGCCAGATTCTTGTAAAAAGGATGACTTGTTGGGTGAATGAAGTCCAAAACTGACATCAAGTCATTCACTTTCATTTGGGGAAGTTTAATAGGTGAGTTGTTTATTGGAATCAAGTTATCAATTCCGTTCTGTCTTCGTGTCCTTCTTCGTAAATCTACTTGTTTGAAAGGCTCATTGAAAGCATACTGATAAAACATTCTACCAGGTGCATCAGCTCGGTATTGGAGGCACTTTATTTTCAACCATTCAATATTTTCTCCTCCGAAGTTGACTTTCTTGTGAACATATTTGCCCTTCAACAAACTGCTGAAGGACAAAAAATTCGCTTGCTTCATTTCCGTAACTACAATGGGTGGACGCCTGTAGACAGTTCTTATAAGATTAGACCAATCCTTTGGTAGGTCAACCGATGCCGTTGTTTTTTTCTTCGTTTTCTCTATTGCTGCATGGATTGTGTCTGCTTCCATATGTGTATGGCCGGGTTGCAGAAATTTATGATTGATGGATTTTAAATTTTTGCCATCCAATCTTATTTTTTCCAGTACCTCCATGCACATGATAGCAAAATAGATATTTCTATTTTGTCCTGAACACGAATCACTGAACATGTTCACTTCACAGCAGTTGTCATTCAGTTTTGAAATGATATGATGGAACAGACAAGATGCTATTTCTTGCCCTCCTCTGCCAGCAACTGTCTCGTCCCATATGTAGCAGTTAGCGGCTTTTCAGGAATCATTGATACTATAAATTGTCAGATTCAAAGTCCATAAGCATCTTTTGTAAAAAGCACATTGCAAAAGTGGTGTGGGGAGGCACTTCTGAAGATCAAAGCATAGAAATGCTGTGGCTGCATTATTTTTACTCTCCAATTTATCTATTTTTTTCTGTCTATATGAGCCTTCTGCTAATTCTAAATGTCTCAATCTTTCTTGTTCCAGCTCCTTCCTCCGATCTTTATTTTCAGAAGAACGAATTTGCAATATCAATTTGTCACACTTACTGCACGTATCATTTTTTGGTTCATGGAAGCTCAAATTAAAATTCTCCACAAATATCTTTCGATAAAACTTTCTCTTTCTGGAACCCTATCATTCTCTGCACAATATTTCTCATACAATTTAAACATTTTGGTTATGTTGAGATCGGGATTCAGATACTTTTTCGTTGAATGACTCCGAGAATAGTGACTTACATATGCAGGGAACATGTTGATATGCTTCTTTATGAAATCAATAGCTTCTTCAGCAATCATTTTCCTATTCTCATGTTTACCTCTTGCATCAGGTGGACAGACTCCAGTCGAAGACCTCCTCTTCTTCTCAACTATTACACGAACTTTACCTAATGTAATGTCAAGGGTGTTGCAAAACATTTTTTGACAAACCTCATGTTTAACAGCTTTTGAGGGTTGTAAAAAGTATTTTCTAGTGAAATTTCGCCTGCTTTCTTTTATTTAATTTTTTTCTCTTAATCTGGTTGTTGCTTTATTCCCTTCTTCTATTGCCCCAGCTAAATACTGATCCTGTCCATTAGCAGAGAGGCTATAAAATGATGCAAAGATATTTGCCCTTTGAATTTCATCAAATTTATTGGCACATTTGAGTCTGCATTCACATGGTGGTTTCACAGATTTCTGTTGCATTTTTTTACCAGTAGTAGATGTGTATTTTTTCCGCTCACTTTTGATTGTTTTCTTATGTTTCTGGCCCAGAGTGATGGATTTCTTTTACGTTTTCTTGAATTATGTATTAAGTTATTTCTAGCATCTCCTTCAATTACATTTTCCTCATTCTCATGATCTTCATCTCTATCAATCTCGTTTTCTACATTTTCGTTTCTTTGGTTGCTGTTATCTATATCAATCTCATTCTCTTCGAATCCATCGGTGTAATCTCTTCTTTGAACATTTGTTGGCAGTGGTTGATCTCTCTGTAAATCATTGAATTCATTGGGGATAGTTTCTTCTATGTGATGACCGTCAGATGAGCTGCTACTGCGCGAATTATTATAATCAGATGGAGGGATGTAGTCATCAGAGCTGTTAGATTGAAGCTCCATATATGCATCCAATATGTGATCATCTTGACCGTTGAAAGACCTGGTACGTGATTTAGATGGCTCACCCAGTTCCATTGGATGTGGACTGTCGATGTCAACAAAAATATCAGGTGAAGGCGGCTTGTTGAAACCTGAAAAAATTAATGGAATGATTACTTTTACAAAACATTAAGAATGATGAATATGAACAAATGAGGCAACATCTTTCAGATATAGCTCATTTTAAATCAAATATTTCCTATTTTGCATACCTATGTTTTCTCTATGAATATTGGCTTAGTACATTGATCATCATAATAGCCTAATGGCAATGACGTTGGGAGAGTGAACTAGCATCATTATTCCTCTCTCAATTAGAGAGGAGGAGTCACTCATGAATGATTATATGTCATCTGATAAGAAAAATATTCTTCTAGAGAAATAAACATTGGATTTGATAATCAACTTTGAATAATCTTACTATACCTTTGCTTTAAACATATTCAAATTGACTATATCATAATCATTTTTATTTGAGACCCAATTTTCAGTACAATACAGAAGAATGATTTTCTCTAGAATTCATAGGATCCTGAGTTCAATAGAATATGATATTGTTTATACTATCCCAATTTGAATGAGAATGTAATGATTAGAGAGGCTAAATGATAAAACAACTTTCAAGTTTAATAACTAAGAATTATTCTATATTTTAGCTGCATTGAGTATCCAAGTATAAGTGAACAATAAATGAAATAGATTGTAAATGATTAATAAGCTTCCAAAATTAATTTTTGAATAGTGGGTCCTGCTGTCCATTGAGGCACCCAGCTTGTATCATCATCCATAATCCTAATGATGAATTAATGATTACTCAAGAATAATGATGAGTCAATTCTTCAAGTTCAAAATAATTGTCACTACTCACTTTCAATGGTGATGTTTTTGTTTGAGTTCTCTGTCAAATCTCTTAGCACGGTCACCGTTGGACTATCATCTTCATACTCTGTGTTGAAATCTGGAAGAATATCAATTATGAAGCATCATTTTATCATTGATTCATACAGTACGCTAAATATTGATATAATCACAATGAAGAATAATTTGAAAATTCAATAAAGTTGAACGGGAAAGGTTTGAACCTTTTCGCTTATCTTCTACAGTAGTGCTCATAAATTCAACGCAAATAAAATTCGAGAGTGATCAGCAGCATCTTCACAGCATTTTATTCAAATCTACGATCAAGAATGATGATGTAATAATACCTCACGAACATTAATATAAAAAAGATAGGACATTCAATAGAACGAAAGCTTCCTGAAGTTATAGGATGTAACTACAAGCTGCTTACCTAGTACCTACTTTGAAAATAAAAATTATTGAAGAGAATTTTAAAATTGAGGTGCATTTATGTCATTCAGTACCAATCATTATATCTCAAAATAGTCTTCTACATGGATCCCACAATAACTGTCATTCAATATACAATTTATTATTACACCTTATAACTCAATAGTATTGATTTTCCCACTCATTCCATCCATAATTTTTTAATACATAATATTCTGAAATATTCACTCACTTGCATCAGTAACATTTTCGTTTGCCTTCCCTGTTAGAACAGTGATCATTTCTCTCATTGGAATGTCTTCTTGATCATCCACTGCATGGTCATCTGGAAACAAATTAAATAACTTTTTAAAAGTTCCTTTTGGCTCTAATTGGACTTAGAGTCCCCATTTCACGGGGACAATTTATACATTTTTAGATTCAAAATTTCATTTTGAGTCGATTTCTGGTATCAAAACTTGCAGCCGGGTATCAAATAAGGAAGTTATAGCCCTCCAAAGTTACTCATTTTAGTGTGTCAAGATAGGTTAAGTATTTGAATGTGACAATAATTACGTGTAGAAATGATCAAATCTTATGTAAAATATCACGAAAAATCCATTGAGACCAAAACAAAATCAGTATCTTTAGTAATTTTTAAAGATATTACAAAATTTTAGTCAAAACCATAATTTACCTTAGTTGAGTGCTGGATTAGGTACTGGCATATTTCATGTTGAGAATGGAATTTTGGCCATTGAATTATTTGTCAGTTTGGAAAAACCTTGAAAATTTAAATATCTAATGATGAAATACCCTATCAATAATAATACTCTCTATAAAATAATATTTAATAATAATAGCAAAATTTAACAAGAACTGTAGAATTTCATAGGCCATACCAGATGCCGACCATTGTTGTCTGCAGTCTGTTGTTTTGTTTTGATGCTGATCCCTGAAGCCAATGCCATTGTCATCATTTCTTTATTTCCTGAATTCAGTTGACCATCAACTAAATAATAATAACAACTTCAGTATTATTAACTACAGTCATATTATGATTTATCACTATCATAGTATAAACTTACTTATATGATAAATACTAATTGATAAGTATTGTATTACAGTATTATATAGTATTCTTCAGCAATACTAACATGGGTGACTATTTAGTCTTGACCTATTGTTTGTCTAGTCTGACACATCATGGACATAATATAATATAATCATCAACATAGTAAAATGAAGGCTAACTCACTAACATCAAAACATCTTTTGATGCTCACAATGCTCACAATTATGGTCATAATGGCATATGACTTGGTAGGAATATTCCTTTTTGGCTAAAGTGTAGTTTACCGGCCACCCTTCCTATAGAGTAAAATTTTTGGTTGCAAGTATGCTCTTTTGATGACAAAATGTATAAAAATTTGCTGTTGCTAGCTCATCATTAATTACGCAGTAATTATGAGTCTAAGATTTATTTATGACTGAAGGTTAGATTAGTTAGAAGTTGGGTTAGTTGAAGCTTAGGTTAGGTTGGTTAACACTCAGTTTGGGGTAGTTGGAGTTGAGTTGTTAGAAGGTCAGGTTGGGTTAGTTGGAGGTTGGGTTAGTTTAACCTTAGGTTAGGTTAGTTGAAGCTCAGGTTGAAATAGTTCAAGCACAGGTTGAAATAGTTCAAGCTTAGGTAAGGCTAGTTGGAGTTAAGGTTGGTTGGAGCTTAGGTTAGATTAGTTAGAGCTTGGGTTAGGTTAGCTGAAGCTTCGGTTAGGTTAGCTGAAGCTTAGGTTGGGTTAGCTGAAGCTTAGGTTGGGTTAGCTGAAGCTTAGGCTAAGTTAGCTAAAGGTTAGGTTAGTTTGAGTTAAGGTTAGTTAGAGCCAAGGTTAGGTTAGTAAGAGCTTAGGTTAGGTTAGTTTATGCTTTGATTGAGTTAGCTGGAGCTTAGGTTAGGTTAGCAGAAGCTAAGGTTAGGTTAGCTGAAGCTTAGGTTAGGTTACGTCAAGCTTAGGTTAGGTTAGCTTAAGCTTGGGTTAGGTTAGCTGAAGCTTAGGTTAGGTTGGCTGGAGCTTAGGTTAGGTTAGCTGAAGCTTATGTTAGCTGAAGCTTGGATTAGGTTAGCTGAAGCTTAGGGTTAGCTGAAGCTTAGGTTAGGTTGGCTGAAGCTTAGGTTAGGTTGGCTTAAGCTTAGGTTAGGTTAGCTGAAGCTTAGGTTAGGTTAGCTGAAGCTTAGATTAGGTTAGCTGAAGCTTAGGTTAGGTTAGCTGAAGCTTAGGTTAGGTTAGCTGAAGCTTAGGTTAGGTTAGCTGGAGCTTAGGTTAGGTTAGCTGAAGCTTAGGTTAGGTTAGTTGAAGCTTAGGTTAGGTTGGCTGAAGCTTAGGTTAGGTTAGCTGAAGCTTAGGTTAGGTTAGCTGAAGCTTAGGTTAGGTTAGCTGAAGCTTAGGTTAGGTTAGCTGAAGCTTAGGTTAGGTTAGCTTAAGCTTAGGTTAGGTTAGCTGAAGCTTAGGTTAGGTTAGCTGAAGCTTAGGTTAGGTTAGCTGAAGGTTGAGTTTGGTTAGCTGAAGCTTAGGTTGGGTTAGCTGAAGCTTAGGTTAGGTTAGCTGAAGCTTAGGTTAGGTTAGCTGAAGCTTAGGTTAGGTTAGCTAAGCTTAGGTTAGGTTAGCTGAAGCTTAGGTTAGGTTGAAGCTTAGGTTAGGTTAGCTGAAGCTTAGGTTAGGTTAGCTGAAGCTTAGGTTGGGTTAGCTGAAGCTTAGGTTAGGTTAGTTTGAGTTAGGTTAGGTTAGCCAAGGTTAGGTTAGGTTAGCTGAAGCTCAGGTTAGTTGAAGCTTAGGTTAGGTTAGCTGAAGCTTAGGTTAGCTTAGCTGTAGCTTGGGTTAGGTACGCTGAAGCTTAGGTTAGGTTAGTTTGAGTTAAGGTTAGTTAGAGCCAAGGTTAGGTTAGTTAGAGCTTTGGTTAGGTTAGTTAGCTGAAGCTTAGGTTAGGTTAGTTTATGCTTAGGTTGGTTAGCTGAAGCTTAGGTTAGGTTAGCTGAAGCTTAGGTAGGTTAGCTGAAGCTTAGGTTAGGTTGGCTGGAGCTTAGGTTAGGTTAGCTGCTTATGTTAGGTTAGTTGAAGCTTATGAGGTTAGCTGAAGTCTAGGTTAGGTTAGCTGAAGCTTAGGTTAGGTTAGCTGAAGCTTAGGTTAGATTAGCTGAAGCTTAGGTTAGGTTGGCTGGAGCTTAAGTTAGGTTAGCAAAAGCTTATGTTAGGTTAGTTGAAGCTTATGTGAGGTTAGCTGTAGTCTAGGTTAGGTTAGCTGAAACTCAGGTTTGGTCAGCTGAAACTTAGGTTTGGTTAGCTAAACATTATGTTTGGTTAGTCTAACCTTAGGCCTAGTTAATTTGAGCTCAGGTTAGATCAGTTGAAGCTCAGGTTAGGTTATTTGAATCCCAGTTAAGGTTAAATTGTAGCAACTGCAGACCAAACTTCAACTTCATTTATTTAAAAACTACTGTTCAGAAATGGTAATTTAAAAAAAATTCCATCAGTAGGCCATATTTAATCAATTGCAAATGAAAATTTGACTTTCAGAAGGGTGGCTGGTAAACCTCACTTTTACCTATTCAAACTTCACTTATCATAAATCAATTTTTTATATTAAATATTCAGCATGAGTTGAGAATAGTATTTTTAATTAAACATTTTTCAAATTTGATACGGTAATCCTCTTATCACAGAAAATGTAATTCAAATCCTGTGTGCTCTTGTACAGAAACTTATGGTATCAAAACATTTCGAACAATTGGCTCTGTTGATGACAACATATGTAGAAGTCAAGACTAAAATTTGACACCTTAGTTCTCATAATAAGTGCACTCTTTGTACAGTGGGCGCGCTAGTGGTGTTGCTTCATTTTTTCTGAAGCTCAACATTATTATTTCAACAATAGGTCAGTTCACTGAGTTCAGTTCAGTAGGTCACAAGGTCATTTCAGGGCAAGGTCACATTATTATGTCTTTAGAAGTGAAATTTTTTCAGAATAATATTGAATATTGCTTTCAAAAGTATGAAGATTGCAGTCATTGCAATCGGATATTGATATTCAACCAGTTAAATTGACTCAAATAGTCGTTATATGGCTGAATTTTGTTCCAAAAAATGGATTCAGGTAAAAACTAACCTTCAACAATTGAATTATTTTTCTTTGCATATTTTTTATAATATATAAAAAAGTAATAATGCTACAAATTTAGTTTTGATCTCAATGGATTTTTCGTGCTATTTTACATAAGATTTGATCATTTTTACACGTAATTATTGTCACATTCAAATACTTAACCTATATTGACATACTAAAATTAGTAACTTTGAAGGGCTATAACTTTCTTATTTGATACCCGGCTGCAAGTTTTGATACCAGAAATCGACTCAAAATGAAATTTTGAATCTAAAAATGTATAAATTGTCCCTGTAAAGTGGGGACTCTTAGTCCAATTTGAACCGTTGCTTTTTATAGAATTCATAGTTCATATGAATAATACACTTTTACAAGAGCTAATTGCCTTATCCCATACAGTTGAAAGTAAAACTTTCCAAGCTATTAGGCTACAAGAATGGGAATGAATTATTTTGATCATCAGGCCTACTCTCAGAGTAATGATAGGCTTTTAACATAACCTCATCTTTTTTCAACCTAATAAATTGATGCAGCAAGCTAAAGAGCAGCTGAGCATTATCAATAAAATAAAATAATCAAAAACATATGCGTAGCCTACAGCAGCATGATTTATTTGGAATGAAGCTACAATACCTGAATTATGGTGCAGCTGATATAAAGTTCAAGGATGTTAGAATAGAATTGATTTTATTTCAAATTCCATAATAGAATGGCCAATATATACTAACTGTGTCCTGGGCAAAAAGATAAATACTTTTATTTCATTCTATTTTTCAACTGATAATAGAAAATATCATGTCAATGTTTTTATAATCTCATTAGGCCCATCTTTTTACTAGCCTATTCTTTTTGTTGTTTAATAGTTATCAAATAATCATAATCCTATGATCACTACTAATTCTATTCATCAATATAATATTTTTAGAGTAAGACAACTTGGGCTATAGGCTACCTAATAGACTAATGTTCTCTATTAATATTTTCATACTCACAATTTGATGTTCCGTCAGCCAATTTACAGCAAAGCTCAGTCATGAATTGACCTCTGGAGAACACAATAGACCTATGTTTTGATTTTCGAGTTGAATTTGACATAATTGATGTAAAACATTAAACACACAACCGAAACGCGAGGAATGATTGAACATGTGGGATGTGCCAGTGAAAATCGGAAACGGAAGCGCCACCTATGTCAACAGAGGCGTGGTGGAATACGGAAATACGAGTGCTAGAAGTGCAGAAGTCGACATTGGTAGTTCTGGCACAAAGTATGAATGGCAATCTAAAAACCTATGTCTTCATTGGTAGTTTTTGCACTCTGAGAGTGGAATAAATATATCAAGACATTGGTAGTAAAATTTTTATAACTTTTTATGACTTTGAGATAGGACATTGGCACTTCCAGAACTGAAAAAAATCGATATTAGTGATGTATTAGTGTAATAAACTCATTTTTGAAAAAAATTGACATTGGTAGTTCTTGCACCAGGCCACAGTCATTATAAAGAATGTTTCATTAAATTATTTACAGATTGAGGAAAGTTTTGATCTCAATTCAGACCACTCTCCTATTATTCTGAAGTTGAGTAACACCATTCTGCAGAAGCAAAACAATCATACCACTCTTGTTAATGAGCTTACGGATTGGAATAGCTTTCAGCAACTGTTGGAGGAAAGAATAAATCTGAATTCACCATTAGGAAATGCAGATCAAGTGGATGAGGAGTTGGAAAACTTCATGACTGATATACAACAGGCCGCCTGGTGTAATACTCCACAAACTAGGAAAAGAAGAACAGCTGGAAATAATTACCCAACTGAAATAAGAGAAATGATTGCAGAGAAAAGAAGAGCTAGAAGAAGATGGCAGCAATCACGATCTCCTCAAGATAAAAGATTGTTGAATAATCTTACACAAGAGCTAAAAAGAGAGATACAGTGTATTAAAAATGAATCAATCAACAGCTACTTGAGTAACTTGACAGGAGAAAGCAACACCGATTACTCACTATGGAAGGCAACAAGGAAAATAAAAAGACCGATTCAACAAGCTCCTCCTATTAGAAAACAGAACGGACAATGGGCCAGGAATAATGAAGAAAAAGCACATACATTTGCAGATCATCTTGCAAACGTCTTCCAGCCAAACGATGCAGCTCAAGAAGAGGATTTAGGAATAGAAGATAACATCATACAGGAAAATCAAGAACTTAGGCATGTCTCAGTAGAGGAAGTTAAAAAGGAAATAAAACTTTTAAATTCTAAGAAAACACCAGGATTCGACTTGATAACTGGCTTAGTACTGAAGCAACTACCAGGGTAAGCACTCATCAAACTAACAAACATACTGAATGCTTCTTTTAGACTTAGATATGTACCAGCAGTCTGGAAAGTAGCTGAAGTTATTATGTTGCTTAAGCCAGGAAAAGAACCGCATGAAGTTACTTCATACAGACCGATTTCATTGTTACCTGTGTTATCAAAGTTGTTTGAGAGGGTATTATTGAGTAGGCTCAAGCTAATTGAGAGGAAGCAATTAATCCCCAATCATCAATTTGGTTTCAGAGAAAAACACTCCACAATTGACCAAGTACATAGAATTGTTAATGTGATAGAGAAGAGCTTGGAAGAGAAAAATGTTTGTTCTGCAACTTTCCTTGACATAGGTCAAGCTTTTGATAAAGTATATGGCATGAAGGGCTTCTTTATAAACTAAAAACAATGCTTCCTAAGCAATTCACAGATATATTGCAATCCTACTTGTTTGGAAGGTACTTCAGAGTAAAGCATGAAAATACGTATTCTGATCTGAGAGAGATAAAAGCAGGAGTTCCTCAAGGAAGCGTTTTAGGACCAGTTCTTTATCTCCTCTTTACTAGTGATATTCCAAATCTGGAGGAGAATACAACAGCCACATTTGCAGATGACACCGCCCTACTAGCAGTAGACAGCAATGTGCACATTGCAACAGAGAAGCTTCAGAGATCTGTCAACAAGATACAAGACTGGACAAAAAGTGGAGGATGAAAATCAATGAGGGAAAGTCGATTCATGTCAACTTCACTAACAAGAGACCTGAGTACCTGCCAATAAGCATAAATGGTACTAATATACCACATGCTAACTATGCTAAATACTTAGGTATAACTCTTGACGCTAAGCTACGCTGGAAAGAGCACGTCAAGAAGAAAAAAGAAGAGCTTAGCATAAAATACCAGAAATTCTACTGGATTATTGGAAGAAACTCATCACTTTCAATATCGAACAAAGTGCTGCTCTACAAGCAAATCTTCAAACCTGTTTGGACCCATGGCATTCAACTATGGGGCTGCACCAAACAGAGCAACATCACCATCATACAGCGATTCCAGAACAAGGTGCTCAGAAACATCGTTGATGCTCCCTGGTACGTGCGAAACAGCGACATCCATAGAGATCTAGGAATCAACCTCGTATCCTGTGAAATTGAGCGCTATGCAGAGAATCATGAAGCACGGCTCCACCAACACAACAACGTCGAGGCAATCCAGCTGCTAGACAATGGAGGATTGGTGCGGAGGCTCAAAAGGAAGAAACCATTTGAATTAGTGTAGTGCAAGTGGTATATCCAGTGCAAAAAAAGCAGAGCAGTGTTTGAGTGAAACATAGCTTAAGTAGTACAGTTAATAGGTGTACATAATAATAATTATTAATAGCAGTAAGAAATTCTATTGAGAATTTCGCTGTATTTCATTTATGATTAGTAAGATAGGTTAGATAAAAATTGCTCATTAGTCTCAAGACTAGATAGCAATAGTAACGTATTAAAAAAAAGGAATTTCCTTAAATTAGAGCACTTTTTCCTTATTTTGAAATATTAATGAAACAAATCTTTCTCGCTAAGAGAAATTATTGCCGCCTCACTCTCTCCGCACAAATTTCTATCTCTTCCCATGTTTCTTCTTCAACTCTGTTCATTCTTTCTCACTCTCTCTATCACACTCCTTCGCTCTCTTTATCTTCTGCTCTACATTTTCATCTACCAGAATTCTCATTGTTCAAATGCATGCTTTTCCAGTGATCACTGAAGTGGAGTGTTTCGAAGACAAAAAAAAAATGTTTACCATGATGAAGAATCCTTCTGAATTATTTGAAGCATTGCTGTTTTTGTTTTCTATGATGCATAATTAACCATCCGAGGAAATTCACTTGAAAGGGATTATAAAATAATTCTGTTGCTCACAACAATAGCTTTCAATTTCCAGGAAGAAATAATTAAGAGATTTGTTAGGTAAATTTCCCTTCCGGACAAAATTGTATAATTCTATAGATGAAAGAACTATTTAGAAGAGAACTATTTTTAAAATATTTTTTTTTCTATTCTATTAGAACATGGTCAATATGAAGAAAACATTGTGGTTAGATTTAAGTAGGCTACATTGTAGAAAATCTATTAACTGCACCCTGGAAACTCAATGGTCATACTCTTCGTCGTTAAAAAATTACGATGTAATTCAGCGGCTCTCCTATTATATCCAATACTAGGAATTCCAGTTTATTTTATCCATCTCTCACTTCACTTGAACTTTCGTGTAAAGCTGGGAATGGTTTTCCGAGGGATGGAAAAAGGATCAAGTTATACGGATATCATCAGGAGAGGCTTCAGTTGAAAAGTCCTTTTTCGTGCAATGACGTCATAGCTAGAAATGGCACGTGAAACATGCCCTTGGCACTCTTATATCTCCTCATCGGCAAACTAGAGCTAGCCAAGTGAAAAAAGTGGAGATTCGGAAGCTCTCACTCACGTTTCTCTGAAAATTTTCAATTTTCTATCTTTTTCAAGGAACATTGGCTTCCTATTCTGCTCTCTCTCTCTTTCATCCTATCTCTTTCCCTCACACTCTCACTGTTTTCACCGTTCTCCTCTTTTCATCTTCCCTAGTGTCCACTATCACCATCATCGGTCTCTACTACTCTTTCCACAGCATAATCCTCTGCTTTTCTCCCCCCTTCATACTCACCTCCAATCCCTCCATACTTTTCCAATTCAACATAATCCGACCAACGAACATGGAATTAAAAAAATCCTCTGGACCAAACTCCAATAGCATTCTGTACCAAATATGGAAACCAAAGGTTCATTCTGAAAATGTATTTGAATGTACGTTGCGTTCAAAGCCACGAAACTTTCCCAGCTTTGGGTGCAACAGAGCTGAAAAACTTATTGATTCGAAGTTAGTAGCTCTATTCAATACGACTACGTACAAAGAAAGGATTTGTGTGGTTGTCAGTCGTTATCCCTTGAAAAAACTTCGTTGAGGTTAGAAAAAAGCCACATGAAGTCTAATTGAGAGTTGAACAATGGTGAGTTATTCGTTGCCAGTCCAAGTAACAAAAGGGGTTCGTATGAGCTCTTTAGGCAATAGGATAAACTAGTCGTGGAGTAGTTAACATTCTTTGATGTCAAGCATAGAGTGTTCAAGCATTCAAGTGGTTCACTGTAAGACTGATCAATATTATTAAAAAAACTGTGATCCTTTTGGTGATTCTAATCACAATTCAAAAATGCGGATGATGCCCACATAAGTATTTAATTTTACTTGTTGGGTGATGGAGTGTGCAAGGGTGATTTATGAGGTGCATAAACGACCATGCCTCTGGTGGGATTCGAACCCACGACCGGGTAGCGCTAGCGGACTGAAGGTTGTAACGCCCTAGTCCACCTGGCCAACCCGGCCGACTAAAAAAAGATTTTAAAAAGGATTTTGCCAACAAATCAATCGTATCGAATGTACTATAGTCAGAACTTGGATAATGCAAAACGTTTTCATATATTCAATATACTTCAACTTACTTCACGAGCAGTAGAGTGTATGAGTCTGAAGGAGAGTTTCCTCATATACAACAGAAACTTCTCAATATTATTTCTCTCTCTCATGGATAGTTTTTTCTTTGTTTTTGAAATGTTTATCCAAGTGATAGAAAGCATTAATCTTGAACTTTTTAAAATGGATGACGTCTTGAGAAAAAGCATTCTTTGAAGTTTGTCCACTTGAAGTTTTTCAATCAATTTCAATCTTTCGAAGTAGAATTTTTTTTTTGAAAATTCCTGTTTTGGAGGAGAAGACTCTCCTTCAGACGCATACTCCCTACTGCTCGTGAAAAATTGAAATTACTCCATATCTTTTCAATAATATTATTGTTTAATTCTAACTTGGCTCTCATAGAAAGCTTTTTGATTTCAACATAACAACGTGAATTTGGACATTTTAAGATAAATTTTCGGAATTGAAGAAGTTTAGGGCGAACGTCTTTTCTTTCATTCACCGAGCAGACGTTTGATAGAGATGAATATTGAAAGAGCGAGAGACCAGAGTTCGAGTGCTAGGGAGAGTGAGGGTACAGATTGTAAATAGCCGCCATTGTTTGTAGAGAGCTCTGATTGTGGTTTGAGTGCACTGGGTAATATACGCTGCTCCTAACAAATGCTTAGATCAGGCATCGCCTAGCAGCTGTAGACCCCTAGCAGTTGTATAGCTGTTTGCACTATATGACTAGAACATGGAGGAAGAGGTAGCATAGTATAAGTATATACACTCTCTATGACTATAGTTAGTTGGTTGAGTGCAGTATAGCTGGTTCTACTTGGTTGAGCCACAAGCATAGGGTACTTTGGGTTCATAGGATTCAGCACACTGGCGGTTCGTGCCCACAAAACAGGTGAAGTGCTGTACAGTGAAAGATACGGGCACTTCACCTGTTTCGAGGTCACGAGCCGCCAGTGGTCAGCAACACACCAAGTCCACATGCAGCTCATTCTAGTCCAGGTTGAGGTTGATGTGTGTGGAAAGAGATGCATCGCATGTTCTGATATTTGTAACATTTCCACTTGAACACTGAAACAAGAGTTTTGACATTGTTTGATTCTTTAATTTTCATTGTGAAAAATTGAAAATCTTTGCTTTAGAGACATTAATATCAAATAAGATAGAGTGTTCTAGAAATAATTGATAGTTGTTGACAACGAAACTGGCGGTTTATGGATAAGGTTTTAAAAAGCTGGTGACAGCTGAAAACGTTGAGAGATTGTAATATTGTAATCGAGGAAAATAATGATGTAAATTTGTTCGTCTTTGATTTTTGACATTTTTTGTCTTTTTAGCTGATTAATAAGCCAGTATTTGTTACCAAATAGATGATCACTGAATATGTACATTTGAGTTCATTATCATAATTCTCAAGTTCAAAATGTCTGAAGGTGATGATTATCTAGTTGAACAGTAATTTTGAAGCAACATGACATATCCAAAAGTTGTGTTCAAAGTAAAAAGTCAAGTTCTTCACTCGTGTAAAAAGACTATTCTGTCTGATTATCAATTGCATATCATATTCAAAATCTGACCCAAGTGTTCTTTATAAATATAAGTAATCAATATTATGCCGATAACTGATGTTGAAAAACAAATAATTCAAAGCATATATTTTCTGGTAGATGTAAAACAGAATCTGTAGAAGCAGCCTATCTCAGAAAACACCAGTTGAAAGACTTTGAACGACTTTGAAAATTGTCTGCTAATTTTCAATAGCCAACTAGATTGCTTCCGAAAAATTCAAAAGACTTGAGAGCCTTTTCTCTCTGAGTAAATAACCTCATAATAATTATTTTCTCCTCGCCAAAAGCTGTTAACTTCGCTGGGAGCATTGAACATTGTTTTGAAAGACCAATTTTCCCCTGTAATCTAATTTCATTCTTTGCATTTTCAATCTGTCCACGACGTGACAATCTTATAATAATTTTACTGAAAACTTTCTTTTTAGAACTGAATCTCATCTCATTGAACAATGAAATTTCTGAAACATAAGCATTTCACTCAAGTCTTCAAACTTTCTTAGCGCAAATCAAAAATATCAAGCTTTTATTAAATAACCAGTAAAACAATATATAAATAAGTTCGATAGCAATTCATGCATTTCAAAACCAGCACAATATTCTTAGCATTCTTGATCTGAAATACTAAAATAGTCAACATGGAAAATCAGGATTAATACTCTCAATCTAAAAGAAGTCAGAATTTGAAACAAATAATATAAATTTTACAGAGTCTCTGCGATAATAACCAATCCGCTCATTGGAATTTGAGCTTTTTGACAAGGTAAACCAAGTTATTAAGCCTAGCCATGTGAATAACAGTTACAATAAAATGAAACGAGATTATATATAGTTCGATTTGGAATCCTGAGTTTTAGATTTGAACAGATCAAAACATTTCTGATGATCCTGATCTCTCAGACATTATTGCCACTAATCTGATTTGTGATACTGACATAATGGAAGCTATGAATATTGACAGATTTGATGAGCTCTGATATGTCATTACAGAAGCTTTAAAGTCTCTACAGCATAGTTGAGCACTGATAATTCAATTTTGAAATGCAGTTGTGATTCCGACATTGAATGGTTCGATAGACAGCTTGAGGCTGCTGCTGTTCCTACCAAGTTCTAAAACATTCAACAAGTTTTTCCATATTTATTTATCTATTTATTGGTACAATTGCGACTTGATGGCAATTATTAAAGAAAAAGTGATGATGAGTGAGTAGTTTACAACTGCTCAAAGTGATTAAAGTGATGAGTGAATGACGATGTTTACATGGTGAATGAAAGATGATGAAAGTTTACGTTACAATTTTATTCCAGGATTACATTACAGGATTCAATCCTGTTGAATCACCACAGAACCTGTTCAGAATCTGTTGTGAACAGGCTACTCAATATGTTCAACCTACACCTAATATTACTTCAATAGTAATAGTAGTTAAATAGCAGTAGTAGGTGTTGATACAGCGCACTTGTATGTCTGCAAATATATTCCATCAAATTTTACTCAGTTTTTGACTCAATGTGAAAAGTTTTGGATAGTTTATGATTGATTCTATTGCGGTAATATAATAAGGGAATTCTGTTAAATGATGACAGAAGAAATTCCAAATAGTCTTGACTATAAAACTGTATAATCAATCAGTCTGATTAAACAGTTTCTATAATCTTCACTAATTAATCAATGCCAAGTTAAAAAAAAATGCATAAATCTTTTTAATGCCAAGTTGAAAGTTATTGATACCCTCTTATACGATAAATAGTATTCAGCTTGGAACTTCCAGTTGATATTTTGAACAGAAATAGTTAGAAAAGTTTCGTTATAAAATTCATTACTGAACCATATGCTATCCACTCTATCCATTTCACTTAGCTCCCCCATACTAAAAAATACTGATCATTAAGGAACAGCAACAAACTTTCTCATGAAACAGAAGCTTGAGTACTTCTCTAGTTGGTAACGGTTGAATGAATGAGTCTTGGAAAGATTTTCTTCTACCCGCAGTGCCTGTTGTTATAGTCTGTCCAAGCAAAGAAGATCCTCTAGCAAGATGGGAAAATGACTCCTGCTCAGTCAATATTGGTTTGAGAAATTATAAATTTGGTCTCAAATTGTATCTGCAATTTGAGACAAAATTTTTAATTTTTAAACCAATATTGACCGAGCTAGTCATTTTTCCTATCCTACCAGAATGTCTTCTTTGCGTGAACATACTATACTACGAAGTTTTCCCTTCCCCCACCACTTCACTATCAACCCTGCACTCGACCTTAAAGAGCCCCAACATACAAGGATACACCATAGAAGCATCAAGCAAATGACACCAACCTTCAGAAAAGCCATTCGCGTGAATTGCACATTCTCCGACAAACATTCCCAACTACCATAAAATGTGACCCATTCCTCCCAATATAAAGTCGCCACTCCAGTCACGTTTGATCCAACATCAAACTTCCCGAATTCCCTAACTCCGAACAGGTATCAACTCAAATTATCTACAGCCAGTAAACGAAAGTGCCGCAGTTATCAAACTCCAACAAGCAATTACTGTAATTGGTGTACCAGACATAAAAGCATTGTTCTCGTTGAACGGATTGTAATCGATTAAGCTTGCTAATCTTATTGGATACAGTATCAAATACTTGTGAATGATAGATTTTATCACTAATTACTAAGAAACGTTTTTGAAAAAATGAATTTATTACTATATTCACTAAGAAAAGACCAAGGCTCTCCTGGATAATAATATTATTCCAATTGGACTATTTTTCTACGACGTTAAAAGTCACTAGCAGTTCGCAATGGAAAACAAAATAGGTGAGTATAATATTATTGTTTTCTTATACGTATATAATGAGAGTTGACAGGAGAAGAGAATAGTTTGTTGTAAAGTAGTGTAATGCTCTACTAGAAAAAAATTCAACTGAATTTAATGAGTTCTCTAGAATATTCCACTTTTGAAGCCGAATATGCTTCAAACCTGAACTTCATTGCTCATTCGCATTAATTATAATTATTGTAGAATTATCTGTCATTGGTCACAATTTCTGTCATCGTAGGATCACACAGAAGATTACCTAATCAAATTGATTGTCGAACATTTTTATCACAAAAACTATTATAACTAAATGGTAGACTCACCTCAGAATATTGTCAAAGCCATGAATTTTGTTTTGAGTTGAAAGCGCGATCAAACAACGTTAGTATTAATTTCAGGCTGAGCGGAAAGTATCCACTGGGTAAGGAATAATCCCCAGTATTTTCAAAATTAGACCTAAACCTTTTTTTTAAAGCTTGCCCGCCACCTTCAATATTGGTGCACGTGGAGAGTCAATACGGTAATATTTGCAGTTCAATCTCATGGCAAAGTGTTTTTATTCACAAAAGACGATGGATGGAATTTCACAACCGTTATTTAGCGAGATAACGAGTAGAGCTTTATAGTACACTTAAGTTGAGAAGACACTTAGTTAAAATGTAAAGTGTGTTGTAACTGGGTGTCAACTTGGCTCGTTTCAACTACCATCTGCAAATTGAATTTCAACCGAGCGACTTTATAACAACGTTATTGTTTCACACAGGATAATGACAGCTATTGGCCTGCTCTTGCCGAAGATGACAATGAAAATTGCGACTCGACCTAAATAATCTGAAGCAGCGGCGTGGTTCCGTTTCAAGATTCGATTTTGTTAGTGTGTGTTTTTGATTTCTTTCAGAACGAACTTTCGATTTACGACATCTTGATAGAGTTGTGTTTGCATTCCCAACTTTCGATTTTAGGAAAGATGGGACGTGCTTTCAGCGGCTTGAAATATCTGTCAATGTGACTGTCGTTCTATTGACAAATACTGTCGCTGTTACATCCGCTTCCATATTTCACTTGGCATTTGTAGGAAGTCAGATTGTTATTTCCTGAGAAATTTTATCTTTTTTTATAATTAATTTGTTCCATTCAGATATTATTGATACCGTATACCATTTTTCATTCTCTCTTTGAGTAGTTTTGAAGGTGATATTGTGGTAGTCATCCATAATAAATGAAAAGACAAGATGTTTTCAAAGCCTGCCGGCTGGGTTGGCCGAGTGCATGGTCTGGGGCGTTACAACCTTCAGTCCGCTAGCGCTACCCGGTCGTGGGTTCGAATCCCACCAGAGGCATGGTCGTTTATGCAGCTCAAAAATCACCCTCGCACACTCCATTACCCACGCACAAGTAAATTGAAATACTTATGTAGGCATCATCCGCAGCAAAAAAAAAAAATCACTGATTTATTAAAAAGTCGAGTTACCAGTTTCCGTTGTTACACCATTATCAATTTCTGGCAAATCTCAGTTTTTCAAATCTCTGGTATCTCGATTTTCTAATAAATCAGTGGTTTGACAATATCTAGTATTTTTTATTTTAATTATGATTTTTTGTATCTTATCACGTATGTTCAATAACTTTTGTGATAATTAATATTATAATATCTGGTACCGAGCTTCGCTCTAAAGCTGTGGCTGAACTGCTGAATTAAATAAATATGTTATTGTGAAAAATCATGGACCTCCTTGTAAAAAATCATCAACCTCCTTGTAAAAAATAAATTCGAAATTGATATGATCACGTCTCACAATTTTTTGGCTTGAACATGTGTTATAGACTTGGATGTAACTCCATTTACTCCAGCTGGATAGTTTTGGTCAGCTAACGATAACAGCCATTATACGCAGTGCTTGGGATTATGCCTGAATAAGGAATATTCAATTCTTTTTTAATCCTGCCAGAGAGTTTTCCCGGACATGAGACCTGGTGGAATCTTATTTTTCCATCACGGTTATATTACATTTCAAATTTCGAGGAAATCGTTAGGGCCGTTTTCTAGATCCGTGGTTCCAGAAACATACATATAAACATACATACATACAGAAATTACTCGCTTAATATAATAGGATAGTAGTAATAGAAAAACAGATATAACTGCACTTCAGTAATTTTGCTGGAATTTTATTGTTTTTAATCAGGTATTCACGGAAATATAAAGAAGACCCTTCAATTATGCTTTTGGTTGAAAAAATAAATTATTTTTACTTTATTCAGATAATAATGATATTATGGGTAGGCTATTACTTTATAGGCTATTCATGATTATAATTCACTTCAATACCGCACAATATATCAAAAGAAGTCCCATCCAAGTGTTTATCAGTGAAGAATGGAGAGTAGAATTTCTTTCAGTTCATTCTTCCAGTTCTCTCAGAAATAATTTTCGGCGAAGTTATTGGGATATAACACTATAAATGTGTATTCTAATTACGTATAAGAATCTGAGTTGGAAGTAAGATTTGAGAATATCATGAAATGTATTATTCGTTGAATGAGCAATTATAGATAAATGAATAAATTCAAATAAATAATAATAAATAATAATAATATAGATTATTAATCATTCTCTTCTCTCCCATTTTCATTTCATGATCACGAGTTCTCTATTTAGTATTGAACAAAATCATATTTTCAACGTGGGTATAACTTATAATAGATTGGTCTTGAGAGAGCAATAAAATGTACGTATTCAGAGTTTTTATCAACAATTTGTAAGTGAGTGACTCAAAGTCACCTGTTTTGAACAATGTTTGGTGAGAAAAATCACAAACCAAACCAAAATAATTCAACCAAGAAATAATAAAAGATTTAAGAGAGCCGTTTTACTTCCGAGAACCACCATCAAAAACTTTCGAATCGCCTGTTATCTCAACAAAGCTACAATTTGTTGAGCCATCCATCAATTCATTAATCCTGAGAGGTTGCTCCAAGCAAAAACTTCCATTCCGATCGAATTGTTATTTTAATCCGTTAAAAGTTGCCGAGGATTGGAACCACTGATTGAACCTAATGCTTTTTGCTATGTGCGGACCAATTTATCGGTTTATTGGAAACGGGATGAAATTGGAGATTGAGAATGGTCGCACTTGAAAGCCCATTGTAATCCCTAGGTGATGTATTGTCAGCCATTGATGCCATATCGTAGGCCACGCAAAGTCCAACTCCCCGAGCAAACATGTTTGTGAAGACTGACTATCCATCTCAGTTTGAGAAGCAATTTCGCACAGAGGCTTTGTTCTTTGTTTTTCAATCATCTTTATTTACTTTCTGGCCGGCGAGGGGTTGAGGTGATTGCGGTGATGAGACGCGCTGGTTGAAAGTTTTGCCGAGTAGGCCTAGGTAAAGTGTCAAGAGATTGAGAGCGGAAAAAACACGTTTGCCACCGAGACTTGAAAAATGCTCTCGTGAAGTTAGTCACTTACATGTATTGGGAAGAGAAACTTGCTGAGATAAGTTAATAAATCCTCCTCTATCTTGTGATGTGTTGCTGTGACAACTACTCTTTGCGGGATTGCTATAAAAACCAACAATGTGCTTAGAGGTCTACTACTTGAATTTTTCAACTATCAAGTAGATAAATATTCGTCTCCAATGTTAGAATTACAATTAATTATACTAATCAATATAACTGATTTTTTATTTAAAATAATATCACAGTACCCTTTTCAATGTAAAAGTAAAAGTAGCCCTGAGATAAAGGAAACACTAAGATGGCTCATCAATAGAACTATAGAATTTTCTATTCCCCTTCTCTATAATATATACTAGTAGTTCCGTGAACAGTAGACCTCACGAGGTCACCCATGGGTGGGGCATTATTCATGAAAGGAATACTTAGTTATGTTGAGTTTCAAGTTGGCCTATCATAAATTGCATGCGTCATTGAATGCAATCAATAATAAACTCGACAGCTGGTTCAGCATGAATAGTTCTATAGTGTGAATTTCCCTTTCATATTATCCTTGACATGAATTATTACAAGAAACCTCATATATACATCGACGCGCAATTTCAAGAGGAACATTCTCGTCAAATTTCATCAGAATCTATTGCCGCGTTTTGTCGTAAATGCGGAACAAACAAACAAACAAGCAAACATAAAGAGAAATTCGAAATCGTCGTCTTGAATCTAGACCTCACTTATGTTCGGTCAATGAAAGTTTCCCCAATTCTATGGGGAGGGGAAACGCACCAAGAACAGTTGAACATAGCTATAATAAAGACGTGTTTTACCCTCCTTTGGGAGATTGGGTTGTTGTTAGTAGGCCCTATAGAGATAGTCAGTTGTTTCCCGACTCTAGAGGAATTAGTGATTGTTGCATTAAAGCTCTAACTGATTAACTGGGTGTTATTCAGAAGTGGTCTGAACCATCGCTTGGTTACAAAAGCTAGCTTATGGTTGTGAGGATTACCGTGCAGACCACACGTTATTTCCATCCTGGTTGATGATTATTCACCTCTGCTGTATTAATAGTGGAGTGAATATGAAACTGGCAACCAGCTGGTAGGCATAAGCCCTCCATTGACTGTTGAGCCATACCAATAAAGATTCTAAGCAACCTTCTATCATTCTACATGAGAAATGATAGATTGTTATGGTTTAAGACGTCATATTTTAACACATCTCCATCTCAATCTATATAATATATAATGGTCTAGTAAAGTAAAATCATGAAAAGATCTATAGATAAAGGTAAGGAATGAATACTTATATCTGTGCATACAATCAGTAAAAGGTAGAACGCAGTGTGATAGATCAATCTTCTTTAGAGTTTTCCAAAAGTGACTTTTGAATGGAATGAGAAATATATTATGATAAAAAAATATATAATTATGAAATTCGAGTGATAGAATGAATCAAATTACAGTAGAATATCAACCCACAGTCCCCGAACAATAAATTTCTAACAGTAGGCAATGCTTCGTGTAAATTAAGCCTACATAGATTCGCTCCTTAATACAAATTACGTTTCAATTATTCCTCATGAGAAAGGAAATAAAAAATTAATGAAATATCAGCTCCTGAACATCAAATGGAAAAAATGTGATCAAAAAAGCAATTTTTCGCATAAATACGTCTTGTCACTAATGGACATTGTTCTATTAGTGAATAATACCCTTAAATTTATTCTCAATTAAGCACACTGAAAAAAATTTGAGTGCTATCTTAACCCCCTGGAACTTGAAGCTGACGTAATTGCGTCTTGCAAACTTCATGAGAAATGAGAAAACCCCGGAAAAAATGAAGTAACTCGAGGAAACCCTTTTAACAAAGCCTTTATTTCACGGTTCGATTCGCAAAGTAGACAGAAGCTCTCAGCAAAGAGCACAGATTATCTCTGGCTCTGGATTGCTTGTTTCTTGTGCTGAAAGGTTTTTCTTGAGCTTTAATTCGTTGCCTTGATCCTTTCTACTTGGTGGGTGGGGGTGAAAAACTTTCAAGTGCCAGCGAAAAAGCTTATCGCGCTCCTAGAAGACGCAGCACGTATCGTGTCTTCCAGATATATTTGTATAGTAGCCTATATGCATATACTTTAGGCTTCTCTACATGGTATATGTAACCACGAGCCTTCAGAGCAGTGCATATGCGTGTGTGCATCCCACACGATGTGCGAAGCAGAATATTAGACGGTCAAGCAATCAAGTTATGAGTGCTTCAATATTAATGAGAACACCGCTTTGTTGCTCATGCCTCACTCATATTATTCAATATTTCTCCATACTTTTGATTGAATGAATAATGCAACGATGATAGAAAGAAGCAGACTCACAGGCTACGATGAAAGAGGTATACAAAGGGTGAAGTTCTTGATTGATACATTACGATTGCGAAAATTGGTGATCCTAGAATGCTCATTGCACCCGCAGTAAAAAAGATGGACTAGTTAAAAATAATTTATTATCTTTGCATTTAAATTGAAGTTCAAGCTTCAAGAAAATGACATAATTTGTCTAGAAAGATATTCGAATAAATTACAATATTATTTTAATTAATATTAATGGAAACGTTCAACTGATTAGATCAATTAAAATTTTTTTTTTCAAAAATCGTGACATTTTTTCCAATTCATTCACATACTGTCACTATGTTAGTACCCAATTTTATGTTGAAAGTCGGTAGTTGTCCTTGAAATTTGAGATTTTGTGAACTTTTCAGTTGAATTTCTTTAATGAAAGAATTCTCAGAACTTATTGATCACGAGGATCCATGAGAATTCAATCAGGCTCTCTCAGACACAAATCAGTTTTTGGTCTTGAAGATATTCGATTATGTTTGATGACTACTTACGAAATTTTGTTTGTTTGTTATGAGGGTGAAGTCCAAATGAGCTCATAGGCTTGTGCGTGGGTAATGATATGGATGATAGATGACGACTACTTTTTAGATAGGGCTTATCGTCTCCTCCAAAAGACGGGAAAATGAATGGGCAAATGAATGATCAATTGATTATTGCGTTTCTACAAAACAAAATTATTCATTCGACTTTCAAAGCAGACATTGTGAAGATCAATCAATAATGATGAACTTGTGGAAAAAAGAGAAGCGAAAGAAAGAGAGGATGAGAAGGTGAGGAAGAAGAAGGAGTGGAAGGGGTAGGAGAGGAAGGAGAATGAGAGGAGGGGAGAAGGAACAAGATGTAGCGGTAGCATAGCATCAGATTAGTTGGGACCAAATTGATCCTCAACAAAGGTCGTCAAAATTTAATTAAATTTCGTGATTAAGTCTGCTGAGCCCCTGTTGGCGTGTGAAGCTGTGGTAGGTCTATACGTCAATGATTTCCTGGTGGAATTAAGCCTGATGATTTGACTTTTTGTCTGTGTTTGAGAAGTGACTTCTTCTGGTATCTGTGATTTCAATGTGAATTGGAAGTGGGAATTTTCAGAACGTTCAACGCTTAACGTTTCACTTTTAACGTAAACGTTTAACTTTTAACGTTTAACGCCTAGTTAAACTACTAGGGGTTAAACTATACTAGTTAAACCTACTTAAGAGAATACTACGTTGATGGGATGGGCATGGGACTCAGATATCCCAGTCCTAATTGAATCGGATTAAAGCGAGTCAAATTTATTATTCTTGAAAATAAACACCAGCGTTTATCATTATTTAGAATTTTAGTAAAGAGCATAAATTCTACTCAGATATTCCAATATTTAAATCTGAAAACGTTGCAAGCGTTTAATCCGTTTAGCTGTGAGATTGAAAAAGATGTAGGTATAACTGTATCCTATCCATTATAGCTTGAGGCAGAATAAACGTTTTAATTGTGGGGTGGCTACCTTAGCCACGACAACCATAACTAATAAACTAAATATAATGGAATGAAGATTATGATGAGAGGAATAAAGTTAAGGAAATATTAAAAAAGATACACTTTTAACAAGAAGAACCGTGAACTGCTTGTGGGAGAATAATTCGTAAGGCTTAATCAAAAGAGTTTCTTTTAAAGAAGTTTTTACATAGAATGAGAGAGCTGTGCATATCCTGTAAGTAGGCTAATGTAAACTTGAGGAACTCGCCTAGAGAGGAAAAAATGAAGAAAGTGATGAGCTTGGAGGATTAAAAGATGATATAAAATGTTGCTTGAGAGGAAAACAATTCACCTTCCTAAGAAATAAGACACAAGGTATAGGGGTTACGTGGGAAAAGGTGAGACCATAACTCATCAAGCTTGATAAGGAATTTCTTATCACAGTACTTTAGCGGGTTCCCAAAAATAACCAATCAAACACACGTTGTAAGATAAGCTGCTTGAAAAAATATTATTAACAATGAGTCACTTTGGAATAATCAATTATCATTTTTGTGTGAAGGAGAGTGCCATAGATTCATTAATATGATGCTACAAATTTGGAATATGTCTAGTTACCATTCTCTATGAAACCATTACCTTCATAGTGAAGGCTAATTCTGCTGATAATATAATCTCAAAATTATAGAAAAATGTTTCAATCTACATTTTTTGTATTCCAAGGAATACAATAATAATTATTGTCTTTTCTTTTATTAATTTCTGGAGAGTTTTATATTTCAATTACACATTCTATAATTCTGAACTTAGTTTATGGTTTCAAGCTAATCTGAACCACCAACAGTTACTGTTCAAGGTATGTAGTATTGAACAGAGGTTCTTCTTCTACCATAAAGTCATTTTCCGTATCGGTATCAAATCATATCAGAACAGAACAAACTTTGTGTTTTAATGTGTCGATTCAACTACTGTAGCTCAATTCTCCCCGGAATTGTTTAAGAATCCAATTAAATTTCTGAGAGATAAACCGAATCAGTATTGAATACGTTCATCAGGTTTGCCATCACTCCTCCAAGCCTGAAACGTCAAAAGTTGTATCTCGCTTCCGTTTGAAAGCAAATTGAATTTTCTTCCTCCTACACCGAAATAATTTACACTGATATCAGTCGCCGGCAGTTTTGTCAACTTCCAAAACTTGAATTTATTATCTTTTCTACTTTGTTGGTTTTGAAAACTTTAATTAATGCTCCAGAGCATCAAAACCGCCAGGCAATGAAAACGTAAATAGGTTTCTCTGCCGCTTACCAAAAGTTCCAAACGTTCCATCTAAATGTATAGGTCTTTCTACTCGAACGTAACCGAGAAATAGAACAAGCTATGAAAATATTCAAGATTAAGCTTATGATGAAATTCTTCAATATCATTGATTAGAGTTATAAATTATAATCATAATTATAAATTATAATATTGATTGGAAAACTAAGATCCATAGCTTTCTTGTGAATCGGATCCCTTCAAACAGAAAGTGAGAAAGAAGGCTGAAAATAGTGGAGATATTATAACGTTTTGTAAGTGAATGGTGTATGTGTAATATCCTTTCATTCGAAAATTATATCCTATTCATTCAAATCAATCGATCGATTGAATCAGAGATTTATCAACTATTTCATATTTCAATAATTCCATTCACGAGCAATAGGATACTGTTTTAGTATACGTGTTTCCATTTAACAATTACCACAATATTTCAATTTAATAGTACCAGAGTATTGTTATATCTTATACTGTGATAAATCTATTATTCTAGACACTACTTTTATTATGATTTCAATTCAATTCAATTCATTTGTTCAACAGGAGCAGAATGGATAGCTGTCGAGGAGCTTTCAGTAGACGAAAGCGGGGGCGCTTGGTGCGGTGGGAGCGCGTGTGTGAGTGGAGCCAACAGGCACACTTCAGTCCCTGGGATGTGTTCGTCAGGGACTCCTTGCTTCAAATCGCCTGGCCAATGTCCCTATCTGCCGAAGTTGACATGTTTGGTGAGCACGGATCTGTCAAGCTCAGGTAAGGAAAATTCATTAATAACTTCAATCATTCGTCAAGTTAAATTTTTAAAATCATTGAAAATACTTATTCAATCAATACTCATCAATTACAAATACAAACACTCATGGAGTTGAGAGACCTTATAAATAGGAGTCTTACTAGTATATATTTATTATAGAGCTTCATTTAGCGTTTATAGATGTATTGCCTGTATTTATTCTGATGTCAGTTAATATATGTACTGATCGATGAGCTGTGAAGCTCAGGTTAGATATCATGGAGTCCTACACATTTGTTGGAATAGTGAGCTATTATAAATCCTTTATAAGTAGGCCAATCCGTTTATAAGTAGGCCTGATGAGACGACAGTTGATAATTCCTAAGGGTGTACATCCACTGACAGTTAACACTGTGGGTGGATTGACAAACCGGCAATCCAAAACAGCTGTAAACCTTCATTATTATCAATGATATTTGCAATTTGTCAGTGAACTGTGAACGAGCGGACTGACAGTCCAAAATGTCAGTGAATGTAGACACTAATAATACAGCTCCAATTTTGCAAAAATTGCGCAATTTTTTATGAAAATCAAAGCACCGTTTTTATCCAAACCTACTAATAACTGTGGCTGTGTTCATTTCTAAAAAAATAATAAAAAAGCATATTATGAAATTCTGAAAGGAAGAATTTTATTACGCCCACCATGAAAATACATCTATAATATTCATCTACGTATTCTATCACGAGCATCACAAACCGTTTTAAATACTTTTCTAAAGCAATGAATGAAATGAACAATATCAATCAACCAAACATATTCTCTAGATAGCATTCATTAACTTACTCCATATAATAGTTTTCACTGTGAACTGAACTGGCTCCGTGACCACTTATCCTAATACTTTCCACTATCCTATTTGAAATTGGTCTCTTGTAACATACGTTTATTTGAAAATGGGTAGCATTCATTCTAAAACATCGCTGGATACTTCTCATCCTGTTTATCGACAGAATAGACGTTGGCTATAAAGTTACCAGAGCAGACAGCGTTTCCTTTATATGGAAATAAAAACTTTCCCATTGCAACTCAATTTTGTTTCCTTGTCCTTTCTGGCAGAGGGAATGGACATAAAAAGACCTTCATCCAATAGAGAATGATCGTGAGAGCACTATTTCATGACCAAATCACTATAAACTCTAGCTGAAGTACATATTGCGACGACATTTGTCTGAATTTTAATAGAGTTTTGTTCCATTGGACTGGATTTGTCTGGTTTTGAGTCAGGATTCCATCCATTATTTGCATAGACATCAATTTACTAGTCCGCTTGTGAAAAGACGAAATATAAAATAAATTTATTGAGAGATGTACCTATGAGAACGTATTATCATATGTGAGAATACATCAAATTCTAGATAAGTTAAAAGGATCATGAGAGAAAGAAGTTCACGGATTCTAGAATGAGGACCTCAAGGGTTGGTGACCGAATGGTGCATATTAACAAAGAATATGGGGAGAATATACTTTATATTCACTAATATTATATAATATTATAAAGCAGATCTCTGTGTGTTCTACATCATGTAGCTATACTATTATTACACGCATTCCACTATCCAGATAGCTAGATAATGTTGATTTTCTTTGTGAACCTCAAGTTTTTCATAGGCCTCGTCCATAAGCATTTCGAATGCCTAGAATCATTGTAGAATATGTATTCACTATTCGTGATTTATTTATTCATCTTTTATGGCGAGAGACCATATTATCTATATTCCATATCAAACATTTAAAAATGAATTATAATACGATTGTAGTGGAATTGTGAATAGACCTACTTGTATTATAGAATCGTACTTTGTACGACAGAGAATTTGAATTACATACTCTGTGCTTGATTAGTATGAGAGTATGTATGATATGTATGTAGAGTATGTACGATTATAGTAAATACTCTGCGCTTGTACATAACCTATTGATAAGTAGACAGCGATATACTAACAAAACTCTATCTTATTCAGTGGAGATAGCAGTAGATTATGTTTTCAACTGATCTATGGAGGCAGTCTCTCTCAATTTTCGACTCTCCCTCCCTCGACTTAAATTTCCCTCTCGCCATCAATAATGTATTCAATGCAAACCCTACTGGGATAAACGAGAAAGTTCGGTTTATCTAAGCTGGGATATCCGTCGCCTCTATGCAACAATAATGATCATTGTGCTATGAATAGTTTTCATGCGCTCTGAGGCGGAAATTAATCGAATAACTCCACCTGTAGCGGAAACAGAAGCTGTTGTATTACTACAGTGTGTTCTACATTATCATCCTATCGTATTCCGTCATAGTATTCCACGGTACTCTACGAGCTTTTATATTCTTGACCATACCATAATAATCAGATGTATCTTTGATTTATAGGCTACAGATTTTACATAAACCTCAAATGTATCAAATTTCAAACGAGGAGGCAATATTGTTAAATCCAAGTGACATGCGTGATATATAAGATATTAGTGAATGGCTCTATTAATTTCAACCTAATCTACTCAATTACAAATCTAGAAGAGGCGTAAGCTTGTCGGCTGTATGAAACCGTACTCTAGAATTTATATTCTCGATAATGTTTCTTGACAACGGCGACCAAATTCCGAAAATATCCAGACTCAATCCTAAAAATTCTAGACAATAGCTTGTATTGTAAGTCTAATGGTTAAAAAGTTAAAGTATTAAAATATTGTAGCAATCGTACAAACTTATTGAACGTATCACATCCTTTCCTGCTGCCTTACCTCGATTGATGCAGTTTCATGAGAGTTTCTAGAATGGAACATAAACATAAATCATAGTTGATGGGAAAAGAAAATGGAATACTTAACTATTGATGACATAAAAGATGAGCATATGTACTAAACAATTTAATCTGATTCAAATTTTAATGAGTATTGGTGGTATCCTATTGAATAGTGTGATGACTTCACCTGAGGTTTGAGAATTCGATCAATGCCTGTGAGAGCTGAGAGATGATAATTGACTGTGAAAGCGAATGTGGCTCATTTGAATATTAAGTAGTGTAGTGCTAAGCCTGGATTGTCAGTTCTCGTCTATTGCTCTGACAACAGCGTCTCTGCGTTCTACAGTAACATAGTAGTTGCAATATTGATGTCCATTTCAATCGCAACAGTCGGAAAATTTGTCCGTGTTATGACAAAGTATAGAGCCAATAGTAATAGAGACCCATTGGTAATAAAGCAGGGCTATGAATAAGTGGTGAAAATCAATAAATAAGGATTCAGATTCTGTTGCGTTGTACTTCACAGTCTATTTCTACTAATCCTACTTCACAGTCAACACATCAATCGAATAATAATTAATCGTGGTATCCCATTGAATAGCGTATTCAATATTACTTATTAATATTCAATTATTGAATCCCTGCGTTCCGTCTCACATTCTCAAATTTATTGAGTGAATTCAATTATTCACTTCTTTGCAAAGCTTGAGTACTCTGAATAGCCTTTTATAGTGGTACCCAATTTATTATTAAGTCACAGAAGCATTTCGAATATTTGTGTTCAAATTCTTCACGATGAAGAAAACAAATTCACGATGCATGGATAAAACAAATTAATTTGATGCTTCCGTTCCAAAATCATCGTCATAATAAAATTATTTCTCTCCTATCTCAAGATGTGGCTTCTGGAGGTCCATTTTACTATAATGAAGAAGAAAAAATTTGATTTAGAAATCTAGAAGCTTGACTAGACCCCACAAATAATCATATTCAAAGCGAAATTTCAAGCTAGTCTAAGATGATAAGAAGAATGGTAAGCAGAGCAATGAGAGTGTTGTCTGATTGATTCAGATAGTAGTAGTTGCTCCTATGGAAATACTCTATTCATTCGCTGATTTCATTATTGAAAGTTTAATTTATAATGAAGTTATTCTCATATTTGGAATGATTGATTCTCTTCACATTGTAGCCTAATATTATACAGAATCACTCTTAATAATATGTGAAGTTGAGAAGTGATTCTAAAATTCCCACTGTGAATGAGTTAGTGAAATCAAATCAGAATTTTCAGTCCATTTCTTTCCTGTGAGAAGAATTCTTAACATTTCTATTGTAATAATACTATAAATACTCTTTCAATCTAGAAGATGTGATTTATTGAGGATCGTCACTATCTCTTTCGAAAGAGCAATCTGTACCAAGATCAATCTGAGTTGCCTTCTCTAACCTTTGAGAATTTTTCCAACAATAAAAATTAAACTTCTTGAAAAAAACCTCCGCTGCTCTTCAGAATATAATCACTGACTTCATTCATTCACGCATTCAAATTCATAAGGATGGTCGTAAAATCCATTTAGGATTTAGAATTCATTAATGTGTATGAAGAATTCACTACGATATATTCAAGTAATTACTGGCCACGGCTACGTAGGTCTGGGCGCTGAAGCAACTTGGGTGCGGAATGAGGTCAACATTAAAATTGAAGCAACAGCTTCCAGCCAGTAACTGGTGCATGTTTGTGATGCAGACACATTTCGCATAAGATTAAAGAAGCAATTTAGAGTCCGATGCTTTTACGTAATGAAAACCGTTGCTTGGGTTGACTCCCGTTTATACCCTTTATATGATCGAGACTCATGGCTCGTAGCTGAATTTTATTGTAAATTGGGCCTCGCTCAGCTTTTGCTGTGTTTCCCTAGCCTTCAACCTCTGATATCTCCTAAGTGACAGTTGAATAGAATATTGGAAGCGAGAGAAACGCCTATAGAATATAGAATATACTTACCATAGGGAGTATATACACTTCCCTACCCTTCCCGTATTCTACATTTTTAGATATTTCTCTCTCCTACCTCTCACACAATTAATTATTGTTCATACAACCTAATATTTCACATTTTATTCTCTATTCATATTCTTGTAATTCTCCTTCTCAAACCCTCTTGATGTAAAAATGTGCTTGTACTCTTCTCATCTATATAAATTTTCAATGCAAATTTATATTTTATCCAAAAATCTTGAAAAATTGATACAATTATTTATCTAGATTTTTTTATCCTCCCACTCTCAGAATAGATTATTCTGTGGTTAAATATTAGTTTATCGAATAAAAAAACGATTTTGTGAATATTTATAAGTATTTCAAAGTTATCAGTGGAACTATTTATTCACTGTCACGTTTCTGGTTTATCCTACACTTTTTATTCATATTCCAGAAATAAGAAAAATCGAGCGGCTATTTGCGCATTTTCCAATGAATCGGTTCGTTTTGAATATGCAGATGAGCAAAATACGGGACTAGATATTCTCCCATCTTGCAATCGAGGTATAACCAATAGTCTGTCTATTTGCAAATTAGCCACAGTTTGCAGATGTATCACAGTTTGTGAAACGCGACGGAATTGATATTACATGTAGTGGTTTGCGGATTGCGGACAGACACCGGGGCACTCATATGGTTTGTCCTGGTGTACCGCGGTTCACGGTTTACCGGTTCAAGGTACACGGTACACCGTTTCACGGATCACGTTGCGTCCCTATATTCTAATCTCCACTTGGCTGTCATCCAATACTCACTAGCCTCTTCCATCCTCCAGAGATAATCATTGGAGAAACTCTGGGGAGTAGACTGTAGCCAGAACACGAAAACTATCCCACGCATACATCCCATCCCAACATGAGAAACCCATTTGTTGGCTCTTGGTTGTCTTGAGTGTAGGCTACAGTCAAGAACATTAAAATCAGCTGGAGAATGGAAGTGAAATTCATATCACAGTATAATTTTTCTTCCCATTTATTATAAATTCTTTTTCATAGTTTTATCATCAAAGAAATGAATTATTTTTCGGTGTTTTATCATTATAATCTAATATATTCATAGATCTTCAGTGATAAAGTTTTTAATGAGTAATCTTATAAGTAAATGTTATGGTTTAATAAGGGGTTTCATTTTTTCTTTATTCTTGATATTGAATTTACATAATCAATTATGTTTCTTAATTCTTTGATAATTGTTCAGGCTTACTGCTCTGAAGGTTCAGCATTTTTTTTTCTATTGCAGCGCAATAAGTTCTCAAATCGTTTCAAAATGTCTACAGCCTTAATAGCTGGAAATGCTGGAATATCATTTTCATGTAGATTAGAAATTTTTTAAAGAATAATAAGCAGATTACCATATTTGTAAATTTGGCGTCACGTGCGTTGGAACGTTGTAGGCCTATTCCCGGTCTAGTGAATAACTTGAATTAAGCGAATTCATTTTATTAGAAGTTCAAGTGGCACCAAAAAAGCTAATGGAATCTCACAGAAAGATAATGGAGGAATACAACTGACAGTTTTGACATGAATACAGATAATTAATAAATAAATCAATAAATTAATAATCGGAGTACCCTTGGAATGGGTTTATTGATCTTCACTGTGATCATTTATTGATTTATTATACATTAGTAGTTCTAATAACAAAGTGAAGATACTGAATAAGTATGTACAGCAGAAGTCCGGCTATCCGAGTTCCGATTACCTGAGCCGCCGGGTCGGGGCATAAGAACTTTAAGAGCATAGAACTTCAAGGGCATAGAACTTTAAGGGCATAAGAACCTCAAGAGCATAGAAATTTTTTATAAATTTGAACTGTTTCTGTGATCAAGAACTACAATTGTAAGCAAATTACTATTACGAAAGTAATCGTGAGTAATGTATATCATTCTGTTCCATCACAAATTACTTCTACTGTATTGATGAATTGTTTTATTCAGTTCAATGCTATATATTATTTAATTAAAAAATCTCTCTTTCACCTCCACCTTAACCGAGTTTTTCGTTATCCGAGCTGGTCCCGGTCCCGTTTAGCTCGGGTGATCGGACTTCTACTGTACCTCATTTTCCATGAAAAAGTCTTAACGTGGAAGTCTACCTCCCAAAAGTAGGTTCTTCAACTGATCACCAATAGCAAAAAAGTACTGTACCCAAGTCACGTGTCAGTGTCCTCATTCTATGACTCATTCCGTCAACATGATCGTTGTGAGTGGCATATTCGATTACGACCCTACATGAGCAAGAAGTATCAATGCCCTACCATTTTGGTACCTACATCAATTTTAAAGCTTGTTAAGATAACGCTAACACTCGTTGGAAGTATCGCCAAACGGTTCAACAACAGTTATGGAAGAGTTTTGGCAGATCATTTTTTAAACCCAATATTCAAAGATATCTGTAACACTCATTGGATGCATTGTCAAAATATGGTTCAACAATGGTTGTATGGGGATTTTCAGGCCGACACATTCACGATTATACGGTGTGCCTACCACCGAAGTATCGTCCGTATCGTTAATTTTTCGATACAATGCCTGACGTGTCGTTCGGTATGTCGTTTATTGTTCAGTGACACACGATGAAATGCAATCACACTCACTCACACGCGCGCGCTCACATCGATTAATAGAGGGAAACTGAATGTCTGATGACGCGCGAGCCATCGCAGCAATGTTTGATTCCAGTTGGAGTGTGTTAGTATTGGTGCACAACGCTCAAAAAGACTATAATTAACGTCCAACTGCACAACAGATGTTTTGTTCTTCACAGGTCCAAAAACGATCCCGCCCAATTTCAATTTGCTGCATCAAAAACAGTGACAGCCGCGCTGACGGCCCGCTGACGTATAACCAATCTCGTTGACAGACAAAAATCGCAACAAATGAAAAACGCTGTTCTACTTGTTGTACTAGCTACCTATCATTGAGTGAAATTTGAGAATTTTTCAGGATCTGAAAATTCTCAACTGCATTTGATGCAGTTGAATGAAAACACATCCATGAAAAATAAAACTTAATTATTATGAAAGTACAACGCCATAATTATAAAGCTTAAGTATTCTTCTTCTCTGGAAATTTTTTCTGCCTTCTTCTATTCCTTTTTATGTAATTTTTTGACAATATTCTCTCTATCACTCCAAAACTCTCTATCTTGACTCAAGTTATTGATTCATCAACATTACACATCCTCATAGCTGACATGGAATGTGTTATCCTCATTCTCCTTGTACTACTCTCTCCCCCCTCCCCGAAAAGAATTTGTCCTCCTTCATCACATTCAATTTGTCTACTCGTTTCACCACCATCATCCTCATCATAATAATCATCCTCCATTTTCCTTCCACTCCTTCTTCTCACAGTTTTCCACAGTTTTCCAATCATAATTCAACTCAATCAGAATATTCTGATTTCCTCTGGAGAACATAATCTTTTTCCTTCATCATCATCTACCATCGTAATTTCTTAACTATGTTCGGATAAGAATTTTTCGCTTTCCACTTGCTTTATTCATCTTTCATTGATTCCTGTGATAACAAGATTGATTTTTTTCTCTTTCCCCCATCCCCCCCTTTTTCGAAAACTCTCATTTTCTTTGCTGTTACTCATTTCTTCTCCCGCATCCCCTATCCTCGATCTTATTTTCTCCCCTCTTACTTTGAATACCAACTCTCGCATCTCGCATCTACTCCACTTTTTATCACTTAAAAGCTTTCAAGCTTATTTCTAATTCTTTTCCAAATTTCCTCTCTTTCTAAAATTTCCCACATGTCTCTTCCAATCTCATTTCATTCTTATTCTCCAATCATCTCATTATTCAACAATTTTCAACCTCTTCTTTCAACGTCATCATTATGGCTAGTTGCAGCTGCTATGCAGAAACAACAACATAGCTCGCTGTCTAGCTCGTGCAAGTATAGCTCATTTCAGAGTTGGCTATATACTGGTGTATTAGAGTACATATCAGTATTTATAGAACATATTAGTAAATGGTATAATAATATCAGTATATCTCGCGCAAGCTGAGAAGACACCTGCTCCAATACACTTTGCATTGTAATGGCGTATCTTCTCATCTTGCGTGAACAGCAGGGGAGCTGCATTGTTTAACACAAGCAGCACTGCTTTTCTCTCGGTCGAATGATTGCTGATAGCGACAACAGTATTGTGGACTCCCCTGATTGAACGGTGTCTTGAACTACTCTTCCCTCCTTTCAACCATCACACACACCCTTCTGTCATCCTCTTTTTACACCACCATATTCCTTATCTTCTCTCTCTATATTCACTTCATACTCTCCTATCCCTCTCCCTTTCCGCACAGCCTTTCCCAATTTTCACCCATCTTTCATTACACTCTTCTCTTCTATTCTTCCTCATCTTCATCTTCTCTTTTTACACCCCCACTCTTCTCTTTTCCTTCTCCGCACATTTCCTTATTTCCTACCATATTTTCCTACACTATCTTCTTTTCTCTTCAGCACTCTCTTCCCTTTCTACTACTCCACTTTCCTCACTACTATCCCCCCTCATTCTCTAATTTTCTCTCATCTCTTCCTACCCTTCCACTTTTTCTACGTTTCTTTTTCTCCATTTCATCTACTGTCCTCATTTTCCCCCTGTTTTCCACTGTTATACATCCCACCATAATTTCTTTTTCCCCCTCATTTTTCTTTCCTAGCTTCTCTTTATCTCTCAATCTCTACATTTCTCTCTCTTTCTCTCTCAATATCTTTCTCTTCCTTGCTTCCCACCCCTTTCTGAATCCTCCTTCTCTCTCTCTTTTTTTTCTCAATTTCTCTCTCCTTCTCTCTCTCTTTTTCTTTATCAATTTCTCTCTCCCTTCTATCACTCTCTCTTCTTCTCTGACAATCCATTCCCCTCAGAGGGACGGCTATAAGGAAATCCACCTGTTTGCTGCAGCAAGGCAATCAGTGTAGCAAGCAGTGGCCTCGCTGGGCGCATACCTTTGCTATTTTAGTTCGCGCAAGCTGAGAAGACATGCCGTTACAATGTTACGTGTATTGTAATGGCATGTCTTCTCAGCTTGTGTAAATACCACCTCTATAATATACTGTAAACGGCACAGGCCAGGCATCCCGCTTGCTTCACAAATTTACACTGTGCTGGAATGGATGGTGTGTTTGCCCACTATATCAGGAATCGATCATGCAACCGTCGCGGCTAAAACATCAAATAGGCCTAGACACGATTTTCGTGTATTTCTATACAATATTATTAACTCGGAATTACAAGCGATTGCAGTAAGACACACAAAAGTGATGCTATTGGAAAGAGCAAATTCTTTCTTTGTGAGTAAGCTTGAGTTGATGTCTTCATGAAAAGCTAATAGTTGAAATTATTTGTATTACTCCATCATTGACTTTCACATAGGCGATCGATGTGAAGGATGATCTACGGTAATCCAAAGAGACAGACAAACTCAGTGTTGCCATTTGAAACATTTGCAAACTCTTTCTCTATGAGTAAGATCAAGGGATTTGTCTTACGCAAGAAACCACAATAGAAACAGATAATAACAAAAGAAAATGCATGAAAACGGCGCTGCTAAGTGATCCAGTTCTGTGTGCTGCTGGTTGCATATCGTCGATGAAAGAAGACGCCCTGACTTATTTTTTCTTTCTAAGAAACCTGCTCCTGACTCCTGATTTATCAGTATCATCTCTTTCTTCTCTTGTAGACTTGAGGATGAAATGTTTGTATTTGTAAACCGTGATTTTATTTCTTCTATGCGTTGTGCGCGCCATGTCCGCCTACACAATTAATCCGGCACTGAGAGTGTTCAAGGTGAGCCCTTTTCAAATTAATAATAATTATGGCAAAATTCTCTCCAAAGAAGAAATAGTTGAGGAATAATTACATTTTTTATCCCATTTCCTCTGATTTGGGACCTGATAGTTCTCTTCAAAATAATAAATAGTTGAATCTTACATGGATAATTAAATATTTATTTGGTGATCTTTCATTATTTAGCAGAGTGTGTTGATATATCTATAACTTGATTTCATGATTAAGCTTGGTTATGTATCACTTGCTTTAACTCAACAACTTGCTGAAGAACAATTCAAGCTTCTCATGCTCTGCAGCAGTTACATGGACTGAAATGATCAAACTCTATAATGAATCTTACTTTATTATTCACTTTAATATTATAATTTTATTATTAATAGATAGACATAATAAACTTTATTATAAATCGTCACAAACAAAACCTGTAGTGAAATCATTTCGAGAACTTTAAAATGATGTCATTTTGTAGGAATAGGAATATTTTCTAGTTTATCATGTTCCACATTTAATCAATAATTCCTTATGAAAAAATAATGACTTATATTGGATATATTAAATAATTTTTCAAAATTTTAGATTCATTACGTAATTGAGCCGACTTTTCGAGCGCACCTATCAAAAACCACTGCTCCAAATAGCCTACATTGTGTTATTATACAATGTATTATTGTACAATGTATTATTGTACAATGTATTATTATACAATGTATTATTAAAACTGTCCTTGGTCTCCTAAAAGATTAGTTGATATTCGAAATCGAATTTCCGTATATTGAATTTGATTTTTATGCGCCCAATTTTCAATTATGGTTCCTTGTGTGAATTTCAACACTATACTACTGGCTTGCTCCATGTTAATATATTATTCAACTTTTCTTCCATGATTCAATTCCCATTATTATATTTTTATTCTTATGCTTTGTGACTATTCATGCGTACAAATAGATGCAGAATATTCCAAAAATAATCATATCAGGTTTTTGATTGATTGAACATTATTTTGAATCTGTATTTATTATAGTGAGTTATAATATAGTCACTGTAGTCTTCATGTGTTCAAACCTGGAAGAGATTCTGCTTTCAGCCTGCCTTATCAGCAAGGTTGCATGTAGTTCACACATCTCTCCATAGGTAGCGCGAGGTGGTGGTCGTTATTACTGAAGACCAAACACTGACAGTATAGGCAGAGACAATGTATATTATACATACGAATACATACATTGTATGTATAATATACATTGTCTCTGGTATAGGCTAAGTCCCTGCGAATCTTTCTCAACGATGGCACTTCATTATTGGTTATTAATGTTAATGAGTTATCTGTGAATATTCTCGATAGATGATTTTAATCTTTATAATAGATCAAATTGATGAAATAATTGCTTTTTAAACTGTAGTTCCATTTTGCATAATAATTCATCAAAATTATTCAATTCAACCATTATTTCAATCAATGAAACTAAAGTCAGCAGGGTTATAAAAGCTAGATACTCAGATTTATAACGAAACATGGCTTTTCACGAGAGTTTAGAAAATGATTTATCAATAAATCACATCTAGAACAGGCACTAGGCTGTGAATAGGGTATTATATATTATTGAGCAATCAGAGCTGAAAAAGTATACTTCAGTACATGAAGTTAGATTGAGAAAAATGAATAAAGAATACTGAGTCAGTATAAGAACTTAGGGTACAGTACGCTGATTAGACAACACGGTATGGGTCACGAGTAAGTATGCTGGTGGCAAGAATGAGAAAAGTATTATTTCCGACGCCATCTTCACAGTGCACTTCGATTTGAATATTATAGAACATATGTTATGCTTCTGCAATCAATAATTTAATTATTCCTCATATGTTTATCATGTCAGCATTGTACATTCTAAATTCCAGGCCAGTATCGGTAGAAATTTACATAATGAACAAAAATTGCAGTGACTTTTTAAAGAATACAGAAAAATGGAAGGCAAGCCTGGCTGTTAGGGTGCATACTCAAAAATCAATTAGGCTACTCTATACCCTATTCATGATCACTTGAGACGAAATGAACAAATTTTTTGCGCGTGTGTGCGGATAAAGGAAGGTATTACTTCATACGACGGTTGGCCGCAGTCGAACAGCTGTAGTCAATAATAGTTCTTGGCTTTTCCTCAAGCTCAAACAAAAATAGCTACCTGTACATGCAAAAAGTTTCTTTATTTCGTCTCAAGTGATCGTGAATAGGGTATAGAAATCAAGCAATTTGGAAAATGTTTACCGTAACTAATGTAATTCTACCACAGACTTTTACTTCCAGTAGTAAAGTCAATACTGTTGGTGTTTAGTACGAGTATAATTGTTGGCACAATGCACCAACTCTTCCAAAATTAACTTTTTTCGGATGAATGTTTCTTGGAAATGCCAGAATTTGGATTGCCATCTCCCACAGAAACAAACATTTACAACAATGGAACCCAACAACTGTGATGATTGAAGAAGGTGAACTCAAACTTGGTGAGTTTAGGCTACAGAATAATTGTTGTTCAGTAAACTCCAGCTCTACTTTGTGAAAATGTGATTAAGTTTAGTCTATGATTCATTTTCCTCTCGAATAGTTTCTTATAAGTAAATAGAATAAAGCCCAAGTAATTGGAATGGTTTCACCTGGTGAATACCTAGTATTCCTGTAGGTGTAGATTGAGTTCGGCTTCAGCCGTTGAGAAGATAAGACCTCTCGGTTATCGCTCTGAGCCTATAACGCAATTCGTAAACTCGATCGTGCTTGAGTCTTTTCGTAGTATAGAAGTTGAAAATTCTTATTTAAAGTGCTAAAATGTCTATCTGTGGCGTCTGTAATAAAGCTATTGACGCTGGAAGTGAATTCAAATGTACAGCCATGTGTGGAGCTGCTTTCCATGATGCGTGTCTGAAAGGTGACGGTGACGGTGCTACTACTCGATCAAATAAAAAATGGAAGTGTGTGGACTGTCGTCGGCATGCTGCAAGTGCCAAATCAACACCAGGGAGTACCACAGTGACAGAAGACTTTCTAGTGAGTAAGCTTGAAGTTTTTGAAAATGATATTTTCGGTGAGATTAAAGTTTGAAATTCGAAGTGACTGATCTTAGAAACTCTACGGCGTTCCTGACAGGAAAAGTGGACGAATCTAACGCTATAATGAAGAAAACAAAAGAAGAACTGGCTGAAATCAGAAAGGAAAATGCTGAATTACGTTCAAAAACTAAGGATCTCAACGATTTAGTAGAGGATCTACGAGAGAGGATGCGAAACATCGAGCAGTATAGCCGGAAAAATAATTTGGAGATAAGTGGTATTCCGGTAACACCACAAGAAGACGTCCGTCACATAGTGAATGATGTTGGGACGGCACTGGGATGTGACATGCAGGTATCTCACATTGCAGCAGCTCACAGGGTACCGTCATACAACAAGGAGCGCCCGCCTGCCATTATAGTGAATTTCTATAATCGAGACATCAAAGAAGAAATTCTAAAGAAATTTCGAGAAACAAGAGAAAAAAATCATCTAACCAACAACTCAATCAACAAGAACTTCATACCAAGCAGAGTGTATGTGAATGAACACTTATCACAGGAGAACAAAAAATTTCTTTCAAAACTGAAAAAGAAGTGTCAGGATATCGGATATGCTTTTGTTTGGTGCAGAGATGGAAAGTTTTTCGTAAGAAAGGCTACGGGAGAAAAAGTAATAAAAGTGAATACCTTCAGTGACATTGAAAAACTGGAATGATTGATTCAATAAAGGTACAGAATCCTTCGATAGGGTTTTTTCTATATCATGCAATGAAACCTCAGAGATACTGGGTGAGTGAGATTTTTGTTTCAGCACGATTTCTAAGTCAGTTTTTTCCGTTCAATATTGTCTTAAATTAGTTTTTTTTTCTATTTTTCTGATGTAAATGTACCAAACAATTTATCACGATGATTTAACTGTATTTTTTAATGATGATACTAATCTTTCTTTAATATATACAAATATAAGAAGCGTAAGAAGAAACTTTAATAGTTTAGTTGCTGAATTGAGCCAAATTAGAAAAAGGATTCATTTTATTGTTCTAAGTGAAATCTGGATCAATGATGATGAAGTTGACTTATATAAAATTTCAGGATATAACGTTTTTACAAATTGTAATAACAGTTACAGGGCTGGAGGGGTTATGTGTTATAAAGATGAGAATATAAATGTATCGCAGATGAGTTTTAATATGAGAACTGCGGATTCTCTACTATTGAATATAGATGTTAATCATGTTTATTTTAAGATGATCTGCCTGTATAGATTGCACTGTTCCTCAGAAATTGATTTTATAGATGAATTGACGAATAAGTTGCAAAACGTGAATCATAATATAATTTACATAAGCGATATAAATATAAGTTTAGATTTAGTTAATAGCTGTAATAACGTACAAAATTACGTGAGTATGATGAGTGGCTATGGATTTACCTCCCTCATTAATGATCCAACAAGAATTACAGAGAGCTCAAGATCAACACTCGATCATTTATTCATTAGAAACTCAAATATAAATTCATTTAAGAGTGCAATTTTTGATATTATTATTACTGATCATTGTCTGTTGGGTTTAAAAATAAATTATAACAAATTTAGAAAAACTAAAAAAAATTAATTAATTATAAAAAAAACAAATTTAGAAAAAATGAGAATACCAGTAATAGAGAATCTGAGCATCCTTCTTTTGACTATAAGCTAGCTGGTGAAAGATTGATCGAGGTAGATTGGAGTTCTCTTTTCTATTACAATGATGCAAATTGTTGCTATGAAAAATTCTTTGATATGCTAGAGGAAGTCTTGAATAATCACAAATTGGTTAATGAACAGAGTAGGATAAATAGAGCTAAAGTCATTAGTCCATGGATGAATCAAAATTTATTAAACAGAATCAGGAAACGTAAAAAATTATATTCAATTAAGAAGAAGCGTCCTTACGATCAGTCTTTTAAATTGTATTTTATTAACTTTTGTGATAAATTAAAAAATGATATTGATACAGCAAAAAATAACTTTCTTTCTAACAAAATTAATAATTGTAATGGAGACTCTTCACAATGTTGGAAAGTTATTTATAGTGTAATAGGAAATACGAGTAAGAAAACAGTTGATATGATTGAATTAATTGATGGAACGATTTTGGACGACCCGAAAATGATAGCTGAGACAATAAACAGCCAGCTTATCTCAGTTCAAGTACAGAGTAGCCAAAATCAAACTACACCTTCACCATCATTATCTTTTCCAAACCTGCAATGTAAAAGCCGTTATCTGTCTCAATCCATGTTTATTTATCCTACTTCTGTCGATGAGGTCCTATCAGTAATAAAAGGTTTAAAAAATAAAAAATCAACAGGACATGATAAAATTGCAGCTTGTCTCATTAAAAATATAGCTGAGCAAATAGCACCTGTTTTAGTTCATATAATTAACTTAAGTTTTCAAAATGGAATATTCCCTGATAAATTAAAAATAAGCACAGTAATTCCAATTGAAAAAAAATTCTTCATTAAAACTTGACAATATCCGACCAATTAGTTTATTATCTGTTTTTTTCAAAAATATTCGAAAAATTTATGAGAAGCAGACTGATTATGTATCTTGATAGGATAGGTTTTTTCAGTCGGATCCAATTTGGTTTTAGAAAAATAATAGGAACGGAGGATGCCCTAATTTCAGTAACTGAAAAGATATATAATAGTTTTAATGAAAATAATAAATCAACTGGACTCTACATCGACTTCAAAACCGCGTTCGACCTAGTAGACCACGAAATATTATTAGCTAAACTGGATGGATAGCCGTTGGATAGCCAACTGGCTCAATAGTTTTCTCACCTACAGAATTCAAAAAGTAAAAGTTAATGATCAGTTTAGTTCACCACTAGTTATCAGATCAGGTGTGCCTCAACGGTCGGTCTTATCGGCCACCCTATTCCTCATCTTTATCAATGATCTACTTGAGTCACCCTTAAATGGCCATATAAGCGCTTTTGCAGATGATGTAGCACTCTTCTACTCCCACACAAATGTAGAAGATATATGGGCCAATAATAATGAGGATCTGAAGAGCCTAAGGAAATGGTGTAATAATAATAGAATGAAGATAAGTATAAGTAAAACAAAATATGTAAATTTTAGTGTAACAAATAGTTTTGATTTTCCATCACCTTTGATTTTTCATGATTTGCAGTGTAACAGAATAAATAATTGCTCATGTGAAATTATAGAAAAAACTACTACTTTCAAATTTTTAGGTGTTAATTTTGATCAAAACTTAAATTGGAACTCCCATATTATAAATTTGCATAAAAGCATTAAATCATCAGTGAGAACTTTCTACTTCTTGAAAAATTTTTGTGACCTTAATCTCTTGAGAATGTTGTATTTTGTGCTAGTACACTCCAGACTGCAGTATGGGATTCTTAGTTGGGGAGGTGCTTGTAAAAGCCACCTTGAGAAAATAAGAGTTTCTCAGAATCATATAGTACGTATAATGTGCAACAGTACTAGAAGAGAAAGCTCCTATCCTTTATATGTCTATTTAAAAGCATTACCTCTACGACATCTTCTTGTATATAAAGTTTTGAAAATATTCTATGTCAGAGCTGGCAATACTGGTACAGTGAATTTATTTTATAATACTAGGAGAATTTCACAAAGAATGTTCCGTTTACCAAAAGTTAATAAATCAATTTGTAAACAATCTTTGCAATATGTGGATCCAAAGTCACAATTTTAAGATTTGATTGAATTTATCACGTAATTTGACATGGGAATAAATAATTTTATAACTTGAATAAAACCTCTAAAGATAAATACTTTATGAAAATTTTTAATTTTTCTCCATTGTTATCTCGGTAACAAAGCATTTTTGAGGGTACCTATGTTCGATGGTACTTTTTTCTCTACTTGGTATAAGGAAACAGCCTGAGAAGTATTGCGCATCCTTCTGAAACACTCTGTGTGCCGTAGTATGAAACTATTGGAATTAATTCAATAGTAGTTTGTAGAAATTATTGCCAAATTATCTACTCTTGAACCTCAAGACTATATTTTTTAAAAATAGAATAAGGCCAGATTTTCAAAGCATCAAGATTTTCAACCTAGCTCGAAAAATAATCAAATTGAGTTAAACTAATTATTTACTTTGTCATGATATTTTTAATTTTTCCCAAGGAACCCTACTATCTGGGGTAGGGTTAAGGGCACCCACATCCCCTTTTATAAACTCCAGCCCCCCTCCCCCTAGAAAATCACTCGTGAATTTGAGTCCTTGCCCCTCCAGTTTTTCGGGTCTGGAACCGCTACTGATGATATCCATTGATTTACTTATAGAGAGCATGAATATCTTTCTTGATTTTCCAATACCATGAGATTCTAATCACATCAACGATCCCATCTCAAGTTCAGGGCTTAAAATGAGTGCTTTTTAGCACGTAGGCGTATTTATAAGTTTGTGGCAAAAACTTGAGACAAACTTGTAGCGTAGTTTCGGTTCACAGCAACATTCTCCTTTGTGGGAGTTGAGCCCAACTTTGGCTTTGAAGGCTTTATTCACCTTTGCCGACTGAATGCAACTGTTTTGCTCCCAAGCTTACTCAGACCAGCAACACCTCTTGGTTTTTGCTCATCTTTGTATCCGACGTGTCTCCGTTCGAAATTTCACCTGAAGCTCCCAACAAAAAGCTGTTCGGATGGATTAGAAAATTCAGGTGCTTCACAAACAATGCGAATTAGCTTATGTGTTTGTGTCTCCTGCAAAAACATTGGAATGGTTGTTCTAATACTTAAAACGAATGATTTAGTTGCCTAGGGTAGGCTATTTTGGTTACATTGTATACATTGTAAACATCGTATTTCTAAATCATGTTGATATTCAAGTTTTATAATTATTTAATTTGATTTGATTCAGTGAATGGTATGCTCTATTCCGTCAACGCACGTGTGAAATTTAAAATGAGACTAGGCTATTGTCGAGTGAATGTTCTATTTTCAATAGCGTTAATGTTTGCCATGAATAAATTCGAGCTATTACACCATTGATTTGAAAAATCAAAGTAATTTTTTGAAGGTGTTATAGAAAAAAGTAATTCAAGAAAACTTGGAAATGGAATTTATAATAAATTGTTCCACGACTACTTTCATCCGGAGAATATTTTCCCGAAAGGGCGTAGTCCTAATAGTAATCCTCCATGAATACTGAAATTTGAATCATTGAATTATTCAACAATCATTCGCCTATTGAAATGTAAATCGGCGTTCATTCTCAATGATGAGAAAGTGGAATAATATTTCATAATTTTACCCACTGTTGAACGCGGAATAAGATTTTCTCCGATCATGCTAGGCTTACCGCAATTCCGTTTCTTGAGATTATCTTTTCATATTTTCCTCGTTGAGCGAAAATAATCTGATACCGTCCTTACGATTTGAATAGTGATTTCGATAAGCTGGTGAGTCTGAAAGATCCGAAGGTCTGATCCGAAGGATAGTTTCACATAAAGTAATAATTAGGTTGGAGATACAAGTATTAAGGGATTTTATTTTTGACTGTTGAAATTTCTACTACAATACCTAAATATTAATAGAAATTATGTTTATGTGTGTTACAGTGCAGAATATCTTTGTGATGAAGTTGTATTTGTAACACATGAGGATGATAAGACGGAGTGCCATTTTTGAAGTAATGCATAGAACTATGTATAGCCCAGGCAAATTAGACTAAAAAAAGGGCCTAGCACCTAAAAAATGATGGATGGCTGGAAATGATCTTAAACCACTGTGGACATCCCAAATAAGTTTAATATGAGTTTGCGACGCTTTCTGAGTGGCGCGTAATACAGGGTGCCCGAAAAACCACGGAAAATTTGTTCATTTTCTAGTTTTTTGCAACTCACGTCAAAACCAAGCGTCGGACAGAAAAATTTTCAACTACAATGTTTTAGTAAATAAAATTCTTGAGCGATTGATATCAAATCCAACCCTCTGTGATAAGCGACGACCGAGTTATGATTTTTTTAAAATGCTGTATTTTTTGAGAGAAATTGAAATTTGACAATTTCTAATTTTTGATTGCTTATATCTTCTGTACGTTTCATTAGAAATGTGAAATTCAAAATCCCTCTGGGGATAATTCTATTCTGTACAATTCAAGACCAAATAGAACTTTCTATCTTGTATATTTTTTGTGCTAGAGCTCTCAACATATTTCCTTGTACAACAAAAAATACAATATTTTCAACAATAATGACCAAAATAAATCTCTATATCCTTGTATTGGAGTTTTCTACCAAAATATTTCTTATAAGATCATATTTCAATATAATACCCACCATACCGTCCTCAATTCAGGCTATTTCCAGTTAGAAGGACTCTTTAAGGATAATAAATTAAGGACACCCGTAACATTCGAAAAACTCAATAGATCTTAACAAATTATAGCTCATTGTTTTCAGCTCATCAAGGCGGTTCAAATGCATATATTATTTGTTAAATTAGATAATTTGCCAAATTAGTCTAATTTGCCTGGGCTAGTATATTGATATCTGATCATAATTTCGCCAATGTATGTATGTTTGTTTGTTTGTTATGAGGGTGAAGCCCACATGAGCTCATAGGCTTGTGCGTGGGTAATGATATGGATGATAGATGACAACTTCTTTGAGGTAGTCGGGACCGACGGCTTATCGTCTCCTCCGAACGACGGGGTGGCCGTATTCATGTGATTGTGCTGTGGTCAAAAAATTGTTCCCCGCTTGGGACTTGAACCAGGGTCCACCTGGTTATCAGACCGGCGCTTTATCAATCCTCCAACGAGCCACCCAAAATGTGTGGCTCAACAGCCCATGAAGGGCCTAGGCCTACCAGCTAGTTGCCAGTTTCAAATTCACTCTACTATACAGCCCATCCAAGCCAAGAAGACACCCCGGCACGACGGGAAAACGGCCCCAGCCCGGCCAATACCGGCCCAAAAGCCATAAATTCTCAATCAGCACTTACAGTCCCCGAACCAACACTGGCCGAGCCAAAGCCGCCCCCTCCACCCCGCCAGAATTCCCCCCGCCACGCCGCACAGACCATACAGCAAGCAAATAATCATCAACCAGGATAGAGGTAACGTGAGGTTAGCACGTTGATCCTCTCAACCATAAGCCAGTCTCCGCAACCAATTGGCGGCACAGAATACCTCTAATTAACATGCAGTTAATCAGTTAGAGTGTCATGCAACAATTACTATTCTTCCAGAGACGGGAAACGACTGACTGTCTTTACTAACGACAGCCAATCTCCCAAAGGAGGGTGCCAATGTATGCAATATACGTTGTTAAATAACTCATATTACAGTTTTAAAAAATTGTAGATTTCTTTTGAAAAAACCAAACATGAATAACTGCTGTTGCTCAAGCCAAGGTCACGGGAAAATATTCTGTCGAAATGAGTATACTCGTATGTGGAGATGCTGGAATTTATCAAGATTCTTAATTTATATTTCTGTGAGGGTGATCGGTGATGCCTACGTAACCAAATAGTTAATAATGGAATGTTGTCGATAAATTATTGATAAAGTATGAAGATACGACTCTTATTAATTATTCTCTATCTATCTGAAGGCAATATCGCCTCCTTTCAAAGATGGGTTTTCAAATTATGATTGTTATTATTTGTGGAGTACTTGATACGACTATCTGGAGAGTAGCGAACTGAATCTTGAAAAATTGAAACCTGAAAAGATACCGTCTAACGGAGCAAAATATTGTAACACTCGCTGGTAGATTGCTGTGTTTTATCCTTTTCTTACGGACTTCTGTTCTGAGTTTATCACTTTCTTCAAATCTATTGTTCTCTCTTCGTGAGCTATTCCACACTATCCCACTCTTCAATTTCCCTTCCATAGTCTCCTTCCCTCACTCTCCTGCTTTTTCGTTTTTATTACAGCGAGCAACATCACACCTTTTACTTCAGACTCGCCTCACACCAACACCTTTATCAGCTGTCCTTGTTCTCTTGAGAAAGAAGGTCTTTGCTCGTTTTCCATCATCATCGGCACTATCATTCTTACTCATCCCAACTCCTAGGCTGACATTATTTTCTCAGCCGTTTCTAGCCTGGGACACTTGCTTCTATCAGCTTCTATCTATCCTATCTATCCTATCACCGCTGCTCATCATTTTCTTAACTCTCTTCATCTCTGTATATCTTGTATATTCTTCCTCTTTTCCTATTGAATCACATTTGTTATCTTCTATTCTTCTCTATCATTGTGATACCTTTCACCTTCCCTCCTTTCTTCTTCCTCCTGTTTTTTTATCACATCATCTGGTAAGGTGGTGGTGTAAGGTCTCCCCACCAATCAAAATTCACACGAATATATTATCAATTTAGGCCTATTCAAAACTTCTCCTCTCCCAATCTCACTCCTTTGCAACTACTTTCTTCAACAACTTAATGTCATTCTCTTATTAGTTTTCCATGACCCTTCCTCCACCAGAAACCTCTTTCTCCTATACTGCCTTCAGCACGTTTCCTCCTTCTCCCTCTTATCTTTCCCCTCCTTCACCTCCTTTTAATCATTATCCTTCGTTCTCTCTGACTTCTGTTTCCCCTTCTCTACTTCCTCATCACTCTTCTCATTCTCCTCCTCCTCCTTCTCCTCTATCTTCCTCATCTATCCTTCATCCTCTTTTTCTCCACTACCCTCCTTTCTCATTCTTATTTTTCTTCTTCTTCTTCTTCTTCTTCTTCTTCATCTTCTTCATCTTCTTTATCTCTTTTCCCACCACCACCTCTTGTCCATCTTGCACACCCACATTCTCATATCCCTTCACTTCTTTTCCAACTATTTCTTCCCTTCTCCCCACTCCTTAAGTCAACTATTATAGGCTACCTTTCGTTTCTCTCACCCTCAATCATTACCACTACCTCAGTTTCACTACCCAAACCCTTGTCTCACTATTACCAGAATTCCTTGTAAACTCTATGTCTTGTTACGGACGGAAGAAAAAATATATCGGACACTCCAGCCGCCACCCATTCCCAACCTGAAAACATCGATCTGCCGTCATCTCATTGAAGCACCCACTACACCAGCATCGTTTTCTGTTCAGGCAAAGAAGACATTCTGTAAAAATGGAAAAGTGATTCTAGCTCGGTCAATATTATTTTAAAAATTATGAATTGTAGGAAACATTCTGATTAACAATTTTAGACCAAATTGAAAATTTTTGAACCAATATTAACCGAACTGCAGTCTTTTCCCCATATTGACAGAATGTCTTCATTGCTTAGACGGACTATACAACGTTTTTACTGCCGTCGATTGGTCCCTGAGATAACGATCCAGGTGAACTGTTCTCTTCTCCTTCATCAATTGACCTCCACAAAAATAAAGGAAGAGGAAGAGGAAGACGATGAGGAAGAGGAAGGGGAAGAGGAAGAGGAAGAGAAAGAGGACGGGGAAGGGTAAGAGGAAGAGGAAAAAAAGAGGAAGAGGAAGAGGAAGAGGAAGAGGAAGAGGAAGAGGAAGAGGAAGAGGAAGAGGAAGAGGAAGAGGAAGAGAAGGAAGAGGAAGAGGAAGAGGAAGAGGAAGAGGAAGAGGAAGAGGAAGAGGAAGAGGAAGAGGAAGAGGAAAGGAAGAGGAAGAGGAAGAGGAAGAGGAAGGAAGAGGAAGAGGAAGAGGAAGAGGAAGAGGAAGAGGAAGAGGAAGAGGAAGAGGAAGAGGAAGAGGAAGAGGAAGAGGAAGAGGAAGAGGAAGAGGAAGAGGAAGAGGAAGAGGAAGAGGAAGAGGAAGAGGAAGAGGAAGAGGAAGAGGAAGAGGAAGAGGAAGAGGAAGAGGAAGAGGAAGAGGAAGAGGAAGAGGAAGAGGAAGAGGAAGAGGAAGAGGAAGAGGAAGAGGAAGAGGAAGAGGAAGAGGAAGGAAGAGGAAGAGGAAGAGGAAGAGGAAGACGATGAGGAAGAGGAAGGGGAAGAGGAAGAGGAAGAGAAAGAGGACGGGGAAGGGTAAGAGGAAGAGGAAAAAAAGAGGAAGAGGAAGAGGAAGAGGAAGAGGAAGAGGAAGAGGAAGAGGAAGAGGAAGAGGAAGAGGAAGAGGAAGAGGAAGAGGAAGAGGAAGAGGAAGAGAAAGAGGAAGAGAAAGAGGACGAGGAAGGGTAAGAGGAAGAGGAAAGAAAGAGGGAGAGTAAGAGGACGAGGGAGATGAAGAGGAAGAGGAAGGGGAAGAGAAAAAGGAAAAATAAGAAGTAGAAGAAGAGAGTAGACGTGAAAGAATTCAAGGAGAGAAGCTTCTTGACACACCATTTCTCGCTCCATCTTACAGAAACGAATATTGTACACGTGGGAACTATTCCATTGGAAATACTCTGTTCGTCATAGGAATTTATGGTTTGAAATATTCGAGTAGGCATGAAAATTATACAGTAGTTATGGACTGTACGCTACTGGAATATTGTTAGCATGAGGATTATGCGATATCGGGAGTGTGATGCTGGAACATTCCTGATACAATGCCATGAATTTGATAATATTTTGAAGTGCTCCCTCAGGAGCTCTCAATTGGATTCTCAAGAGCACTAGAAATATTCTATTTTCATCAATTTCAAAAAGTACATTTCTATTCAAATCAATATCCACTCAGCTATGAACTGATTTAATTATCTTCAGAACAATAATTTTCTATGTTTTAATAATAATGGATTCAACTCAACGATTCAAATGACATCGGATTTGGATTCTTCATTTCAAAACCACTGATTGCCTTTACTGTGAAAGGTCTTATCTGAACGTCTCAACGTCTTGATCTAAATGAAACTGGAGTCTTGAGGGCTATCATTTCCGATGATTGATATTTTGAAAATGAAATTGGAAGAAAGATGCTGTGCTCTCAGGACGGAAAAATACAACAGTTGTTATAGAATTGGAAGTTTGAAAATTAAAATTAGAATTTGATGTCAATCTATTTCTTATCATTTTGGTGGGGGACATCTTTCTGATAGGAATCACAAGAATCATTGATTATAACGTGCATAATAACTGAGAAATTGAGAATGGAAACCATGACGATTTTAAGTTTTGATCAGTCAGTTTTGAGTTAAGATCAGTTTAGGCTTCCATGAAATTATTATGATAGTGTACCAGCTTCTATAAGGCAGGTAGTCAAATGGCAGTGAATCTTCTTTTGATCAATAAATTGAATTACTTATGATAGATCACTCTCCGTTGAACCAATACATGATAATATCAACCGGATAAGAAAAATGGTGAATTCCTATCCGTGGAGATTTCCCAAGTTACAGTCCAGCAGAAAGAGACGCGACGTTTCCTCTTGATTTCTTTGTCGCTCAATTAGGCAAAAGCTCGGGTCAGAGCACTCCAGTCAGCAGTGTCACCTGGGGAAAAAGAGAATGAAAAGGACGCAGCAGTGGAGTACGTAACGACTGCCATTTCATCCTCATCAAGGAGTTTGTGAGTCTCTTCTCGTGTAGAGCGCTGCGGTTTTGAGTCATGAGGCCTCTCCTGGGACTCAAGAGGCCGAGAAAGAATGAAAACAACTTTGCTGGAACAGTAAAGCTGTTGAGCACACACTTTGACAAATCTTTTTCGTAAATACGGAGAACAGCCGAGCACTTTGCACCTATATTGATGGCTGGCCTGTAAGTCGACTTATAGAAAGACGGCATGGCTAAAGCTCTTCTAGACATCTGGAAATATCAGGTATTCCACTTTGAGATTGTTTTTTGGGGAGCGTTCTACTCCACTCAAAGTTCAATAGTCAAAGTTCAATCCAATTCATTTCAACCTCATTCAAATTTGATTCTATTTCTTGACTATGAGCTTTCACCAAGTTGGTGGATAGTAATCCAATGTTATCTCTTAACAAGCAGAATGAGGTATTCATCAATATATGCTCACATTATTCTAGAAATTAAAATGTATACTCCTTGAATTGGAATCTCCAACTCGTATTCATAGATAATATCGATGATATTTTTCCATAGAGGAATAAAAAATGTGATTTCATAAATATTCAAATTTTATAATTTCATTTTCTCTTGAAAACTGAACTTGGTAGAAATCATCCAAAACTTCATAAGAGTTTTTGATTCATAAAGTCTATGCAGTAACAATAATTGACTGGAATACAAGGCTGATGATAGGCTATAACAGGTCAATTTTGGTGAATGCTCATATATAATGTTTGTAACTCGAATACAATCAAAACCTTTCTATACCTTATTTCAAACCTTTATCAAATGATATTTCAATTTTTTATGCAATTCAATAATCGACATTCATGTATAATTTATTCTCATTTTTTCGAATATATTCGATTTTGATCGCTTCTCTGGAATGATTGTTTCCATCGAATAACCTTCCAATAATGTCTCACAGGGCCTGTTTCCCTCCACAATAAGGATTGATGATGAATAATAAATAACTTCCCAGAAGATTTTCTTGCTATTGCTGTCGCTCATAACTTTCTTGCTTGCGTATGAGGCTTTGTCATGAACCTCGTTGCAAACTTTAAAATTTCAAATGCACCCAGCCTTTGTTTGCCCAGGCCTCAGCGTAGTAAAGCCCACCTAGGACAGAACGTGACATAATTCACCCGGTAGGCCCGGCTCCCGTCCAAAAAAGCGCAGACCATCATCCATTTCGGTGCAGCTAAACTCCTCCTTGAAACGGAACCCTTTACTGCGCATGCGCGCAGGAGCGTCGCGGGAGCTTGCCTGACACAGTTGCACTTCTACCAGCGTCCTGACGCCACGCTTCCAGCGTCTGACGCGCTCCTCAGATCAGCTGATCGTTGTTCAACGTGTTAAGTCGCGGTTGAGTAAAACTCAAAACTGCCTCGTGCGCTTGAGACTTGGGCTACTGGAAAGTTTAGCTAGTAAGGTTTGGAGTAAAAGGTTGCCAATACAATAGGTTTGAAACTGTGAATATTTTATAGAAATAGTTTATAATACTTGAGATGATCCTACAGAATCTTAAAGTTCGTCCTATGTACTCGTGATGTAATACTTGTTGAGCCGCGGTTGAAAATATTCTTAATGGCTCAAGTGATAGGATGAAACTTTGGTAAAGATTGAAATTTGCAAAGATTCGAGTTTTGAATTTCTCTATTCATAATCTGAAACAGTAACAAGGAAAATATTCCGAAATGCTTAAAAAGTCGATATATTATATTCTGTAGATGATTTATCATGTATTTTGTTGACTATCTTAAATATCCAACTGTATGGGTTGATAATGAGCTCCATCAAGTTTTATCTAAGCCTTATCCAAGTTTTTCTTATCAAGTCAGTTTGAAATATTTCAGAAGTGAATACAGTATTGAATTCATTGTTTTATGACGTAGCTTATTACATTTGAAGTTCTTCCCATCAAGTGGGATTGAACTGAGTTCAGTTTCGATTCTGTAGTAATGGATTTTCCTTCACTTCAGAACCTTGAATTTGAATTGCGTGAGTTAATAGACCTCTGAGCTTGCGTGAGCATCCAAGTGTAAACTTTTCTAATAAGCTTGTGCACTGGCATAAGTAGTTTTATTTTGATGGCTTGAAAGTAGCTTGAACATAATTCTTCCATAACATGATGAAGGGAAAAAATTCTCCTGGTGAAAGTAATGGGTGAATAAATACAGTTCTCATTCAAAGGTATGGTGCCAAATCTTAGCAGAGTACTGGTACGTAATTGTATCTCCAATCTCCAGAATCTATCTATCAGAACTCATTACGATTCTACTTCGTATGTTATATTAACTATTTTTGTCATACATCTCTAAAGACACTATCCTTCCAATTTCCAATAGAATTGAATCCAATACAATTTCACTATTAGCGTTTTTTCAACTGAAACTGGAAAAAAATATGCAACTGAAACTAAAAACGTATTTTGAAAAATTGAATTCAAAGTAGAGAATAGAAATAGCCATTCAGATACATCTCTGATTCAGATATCTCCTTCCAATTTTGTGTAGAAACCATGACTTTAATTTTAGAGTTATGAAGACAACCAATGGAATAATTTGATCGATAGAATCATACCATTCAATCATATTTCACATAAATGAGAGGATATTTAAAAATAGTGTAGTTCAATCAATAGAAAATATAAATTTCTGCTCAGATATACATACGACAGAATCTTATTGTCTTGTTCTAAGGGTCTTGCAAAGTAACAATGTAAACATTGTGAATGGAATGTATTACCATAGACTAACTATACAGAATATTATATCTACGGTATTACGTATTACGCAAATGATTATTCAAATTCTTACTTATATATTATTCCTATTACCTTACTTATATCTTACTTATTATTCAAATTCATACTTATATATATATTCAAATTCCTCCACTACTGATATTCTACTTTTCCCGTGGATTGAATCTTCTAGCAGATCTGGGAGAGACCACCAATTGCATTTCATTATCAAAAAATTAGTTATCGTCAACACTTTGTAGATTTATTGCAGGTTCATTTTTGTGGTAAATAGATATGAATTTTAATTTTTTGTCCATTGATTAATGAAAATTGAATATACTTAGCGATTATATGTCTATTAGTATCCGAAGAGGAGCTTGAAAGCTGACTTGCTGAAGTTTTTTCCATAGAATGTAATAGTCACGAAGTGGTAGTCAAAAGGTATTATGAAGTGAAGGATACAATTTGATTTTACAATGCAATTTAAAGGCTCATTCATTCATTCCATCCAACGAATTTTCACAATATTATTGTTGATTGTCGATCACTCGTTTCGATTCATCTATAATTGCTGATAACTTCTTCCCACTTCACTTCATTTTCGAACATTTATCCACACTATTGTTGAGGGGTTGAGGTCATATTTTCCACAATTAATTTTTTCCCGCAAATGCCAAATCTTCAACTTTGAAAATTCAATAGAGTCACTTGTTAGAGCAACAGGTCTTTGGAGGCGGTAGCCAACACTAGCTGCATTTGGCAAAGGTCACCCACCGTCCCTGATCTACGGAATGATCCTCACCTGTTGATTGACTCTGATAGTCTCCGCAAGATCGGCGGGCTCCATTTACTGTATCTTTCTCAATCCCCAACCTTGTCAATACAAACTAACTATTCAAGCAGGTAGTCCAATAACAATCGAAGTTAAAATAATTCAATATCATTGTCTAGTGCCAACTCTAGCTGCTGTCCACAGCTATTACTATGAAGTCTGTAGTAGTTCGATAGCTTTTGATGTTCAATTCTCACTCCAAGGCTCATTTATGAGTCACTCCCTGACAAAAATAGGATAATAACTTATTATACTTCTCGGCTTTAATAAACTCCAAAGTGGACTATGTAATTTTATCTGAACATGTTTCTGACCTGGTTCAACTAAAATTCATTCATTCTTGAAGAAATTGTGTTTTACTTTGATAATTCCAGCCAAACATGTTATATGTGAGAGAGTCTATGTCGAAGCATTGAAAATCGCATTTGAATACGTTTTTGTGAGTTTCTGGAATCAATAAACTCGTATAAGCGGACGACTTTCGTCTAAAAAACTTTCTCCTGACCAACATCAATAGGAATCCATTCGGATATCAAAGAAAGAAACGTCATCTGACCTTGGAAATGGAGTTTTAATCGGGTTTCAAATGTTTTTGGAGTGAATGAACTTGAATGAACATTGTATTTCTAACAAGTAACTTGCTACCAACCTACATCAATAGGAATTCATTTGAATACCGAGAGAAAAACTGATGCCTGACCTTGAAAACCGAAGTTAAATCGGTTTTCTTGATTTTTTGACGTCAGAGAAATCGGATAAACAGTGTATTCACGTATAGAAACTTGCTCCTGACCTACATCAATGAGAATTCATTCAAATATCGTGGGAAGTCCATTAATAGAGATATAGAGATAGATATAGAGGGATGTTATTTGTAAAAATGTGGTATTTCTCTGTGCAAGGAATATGTTGAAGAGTTTAACATGATGAATATAGCCCACTAAAAAGAAAAATCTGCTCGGTCTTAAATTGTGCAGAACAGTATTCCTAATTCATCATACGGAGGATATAAAAAATATACCCTGAGGAAGTAATGGTCAATTCTTCAGTTCTATCAAAAAATAATATATTAAAAAAACCATAACTCGGTCGTTGTTCAATATAGAAGGTTGAATTTGATACCAGGTTTTCTAGGATAGTTTATTAGCTAAAACAATAATAATACCACTATTAATTTAGTTCAACGATTCGTTTTGTTGTAAACTATTGCAAGAAAATAGAAACAGAACCCATTTTTCTTGTCACTCTGTGTTATACACACTTCCTTCGGAAACTTATATTACACTCATTTGGGATGCCCAAATACGATTTGAAAGATTTCCAGTCTTATCTTTTTCATAGCCAAATTTCTTCACTAAATTTTCTAAAATATCTCTAATCAGTTTTTTTTAACTTGAGCAAGGGGAAGTATGTGATGTACTTGCAGTTCATGTTCATGCTACTCATACGATCAATAATTATGTAAAGAACACTGATTGACTGTTCAAAGCGTGCAATAGATACGTCAATAACTCTATTATTCAGGAAATTTGAATTATTTATTTGACTGAATGAAAGGCTTGCGACATGGGAGTTTCTCAATTGTTACACGCCATCCCCAATAATTGCCACATGCAGAAGAACCTTTCTTGTCAATAATCTACTGTTCAAAATAGTAGCCTATTAGTAGAACCTGTTCTTTCATTATTGTTCTTCGAACTCATGAGGTCATTGTATTTGAGGATGAATTATATTTTTCTGGCTACATTAAGCATATTAATTGAATATATAATATAGCATATTGGATATGATAAAGCATATTGGATGATATACAATTCAGTACAGGAAACAAATGAGTAATAACCCTCCTCTGTTTTCACAACTAATAACTAACGGTGAACACGATTAATATGATTGTAAGAGTTATGTGTAGTAAAAATATTATGTCATTCCACAGTATCGCAGATTATAAACTAAATGAATTTTTCATTCACACTTTGTATAATAAAACTTAATCATGTATATTGTGCTTTTTCAAATTTTCGATATGATCAGTCATCAATTCCTCTAGGTCCTCAATAATTTCTTTAGAATAATAAAATTGAATACAATCACAATACATAAACTGAGTTTTTGGCTATGAAAATCTATAAATATGATTAAATCTATAATATATAGCTCAGATAGGATATTATCAACTGTTACTGCTGTATCAGAATAATAAACTTACTCTCACAGTGTTTATGAGCGGTAAAACCCTAATTTAAAAATTTATTGAGCCTTCATGAATCATGATATTAATGGAACATGGAACACATCAAGCTAACTCCCAAAACTGTTTATGATACAGTGTCGAACTACTCACCTTGAAATTATGCATTGACACATAAAATATTGCTGCTATGATGTGTAATAAATTCAGAAATAAACTTATAAAATTATTATTAAATCAATACCTATTCACATTTACATAGAAATACAGATTAAGTACTTTTCATGTGAATGAAGAAAGTTGAGTAATTTCAAATACAATGCAAAACTGCTAAGCTTGTATTAGATTTTTTATTTTTAATGTTTGATAGATTATTTCTCTGGGTTTTATTTTGGGTTCTATTGTATTTTATCGCCAGTAGTATTGAAAATGGCAATAAAATTTGCCGTTAAAATTATGTTGAACAACAGGAGCTCAAACTCATAAACTGTGAATTTACATTCATTCTTGGTTTGTATGGGAAAACTGTAATCATTAATGCTTTTCCAGCATTCTCGATGGGATAAGTCTGGCATGCAACTGGAAAACATGTGTTACTATCTACCTCTATATCCACAATTATTATATCTATATATAACTACCGTTAGCTGGTGATGGGTTTTGTTTGCCGTAGAGCGGGATTAAAGTAGAAATTGGAAGCACTGTCCAGTGTCCAATACATCTCTACCCAGGCTTTGACAGTGCAGAAAAAGTGTTCTGTTTCCAGAATGGAAAATGAGATTTTCTGCAATGGACAAAATCCATTTGTAAATCATGCAGTTTAGAAAGGGATCTGGAATGTTTTGTGCTCTCGAATCCTGCATGAAGTAATATTCACACCAACATTTATTTTTTTCTTCTTTGAGAAGACATAGAGTTGATTTTTTCATGTGAATTGAATGACCAATCTCTAAAATAATTCACCAATCTCTATTTTGAACGTTACCAACAGTGGACTATATATTTTCAATTTTTATTGCTCATAATTGTCTATTCCATTGTATTCCATAAAATTGGTTTAGAGCAGTATATTGTGATGAGTGTTCACTTATTCCTGATTTGTAACTTAACATTGACTGATTTATATACTATAAATATACTTATACTATTTCATCTATATCAAAGAGATCATACGATTTAAATACGTTGAAAGACTCACTTCAAGCTTCTTCGTACTTACTGAATCAATTTTATAGTCTCTTCCCTATTCAATTCGTTAGAATTTATCCTTGGAGATAAATTTCGTGTATGTAACCTTCACTTTCTAACCCGCAACCTCATCCTATAATTCAATCCTATAAACTCTATTGTAGAATTCAGAATACCTATTCAATTAATCGTCTATGGGGAAAAAAATGGAATTATTGGATATGACAATAATCCTCTTCATTACAATCAAGAATTCATTACAATCATTGTTCCAGGCTTGCAATTTACCAGTGATATTCTGTTGGAGAATACATTAATGCAGTACGAAATACATATTGAAATAGATATTATTGAATGATTGTAATATGTGTTATGAATTTGAAAATACCGTATACCATTGAGGCTTCAACTGAGACTTCTTCAAACCTTGCTATCTACTCTTTCAAAGGCCCTATAAACTATTGAAAAATACAAAAAGTACATATTTTCAATATCTACAAACTATTGAGTTTATTACAATAATATTATTGCATTCTCACATGCTAAGATATCAAATATTCTCAACAGTCTCTATTCTTTTGGGATGAAGCTTTAGTGACAAAATCTTGTGGTTTAGTACAATTATTGAATTTTCACATGCTGATAGATTAATAATACTGAACAGTCTAGATTTTTGTTGGATAAAAGTTTTTGACAAACATTTTTTAATATCATGACAAATCAACAATAATTCCCATCAAGTTGAAAGTCGTACGTGAGACTGGAAGTTGTGCAGTGAGAGTGACAGTGAGTGACGGCTTGTGACGCGTTGCGATGTGTCAGTGACGGGTTGACAATGAGCTTTCCGCGTCAGAGAGCGGGCACGACTGGAGGTAGTCCCAACCTCGACGCCGTCCAGGAGAGGTCGCCGGGCCCAGCTACCTTCACAGACTAGGACGGTCAAGTATGACTTGAGGAGCTCCAGTTTTGAGAGTTCCGGAAAGGTGCCGGCTGTACTTCCTTGGACTGGGTGAGTAGGAAGATGTCTTTATTATTTTTCAATATGAAAAATGAATACAAGTATGTTGGTAGAGTAAGTATGAATAATTGCTTCTTTTAGTACAAGCAGTCTATACCTTTAGTGGGTAGAACTTGAGTGAGTGCTTTTATAGTAGAACTAAGTGAATATCACAAAACAGTATTCGTGTTAGATATAAAAGAGCAGAGGTGGAGATTTATAATTAGTTCATGGAAATTTGATCTCTGTTAGAGGAATTTCTCATGCTGCATATAGGCTATACTTTTTATTATACAGCATATAGGCTATGCTGAGATTGGAGAATGATTTATTCCATACATTAATGGAGATTTATGATTAGTTCATAGAAATTTGATCTGCTAGAGGAATTTCTCTGCTGCATGTAGGCTATACATGCAGCAGATCAAATTTCCTTATTATACAGCATATAGGCTATGCTGCAATTGAAGAATAATTTATTCCATACATAAGTGTATGATAACAACAGAATGGTTTTGTACGGAGGCTTGTTCTTATAATGATGTATTAACTCATTCATTCGATTATAATACAATATAAAATTAGAGACGAGGCGTTCGCCCAGAACTTCTTCTATTCCAATTTTAGATTGAAATGTCGAAACTGAGGTCATGTCCCATTTCGATCTTGACTCACTCAATGTTCACTCAGGAAAAACAGCACTTTGAAAAAAATGTTAATTTAAAAACCAGAAAGGGAATTAGAATCACCCTCAGCAAATGTTTCAATCTGACAATATCATCATTCTGTCAGATTCAGGCCATTATAGGTGAGTAACCAAATCATGATTCGGAGTTGATGATAATAATTTCTATTTATCAAGATTCTAATACTCCATCGAAGTACTTTTTTCCAGAATGTTTCCACTCAGAGTCTCAAACAGTAGAAAATTTAATGCTTTTAAATAAAATAACAGCCTGAGAGCATTTTTTCTTCAATTTTCCAACACAGCATTTGATATTTCGAAATTATACGACTAAAAGATTATCATTCTCATTTCTTACAGTTATGATTATGAATCTTCATGAATAACTCAAGAATTAATGCATAGATAGGCTCAATCGTCGTAAAATTTCAAATTGGTTAAAGCATTCTGTGATGAGTTGGCAGTAAACTTAAAATTATGGAGCCCCACTCATACTCTGTACAAATGATTCGAGTTTTTGCTCATCGCCGTTCTCACCTCCGAAATGGCAGGTTATAATCCTAATTCTGGTTGTGGATTAATTCCCCCGCCAATGAGTCAAGCTCGAGTCAGCACTTTCCCATCTATTTTCCCTGAAAAAACTTCCCCTTCTCATCAAAATTCCCTTCTCCCTCAATTTCATATAACCGAGTTCCCCTCCCGTACCAACCTCTCCCCTCAGGTAGCGTCTTTCAAATTAACATGACTAGGGAAACCAAAATCATCGAGCTCCAAGTATTTCATCTTTCTCAGCTGCCCGGATGGCTTCTTCAAGTGGAAAGAGAATATTTTCTCTCTAACGAAGCGTATTACAAACAATGTTTTTGCCGCTGGCTAGAAGCGATTGGTTGTAGAATCAATTGATTTCTGTACAACTTCGCGTTATATCCGTCCTCGATTTCAAATTTATCCTCCTGAATTGTTTCTCACGAAGCCTGACTGTTTGATTGAGCTGTTTCATCCAGACTCTAAATATGTCGAATGAACGTGGAAATCTCCAAAATGCTTAAAAGAATTGGAGAATCCCTCTGACGCCTAGAACGCAATATTCTTCTGCATACAATCAATATTATTTTCGATTTCTATTCCGCACTAGCCACTAGCTTGTAAATTTGATTTTAACTTGGTTATCAAACGATATTCTCATTCCAATCTCAATACAATGAAACTTTCATATATTACAGTATCACCACTAGAATATACATTATTTATCCATATCCCCTACTGACAATATTGTTAGTTTGATTTTTTTTTAAAGTCAGGTAACCCACTCACTAACACCCAATAAATAATTCATATTTCGAATTAAACTTTAATCAATTGGAATCGAATTTGTGTGTATTAGCTTTTTCCATTTAAAATAATTAATTAGGTTCAAATTATAAAAAGCCCCTACAGTGAGTTAGAGAGATTAGTAATGTGAAATAATCTGTTCATTTCTCTGTTCAGGAAAGGAGAGAGAATAGAGAATTTCCATCCTGTATATGATAGGTGGTTGAATTTGCCTCTATTAAACAGTGTTTGGAGCCATGTTTACTATGGTGTGTGTAATGAGATTGGACCTATCTTTGGCTAGGGTAGGGGAGCAGCATGTTTACTCAATTTAATAAGCCGGCGGATCCAAGCTTTAATTAGAGTGCCTTTTTTCGCACTAAGCAATTCGCATCGTCAGGCGTTTGTATGCAGGATTAGCAGCAATTCCATGAGTACTTTTTTAGGATCAAATCGATGGCTATTTCACAGCATAATAATTGAGGATTTTGAGTGAATATTTACAGAATACTCATAATCTGTTGGTATTATTCACAGCATACATTATCTCACTTTACATTATCTTCGCTGTTCAAATTTTTAGATTAAAAAAGAACTATGAGAACTGTGGAGTTTGATATTTCAAAATTATTCAAATTGAAAAATCAAATTTTTCCAACAAGCTTACAAAATTAGAGGAATTTTATATCATGTCGAAATTATTCTATCTATATGCTTTCATAACGTCTGTAAATATTTCTAGGCTGGCGTCCACCTCTAATCCAATCTACTTCAATCCAAAGCTTATATTTATGCTTCTCATGTGGTTAAAAATTGAATAGGTCATCAAAAAATTCAAATTTAATTCATAATAGTAATCACGCGTTTAAACTAAGCTTCCACAAATACTGCAATTTGAAAATTCTTCAATTAAATTGGAGAATTCTTCGTGATCTGTCAATATATAATAATAATATAATAATAATAATAATAATAATAATAATAATAATAATAATAATAATAATAATAATAATAATAATAATAATAATAATAATAATAATAATAATAATAATAATAATAATAATAATAATAATAATAATAATAATAATAATAATAATAATAATAATAATAATATGATGTGAGAGATTCAGTCAAGGTTGCAAAGACCAAGTGATATTTGATTCAATTATTGTGAATAATGCAATCAAAAAGCAGCGAAACTTACAGATGGCATACATTGATTACAAGAAAGCATATGACTCAGTACCTCATACCTATCTACTTGAAATTCTCAAGGTATACAAATGTGATCCAGTAATAGTAAAGTTTCTAGAATGTGTTATGCCAAAGTGGGAAGTAGTTGTCCACTGCAATACTCCAACTCAACATATCAGGGCATGCTCCATTAAAATAAGAAAAGGCATTTTCCAAGGAGATTCTTTGAGTCCTCTCTGGTTCTGCCTGTGTTTGAACCCTTTAAGTCGGATTCTCAATGACAGTGAGAGAGGGTTCAAGTTGACTGATGGAAATGACGTGATTAGAGTGTCACATAGGCTGTACATGGATGATTTGAAATTGTATGCAGGGTCTAGACAACACATGCAATCCTTGCTAGAAAGTACACAGCAATTCAGCAATGATGTGAAAATGAGCTTTGGCCTGGACAAGTGCAAATCAGTAGGACTAGTGAGGGGTGGGCTGGAGCATTCAGATGGTTTTGAGGTTGGAGAAGGAGAAATGATTGAATGTTTAGAGAGTCATGAGACCTACAAGTACTTGGGATTCATGCAGTTGAGAGGGATATCTCATACAAAAGTGAAAGATTGTCTAAAATCTAAATTCTTGGGTCGAGTGGCAAAGATACTGAAGACAAAGTTGGATGGGGAAAATTGTGAAAGCCATCAATACATGGGCAGCACCCACTATTACTTACTCATTTGGTGTCGTAAAATGGTCAAAGACAGACCTGGAAGAGATAGAGCAGAGGGTGCGAGTATCAATGACAAAGTATAGGTCACACCACCCAAAGTCAGCAGTGGAACGTGTCACATTACCCAGGATCATGGGTGGGAGAGGAATAATTGACATTAAGAGCAGGCACAATAGTGCTGTTCAGAGGTTGAGGCAGTATTTCCTATCCAAGGCAGACTTACTGCTCTACAGAATAATGATGAGTAATGATGTGGAGGGGTGCACTCCTTTGAAGTTGGCTGAGAATGGATATACTCCTCTGTATGAAGTAGTGACAATTGAACAAAAGATTGAGACATGGAAGCAAAAAGAACTACATGGTGCACATGCCCAGATGCTCAGTCAAGAGTACATAGACTGTTGCTCATCCAATTTGTGGTTGCAGGATGGGTCGTTGTTCCCCGAGACAGAGGGGTTTGCCATTGCAATCCAAGATAAAGTTATTGCCACAAAGTCTTATAGAAAACGCATCCTGAAAGAAAATGGCTTAGATGATAGGTGCCGAAGGTGTAGAATAGCACCTGAAACAATTGATCATGTTATTGGTGGGTGCTCTTCCCTTGTAGGGGTGGAGTATACAAAACGCCATAATGATGTGGCAAGGATAATTCACCAAAGAATTGCCCTACAATTTGGTTTTCTTGAGGAGGAGTGCCCCTATTACGAATACCAGCCAGCGCTTGTGCATGACAATGAAAGGGCAAAGTTGTATTGGGACAGGGCAATACGAACAGACCACACCATCACCGCAAATCGTCCTGATATAATGGTCATGGATAAACAGGAGAGAATTGCCTTCCTGGTCGATGTGGCGATCCCCCTCAACCATAATATGAGGACAATGCATGCCCAGAAGATTAACAAGTACGCAGCCCTGGCTGAAGAAATGAGGGAGCTCTATCATCTGCAGAGTGTGAGAGTGGTACCAGTGGTGATTTCGAATACAGGAGTGGTTCCAAAATTCTTGAAAACATGTTTAAAAGAGCTTGGTCTTGGGTATCTCATTGCAAAAATTCAAAAAGCTGTGATTTTAGACACTTGCCATATTGTTAGAAAATTTCTCTCACAGCAATAGCATGTAATATAATTTGAGTAGTTTGAGTAACTTATACCTGGCATTTGCCTGTATCATTGTAACCATGTTGAATGTGAATAAATAAATAATAATAATAATAATAATAATTTTATTTCCTTAAAAAACAAACAAAACAGCAAGCAAATGTAATGAGTACAATTTAAATTTAAATCCAGTTAGTGTTTAAAGAATTAAAGAATAAAGTTTCAATTTTTTATTTATTTTTATTGGAAATTAACCTACTCAACTATGGGAACCCCATGTGCTAGAGTAGGTGTAAATTTTGGGTGGGGGTGCGAATACTTTGGGTAAGTGAGCTCACATACTGTTAGAAATAATATTTTCTATGTGATGTCTTCCAGTTGTTATAATCCACTTTTTAACGACGGCTTTGAATTCTCTTGGGTGTTCTAACATCTTGATGTGTGCAGGAAGTAAATTGTGGATTTTTGGTGCTAGGTGGTTGTAGTGTCGTTGATATGTTGCCTTCTAGCAACGTTTGCGATCAGAAGGTTTCTATTTCTTGTGTTATGACTGTGGTTTCTCCATTGAAAGTTTTCCGGTTTTTTGTGTAGTCTGTAAATGATTTCCAGGGAGTAGAGCTGTCTTGCATCCATCACTCCGAACTCATTGTATAGCTGATCTGATGGGTAGCGAAGTGGTTTCTGCTTAATAATTTTCATTATCAGTTTTTGTACTTTTAAAAGAGGGTCAAGGTGAACGAAGTTTGTCCCTCCCCATCCCACAATCCCATAGGTAATCAAAGACTGGACTAAGGAATAGTACACCATCTTCATACACTTCTCATCTATCAATGTCCTCATCATTTTGAACTTGTAAATAGTCTTTCTCAACTTTTTGCATAGGTTGTCTATATGATGGTCCCAGCGCAGGAAAGAGTCCAGTATGATTCCAGTATGAAGATATTTTATTGTTGGTTTTCTGTGGATAGTATATGCAGTGCTGTTGGAAATTTTGACTGTTAAAAGGTTCTCTGTAGGCTGTCCATGCTGTGTAGCTGAGAAAGTTAGAAAGTGGGTCTTGTCATAGTTTAGGGTGAGCAGATTCTGATTCAACCAATGTGAGATTCTCTGTAGTCCTATTTCAGCCTTATTCCATGCTATTGACCAAGTTGGTCCTGAAAACAAAAGTACAGTATCATCGGCGAAGGTGGTGATGTTCCCCTCAATTTCCATACTGCACAGAGGATTTATATAAATCAAAAATAGTATTGGACCGAGAACTGTACCTTGAGGTACTCCATAATCCACTTTGAGCTTGCTACTTATTTTTCCATTGACTCTGACACTCTGGGTTCTGTTTGACAAGTAACTTTTGAATAATTCCCATGCTACTCCTCTGATACCATAGTTGTAGAGTCTATCCAGCAGAATATCATGTGATACTGTATCAAATGCTTTTTTCAGGTCCAGGAATATCGCCAAAGGTTTCTCATCACAATTGATTTTTTCTGATATTTGTGAAATAACATTGTGGATTGCATCATTGGTACTACAGTATGATCTAAAGCCATATTGATTCGGTGATAAAATATTATTTCTTTCAAGGAAGTTGATGAGTCTAGACTTGATAATCTTCTCAAAAATTTTCGCCAGGATATTTAAAAGTGATATTGGTCTATAACAATTCAAATCTTTCTTGTCTCCTGATTTGAAAATGGGACATATAACAGCTTCCTTCAAACAGTGGGGAAAGACACCTTCTTGTAGGATTTTGTTGGCAATTAATGTTAATGGTCTAGTTAGGGCTGCACTGTTTTGTTTGAAGAGCTCTGGTCTGAAGTAGTCTGGGCCTGGTGCACTATCTGATTTGAGACTGCTGATTATTTTTTGTATTTCTTCTTCATCTACTGGCGTAAAAAATATTGATTGACATACTCTAGTAGTGGTAACTGTAGGTTCATCTGCAGGTTGTTGATTGTTCAATATATTTTGTGCCAGTTCAGATCCAATATTTTTGAAGAATTCATTGAAAAATTTTGCTATGTCTTCATCATTCTCTCCCAGTTTCAATTCTCTTCCTTGCACATTTATTTGTTTGATTTGTGTTTTCGGTCTCTGAACTTCAGTTATTTCTTGAATCACCTTCCATGTCTGTTTTGCATTTCTTAAATCTCCAAACTTGTGAGAGAAATATTGTTTTTTGCTTCTTCTATAACTCTGGTTAATAGGTTTCTGAATTTTCTGTAATATTGATTTAGTTGGAGATTTGATGCATTATTTTTACATTGTTTATGAAGTTTATCTTGCTTCCTTATAGATGTTATTATTCCCAATGTTATCCATGGCTTGATTTTCTTCTTTCTATGTGGAACTATGTAAGCTTTCTTACACTCTTCCAGGCACCCATTCACTATAGTAATAAACTCTTTCAGTTTGCCTTCAGTACTATCCTGCATGTGAATGGAGTTACAAGTTTCTTCTGAAAGCATTGATGAAAACTTGACTCTATCAAATTTTTCTCTGTGCTGCTCTTTCTCCACATTATTGATGTTTTCTGTTGCTTTTCATTCCAAGAATAGTAGTGTAGTGGTCTGTTATTGAGTTTTGAAATATTATTGGCATAAGATCTTTTTTGAAGTTCACTAAGATGTGATCCAGGCATGTGGCGGTATTGTTGTTGACTCGAGTAGGCTGTTTGATGCAGTGAACAAAGCCAAATTCACTGAGTAAATTCTCATAATCATCCAGTTGTCGATGCTTGTTTGGTTCTATGGTGTTAATATTTAAGTCTCCTACAACTACATGGGAATGTTGACTAGATCCCTCGAATACTTGTCTCAAACTATTGATGAATTCTGTCAAATCCGGATTGGAAGGTGACCTATATATTGCGGTTACAACAAATATACTTTCTCCAGTTTCAAGGCGGAGGTTCAAACAGTTGGCGTGTTGAATTTCTGGCTCTTCAACCTCAGTGTTAATTTCAGCTTTAACATATACAATCACTCCATCATTCTGCAGCTGATTCTTCTCGGTTGCATATAGATTGTAGTTACTTATGACTCGCGGAGTTGTATTGCAAGAAATCCAGCATTCTGTTAAAACAATAACATCAAAATCACACTGTAAGTCTTCTAGTTGTATCAGGAACTCGTCAATATTCTTGTTGTAACTTCTAATATTAAAACTGACAATTTTCAGGTTAAACTGTTTCAAGCTATCACATACATATTTCGGATCCAGAGTTGAAAAATCATTTACATCTGCTAAGTCAAGCTCTTCTATCAGATTATTCATCAATTTTATAATTTTTTGTATTGGATTCTATTTCTAAGTAAATTAGTATATTAGTAGATAAGTAAGATTCTATATCTCTCAAATGATATCATGATTTAGGGTATTTGAACTTCGTTGATTGCAATTGAAAATTCAGAATTCGTCACAATTTTTCCTTTGAAGTATTCTAATATCCCGCTTATGAGTTGAAGATCACAAATGATATCTTTCAATACTATTACTACTAGAAAACTATTGAAACTATTGAGCAAAATGAAACTGACAATATTCGATAATGGAAATTTCTGAAAGTGTCCTTATTGTATCAATTTCTAGAGAATTACGGAGATACTGTCAGAATTCATTCTTAGGAAGATTTGCCTTATTGATTTGGAATTTATAACTTCAGCTGTAGCCATAACAAGTTCATCAAGTGCAATTTTATTTTGCAGTATTTTCTACTGTACAGCACTTCACCTGTTTCGTGGGCACGAGCCGCCAGTGAATTAAAAAAATATCCTTATCAATCATTAATATATAATTCAAGTTGCTGAAAGTATCTTATTATTATTACTAGTAGTCCTATTTAAAGATTTCAAGACAGAGCTGAATTCTAGGTGCTTATGATTTTAGGAGTTTTTCGATCGTTTCCAACCTCAGAACACTGGCAATAACTGAGTGTAATTCGTTTTGAATTGGAAATTCTCTAACGAAATGCGCATTTGTACGGCTATCAAATTCTTTGTTCCCGATAAAGAGCACAGTAAAGTTGGAAGAGGTTCGAGGACTATTTGCACCAACCATCGAGGTCAGGGTTTCTCTTTGAGCGTTTTATGACTAATTTTATTGCAGCAGACGTTCGAAATCGATGTGGCAGTCGGGAATCGTAAGACGATCGACATTGCAATCTGACTCCGGGGTATTCATAACTATAGTCTTTCCAAGCAAAGAAGACATTCTGGAAAGATCGGAAAATCTCTCCAGCTTGGTAAATATTGATTCAAGAATTATAAATTTGATCTCAAATTGTAGATGAGAATGTTTTTTACAATATGAGACCAAAAATATTATTTTTGAATTGATATTGACTCAGCTGGAGTCAATTTCCCATCTTGCCAGAATGTCTTCCCTGCTTAGACAGACTATAGCGCCATTCAAGTGAGACGATCGCTGCGAATCGCACAATTTCCGTTAAGTAATGAACTAGTTGAAGACTTGGTTCGTTTTGCATCGTTCATGACTCCAAACAAAGCAGGTTTATTCTGCTGGGGAAATAAAGATGTTGAGAGGAGAGGAAGTTAATGTCTTCTGATAACACAAAAGACTCATCATGTTCTAAATTAGTTCAATTTCTGTAGTTAGTGCTGGAATGATAAGGAATTTCCTGTTGGATGTCCTTGGATTTTGAGATTGTCGAATTTATTAGCAAATATTAAAATAGGACTATCCACATAATATAACCCGAGGGCCCCGTTGTAACAGGAGCTTTTCGAGCTTTCCAACCAATGAGAAGGATCAGGTTAGACTTCCTGCTTCACAGAGATGTTCGGCCTCTTGCTTAGTGCGCCCGCTGACCACTAAAAAGAGTACCCGATTCAATTCCTATGAAATTGTCCTTTTGGGTTTGGTGTATACAAATAGAAAATGACTCATATGGACGGTAAAATCAACTACAGAAATCTTTCTTATTTCCAAAAATGTATGTGAATATTAGATTTTGTTGAACTAGAGATTCATTGAAAATTGAAATTGGTGAACCGATAATGAAAGTCTCTTAAATTTTAACCTACATATTGGTAATGGTTTTCATAAAACCAGTAATCTCGACTTTTTAAAACTGTGGTATTTGACAATATCTAGCCTTTATAATTCATCATGGTTAACTACTACAATATCACCTCCACAATTGCCCAATAAGTAAAAATTTCAAATAAAGGATATAATAACCTCTCGAACTGAATGATCAATTCAGGATGAAGAAGATTGGAATTAGATCGCAAATATATGAATTATTCATTACACTGTAGAAATTGTCCGTAAATTAATAGACAATTTTTGGCATCCTTCTGCAATAATATTGAAATGATATTTTCTGAATTTCCATTCGTGGCTTCCACTAATAAGTCTATACTATTTTAAGACTCATAGAACCAAAATTCGTCAGATTTGCTTATTAAAATGATTAATGCATGAATAAAACGTATATATTGTCTATTGGATTTGTAATAACAAGTTCAATATCTGAAGATAGATTGCATCGAATCGAAAGTAATTCATGAAGCACACACTTTACAATTTTGTGTTTTGTAATTTTTGTATGTAATGTTTTTTTGCTGCTGTATTTGGAATTTTTAAGTTCTGTTCTTGCATTGAATTTTTTATTTGGTTGTATAATTTTTGAACTTCAAGAATTGATTATCTTGTTTTTAGTATAGAGTCAAAGTGTAATTGCAAGTCATTTTTGTTTTGTACCGATAATTGTTTGTGGAAATAAACTTCAATTTGAATTATTTAGGACCAATTTTGTACGGCAATGCCGAAGCCCTTTATTGAGGATTTATGTAAAACACTGTTCCCATACCACTGAATATCATCTCACTCTTAATAGTTATTTGCGCTTCATATTGTCTATGTTTCTATCATCCACGAAATCTAAAAACAGTCAACACCTATTGCACTTGTGCATACTTTCTCAAATTGTGGATGTGGAAATAATGATGAAAATATACGTGGAGTGCAGGATTTCATATTGTTTCATCAATCATGAAATCGAACAAGAGTTAACAATTATTATTGTAGTATTCTTATTGGGGATGGAAAAATAATAATAAAAATACACGTGAAATACAGCATCTCTTCTGAATTAGAGCTATCGTTGAACAAGTCTGATGACGCCAATTCCCCAACCAAGCGACGGCAAAACGCTACAACGGGATTCACCGCTGATGGCGCATCATTCGATATTCAAATCGGCTGAATCAAATTGCACGCTTCTCGCAAATCCCCCTACACCCCCCAATCACTCCTCGACCGAACCCTCTCTACACCCAATCCCCCTTAACCCCCCTCCTCCCCGCACTTAGTATGCCTTGGTACCCAATCAATCTGCACAAATCTCCTTTCCATTCACATTGTCCCCTCCTCCCCCCACTACGACACTGGGCATCATGCATCATTAGAACGACATTCCCGAATGACATTTCGACAACCCAACAACATATTCCAGTGTTCCGTGGATTAATTGACGATGTTGATGAGCTAAAAGTGGACCACTCGATGCTGGACAAGATCCATTGTCTTTCACAAGTAGCTCTTCATTAAATAGTTGGGTGCATAGAATCGGGTTTATTATGACAAAGCTTGTTGTGCCACCTACTTCAAATCATCGCTTTTTTCTCTAAGCAGCCGATTTTCACCTTCCATCAATTTACTCTTTGAGGAGGATAATAATGAATTAAGACTAAAGTTTAATCATGCATCATTTTATGGATGAGCATGAGTGTTCACTGTTCATTGGGAATGTGGCTACCCACTAATTTGAATGGAATTTTCCATGATTGATTGTACTCGCTTCGAGTGATTTCTGATGAAAACAAACTTTTTTCAGAGAGAATTATGTGAGCAGTCTACTCAATTTTACTCGATAACTAGTCCATACGAATTTATGTGTGCTGTAATAACATTTCAACATATTCTTATTAAAGTTATGTAATGTCTCAATAATGTGAAGAGTCATAGAATTGGGGATTATTCTCCTGAGAATAAGTAATTTGGCGCGTTCTGTATTTTCTATTTGATTCACATCTATGTTTTTCGAGTTCTACATTGATTGGAGCTCAATATCATTGTATTGTTCAATGAATAACCCAACATTGAATCTCTCAGGTTACAAAGGTTTTGTTAATTCAAAAAATCGATTGGCATCATTATTATTTCAAATCGAATACAATGATTTAATGGAGAAAAAGTTTCGTCTTCACCGGAAGAAAAGGTTTCACCAACTTCGAATTATCCTGGTTATTTCTGTGAACCATCTTACTTCTGAACTTCTCCTCTTTCCAATAAAACCATCTTGACTTCCATCAATTATTTATTAGTAGATAAATATCTTGGTTTTACTTGTGAGTTGTTGAAGTATAATTTTATGGATAAATATTATAGGGTGGAAAACGCGTGCTAACTCTAGAGAACTATCGTTTCTCAGCAAACAATATAATTGCAACTCTTCCTACTTCATTCTCTTTATTACCAACCAAGCTTAGATTATTCATCAATAATTGTATCTTATTATAGGAAAGTTCGAATTCATTGGGCAAGAAGCGCTTGTTAGTTGTATCGATTTCCTGATACCCATTGAGAACTTCACGCGTACCAAGTTTACCCAATGGAAGTTACATAGCAATAATAACAGTAGTAAACAGTCATCAACCAGGGGACTTCAAACTTACTTTCGTCGTGGCGTCATGATTACAGAATGTAATAAACTTGGGAAATTCCTCCAAGGCCGAGAGGCTCTGGGTGTAATCCATTTATATTACGATATCTCAGCTTGGTCAGGCCAGCGATACGATATTAAGGCACCTCGCTGCATCACTATTCTGGATAATCCCTGTTAGTTAACTCTGTTCACTGATAGTGGAGGAAAGGCATCGTGCCGTGAGCCCATTCACATAGGCTACACGTTCTGATAATCTCTGCGGTGATCTACACTCACTACTTCAATGCTTATAATATTATTATATTGTATGTACAGTAATAAGCTGAATTTATTTTTCTTATCCGAACATGTTAAATATTCCATCGATGTTTTTCATATGATGATTTCCCCTGTCACCTAATTCCAATAGGACCTACCTACCTACTTACCTACCTAGTTACTATACCTACAAGTAAAATTACCTACTTCATCAATTTTTCAATACTAAAGGGGAGATGAAATGTCTTCATAATTATTCAACTGAAGCTACTATGATAAACATCAAGATAATATACAAAATATCAAGCTACTATCGTATTCACAATCCCTTTATAAATGTAGTAGAACTTCTCCAAAATAAGGAGAACATTATCATAATAAGATTAATACGAGCATTAATAAGATAAATACCAGCATAATAGCTTATAAGGAGCATTTGTAGGATCAACAACAATATTATCGTGCTATCAATCATCCTACTTTCTCTTGTATTATTTGGTAGATTCAGACTTTGAATGTCACACAGTCATAAACAAACCCCCTTTGGGAAAATGCCAATATCGAGTACTAATATGCGAGTGATTTTCTGATGAAAGAACAATCTGTCAGATTCAATCAAGAAGGGAAAAGTAACACTGGTTTATATTAAGATGAAGTACTAGTTTTTAATTTGTGAATATCACAAAATTCCTGACTTTATCGAGAGAGAATAATGAGGGATACGTGAGCTGAAATGAGCAGCTTGATTAACTTGAGCAATAACGATTAACTTGAAATATTATCTGTAGATTGATAACCTTACATGAGAAATCAACGAATAGTTGTCTCCACGCTGTTATTATGAATTGATGAAAGCGTAAAACAAACAGGTCTGACCATAACCTGCAGCATACACTTATGATCAGATTAAAATAATGATGATCACGAAAATGTTGATTGTCGAAGACTGGTGATTATTTGGACGCTATTAAAATCATATTTTGAACTACCCTATAACATCATTCCATCGTCTCATCCCATGAAAACTTATACTTGTTTTTGATTAATTGTTTTTTCAACAATGGTGTGAATATAAGAGAAATGCTCATTCATCCTCATAAATGGTAACATGACAACATGAGTTGAACTAGATGAGTTTATAATATAGTACCTACTTTTATATTTATCAATAAAATCTGTACAGTACATAACTAGAAAAAAGAAATCCCACTTGATATTTACTTAGACTACCAACTTTGATTTTTATGAAGATTAAGATTACATTCTTGATTGAAGTGCTGCGAAAATATATAACCTAGTTTCCAACTTATAAATCAAAATTCGGTATAAAATTTGGACAATAGCCTGTGTTAGTCAATAAGTTTAATTGTTTCTGTATAGTGAATAAATAAATAATTTAAACTGTGCATAAATCTGGAGGAAGAAAACGAAATCCTACTTAAAATTTTTCTAAGCTCATCTACTTCGATATTCATCGATACAGGAACTATACATAACTCTAGAGAATTGAAACAAAAAAACTAAACCCACTCGGTTCAATATTGTACTCAGTCTAGCTGAGTACTAGCACAGAGGATGCAAATCCTCCGTGGTACTTAATCTTTGGTTATCCTCAATGGTATATTTACCTTTGTGTAATTTACATCCTCTGTGTTACTAGCTAGGTATAACAGCCTAGTGTTGCTCATTCTGCTTCAATAAACCTGATATGTTCCACCTTTTACTATTTCTACTCCCAGTATCCTAGAAATAGCCTTGTTGATTATAACACTATAACAGCCTCCAGTAGTAGGCTACTAATACTGCACTTTCTGCGCCAATAAACCTTATACTTCTATCATAGAATGATTGAACTCGAATTTCTAGGATCCTCTTTGCTTCTATTGAATAGTTAGTATCCTTCCACTTAAATAGCCTACTCGTGGAATCTCTCCACATATCGTCGTTATTCGGTAACCCTTCCATTCATGCAGCTACTTCACCAGCTAGGTGTGCGTCGATTAATTCGAACACGCAATTGTTGGCGTGCTGAGTAAAGAGCAAATCCATTTCTCTTTGTACCGAGGTGGACTCTGAGCAGTGCGAAGCAGGTCGGGACGTTGATGGATTGTAATAAAGCCCAACTCACCATTAGGCGCCGCGGCCCAATTCATCAAGTCGAGGTCGAGGCTCCAACTTTATCATTATATCAGTTAATTTTTCTCCCACAAAACTTTCAGTTGCATCACTGTTTTCTTGTAATTTATCATTATAATTATCAGGTGGATGTTCTCTTATTTCAGCAATTCTCCAATCAAGGAATGTATAGTTGTAGGAATTTACAACTTCATCATTATAATAATAAGTTAATTTTTCTTCCACAAAATTTTACTGTTTTCTTGTAATTTATCATTATAAACATCTCTATTATTCCTCTTTGAAGGAATTCATTGATGGATTACAATTTCTATCTGATTGATTGATATCATACGAAATAATTGGTGATATTACTGGTGCATCATTTACATATCTATCATGAGAATTATTTGTTATTTGTTTGTTTCAGAACGTATTGTATATTTCAGTTTGCCAAGTATAATTTCTATATAGGTTCCACCCAGAACTTTTCAATCTCTTTTAAGCTCTCCTCTTTGTACTGTATTGGTGATTGATTTAACTTTTAAAAAGTTCTTTCCATTCTCTCTGGTTCTATGATAGTACGATGATATGAATAGAAATAAGATGCATTATTGTGTATTTGTGCGTTCCAAAGCAACGTGAATCAATGGATAATATTCAAATACTGGAATATAAATAATCGACATCAGGAAAGCTAGATGCACGTATCGTATCGAAATTTACCAGCAATAGGCCTAACAACAATAATATCAATACTATGGTGATCTAATACCAGATATCAGCGTGATACGTAACCAACTGCACTCATCATTTTGAAAAAAAAAAATAATTTATTCACTCCCTATGATTGCCTCATTCAGAATCGCTGATTAACTCATGCTAAAAAAGAGGATACACCGTTTTCTCATGTTTTCTACTATCCTACAATGAATGTACTGTACATAAAAGGAGAACCGTTAACGTTTTACTTCCAGCGATGTGTTGTTTTGCCACTAAATATTCTTCTTGAACAGCCTACGCTCTTTTCAAATTAATGATGTCGACTCATCAAGGTCAAGATGTTTTTAAAAAACTTATTTAATCTTTATTTGAGCTCTTTCCTATGTACCGTATAGGTGATTAATTTCAATAATTCCTAAATTGAGTTACAATCGTCTCCTGGTTATTATATTCCATTTATCAGAATTTAAATCACTTTTGAGCACGAATACTCACATGGAAATAGCAATGATGACGAAGATCGTGTTTTGCCGTTTTCTTATAATGATATTCTTGTTATACAATATAAGTATTCATAGTCAAAATTGAGAGTATGATGACTTAATTCGGCGAAAGGTGTAATAAATCATGATACTTTCTGTATAATAATACTGATGTGTATACATTATCTATTTCAATCTTGAATGCAGTTTAGAGTTCAAGTTGTAGTAGGAATTGTAGTGTAAGTAGAAGTTATAGTAGTGTAGTTTCAGAGATATAGCTTTTAAAAAAAATCCAACACTATTTCCATTCACGAATTATATTTTAATATAATTTGAAATCTATCATTTTCCAAGAGTCTTCTCCTGATCGAGATCAATCCTGAGCCATTCTCTCAGGTACACTGTGCTTTGTAGCCCCATCTCGATAATGATTGATACAATCTCGCTTCATGAAGCCCTAGAGCTTGATGCAATTGACAACATGTATTAGTGTAACGAACCCATCTAGAATGCTTGATCTTGATGTTCTCCTTGATCTGCAGTGTTCTCAGAGGTGGAATTTAAGAGAAGTAAGGCTCAAAGGGATGTAAGGAGGCTTTCCCCAAGGATCTAACCATCGTTTGCCATGCAGTTAGCAAATAAATGATGAACGCTTTACAGAGGTTAGTTGCCAGCTCGTGTCTGTAACAACTAATTAATGTGCTTTGATGTCACTGCAAAGTTCAGAGCCGTTGGTGATAGTTTCCGCTGCGTGTGTGATGAATGCTTTATTGTCTATTGAAATATTTAGTTTTGTGGGTAACATTGCATGTGAGATAATTCTTTGATATTGTCATACGGTATGATTTCTATTGCTATACTGTCTACTGTATTCCAATTGGTGAAGCTATCTGTAGTTAGCAGCTATTCTATCTAACAAGGTCTGGAGCTGATGGCTATTCTATTTCAGGTGATAACTCAAAGGTTCTGATCAATGAATACTCATGTCAAGATTTCAATCAAATCCAAGGTTATTAACAGGAATCGTCTGCATCTGATTTTGTTATCCAGGATACAGTATTGTCTGTAAAACTGATACATCTTGTGACAGGCTTCAGGCCTCTTATCAGACGAGGTTGAGCCTTGGCCTCTTATCGTACGAGGCTAAGGCTTCTGAACAGCAACTGTGAGTGGGTAGACAAGATCAAGACAGTTACAATGATTTGATTGTTGAGGTCCCATCCATACATCATCCTGGCATGAGGTGATTTAGCTACAATGTTTCAGGCTATAAGTTGTGTATCGCTTTGAATAAATCCATCTGTTTCTGATGTTGATTCTATGAAAGAAGATCAATTCTCTATTTTGACAGTTATATCATCGGGTTCGAACATTTTAATTTATCAACAAACTGAACACATATCAATAACGGATTTGAAGATTCTTCGCATCCATCCTGTAAAAATATGAGAGACATCTTGTGAACAAAAATAAGTTCATCAAATTTGCAGACTTTTCTGGTCTCATTTGACTTGATTGGATACAATGTGATTCAAAATCAGCTGTTGGAGCGCACAAGAAGCAGACGAAATCGCCTAACTCTTGTGCGTCAGCTATCCTCCAATATGAATTCCGTTGAATTATTCGTGCCCACGAAACAGGTGAAGTGTTGTAGTGTTTCGTGGGCACGAGCCGGCAGTTGTTGAATTTCAAAAGTACTAAGCCTCAACCAATCCATCAGAATGACATTAATACCTGAACTAGAGAGTTAATCACATAATGATGAAAATGAGAAAAATTAAAAGATGATCAATCATTAGCTTAATCTGTTCAGGTTTATTTGAGAGTCACTCGTTGAATGATAGATAGAATCAGCCTATATTACTCCAATGAAGTCGACAAAAGATTTGAAGATTTTCGATCAATTGACTTGACTTAGACGCTTGATGAGAGATGAGGTGCTAGGTCCGGGCTGGTGAAAACCAGGAGCCTGCATGCTGAGACAGGCAACTTTATGCAAATTCAGCCTGATCCGGGCTGGCATTAATTGATCAACTATCTCACTTCTCTTGCCTGTCTCCGTCTTCCTCTAATCCTGTTGATACAAACGTTCATATGATATAATATCAGAGTGAAATTATTATAACCGTAGAAAAGTTATTCTTATCCTGGAAAAATCAAAACAAGTAATAATTAAAACTATAGAAAACTTTGATAAAATACATCACAGGCATAGGGATATTATATGATTGTGCAAGTGCAATAATATTAATTTAATATAGTGAAGAGTTATATAGAGGTAATGTACTATGTATAAAAGTATAGAATGTAATGTGTCGGGAGTTCGGTGTTAGAGAATGAAGTTCAATTGTGAAGAAAAGCAAGTTAAAAGTATAACGTATTTTACGAGTAGGCTACTATAAATTACTAGAAGAGTTTACTTTCGGAGAATTGGTGGAGAACGTTAATTCTTTCACTCTTTAAGTAGTTCTGAAATTGATATTGTGGTAGTTATCCATAATAAATGAAAATACAAGATGTTGTCAAACCACTGATTTGAAGAAACCACTGATTTGGTCTAATAAATCAGTGGTTTGACAACATCTTGTCTTTTCATTTGTTAATTCTTTCCATGATACAGTGCTATGATAGGGTTGGTGTACTTTTGATGATCAGACTTGGATAATACATTCAATTTATTGACAAACATTATAACTGGAGATAATCCATAATGCATGTTGGAATCTCAAAGATTTTCGAAAGCCAAAGAAGAAAAGTTGTTTGCAATTGAAGATCCACAATCCACAGCTACAACTATTAGTCTGACTTGATTTCAGTTGACACACCAACCGGTTCAACCACTCTCTGACAAGCACATCAAATACGTTTTGACTAATCCCAAATGAGTAGCTTTCTCGCCGCTCAATTCCGGCAAATCTGAGCTTTGATGTGAGATTCAACATGGGAAAATAATATTAGATGGAACGGATTCGAGTCCTTGGGTCAGAAGGAATACGATCTTTTGCCGGAGCTGTGAGTTGCAGAAATCTCGTTTTTAGACCTCCCGGGGGAATAGCGGGGAAAAGACAGAGAAAGATTGGAAGCGAACGAGTTAGAAAGAGGAAGATAATATGAGAGAGAAGAGGGAGAGTGAGGCGGACGACTGAGAAATGTGGAAGAAAAGATTGGGTGAGGCAAGAAGAGATTGAGAAACAAGGGAGACTATAGAGAAATATGAAATCGACGTGGTGGGTTAAAGATTAAATTCAAAGGAAAGAGACGACTCTTGGAATGTAGAATTGAGTAAATAACAACACTTAAAGAGGAAGAAAGGAGATTTTCTGTGGCGGGTAAAGACTGAGAATGGAAATAGGAAACCTGAAGAAGATGTATAGAAACTGTGTGATGGAATAAGAAGGAAAAAAAGAGTCTGAGGCAATAGGAACAAAGGAGAAAAAATGAGAACTAGAAAGAGAGGAGAGGGGGAAAAGTGGCTGATGCTTGCTGTTTTTCTTCGGACTTCTAGCAACTATACTGAGACTTTCTCGTATAGACGTAAACCCCAATTTGCTAACTCATTCTCAATTTTGTCAACCCTCGTCCACTCGTGCTTCAAACTTCCACTCTTTCAGTCACTCTCTCTCTCTCTCTTCTCTCTTCCTCTCGATTTCTTCCAATTTCTTTCTTTTTTTTCCCTGTTCTAATCTCTTAACCTTTCCTACACTTTTCAAAGATACACACTCCTCCCTTTCTAAAATATCTCTTATTTCGTAATTTCTATCCGCTTTTTTCGCACACTCTTTCTCTTCATTTTTCTCACTTCTCTCTCTCACACATCAATTTCCGTCACTTTCTCCATGCCTCTGGTCCTTTACCGATTACTCACAGGTTACAGATGACCGCAAAACGAACACATACGAAATTGCTTTCAAGGTACGCACTCTGACCCGTGCTTTAGTCAAACGGCCACTATCTCTATTTGCACTAGCCAAAGCCACTGGTATCTGTGATCTAAATTGACTGCTTGTCGAATCCCATACTCTCTGGTGTAGCTTATGGACCACATTCTGTGCACACATTAGTGCTCAAATCATGAGCATACCTGGGATCTAAGTGGTTTCTATATTGGTCACTCTAAATTTGTTCAGTTTCTGCAATTGAGGTGATAAGTAAGTGAATAATATAATGTTGTTTCATTGTTGAGTTTATCAACAGTGATATTTATGAAAATATTGTAATAATAATATTTATTATTATCAAGTATACTTCTATTTGCTATACACCTGAAGTCAATAAGCACAAGTACACTTGATAATACGAGTAGGAATGAGGTGTAGTGGTGTATATGAAGTATATGTAATAAATACATGAAATAATATAATTGTATGGTGGATGTGGATAGTATTCATATAAAATTGTTTGGTATGGATATCCTTCGAGTATTGACTGGACCTACTAGTTAATTTTATGAATAAATGTATTTATTTATTCAAGGAATTTTGGTAAAGAGTACAAACACAGACAATAAAGTCCAAAACCTTCTTTCCTGAATTTTGATCAAAAAATTGCAAACAGAAGTCATGTTCTCAACATCTTCAAACGTATTATTGCATTATAAGAATCAAATCAGCTTTTTATAAACTATAAAGGATTATGTTATTGAATTTTCATGGAAGACTGAGTAGATTGATGTATCGTGTGAATATTTATAACAATTTGAAATTTCAATAATTGACTCTCAAAACTTCTAATAAATCGAACATATGAAAAATACTGAATAATTCTCTCTTAGATCCTGCATGTATATCTAAGTTTTGAATTCAGACGAAAACTTGAAAACTGCATGTTTATGGAATACGTGATTGTTGAATATTGGAAATATATCCCTCTTAAATTTGAAGAATAGAAATCATATTCAAGGTCTCGTCTCACTCTCCAGATACAGCAAATGGATGGCAATATAACCACATTTTAAATGATACAAGATACGGAATTGGATAACATGAATTTCAAGTGTAACTTCCACCTCTGGACACAAATAAAGTGAACTGATGAAAAATAAATTCTGGCCCAGACAAGACAACAAGACGCGACTTGAAATTGAGAAAAATGGTGTGCAGTTCCCAATCAAGGCATAAAGTATGCATTAGAGGTGGTCGAAGAAGGAGAAAGGCATTTCGATTCATTGAATTCCCCAGTTGCAAAGGAGTAGCAAATGTGAAAATCTGAACTGGCGCAAAGTCAGGGCTGCTGTGGCGCCCTTCTGAAAGTAAAACTAGCCGAGCCCTTATTTTGCTCCCTTTGCTCAGCTAGACTCTCCCCATTCAAGTTGCTGCCCTTTCACAAGCTATCACTTTCTTTGCCAAGCAGCCATTTCACTTACAATTGCCACGGCTTCTTTTCATGGCCGCTGGAAAACGCTTCCTCCCTTGGCTGTGTTGTTGCAATCATTACAACTCATCTCGTCCCAGCTTCCCTCATCACTACTTGCTTACTACGTACTAATTTACGAGGGCTGTTCAGCATGTATGAAGGTTATGGATCTCCGAGAATGAATTCTACAAAATAGCTCATCATTTTTGTTTTTATATTCTCATTTTATCAATCTATTCGATCCTTTTTCATTTATTCTCATTATTGTTCTCCCTTAGCTCCCCTGAAAGCAAACGCACTTTATGAGAATGGGAGAGAAGAGTGTAACATTGAATAACATTGATATCTACTTGATATTATGGATACCCTATCTGAGAATAAGCTCCAGAAAAATCATTATTTTTATCAACATTTTTGTTCTTTCAACATTTTTTTTATGAATCTGATCCTTATTCAATCATCTCAATTTCAATTGTTTATTTGTAGCTCCACTGGGGAACAAAGACAGATAATGTTGATATCTACATTGACATTATGGATCTCTAAGAATAAGTTCTTAGAAATAAAATATAATTTTTGTTCTGTTATTTTTATGTTATTATTTCATTCATTCTTAATTAGTATATTCTTATTCTTATTGTTCTCTTGTAGCTCCACTGAGAGAGGAAAGTCGGATACTATAAAACTGGTGGACAAGAATGTCACATTGAATAACGTTGATATCTACCTGGAGATTATGGGTTTCTAAGAATAAGTTCTCCAAAGTAAAATACCATTTTCCCTCTCTTATTCCTTATTCTATTCATTCATTGATCATTATTCATTTTTTTAGGATATGAAGCATTCATGTAGGATCAGAGATAGTTGATAGGTTAAATGAAAAATCAAATATCCTTTTTTAAAAACCTCTAGAAGTATTAATTTTCACAGAGGGTATTTGATTTTTTCATTTCATCTATCAATTATTTTAAAAAAACCCTATAAGTTTAAAGTTCGATCAGAGATAATTAAAGAGAAAAATTATGTATGAGGTAAAAGTTAATTATAGTCCATATCAATGCACATATTAATTAGATAGATAGGACAATAAATATTTGTAGTGAACAAATATGATATTGATACATCTACCATTATAAAATACACTTAGAAACAATTTGATTACCAAAACCTGCGCTAACCAGGAATCACGATCGATATTCCATACTTACAAGCAACAAGGAATCATTCTCTTCCTAGAAGTACTGTACTAACATTATACTCGGATAGATATAGCTTGAGCATCGGAATACAATAATTGACCGAACGTAAGTAAGGTCTAAGATTCAAGTCGACGATTTTGCATTTGGTTGTATGTATGTATGTTCCGCATTTACGACTGAACGCGGCAATACATTCTAATGAAATTTGACAGGGATGTTCCTCTTGAAACCGCGCGTCGATGTATATGTAAGGTTTTTTGACAATTTTCATATTGTTATGGAATTCAACAGTGTCTGATGACCTTGAGATAGTAGGACGACAAGGATGGACAAGGTGGGGATGGGGAGGCTTTGTGTCAACAAACAAGCACATTGTTGTGTAAACAAAAACTCATCAAGAACGTTCTCGAAGTGATAATGCCAGAACCTTCTAGCATTCTCTTGTTTATTCTTAGAAGCCTATATATTCAGAATGTTTGGGTTTACAAGTCAGTTCCTATTCAAGCGTTCAAAGATTGTGTCAGCCATATTGTGTGATAGACCAGACGTTGTGTATAGACACTCTATAGTTATATTCATTCTGTCAGTGCTTATTCCTTCTAAATCAGTGTAACGTGATAAAGACTGTTCATCATTTTTTAGTGTAATTTGTATTGTGAAACGTTATAAACTCTTGTGCTATCTTCTGTTCTGTTACAATTGGTGTCAGAAGTTCGGATGTAGCTATTGATTGAGGCAATTTTATGAACTTGTACCTTTGCAAAGTGAACTATTATTTTCAATTGATTGAACCGTTATTTTTGTGTGTGAACTTTATCTTTGTGTGTTAACTTTATCTTCAATTGAGTGAACTGTGATTTTTGAGTGTGAACTTTATTCTCCAAGAGTGAACGTTAGTCTTCTGTACATAATTGTGAACTGTGTAATATTTCTGGACCGTGAACTGAAATGGCAGGGAAAGGTGTGAAGCTCACCAGTTTAAAAGTAAATCAACTGAAGCAAGAGCTGGAGGAGCAAGAACTGGATACAAATGGGGTAAAATCTGTCTTACAAGATAGACTCTGGAAGCACTGCTGGCCGAGGGTCAGGACCCAGATACCTATGTGTTTGAAACAGATTCGGGAGCTCTGGTGAGTACATTGGAGAGTAAATTTGAATTGGTTGAAAGTAAAATAGAAGAAAATAGAACATCCTTGGAGAGTAAATTTGAATCTCTGAAAGAAACATTTGAAGGAAAACTACAAGAGAATAGAACATCCTTGGAGAGTAAATTTGAATCTCTGAAAGAAACATTTGAAGGAAAACTACAAGAAAATAGTCAAATTTTGGAAGATTTTGAGACAAAACTCAAAAGCATGGAAGATAAATTTGATAAGAAGATTAAAGAGCTGCAAAATAATGACACTAGTGGAGCAAGAACAACCCTGAAGGTGGATGATAATGCTTATTGAATTGAAAAGGATAATTCAGTAAATAACTGCAACGTGCCTATTACCATGCCAAATTATCATGGTGGACTACCAACGTTTAATGGAAAGACTCCATGGGAGGATTACCATACCTTGCTAGATGTGTATGCGGATAGATATGGATGGACACCAGCAGCAAAGGCTGATAATTTGTGCCTATCACTTGGGGAGATGCACTGTCAGTACTCCAGACGATTCCAAAGTCTGACAGACGCAACATTGGTGAACTGTTGAAGCGCATGGAAATGAGATTTGGCCACCGACACATGTATCAACTACACCGTTCAGAATTGAGGAACAGAATCCAGAAGCCAAATGAGTCACTTCAGGAATTTGAAGCTGACATAGCTTGCTTGGTGAGGATTGCCTACCCAGCATCAGGGGATGATGAAATGAAGGAGAGTATGGCAGTTGATAGATTCCTGGATGGTCTACGTGAGCCAGAAACCCAACGAGCTGTTAAACTGGCTCGTCCTCAGACCCTCAGTGAGGCATTAACTCAAGCCTTGGAATTCGAAGCTGTGACACAATCTGTGAGGAGCCATGCACGTGTTTGCTCAGTATCAGGGGAAGATAGCCATGAGGAGTTGGTGGAGGAAATAATGAAGAGGATTTTGGAAAAATTCAAGACTGCAAAGAAGGAGATAAGGTGTTGGGGCTGTGGAGAGAGAGGTCATCTACGAAACAAATGCCCAAAGAAGTCAATGTCTGACAAGAAGCAGGAAAACTAAAAAGGGTTGATGAAAAGGGGCTACCATCAACCTGTAGGCAAGAGGCCCCAGGTTCAGGAGCAGTTGTTGCAATGTTGTCAGATAAACCAAAAAGTCTCTACATACATGGAAAAGTCAATGGATCAACTCGAAGACTACTAATTGACACTGGAGCCACTATGACAATAATAAACTATAGCACAGTGACTGATCGACAAGGCATATCACCAACAACCTGGAGGTTGAGAACTGCTACAGGGGAGGCTGTCAGTGTCTATGGGGAGATGATTGCCACTTTTGAGATTGGTAAATCAAGGTTCAGACATCGAGTGTTAGTGGCAAAAGTTAGTGAAGACATCATACTAGGTTTGGATTTCCTACGTGAACATGGACTGAAACTAGAGAAGAAGAAGAATACAGTGACCATTGGTGGAGAAGAAGTTGTGCTACTACCTACAGAAGACACAGGTGCAGCTATTAGAGGACATCACCATACCAGCAAGGAGCCAGATTGTGACCCAAGCAAGGACAACAAAAGACATTACTGAAGGAATGAATGCAATATTGGAACCAGTAGTTCTTGAAGAGGAGCTTGGACATGGTGTTCTAGTGGCCAGAACTTTGTTTCTCACCAGCTCAGTGTTCCCTGTCTGCTTGATGAATGTGAATAGCTATGGAGTCACCTTGAAAAGGGGCAGTGTGCTGGGACATTGTTCACCTGTAACAGCAGTGGTCCATCAAGTACAATCAACACAGTTAAAGAAGAAGAAACTTCCTGAGAAACTACAGAACTTTGTAGAGGAATCTTGTCAGGACTTGAACCAGGACCAGAAAAAGGATGTGAAGGATTTAATAACCTCCTACCAAGATATCTTTGACATTGGAGAAGGAACAAAAGGAAGGACCAACATTGTCCAACACACAATAGACACAGGAGATGCCAAACCCATTTGCCAGAACCCCTGAAGACTTCCATTTGCTAAACGAGAAGAAGCCAGAAAAATCATCAAGGAGATTAGATTAGATTAGATTAGATTACTTTATTCAATTAGATAACAAAATTTGGCTTAGATTATACATTGTAAAATAAATGAGTAAAACAAAGCCAAGAGTGAGAGATGGAGAGATGAGAGTGGAGAGTTGGAGATGGAGAGTGAAGGAATCATTGAATCATCAAATAGCCCTTGGACATCACCAGTGGTGCTTGTGAAGAAGAAGGATGACACACTTTGGTTTTGCGTGGACTACCGTCTTCTGAATGATGTCACCAAGAAGGATAGTTACCCTCTACCCCGTATTGATGACACACTGGATAGCCTGGAAGGTTGCAAGTTGTTTTCAACTCTGGATTTGAAAAGTGGATACTGGCAAGTTGGACTGGAAGACAAAGCAAAGGAGAAGACAGCATTTTCAATTGGGGAAGGACTCTGGCAGTTTACTGTGATGCCTTTTGGTTTGTGTAATGCTCCAGCCACTTTTGAGAGACTAATGGAAAGTGTGTTGAGGGGACTCTCATGGGAAACATGTTTGGTTTACCTGGATGACATTATTGTTTTGGGCAAGTCTTTCCAAAATCACATGAAGAACCTGAAGGAAGTATTTCAGAGGCTGAGGCAGGCAAACTTGAAACTGAATCCTAAGAAGTGCAACCTGTTCAAAAGACAAGTGAATTACCTGGGACATGTGGTTTCTGACAAGGGAGTGTCCATGGATCCTGAGAAAGTATCAGCTATTACAAACTGGCCTGTGCCTAAGGACAAATCGGAAGTATGAAGTTTTCTTGGCCTTTGTGCATATTATCAGCGATTTGTGATGGGTTTCTCTGGGATAGCCAAGCCACTAACAAATTTGACAGAGGAGAGGCGCACCTTCATCTGGGATAAAGACTGTCAGCAGGCATTTGACACACTGAAGGAGGTGCTCAGCCAAGCACCTATTCTGGTTTATCCCAAATCAGAAGGCAAGTTCATCCTGGATACTGATGCCAGCAACACAGCTATTGGTGGAGTACTCTCACAGGAACAAGATGGAGAGGAGAAGGTTATTGGATACTTTAGCAAAGTCCTGTCAAAACCTGAGCACAACTACTGTGTCACAAGGAGAGAACTGTTGGCGGTAATGAAGTCAATCAGCCAATTCCATAAGTACCTGTATGGACGTCACTTCCTATTACAAACTGATCATGCATCCCTGACATGGCTTCTACAATTCAAATCTCCAGAGGGACAATTTGCCAGATGGATTCAAAACCTGCAAGAATATGACTTCAAATCCATCCACTGAGCTGAAAAAGTCATCAGAATGCTGATGCTCTCTCTAGAAGACCCTGTGACCAGGACTGCAAGCACTGCTCACGCCAGGAAGGGAAGGAAGCAGTTGCTAACAGGATAACTGTAGCTACAGACTACTGGGGAGGAGATGAAATGCTGAAGGACCAGGAAGAGGATCCTGATTTGAAACACCTGTGGGCTTGGAAGCATTCTACTGAAGGAAAACCTAGCTGGCAGGAAGTGGCACCATTGTCACCACATGTTAAGACCCTCTGGGCACAATGGGAGTCAATTGTGGAAGATGGGGGAATCCTGAAGAGGGTGGTGGAGAATGCTGCTGGTGATCAGAAAAGACTGAAAATCATTGTACCAAGGAAAAGAGTTCCTGAAGCATTAAAACAGCTACATGATGGAGTCTCTGGTGGGCATTTTGGAGTGCATAAGACCCTGGAAAAGGTACAAAAGAGGTTCTACTGGCCAAATTCAAAAGAGGATGTCAAGAACTGGTGCCGGAGTTGTGCAGTATGTGCATCTGCCAATGGCCCTATGCCTAGAAAGAAAGCCCCTATGCAGAAATACAATGTAGGTGCTCCATTCAAACACATAGCCATTGACATAGCTGGGCCATTCCCAATTACTGATGGTGGGAATAAATACATCCTGGTTGCTATAGATTACTTCAGCAAATGGGAAGAAGCCTATGCCTTGCCAAATCAAGAGGCAGTTACTGTAGCTGATGTATTGGTGAAGGGGTTCTTCAGTTGTTTTGGCATACCATTGGAGTTACATTCAGACCAAGGGAGAAACTTTGAATCTGCTGTATTTTCTTGGATGTGTGAAGTATTGGGAATCAACAAGACTAGGACAACACCACTGCACCCTCAATCAGATGGAATGGTTGAGTGAATGAACAGGACTATGGGAAAATACCTATCAAAGGTGGTATCCAGCCAGACATCAACGGGACTGGGATCAACACCTGCATTTCTTCCTGATGGCATACCAAAGCGCAGTCAATGAGACTACAAGGATGACTCCAGCAAGAATAGTGTTTGGGCAAGATATGCGACTACCCTGTGACTTGGAGTGTGGATGCAAACCTGGGGAGGACTTGGAACAAGAAGACTACACCAGCAAGCTCCGGAAGCAGATGGATGAGATTCATGCAACCGTCCGCACAAACATCCAGGTCACCAGTGACATGATGAAGCAGTGCTATGACATTAAGGCCAACCATGGAGGATACCAGGCTGGTGACATGGTATGGTTGTACAATCCTCAACGACGTCATGGATACTCTCCCAAGTTGCAAACCTCCTGGGATGGACCTTACAAAGTGGTCACAAGGATCAATGATGTGGTCTACAGGATCAAGAAACCAAGAGGTACTCCATGCATTGTTCATTTCAACCGACTGGCGCCTTATCATGGAGACAATGCTGCAAGGGGAGTTCAAGAGGTGAAGGCTCTTCATCCTGCCATCCCAGATTTTGAAGGATTCATGGCCAATCTAGGGATGTCACTAGAAGAAGGAAATGTCACCATCAGTCACCAGGACTTATTCACCCTACCAAAGAGCTATGCCTTGGCACATTGCATTGCCAGGAATGTGGGAGCTTCAAGAGGAATTGCTACAGTCTTCAGGACAAAGTTTGGACGATTGGATGAATTGAATCTCCAGAATCCGGCTGTGGGGAAAGCACTTCATCTTCAGGATCAGAACCAACATCTGTTCTATTTGGTGACAAAAGACCAACCCCAGCAGGAGTCAACATATCAGGCTTTGTGGCAAAGTCTGATGCATCTACGAACTCACTTTCAATTCCTGGGAGTGAAGCAGCTTGGAATCCCAAGACTGGGCTGTGGCTATAATGGATTGGAATGGAAGATTGTGAGACCAATGATTGGAAGAATCTTCAAGGGCACTGGAATAAGCGTCACCTGTTGTGTCTTCAACCCATGGGCGGTTACACAAGTCAATCCATTGGTGCCAGCTTCTACTGTTTGTACTTCCAGGATGGATCTGGACTGTTCTGGGACAGAACAGTTTTAAGGAGGGGGCAGTGTTACGGAATTCAACAGTGTCTGATGGCCTTGAGACTGTGAGACGCCAAGTGATGGGCAGGCGGGAGGATAGGAGGCTTTGTGTCAACAAATAATCACCTTGTTTTGTAAACAAAAAACTTTCTGGAAGCCTCTGGAAGTAATTATAGGCCTACCAGCATTTTCTAGCCCTCTCTTGTTTATTCTTAGAAGCCTATATATTCAGAATGTTTGGGTTTACCAGTCATTCATATTCAAACATTCAAAGATTGTGTCAGTTGTATTGTGTGATAGACAAGCCGGACGTTGTATATAGACACTCTATAGTTATATTCATTCTGTCAGTTCTTATTTCTTCTTAGTGTAACGTGATAAAGACTGTTCATCATTTCTTATTCAGTGCATTCTTAACTTAGTGTAATTGGAATTGTGAATCATTATAAACTCTTGTGCTATCTTCTGTTCTGTTATAGTTTATCTTTTTCCGGTGTGTTATAGCAGTGTAATTAATAAAGTTAATCAGTATGAATTGCCTCAAGTCTTTTATTATAGTGGAAACCCGTAACAATCAAGATTCAAGTCAATGATTTTGCATTTGTTTGTAATGTTCCGCATGGCTGAATGCGGCAATACATTCTAATGAAATTTGAAAGGATGTTCCTCTTGAAACCTGCAGCTCGATGTATATGTAAGGTTTTTTGACAATTTTCATATTAAGGACGAAAAAAGGAAAAGGATTGAACTATTCGAAATAGGTATACTCCATAAATGATTTGAGAGTATATTTATGTTGATATTATGACATTCATAATAGAAAGATTTTCAAAAATTTCTACTTCAGATGATATTCTTTCATTGCAGTCAGTTGAGATATTTCAGATGAATATTAAGGTAAGTTTTCTTTATGCAAAACGGTCAGATGGTCGACCGCAGGCTAATAGTCCAGCAACAAAGGCCAAAAAATGGCAAATAGGAGAAAAAATTCATGTAGAAGCCGAAATTGATAGAATTGTTTGAGCTAACTCTAAAGGACCCATTTTAGGTTTTTTGCTTATAACTTGAAAACTATGGCCTGTAGCGAAAACATTGTCATATACAAAATTAAAGTACATAAAATTTTCTACAGAATGGTATTTCTATTTTTCCGCTAGGATTGATATTAGTGGAGATATTTGAGGGAGAAAAGGGGAAAATATCGTTTGTTCAAAATTACGTGTTTACTGGTACAAATTCTGCTTATTCTACCACAATAGTCCAGTCAAATTAAGCCAAAAGAAGAAAACAAACTCTAGGTGAAATTCGTTTCTCTTTCATTTGAGACCAATTCCACACTCCTATGTTTGATACTTTTTGTGCTACATCGATTTAGAAAATCCTTACACCCCTAAAAACCCCAAAAATTGCATATTTTAACACAAAAACTTACTAAAAAAATTGGGAGTCGCTTATACTTTTTGAATACTGTTCCTGAGACCCTAGGCTGTCATTAGCAATGTTCATCCGATCAAATGTATCGTAGGACTCTTGGGGTGGGTCAAAAGCATCCCCTATATTTTAAATTATATATATTTATTCATAACTTTTTAACGGTACGTCGGATTTTATCGTGTGATAGCTCATCGTTTTCAGCTCATTGTGGCGGTATAAATTCATATATTATATGTCAAATTTAATGGAAATTTTCAAATTTTAGGTATAATATATGAATATATGAAAGTTCAATAACTCTTATCGAAGCAAAACACCAGCGATCTAACACCAGCTGTTTCTATTAGAACGTGTCATGAATTAGAGCAGCACTAAGCAGTTCCACCTCACAGCCCAGAACTTCAACTCACTCTCTGTTTATCATTAATTATTTGTTTCCAAGCTTGACACCATGAGTGAAACTCTATTCGAGGTAGAGTCCATTATTTTAGTATTCCAGTCGTGTTTCCGCAAGCCTCAGGTTTCCATGAGGTTTATGTCATACTGCTTGGATGTGGTTGAAGTCTGAACATAAATTATAAAGCATCTCACTGGATGTCCAAATACGGTTTACAGTCTCACTACCGTCTTAACTGAGTTTCAATATTATCTGTTTTTAGTAAGAATATAATCTCATAATCTTCCACTCCATGATATTATTGTGACCTCTGTATCTTTCATATCATTCAATTTTCTGTTTTAGAAGGTTCCGAGTTAACAACTCATTATCATCCGTCCCTCGATGAAATAATTCATTCTTACAATATTTGGGGGTGTATGCCTTATGGACAAATCTATATTACAACTCACATAAAAAATCACAATTATTGAGTCATTGTTTTGGTCGTTCATTGAGATTACTAAAGATAACGTATCATTTCATTCATGTTTTATTGTACAATAAGATAACCTTTTTTATTACTCCACAATAGACTAGATTTGTCAATCTTTATAACATTGTAGGCGTCTTGATCAAATATTAGATTAACCTCACTGTAGGTCTACTATAGCTAACTAGAGGAGAAGATTGTGATTGGTTTGCGAGAAATGTAGCAGAAGAGGGAAGGAACCGATTCTACTACGTTTAATGTATTTTGTATTTTTTGTATGTAATGAATTCTGCTGCTGTATTTGAAATTGGGAAGTTCTGTTCTTGCATTGAATTTTTTGTTTGGTTGTATAATTTTTGAACTTTAAGAATTGATTATCTTGTTTCTAATATACTGTCAAAATTTGATTGCAAGTCATTTTGGGTTTGTACCGATATTTGTTCGTGAAAATAAATTTGAATTTGAATTTGAATTCGAATTTTGAAATAAGAATCAGAAAACTCTTGATTGAGATATTTTTTCCAGCCATCTATAACTTTCGATGCATGTTGATTTTATACTGTAGTTAAGTCTACAAGCAATTTGTTGATTAGAATATGAAACATTATAATGCATGGGATTGAAGTACATGAAACCTCGATAATACCTACTTCTATTATTCGTAACTCTCTATAATAACGTAGTCAAAGCTCAGTCCCTTCAAATAATTTTCCATCATTAATAGATTTAATAATTCGTAATCTTTACCAATTGAGAAACATTTGGCTGAAAAAGAAATTTGGACTTATAACCTCAAATTTTGGACTACGAGAATTTAATATTGGACTCGTATGTTTGAATGAAAATTGTGTTCTGAAATGTCAAGAGCTATGCCTGTTCTTTCTTACCAATGTGTTTCCGCCAATAGATTAATAAATAAATTCTTACAAAAGCTTTGGTCCCATGAAATACGAATTATCGAGGTTCCACGTATATATTTAGTATGATGCTTATATTTGAGTATGATTTTCAAGTAAGATTGATTCGTTTGTCAGTCTCCTTACCATTTCTCACATAATTCATTGAAATGATATCATATCACACCAATTCCTGTAATATACTGTGTAGAAGAATAAAGATGAAGCTATTACCTTTAAGTTTAGTACTGAAAATTTGCCAAGAGTATCAATTACTTATAACCACCCTTTTCCCATTCCATTTAATGGGTTATGTTACCAAATAATGGCAAGACTCAAATTCAAAAGTACCAACACCGCCTTCGCTACCAGCTTCAGCAGCGATTCAAGCTAATGATTACTCACTAAAACTCGGCAGTAATCAAGTTTTAACGGAGCGTAACTGCCATTAAGCTGTTAACCAACCTCAATTCGATTGGTGGCTTGTGTTTCAACCTGTAATTAGTAGTTTGAATCAAATATTTGTCTCGTATAGCTCGAGGCCTTCTCCTTTTACTGTTTGATGACAAAAGCCCTTTAATAACAGGCAAATATTTTTAGTGTACTCACCTACAGGGCTACAGTTTTGTCTCTCGGTTATCGAGTTCCTCTCTCCTTTGAGCTTGCATGCTAGAGTGCCTCAAGCCTAAGCGATCAATGCTGATACTTCTACTGTGAGGTAACTCTCTGTGCATCAGTAAACAATGAAACCGCGAGAGAGGAGCAAATCCCTCTCCATTGAGAACTAATCTTTCTTTTTGTTTGTGTTGTTATTATTTCACAAAGCGTTCTCAATAACTTCTATGAAATGTGTTTCTGAATGCCCAGACTTAAAACCTTGATAACTAGTTCATTAATTATCTGAAAAACTCATTTGCCGAATTACAATCAACTGCTTGGTTATTGTAAAAAATATTGAATATCTGAAGCTGTATTTTATTCAACTATCAGATTGGAAAATTAGATTGTGGGCTGTGCGTGCAATTCAAAAAATGTTTATTGGGATGATTTATAAAGTGCATGATAGGGTGCAGAGCCATTGGCATTTTTATCAGCTTCTTACATAAACGGGCAATAGTTATGATGCATTTAATGATATCCAGAATACTTCTGACTGGATTAGTTCCTTATTCCCAAAAATTTATAATGAGTTGAAGGAAGTTTCATTGATTCTGCACGTAAAAACATACTCCATGATTTAAATTGAATGAACTGACAATTGATCTGTTTCACTGTACTATTATTGTCTACTCTAAACACACTCGTCCTGTATACTCGAAATATCCAAACTCCTGCATAATACGAATATAGAACTTTACTTAGATACTTAGCTCATATCACTGTTCTATCTCCCAAATTTCCCACTTTGCATGCTGATCTTCTCTTAGTAGATCTTGTTATGCTAACACAAATATTATTCCAGATATCATATCTAGCATGCTTTGCATGGTTTACCTTGCTTTTATATCCTGGTCAGCAGTATACTAAGAACATACGTTCAGTCTGTCCAAGCAAAGAAGACATTCCGATAAGATGTGAAAATGACTCCAGTTCGGTTAATATTGATTCAAAAAATATAAATTTGTGTGAAATTGTAGATCAGAATGTTTCCTACAATTTAAGACCAAATTGAAAAATTTTTGAACAAATATTGACCAAGCTGGAGTTATTCTCCCATCTTACCAGAATGTCTTCTTTGCTTAGACAGACTGTAAGAGGAGTGTGCTCTTGCACATGTATGTTATATCACTATGAATAGTACCATCGCATGCATGCTTACAGATGTATAGTCTGTCCATTCAAAGAAGACCCTCTGGCAAAATCGGAAAATGACTAAAGCTCGGTCAATTTGGTTAAAAAATTATCAATTCGATCTGAAATTGGAAAAAACTATTCAATCTAATATTAAGACTATATTTATAATTCTTCAACATATATTGACCAAGCTAAAGTCATTTTCCGAACTTGCCAAAGGGTCTTCTTTGCTTGGACAGACTTCACCATAAGCCCACACAGTACTATAGAGCAGGCTTTAGTAGTGTGTAGTGGTATCACTAGTTTATAGAGCACTGTGCATCTGAATGTACATCTTCCTCATCAATATGCAGAAGTTCATGTCCTAATGAAATGTCACAACGATTATAATGATAACAGACTGATATGGGTATGCTGTTTCATATTGTTTTGAAAAGATGCAAACATGATTCCAACTGTTCACTCTTCACTCATAATAGGAATTTGCATGCCCAAATTACCTTGCTTTGTCTTGCCTTGCAACAATAGTGAATCTACGATGAGCTGGTGAAATTTGATACTTTGATGAATGCTGATTGGTTGAGTTTTCAATGTCTTTAATTTCTCGAAACTGTTTGAGAAACATTAGAATTTTACTGAAATTGATCTTTTTGGCATCTTATCATCGGTGATTAGGAATAAAAAGGGTAAATTCTAGATTAGATAAATTATTTTGAATCATAATCTTTAATTTTTATTGAATATTCAAAAATATTTTCAATGTACAGATGTTTTTTTCGGCTTATATGTATCTATATTTGCGTTTTTTAAATTAATATTTTATACAGGGTGGGCGAAAAGTCCCTACCCACTGCTAGGGTTAAATAACTGTTTGGTAATAAAGTATCAATGAGAATAATTAAATAATTACAATAATTTTGAAATTACAATATTAATTAGGTATCCAAAACGTCTGTGTGCATCCCATTATGGGCAACGCAAGGCTTTATTCGGCGCCATGTTCGTTGATTCATCCTCTTCAGCAAATCTGGCTTGCATTGGCAGTTCGAGGTCGCCTTAACGAAGTTTTTCCAAACCGCTAGTTCGGTCAAGGATCGGATAATGCCTCTGCCCCATTGCCCTGGCCACTAAGAAGCCCAGGTCTCATCGGAAACATCGATACACCACAAATGATCAGCTGAAGGCAGCAATTTGTGCTTCCTTTACAACAATTACACCAGATTTGCTGAAGAGGATGAATCAACGAACATGGCGCCGAATAAAACTATGCGTTGAGCATGATGGGATGCACACAGACGTTTTGGGTGCCTGATATTGTAATTTCAAAACTATTGTGATTATTAAATTATTATCATTAATACTCCATTACCAAACAGTTATTTAATCCTTGCAGTGGGTAGGGACTTTTCGCCTACCCTGTATTGTGGTAATTTTGGAGTGAAAATTGTTAGTGTCAATTTCAATTGGAACATAGCCAAAATTTGGACATTTCAATCTAGATTGGAGATGAGAAAGTTTTGGGTGGAGGCCTGGTTTCTCATTATTTCATATTTGATTGTGATAGAATAAATAGTTTATTCTCAAATACTCTAATTCCGAAATCACATTTACCTTTTGCATTAATATTTTTTAACGTTTTATCTTCATATCATCCATGATTTCTCCAACTTGTCAAGATTTATCGTCTTCAACTGTATTTATGACTAATAGCCTGTTATTATTTCATTGAATAAATAGATAATTGAAATGATGATAAGATTTTTTCAGATGCTCAACAAAAACTCCTCATAAAAGAGACATGATTGAGCGAGGCATGTCCAAGCCCATATTTCTCGTTAATTTCGTTGAACTAACTTTTTGTTGATTCAGTTAAGGAGGAAAGTTTTCTTTTACAATCGAGAAAGAAAATTGAAACTGCTTGGGGTCCCCCGATGAGGGAATGAGCTGCAGCCAACATTTATAACAATTTGTGATGCAAGAGCAACGCCTACAGTTTATATTCAAGTTTTAGAGGCGAAGTTTACTTGGTGGCCTGGGACTTTGTGTGTGTGTTTATTCTGTGTTGCAGGATCCAGCTCATTTCCTGTACTCTGTCGCCTGGATGTATTGGGACCGGAAACTTTGTCACTTTTCATCTGCATGACTGCTTGAATGGCCAATTTGTTTTCATTAGCAGCTCTCTTAATTTCCATTCTGAGCGTTATTTGTCCGACCCTTTTGCAAAGTAACAAGCGATCTGGAGCATCATAGTCTGTTAAGTAGACTTTTTTTCTGTGAAGCGTGAACGAATACATTTTGTTAGTTGGATTTGCTTTGCTGAATTCGATTAACCATTGTTGGTTCTCTTCCATACACTTGTCTTCAAAAGACGACTCTATTATCTATTCCAGATTAACATCCCCTACATGCTCAATATACAATTATTGTACTATTCAGTTGCTAGGATATTTGAAAATGATCTGACAAAATTACACTGTGGAATTTGAAGCTTATAATTTGTGTTAAATTCAATTCAAATTATCCGTTCTTATGATAAATAATTTAATCTTATATGATTACTGTATTGAGTAAGTTATGTGGAATAATAATTCTCAATTCCATAATCAATAATATCTGTAGGGAAATATTCCAAATCTAGAATGAATCAGACATAAGAACGTGGAAGGATGAAAGAAGTCTTTGGGCTTAATTAGCTCACTATGTTTATGGTATCGTTGCTCATCATGCTTATGTCTATGAAGTGGCTCATTGGAGTATGAGATAACGCGCCGGTCTGATAACCAACTGAACCCGGGTTTGGATCGTCACCGGGGCACAATCACATAGATACGGCCACTCCGTCTTCCGGGGGAAACCATAAGCCGTCGGTTCCGTCCATCTAAAAAGTATTCGTCTTCTCTCATCATAATTCCTCTCATTACCCACGCACAGGCCTAAGAGCCTATAGAGGCATCACCCCCAGACGAAAAAATCTACGGAAACAATATTCACATGGCAAAATTCCTGTAATAATCAATAAGAATATTGTAATAACATTGAATTCATTATAGTTTGATGATAAATCTTAGCCTGAATATCAATGACAATAACAGAAAATATTATTGTGAGCTTGAGTGAGATAGATAGTTGATCATTTCCTATGCAATATAGGCAAAAGTAATCACATCAGACTCATTTATACTCATTTGTTTCGAAAATTTGGTACAACATCTCCCTTCTCATATTGATAATAAATATATACTGTGATGAATATTATGTAATGGCTGGGCCGAGACATAACTATTTTTTAATTAACTTAATGTAACGAAATCCTGATCGGTTGGGAGCTTGATTGTGGATTCGTTCGTCCAAATGCCTAATTATTATTATTATTATTACGAACACCTAATTTAGCAACTAGTCACTACGAGCAAGGAACTTCAATAAGAATGATAGTTTGTGATGGTTACTATTCAGCAGGTTTATTGATCTCTATTTTTAATTGAATTTGGATTTAACAAAATAAATAGTAAATTGTCAAATATCATGTCAGCTACAAATCTTGTGAAAAGAGAACAAATCAATTTGAAAAGTATTTCTTTAAAACAAATTCAAACCTTCAATTTACTTTTGAAAACATTGCTAACCTGCTACTTAGTGTTAAGGCCTCGGTCAAAGTTCTACTAATTAAATTACAATTGGAGCTAGAAAAAAAAACAAAAGTTTGTCACTCACCATAATAATTTTCAAAACACACAAGATACACAAAATACACTAGATACTCTACTGAAACTGAAATTTTAAATACTTTCGAACTGAAACTAAAACCCCTACAACTTCTAGATTACTTTCATTTTACATGTCTCTTTTAACCCCTCTAGATGGACAACCCATCTAGAGGGCCGAGGCTTTTTCAATAATTAACTACATTTTCCGATCTGCTTTCGGCCGTGTCTCGAATCGAACTCTCGCTTTTCCACTCAAAATTTGCCCCCTCCAACGACACCCGGTCGCCTGCACGAGCGCTAAGTCTATTTCAAGTGGAACAACCAAAATTCTGAAAAGGTCAATGTTCGTACAATTCCCAAATATAGTAGCTTTTTCGACATGAAATTGAAACTGATACTTGGTAAATGCACGAAGATTGCACTAATTCTGACAGCTAAGCAGCAAGTTAGCAATTACTATACAACATTACCAATTCTGAATTTATTACAATTAAATTTATCAAAACCAAAGTTCATGTCTATTATTTGAAAGTTCATCATCCTGAAAAAAATCATAATCTATTACACACACAAAATAAAAATTCAATAATATCACAACTCAATTTTTACCATATTACAATTAAACACCTTATATTCCACTCAAAAGTTGTACCAAACTGTCAGAACAATAAAGAATTACTATCACTAACAAAGCACTCAGACTTTCATAACAGATTTATCTTTCTACCTGCAGAAACTCTAACAAATAATTGATGGAAAATTACACGTTGATGAGCGAAAAGTTGATTAAGTGAATACCAAGACGACGGGAATGAATGTAGACGTTGTTTGAGAAAGGATTGTTGGGAGGGTGAGTGGAGTGGAACTTGACGGATCTATTCTGAGCATTTCAGTCAACCTGAGCTGCGACGAGACCGTGACTGTAGTCAGAGAGATAAGAGCGAATTGTAGATTCGACGTAATTAATTCATCCCTCGGTTTTGGAATGATTTATAATTGCGCTCAAAGAAATCGTTGTATTTTGTAGACGGTATGTCATCTCCACAAAGCGCTTGCTGCTCGGCCGTTTAGCACCTGCAATAGTCAGAAAAAACATTTCCTGAAGGCTTCTTTTATTACCAGACAGAGCGGAGCATTTATCAACCGGGTTGTACACTTTGTTCCATTTTCAATACTTGAACATTCAACTCGTAACCTACGTTTGTGAAAATACGAGAGGAATTATTCGTGCTTCATTTTGATCAAACTACTCGTACAATGGAGCAGTTACAATCAGTCTAGACAGAGTTCAAAGCTTACATGTCGATTCGTTGGATTACATAGAACAGTTATTATTATTTGTAATAAACTTCTTGCTTATTGCTGAGTGCCATTGACTAAAATAATGGTATAATATGGATTTCATTGTTTATAATACAAAGCTAATTGGCTGATTCAGTTTGTCTACTATATACATACATGCCATCACACAATGCAAGTAGATTAGTGAGAATTTATCCAAGTGTTTTAATTAGAGATAATTCTATTATAATGTACACGGGTTAATTCTCCTGTTTAACGACAAAGTGACAATAAATTGTTATGCAGAGAGCAATATTCAGGCTGAAGATTTGAAAAGAGATCAAGTTCTAAGGAAGAATCTATCATAGAAATTCATGATTTTTGAAAGAGACTATCATAGAATCTCAGAAAATCCCATCTATAAAGAAAAATCACTCATGAAAACCGACAAATAGTGAGCCACACTGCATGAGCATAATACTACATTGTAATGGGATTTGTAACATCCAATACATGTGACTCAAAAATTGAAACGGGAAATACACCACAACCATACGATAGAAAGAGGAGGAAGAAAGTTGCCAGTAAAATCACTGGCGGCTCGTGCCCACGAAACAGGTGAAATGCTATACAGTAGAAGATACGAGCACTTCACCTATTTGTGGGTACGAGTCACCAGTGAGTAAAATACTCTCGAATTGAAAATCTCTTTCCGATTTTTCAAGAGCTGAGAAGAGCATTAGAGACAAGAGAGTCAGTAGTGTTCCAATAAGTATATGCGAGGGAAATGTTGTTGCCCTGGTAAAAGGTGCATCTCAATATTGTTTTTTCGGTTGAGAGTATAAGTAGAATAGGGATGAAGTGAGAAAGAAGAGTGGAGAAATAGAGTTGAACTGTGAAAAGAAGCGGTCCCACATGAGTTTTGAATATGCATGGAGCTGGAAATAATAGGATGGAGAATCTGGGTGGAAAAGAAGATGAGATGGAAAAACTGAGTAAAATGGGAGTCGTATTCGTTGTTGGAAAGGTCGGGAGCTCAAAGGAGACAGTAGCAACATTTTATATTCAATCTAAGCCAATGAGAGTGCTTCCTTTAATTCTAACCACATATCCAATTTCAATTTGATCAATTAATTTCCTCTTTCAATGAGAATAGGATCCATTAAATTCTTCAACAAGCTCAACTCGAAGAAAAAAGAGAAAGATTGTGTATGTTTCAACTTATCTTATCACTGTTGCATGTCGCAGCAAGTACGATTTCTTGGTTTCAAATAAGAATCCTGACTGTTATTTCACCCCTCATTGATAAAATTTTATGTGAGTTTGTATGGATAATGTCATATTGAACTAAAGAATAAGCGTTTATAGCTTGACAGAAGGATATAATCCAGAATTTCCTTCCAACCAATCTTTGAGTTCTCCTCTACAATCCTTGTAAAATTCTTGGTTTGAATAATTTGCCATTCCTTTTAGAATTCGGGTACTCGTTGAACTTCCAAGACAAGGATATACATTTTAAAGAGGCCTATATTCCATTCAAATGACTCTCATCTAATGATGCGAGTTATATTAATAGATTTGATTGATCTTCATTATTCCTTCTCTTCCAATAAACAAAGACATGACTCGAACACTAATTCTTAGTTGCTGAGTCCATTTGAGGTAATTGAACAATGAAACCGATGCCATGAGAGTAATAAAGAGGGTTATTGAATTGTATTCTATTTCAAGCTGAATGTGGACTAAGCCTTGCTAAATCAGGCTCGAGACTAAGTTGTGTAATGGAATAGTTAGTTAGCAGACCCTACGGATATCCTAGGCATACCTTATCAGCCGATGAAATAGGAAATTGTTCTGATGAATTATTATTAGACCATCCAGTAACATTTGGCTTCCTATCTTTGTTGCAACTTGAACAGAGTCTAGAGAGAGGTAAGCTAAAGTGGGATACTACGATGAATTATAAGATACATTGCCCAAGTACATTACTCAAGTTGCCAAAGAAAAGTATTAGGAAAATTCAAAGCTCTCTCTCAACAGTTTCCGTATCACACCGCAGTATTAGAGCAATCTATATAGCTCAGGTATTATTAGTCTATCCATGCAGAGGAAACCCACTGGTAAGATGAAAAAATGACTCTTGCTCAATCAATATTGGTTCAAAAATTATTGATTTGGTATCAATCGTGGGAAACATTTTGATCTACAATTTGTGATCAAATAAATTTGAACGAATATTGACCAAGCTGGAGTCATTTCCTTATCTTGCCAGAGGTTCTTCTTTGCCTGGACAGACAATAGATACAGATTCAAAAATTCGAATTCGAATAAATTATTAGATTTTCTATTTCTTTTTTCCCAAGTGGAAAATTTCCACAAACTTAGTGCTTTTTGACTGTAGGTCTAGGATCATTATTTTGTTCTTCATTAATTTATTGGAAATCTTAAATGCGATGAAACCTATCCAATAAAACTATTTTATTATTTGAAGAAGACTTTTGCGTCAACGTCTGGTTTCTCTCCCATTTTAGGTTGTTCTGGATGTTTTATTGGAATGATAATCATTCCAATTATATAGAAATAAATCTAACCAAAATTGGGAAGAAGAGACGTTTTGGACTTTGTCTGTGTTTCAATCCTACTGTATTTCAATCTTGTTAATAAATAAGGGAGGTCCAGTTTCTGGTTAGATAAACTTCAACAGGTGCATTGGTCAAGACTGTTATTGAAGTGATAATGATAATAAACAGACCATTTGGTCCTTGAACCTTTTACGGCATATTTTCGGGTTCTAAGATATGAACTCCAGAGAGCGGAAAAGCTGCTAGGAAGGGCTGCACCCCTTCAAACTCAAGATCAATGCAAAATGGATTACGCTCATATTTCCACTCCAACGGTGTTGTGCCTTGATCTTTCGCAGCCAACTCCAATACGCTCGAGTCGCTTAGTTCACATTACGGGCTCAAATTTCCGCTCCAAATCTTACTTCATCAGGAAAGTGCGCGATTGATTACCAAACAATCAATACGATTATTTATTTCGTGATTAAAACGTTAAACGCATTATAATGAAATTCAACCGAATCACATGACTTCTAAAAAATAATTGAAGTTAGAAAATGCAACAATAGTATAGAATAGAATAACGATTTCAGATACATGTAGGCTATGAACTTTGATAAAAGTGTGATAATTTAAGAGCGTGATGAACTCAATTTTAATAACGGCAGAACTCACGAGATGTATGAGAATAAGAATTGATAGAATAAAATAAGAATTAAATTAATAGTAATTTGCATTACTGTTTATTTTATAGTTCGATTTATGGAGATGATTTTCCCACTGGACGATGGATTTATTACTATGCGTTCATCTCACAAAGCTGATAAAAATATTTTGTGAGCAGGAAATTCTCACCGTTGCTTGTAGGTGACTATTGATTTTTCTGCTGTACCATTTCATTTTGAATCCTTGTAAATATCTGGAAGGGGTTCATATTTGATCAGAGAGATTTCATTGAGTCGAATTCACATTTTACGTTCATAACTGATTCAATGTAGATTGAGTTCCCACTTTTAGACAAGCCAAAAGGTTTTCTTATTTGAACAAATAATATCTGAAGTAATAAAATTTTACCCACGACCATCATGGACTCAAATGGAAGTATAAACAATCTTAAATCAGGATTCTTACATGGAATAAATTAGTTTTCAAGAATTTATATCGATCACAGACGAACAAGTCTCTATTTCATGATAGAAAACGTTAATTCTATATACAACAAGAAAGTCTCTTTTGGTGTTCCGTCTCTTGAAAGATCTCAAACATAAAAGTTGTAATTTCCGTTAATGAAAGCTAAGTACAGAATTTGATTAATGGCAAGAATCAACAAAAGCTAAATCTTTCAAGTGCACAATGAATTTCAGCTTGATAATGGTAATTAGAATATTTTGCTCTTACTAGCAGTTGAAACGATTTTGTCTAGGAGGTGATAACGAGGTTTGGCTGGGAGAGGGGAAATCTCCATCGACTAAGGGAGGGGAGAAGTTCCATTGGGTATGGGGAGGGGAGAACAGCAAGCTGGGACGTGATCAAGCGAAATTAGAACAAAGTTCTTATGAAGAGAGTGGGCGAGTGAAGAGTACGGTGACTATAATAGTACAGTGACTTATATAGTCACTGTAGTGGAGAGAGTGTGAGTGTAAAATATGAAAAAACATTAAGATGGAGAGTAGATAGAGGTAATATGTTCAAGAACTAGGGAGAGTATTCAAAGCTGAATGAAAGACAAAAAGTGAGAAGGTATTGAAGCAAGTGAAAGATTGAGATAGACATGTTTGTAGCAGTAATTTGGGAGGAATGAGTTGTAGAATGTGCGAAGAGGAGGAAAAAAACTAATGGGAAGAGTGAAGATAATATTACTAGTTACTTACCTAGTCACTGGATACATTATTAAAATATAGCGAGAAAATGTGAGGAACCTGTTGTGAGAGGCATGCAGATTCCAGGAAATCATGATCGGATAATCAGCTCTATCTAAGAGAAAAAGAGAGAAAATATAGAACTAAACAAGGATATTATTGTTTGAAAGAAGAATGATAGAATATATGGGTGGAAGAAATGTGAATCTTTTCAATAATGAATGTGTTAGATTTAGATTCAGATTCATGTACTTCATTTATGTAAATTACAAAAATACATTGGCTCAAATCCTATATTATGTAAATTAAAAATGATACTAATTACATCGCTCGTTTCAATAACTTAATAGACTATTAAAGACTATATGAGAACTTACGAGAATGATTCAAATGTAGGATTTAATAATTATGTTAACGGTACTATGAATGATGCTGTAATTACATAAAAAGGCGGAGTTTGGACATAACAGTGTCCATTCTTGGAGAGGAATGCTCGAGAACATATAGAGAGTATGTGTTAGAGAGATGAATAGAGAAGAGGGAGATTTTTAAAGAAGAGTGCAAAAAATAGAGAGGGAAAGAGACGCGTGAGTGTAAAGTTATAGAGTGAATGTTTATGAAGGTAGTGAGGCAGGGACTGGCAGCGCCCGCCCAGGAGAAAGGTGGAAGCTGATCCTTTGTATTATCATGAAATTTGATTAGCATCTTCATCCAGTATGCAGGATCCGTGTTTGTGTGTCGAAGCAAATTACGGGTGATTGTTTGACGTCTAGCTAGTGATGTGTTGTGATGCACTAAGGCGTGGTTGGCTGGTGAGCTTCGAACTACGGCAACGACGCCAAAACGATAATACCAGCCAGCACCTGCCGTGAACGTTTTTGATGAACCTTCAGCGCGTACGAAAACAATTAGCACAGTTCGCATCATCACGATAGAGTCAAGGTGGATCATCATGTGGAAATACGCGTATGCTATTTGAGCCAGAATGAGAATTAGCATTACAAACACGAAATTCAATAATGGTTTCATTATTATAATTTCGGTTATCACGCTTTATGATGCTCATTGTCTCCATGAATTATGAAAAATTCAATAACATTCTCATCTATAATATTCAATTCGAGCAATAGGCTATTGTATAATATTGTGTTATATTCTAACTAGGTTTTCTATGCTTGATCATAAATTTTGGTTTTCCAATAATTTTATGGATATTCAAACTAACATTTTTATACTAATAAAATGTTTCAAAACCAATTGAATTTTTCATCATCATTCTAAAAACGTCCTTAACTCGTGAATGATCTTGTTCATTCATCGATTTCATATGATCAGAAATATGTCTGTGTTTTATCCATAATAATGTATTGATTTATCTATAATTATGATGGTTTTTTATCAATTATAATGTATTGTATTTTCTAAAATTATTTAGTGAATATAATTGGAGGTTTCACTGGATATATTATAGGTAGGTTTTACTGATGCTTTTGAGTCGGAGAATACTAGGAAATATATACCCTTCCCTGATTCGAAAACCGTGTTTATGTCAAACTTGAAGTATACTGAGAAGTGAAGCCATTGGAGAGAAAATTCAATCAGAGAACTGTCTATTATTGGACAGACTCAGTCATCTCGCATTGAAACAATGATTCCACATCCTTCCTTTGTTTCCCTAGTACTCGAGCGGTGTTATGGTATTGCTTCCTCCCTTCCTGAATACTGATCACTGAGTTACATGTGAAAAATCTGTCCGGAATACAGGATAAGATAGCAAGAACCATAAATTCATACGAGGCACGTTCACATGTATGTAACATGTCTGTACACAGACAAATCCAACAACATTTTTGAGTAGATTTTCAGGCCGAACATAATATTCTCTGATGGATAAAAATGATCTGCGAAATGCCATACACGTGGAGCTGAAAAATGATTTTCAATATAACCGAATGCAAGTTGGATCCATCTTGTGTTGACATGTGAATATTGAAAAGTACTCAGCTCAATATTTCCGAAACGTTCTCATCAAATATGTGTATATAATATCAACAGTATGGAGGCCGACTACACTGGAATGTTAGGAGCGTATATATAGCTGGCGCCAAAACTTGATTCATTTGGCGAATGACTGTTTTATTTATTCTTAGCACTGTCAGGATAGTCAGTGAGCTGTCTGCGGGAGTCGATCGTAAAGAGAGCGATTCCAGCTTTACTAATTTGCTTTCGAAGACAGCTTCAGACTTTTCTGGGAGAGTTGAGTCTTAATAACAGTCATTCGCCAACCGCCTTAATTTTTGGCACCATCTACAGATATTCTCTTCTCGCTCCACTGTCAACAAATCATATTGACAAAATATGATGGAGCATCATTCATGTTTATCTAAATGAGAATCGAGAACTGGTCCGAAAGGAAGTAATATTTTATTATAGGGAGCCGGAGAAATTCAGTCTCAATTATCTGTAGTACAGCTGCTTATTAATCTGTTAATAGATTAATCCACAACCTGTGCTGGGATATATCTTAGTATATTCGTATGTTTAGATTGTCTTCAGTAAAACATTATTATCAGTCTTTTATTGTTGCACCGGTCTCAAATTCAATTATCTGTCTGGCATTCTTATATTTTTATCTTATGACATAGCTAATACCAGAAGATTGAGAATTCGTATTCATTATCAAACAAACAGAGCTGGTTTTTGATGGATGATGAAAATAGATATTAAATTCGGTGACAATAAACATATGACAAACATGAATTAGATAATAGGTCGTTTTGTCCTTGATTCTCTCATTCCTGTTAGAATTAATTGAAGATATACTCATTATGAATTATTTTTCAGTAATGATCAAAAGTGTGAAGACAAAATTGTCACACGGACTGCACTACAGAATAGGATAGGACAATATAAGACAAAACAATGCGAGACAATCGCATTTCTTTCGAAATACAGTGAGAGTATGATTTTACCAGAAGGCTCATCTTTACAGTCATTAACAAATAAATTATAAATTCAACAAACAATCATGTAATATGTCTTACTGAGCACTAGAATGTCTGACCATATTTTCAGATTTCGGAAAACAGTGGCTACAGATAATTGAGTGCTTTGTGCGGCTGTAGGAAAGCCACAGCGGTTAATTAACAACAACCTGCATATGTCACCAATGGTTTGCAACTGTAAAATCACGTTCTAAATCTTGGTTTGCGGCAAGCTCATGTCGTTTTACTAGTTTCTGTCTTTTTCCTTCTCTCATTTATCCTTTGTATGGATACCTCTCCGACTACAAAACCACGTATTTTATCATGTGGTCAAGCTTTTCCGTGTATGTCGCTCAAATAACAATGTTGATTAAAACTTGATTACCGTACTTTGCGGTCAAACATTGTTCATGAACTGATTTGTTTCAGGTAACAGTGGTTAGGTTAGTAGTATTGCAGTAATAGTCTTGGATCATACCTTCAATGAAAAAAATCTGATAATATCCAACTGATATCCAAATCCAATTGTGTAACTAATTAGGGTTAATGATGTTTTCAATCTAATAGAATTTGATCATATGTGTTTCCATTTTTATTGGTTAGTGCCTCTACTCGATGTTTGGTAAGGGCACTACCATAAATTATTGGATCTTGAATATTGTGGATAATTGAATGAATTAATCCCCGGATTCCTCCTAATCTTTGGGTTTTGATCAATTCATCCAATTACCTCACAGGAACGCCTCCACCAGTGTTTTTTTTTTTAATGAAGAAAGAAAACACAAAAACTTAGAAATTTTTATTGTAGACTATAATTTTTGTTCTACACAAGGTGTTTGAATTTCCAGAAAGAGGAATGAAAATGATAAAGTTGGAATTGAAAAATTAAAATGGTCTTCATTGACACAGAATAAATTGTTATTAAAGTTTGACAAATTGAAAAATATTTAATAGTACAGAAACTTTAAAAAATAAATTATAGAATAGTATGAAAATCAGTTCGTATGAAGGTTAAACAAGAACAAATATTATTTTAAATAAATATACCCTTTCTCGCGAAACCGTTGGTTTATAATTAATTATTTGAAATAGGAAAGATTTCATTTGAAATAAAGAAGTTGGAAAGAATTCTATTTGGAGAGTTATACCCTTTCTTTCGAAACCGTGGTTTATGATTAACAATCCAAATAAAAATAAAAAAATTAGGAAAAAGTTCTATTATTATTATTATAGATGTGACTGTTTTAAGAGTGATGATGAAATTTTGAAATAAATTTATAAAAAATAACTTACAGAAATGGAAATTACTCTCCTGGGTGAACCGGGACTCGTGGTCGATACCGCAGCTGAACGAGAAGTGATCAGCTTTGGTGGGAATAAAAATTTTGTTCGCGCAAATGCTGAGTTTGTACTCAGTTCTTAGCCAATGGCGTGAAAGCCTTGCTGAGAAATTTAATTGAATAGAACGTTTTCCTCTCTTGCTTTGCAGTTTTATTTTGAAAATGAATTTTTCATTATATATTATATTATGTGAATAAATTTTATAAAACTGTATTTTAATAAAAATTTATAATTAAATTATTTTCATTGATAGGGATCTGTCACTATTGTGACATGTCCCCTCCCCTAGGGGAAGAGCTGACCCTGGCTCTACAAGTGCAAAGCAAGAGACAATTCAACAATAATTTACAATAAACATTCTGTTTGAGAGTATTACATAATAATTACATTATATGTATGTATAATCACATGTATAATCATATTTGTATGTCAACATCAATTTCAAAAATTTGAATGATAACAGAGCAAATTTATTATGTTTGTTCGTCACAAGGAAATGTGATTAGTGTATTGTTCTTCTCCTGTATTACGCAGCTGCACGGGATAGATGTTTGAATTGTTCCTGGAAGAGTGGTTGATAGTGGGTGTTCTTCTCCTCCTTCGCATTTGATTGATGTCCCTGGTTGGACGTTGCTTATGTAGAATTCCGTAGGTGACACCTCTAGAATTTGGCCGGTATCCGTGCTGCTTGTGCAGGAGAAAACACAAAATTTTTGTAGTTGCTGTAGTGTTGATGACATAACCAGATGCTCTGTGTATTTTTATGATAATTTTCCTGAATGCTGCTGCCTGGGTAGATAGCAGAGCATGTGAGTATATGTGAAAAGCGTATCCAATCATCTGAGTGTAGATTTCTTCATCTGCTGCTAGTTGTGATTTTTTGAAGAGTTTATATGCTGCATGGAACTGGTTCGAGATGTTGTTAGTGAAGGGGTTCAATTCTCCCGTCACTTTGATGAGATCTTGATGGTCTTCTTTCACGAGACTTTGGAAAGCATTCAGGTGGTCTGTGATATGCTGCTCGTTGAATTCGAGGCCATGGAGCTCTCCGTCTGTCGCTGTGCCGCAGCAGAAGTGTAGGAAGTCTCCTACTGCGTCGATTGACCGAGTCGTACGACTCATTTTCGAGGTTTTCTGGTGATCATTCTTGATGATGTCGTTTGTTGAGTTATATAATTTCTCCATAACATTTTCGATCGAGCAATCAGAGTGTTGGCATCTGGGTTGGTACACTTTGTCAGCTTGGAGTACAGTCATCTGCACCGTTGGGAAGTTCGACTTGTAGCTGATAGGCACAGAAGCTTCAAAAACGTGTACATGGTTGAAGAATCACTCCTGAGAACACCTTGACAGCTGCTGTTTCCATACACCATATCAGAAATAATAAGGGAAGGGCTTGAGGAAACATGACTGACCGGGTGGGTTCTGGCTTCTGAAAAGTTAATAATAGTTATTTTACATCGAGATATCTACTATTATCTACTATATCTATATCTACTATAGAGGTCCAACTTAACATGTCTGCCAAATTTGAACGAATTTGGTTCGGTAGATTTTTAGTTCTGCTGATGAGTGAATGAATGAGTGCCATTTCGCTTTTACACAGTGCCATTTCTGTGTATAGAGATTTTAATCATATATTGAAGAAATAGTAGGGGCAAAGGATTCAAATGGATAAATGAATTGCAGGCTATTATAAATTCAATGAATAGATCTCATTATCACTTTTATACAATTGCAATGTAATGAAGTTTATTCACAAGGCATGTCAGGAAAATTTTTCCAAATATTCTTTCCAATAGTTATATCCCCTACAACTCAGTGTTTCCTTTATCTCAGGGCTACTTTTATCACTGTTTTTTTCAATGATAATCACGGTACCTTTTCAATCATTCTTTAATGCATTACATGATTAGACTATTTATTTGCATTTGAAAATGGCTATAAATAGTCGAAACATGTAATCGTAATGCATTAAAAAATAATTGAAAAGGGTCTGTACTAAAATGATCTAATACTGTCAGGGTCGGACTGGCCAGGTCCGCAGGTCCGCGATCGTGGAGGGATTGTCATATTATCTACAATTTGGATAGATCGCATTAAGCTTTTGTTTTTTAGATCGCCTGATTTCTACTTATACAGAGTGAGTCACGGGATTCAAGTGGTTTTAGAAGTGCCTGTAGTCGGCCATCTTTAAAGGTTTGGGGCATGTGACGGGTGCAATATATTCCTTGTTTCATAGCATTTTGATGCTATGACCAATTGTTCATGGATCCATGTGAATGGATTCGTGGACACTAGAAATAGAAAGCAACTTATGTTTGCATATCGCTGTTTTGTTAGAAGTGGCGAGTCAGTAACTGCGCTTCAGCATGAATTCTATCAACATTTCAACATTGATTGAAATGAATATGTTCCTGAGCGCTACACAACCTAACATTCAGTAAATAATCAAAGACCAAATGGCTTAAAAATGGAAAATAGACCACCTGACTCTCAAACAACTGTGCCTACTCCAGAGAATGAGGAAGTAGTGAGAAAAGCAATGATTTGAAGCCTACATTGTTCTACAAGGCATTATGCAACTGAACTCCGAATTAGTTACTCCTGTGAGAAGGATTTTACACGTCGAATTCAATTCTCATGCATACAAGATAGAATTAGTACAGAAATTAGATGTAATTGATTACCCCTAACCAAAGAAGTTATAATAGTATTCACTAGAAGGAGCAACAGCGCTAGTGTTGCTTCGCAAATTGAAAGTACCTACAGCCGCCATATTTAGGGACGGACCATCGTATATTTTTATCTGTTTGTGTTTTTCAAAGCAAGTGCACTATGGTTTTTCATGAAGAGTAGTGTTTTCATTTTTATAAAACTTAACAGTTGAAGATATTCAAATTGGACAAAATTATGGTGAATTATTGAAGTCGTTGTAGATAGTCGTACAATTGAATGAGCATGCAGGCCTCAATAATATTATCAATCAGCAATCACGGGCACTTCACGTATCATATATTGACGCTCATATATGGGGTTTTAGACAGTAACTTATGATACTGTGGAAGAATTTAAGTGGTTTCTCATTAAGAAATTTTCACATCAACAATTTGGACTTGTGGGGATGAGATGGGTGTTTAAAGCAAAGAGGCAACCTGAGAGACTTGAATTACAAGCCATGCTGGGAATCGTGGTTTTTCGGAATCCGCGTATACATTCGTTGCTGATACGTAGGCTACCTACTATTCTTGTTCCAAATTATGTACAATATTGGAGGAGATAGAGGACCTTCATCACTTATTATCTGATGCCCTTGCAGGAATAGAGAGTTGAATTATTGGGGGCGGGAGTTAAATTATTGTTACTTACCGTATAAGTATAAACATCGTGGTAACACCCTTATTACGATTAATAATACGATAGACGACTCAAAAAGAAGTAAGAAGGGAAAAATATGGCGATGTGGCGATTTTTGCAAAGTTGATAAAAATTATCAATTTCCAATGAGATATATCGCTTCCTATTCAAGCTAGAAAAACATTTAGGGGATGAAAATTACAGAGAATTTTATTTATTTTCTTGAAAACGTACAAAATAAAAATATCAATAGAACAACTGGATTTTGAGATATTGTGAAAAAACCGAAAAAAGTCCGAAAATTTCGTGATTTTTAGGCTCCCAAAAGGAATGCCTCCAGATATTTTGGTGGAAAACTATGGATTAGGCTACTCTTACGAACACCCAGATTGACCGATTACAACAATAAAATCAATTAACAGGATTCTTGTTTGGTCGAAATTACGAAAGTTTGCTAGTACTATTTGATTGGGCTATTATTACTATTCTTCCATTTATTATCAAAATAATTAGCAAATTTCTTAAATTTCCTATATATTATGTGGTGTAGAGCTCTACTATTTGTTACTATACGAGTTTTTTTTCTAAGACCTTCCAACATAAGTAATTACCAAGCAACATTTATTAAAATGGTAGATGATTATATTTAAAAAATATAAAAACTGCATATTAACACTCTCACAACAACAAATCTGAGACCAGTCAACACCTGAGCCCTGAGCCCCTAGAACACGAATCACGGCCCTGGCTTATAAAGATTTACAGCTTGTTTTTCTGAAGAAAAACAAGTGATTGGGATTGTAGATTCATCAATAAAACGTTCGATTTACAATGTTCCAAATTTTGGAAAGAATCAGCTGTTGAATCAACGATCAGCCAAAACTCGCTAGAAGACCCTAACATTCGAATCCAAATGGCCGCGATGGTTCGAGAGAAATAGGAAATCCCATGTAAATTGGTGCAGACGACAAATTCACGATATCAGCTTTTCAAACTCGAACCATCGCGGCCATTTTCGATACAAGGCCAGGTCTTCTGACTTGGTTTGTTTACAATTTCCTTTGTAGGTTATGATAATATTTAAGCGACAAAAACGATTCCTGTTCAAGTCTCACTATAAAAATAATGATCGATATTTATTATTGAATATATTCATAATAATAAATCAATTTATATATCAAAATCATTAAATTAGGAGCAAAGTTTTGGTTTTAAAGGAATAGCATTGGACAATTCTGAGATTCTATTTACTTGAGGTAAATTCGTTTCATGTTATTTTCTTAATCAGCTGAAACTGTAGAATTTGCTTTTTATTGGAAACGTTTATAAGACAGAAACGCCCATAAAATCCACGAATTATGAGTAATGTGGATTGTAAAATGTTTATAAGCCAGGGCCCTGATGTCCGTTCAAATTCATAAATATATACAGGGTGTTTCAGGAGGAATGTGCAATATTTCTCAGGATGATTCCTTACATCAAGTAGACAAAAAAGTTCCATGGGACCAACCCCCAAAAACGCTTTGTTGCCGAGATAACAATGGCGGAAAATTGAGATTTTTTAAAACATATTAGTTTTTCTAATTTTTTAGAGGCTTCACTCAGGGTCTTAAATAATTAATTCCCAAGTAAAATCAGCTGAGGAATTCAATGTAACCAGTTCCAAGTTTGTAACTTCAACGGTTATTGAGAAAATTGGAAAAATATGTTAAAAAACCGCCATTTTTCAACAATAATGGTTTAACTAAATATTTAGTTGAATGGCGGCGATTGTGTAAATCTTACCCAAATCTCAGAAATAGCGATTGAAAATAGAAAAATTATCAAAACATAGTAACAAAAGTGATGAATTTGTGAATAGTAGCGATTTTGCGATTTTCGATCGCCATTTCTGAGATTTGGGTAAGATTTACACAATCGCCGCCATTCAACTTTTTCTTCAGAATCCGGCTCTCTTCAACTTCCATCAATAAAAAATACAAATTTATGATTCAAGTTCATTAACCAGTTGAATTCGTCCAAGGGAAGGGGGTGAAATTAGGGGATAATAGTAGTTTATGCAACGGTTGTATAATGGGAGCCTATATAGCATGAGGTGAGATGTAAGTTAGAGCCACGAGCAAAGCGAGTGCTCTAAATATCTCACGAATGCTATAAAGGCCTAATACAACCGTTGCATACACTATTTTATCTACGACCACCAGTGTAGTTATCAGTATCAGACCAGTATCAAGCTATAGACCACCAGTATCAAGCTATAGACCACCAGTATCAAGCTATCTGTAAGTGTACACTATTATAAAAATCAACATACCGTCGTTTATTTAACTTCTTTTGTCTTCATCCTACTTGAACTGTTATGATAATCAACTTATTACTTGTTAAATATGTTAAAAATAGCATATCAGTCAGAACCACCAAACGCATTTGACAAGCAACAAAATCGTGAGTGTTGTTGTAAAAGTGAAAGTTATTAACATATTCACTAACAAAGTTATAAGTATATTAAACTATTTAAACTTTGGACTATTCAAATTAGTTAAATATTGAATACGTAAATTGAAATATTGACGAAAAAATACTGGTAGGCTACTCAATCCAAATCGCAGTTTTGATTTTGAGGTCAGATGAACACTTTTTACTTTTTATCACCTGATTTCGAAACGAAACAAGGAATGTATTATAAAGTGGAATTTGGACTGTATCGTAAAGTTCCTCCTGTATCAAAAAACGTTCATTACGACACGGTTCTAAGATTCCATTTTGAAATGGTAGTCATTTCGATTTCAATTGTAAAACTGAAATAGGAATTTTTCAATACGCCCGTATATAAAAATTTTTAAAAATCTCTACAAATCCACCAATAACTTATCGTTTTGAAAATTGGTGTGTATAATACCCTACAATTTGAGCCATTAACGGAGAAACTCCAATCAAAAATGGCGAAAAATATGCCAAAAATTGTGTTTTTTCGAAATCGGCACCTTTGAATTCATACCCTGAATAGCTCATTGTAAGTCATATGATTTGAGCGATCATAGAATTGCATTTGAAATGCACTCTTTTCGACCGCCAGCTGCCGGAGCGAATTTTTTTTTTGTAATTATAACAGTCAGTTATCCATAGTCCATACGTTATTATCCCATTTCTTTCAATACGAGTTTTGAATTTGCCGCCTGGAAGCTCCCTTAGTATGGCGACGATGTTGGCTTTCAATTTGCGGAGTTCAGGCCTGTACAGCGAAATAGGGATGGTAGGGGCTTGCCCTCAACAAGTGAATTAATGCTGAAGCGTAGTTGCCGACTCACCACTTCTAATAAAACAGCGATGTGCAAATATACATTGCTCTAGTGTCCATGGAGACATGGACACTATAAAAAACTACCACTATAATACTACCGGTATATAAAATTATAGTGTATAGTTTTCATGATCGTTATAATACTATATAAAACGAGCCCAAGTGCTATGAAAGACACTTGTTATTCGATTTCATTGACCCAAAAACACACAAAATCGGAAGAAAACGTGATTTTCAGGTACACTGACCTATCCCTAGATTTCCGAGTAGATTCTTATTGGTGTGGGTCAGGAGCAAGTTCCTAGACAGGAAGACACTGGTTATTCAAGTTCATTGACCCCAAAAACACAATAAAATCGGAAGAAAAAGAAAATTTTCAGGGTCTAACGCTGACCTCTCCCTCGATTTTCGAGTCGATTCTTATTGATGTAGGTCAGGAACAAGTTCCTAGATTCAGATTCAGATTCATTCACTCTATTCATGTTAATTACAAAATACATCTGCTCAAATCCTATAATAGCAAATTAAAAATTTTACTATCACATATCGCTTGCTTTAATACTAAGTATAGACTGTGGAGAACACGGAAATGATTGGAATTTAGGATTTAATAATTGTGTTAAACGGCAATATAACTGATGCTGTAATTACATAAAAAGGCGGAGTTTTGACATATGAATGTCCATTCTTGGAGAGGAATGCTCGAAAACATACCTCCCATTAATACTCAACCATGGGCTAATATTTTCTTGATAAATGCGAATAAGGATTGAGAATTAAACGCTGTGGAATTTTGTAGACAAAATTTTGTTGATAAAATTAAAAATGAATGAGAATGATGGGCTGAACATGAATATGGAATGATAATGGAATTGTTCGGAAATTGAAGATGAATTGAGAAAAACAAAAAAAGGTTGAATTGCATGAGTTAAATTAAAGCTAGTATTACTTAATAATAAAATTACTTCAAGCAGAGGCCTAATTTTAATCTATCGAACTAAATGGAATGTACTATTAAGAAGTAAAATAGTCAAATTAGTAAGTAATAATTCTTGCTCATATTTAATACCATTAAAGCACTGAGAATGTAACTAATTTGTATTAACAGTAAATAACTTGAACTCATAATAACTCGTTTGACTTTAAAAATATGAATGAAGGAATGAAAGGGAAGGGAAGCTGTCATGTGGTTGCTCTAATGTTGGAAAGACTCATTTTCTCAAAAAGGTGTTTTCTTAATTTTGAGTTAAAGCTCACTCGACTCTTAATGGATTTAATGGAGCTGGGAAGGTTATTCCATGCGCGACAAGCGCTATCAAGAAATGATTTATTATATATAGTAGTTCGATGAATTGGTATCCTCAAAGTAGTTTCTCCAGTCCTAGTACTTGAAACGTCCATTCTCCTACGCTCAGAAACAAATTTGAAATCATTTATAAAATAACTGGGTTTGCCATATTCCAAAATATCCCTGACAAGTTTCAAAATTCTAAAAAAGTCTGTGATCTGGTGATTTTAAACTTAAGCTATCAATGTGAGCTTGTGTGATCATTTCATGACGTTCAAGGGAGTACACAAATCGTAAGCAGTAGTTTTGACAGCGCTGTAGTTTATCATTTAGAGTGACTTGCATATCATTTAGAACAGAATTGCAGTACAAAAAGTGTGAGAATATGAGAGATTCAACAAGTAATCTAATGTGTCTGGGAAGAATATTTTGCAATTTTTTTATTGGATGCATGGCTGAAAAAACTCTTTTACAAGTGATATTTACTTGTTCTGACCAATCAAGGGTTTCATTCATGAGAATTCCAAGATTTTTTACTGAGCTGCAGTAGGGTATTTCATTACTATCGACAGTGATTTTGTGTGTTGAGTTCAAATCAATTTTGTTAACTATACGTGAATATCCTATAGTTATAGGCTGTGTTTTGGTAGGGTTGAATTTAAGGCCATTTTTCTTAGTCTATTCAACTATTTGTTCTATATCCTCATTCATTTTGTCTACCGTTTCGTTGATATTTGCGATGGGGCAGCTTGCATAAATCTGAAGGTCATCTGCGTAAGTATGGTAACTAGAAAACTTGATAATAGAGGAGAGGTCATTTGCATACAAGGTGAACAGTAGGGGGCCAAGAATTGATCATTGAGGAATACCATGAGCAACATTCTTCCAATCTGACCTGTTGTCATTTCAACAACTGTATCTGTTGTCAACAGATACACATTGTTTTCTACCAGTTAGATATGAATTGAACCACTGCAGTGCTCCATTATTGAATCCAAGAATAGCTAGTTTCTTCAGAAGAACTTTATGATCTACAGTGTCAAACGCTTTAGAAAAATCAAATAGACTCAAAATAGTACATTTTCTCTGGTCCATGGCCAACCTCATGTCATCAGTGACGCGCAATAAGGCAGTTTCTGTCGAACTTGATTTCCGAAAACCTGATTGGAAGTTGTGGAGTTTTTTTAACATTTTCTAAGAAAGTTGAAAACTGTGAATGGACAAGTATTTCAAGGACTTTGAAGGTAGGATACTAATAGGTCTAAAATCTCCGACTTTATTGGGAGAGGCTACTTTATTCAACGGTCGAACCAGAGCAAGCTTCCAATTTTCAGGAAAAATACCATTTTCAAGAGATTTATTAAAAATGAAAGTGATGATTGGTAGGACTGCAAATAACATTTTCTTGATAAATTTTATTGGATTTTTATCAGCCCCAGTAGATTACCACGAAGATGCTGAATTGCTTTAAAGGTTTCCTGTTGAGAAATTGGATGAATGTTGAACTGATCAACGAGTGGTGTGTTCAAGTTAGTTGTCTGATTATGTAAACTGTCAATATGATTACTAATTGTTGTCTCGTCACGCTGATTTGTATGTGAGATGAAATATTCATTGATACTGTCAAGAGGTAGGTCAATTGAGGTCTGAGTTTTTTGTTTATCTAAGCCAAATTCTTTTATATCACGGCATAACAATGAGGAGTATTTCTTGTTGTCTGTGATGAATGAATTTAAATACCTGATCTTCGAGTTACGTAGCTGTTGTTTCACTTTATTTCTGAGATTTCGATATTCAGGTAAACTATCCAAATTGTTTGTTCTTTTTAATTTTCTATGTCCCTTGTCTCTCTAGACGGAGAGACGCTGGTTATTCGAGTTCAATGACCCAAAAAACACACAAAATCAAAGGAAAAAGTCAATTTTAGCGTCAATCACTGACCTATTCCTTGATTCTCGAGAGTATTTCCATTGGTGTAGGTCAGGAGCAAGTTTCTAGTCTAGTCAGAAAACCAACCGATGTAACACGTCACTACGTCTTCATTCACTTGACGTTAGGCAACCAGTAATACGCAAAAATCAATTTTATTGCATTATCTATGTTGAACACTGATTTTCCCCTGACTTCAAATTAGATTCTTATTGGTATAGGCTGGGTCAGAAGCAAGTTTCTAATAGAAGAGGCACTGGTTATTTAAGTTCGTTGAACCCAAAAACACACAAAATCGGAAGAAAACGCGATTTTCAGGGTCAAACGCTGACCTATCCCTCGATTTTCGAGTCGATTCACATTGGTGTAGGTCAGAAGCAAGTACCCAGACAGAAAGACACTGGTTATTCAAGTTCATTGACCTCAAAATCACACAAAATCGGATGAAAACGCGATTTTCAGGGTCAAACGCTTACCTAACCTTTGATTTTCGAGTCGATTCTTATTGGTGTAGGTCAGGAGCAAGTTCCTAGACAGAAAGACACTGGTTATTCGAGTTCATTGACCCAAAAAACACACAAAGTCACTGGTTATTCGAGTTCATTGACCCCAAAAACACACAAAATCGGATGGAAAAAGCGATTTCAGGGTCAAACACTGACGTACCCCTCGATTTTCGAGTGTATTTCCATTGGTGTAGGTCAGGAGCAAGTTCCTAGACAGAAAAACACCCGATATAACACGTCATCAAGCCTTCATTCGTTTAACGTTAGGCAACCAGCAATACACAAAATTAATTTAATCGGATTATCTATGCTACTCTTCTACTATTCTACTATGTTGAACACTGATTTTTCCCTGATTTCTGAGTAGATTCGTTTTGGTATAGGTCAGGAGCAAGTTTTTCGATGAAATGGCACTGGTTATTCAATTTCATTGACCCCAAAAACACACAAAAATGGAAGAATAATTTTCGAGCGCCTTCATTCACTCGTAGGCAACCAGCGTTACACTTCAGACAGAAATGCTGATAAGCAACACAGGAACGTATGCGTTTCTCAACGTCCATCACGCAGTCTTGTTCCTTGATATTCTTTTGGATTTTTATCGATGTAGGTCATGAACATACTGGTAGTATGAAAGTCATTGTTTTTTCGAGTTCATCGACTAAAAGAAACACGATAACTGTAAAGAAAGCTATTTTTATGATCAAACACTCATTTTCTTTCAATAAATCGAGTGGGTTCCTATTATTGGTGTAGGTCAGGGGCAGTTTTTTAGTCAGGAACACTTTTAATTCGTTTTATTGCTTCCTAAACACAAAGAACAAATAGAATCAATTTCTAGCGCCTTCATTTCTGAACGTTCTGCAACCAGAATTACATTCCAGACAGAGATGCATACAACAATATAACTCGTAGTTGGAAAATGTTTTTTGTTGAACGAGCGAAAGCGAGCTCTTACGTTTGACTCAAGCCCGAAGTCGTTGTCCGTCTGTTCGTTCGTTTGTTTGTATGTTCGACAATAACTTTCGAACGCCTCAATTAATCAAATTTAAATTCAGAACATATATTCTTCATACTTTTATACAGGTCAAGTTCGTTGGACAATGAAATCGAACGACTCCTTCATCCTTTTTCAGGCGAAAAAAGGATAAGCTCTCAGCAACAATATATCTATATATATACTCCGGCATCTATTCAATTTCAACACAATAATCACGGCTGGAAAATGTCATAAGGAACTTGAATAATTTTTTTTTGAGAATCCATCTGATTACAGTGGAACAGCTGATTGAATACTAGCGGCAAATTTGAAAATATTATCATGAGAAATAATCAATAAATAGGTTCTCAAATCAATAAATTTTTTCATGTGAAGTCATATGTTAATATTGATTTCAAAGTTTAAACATATTATAGGAGTCTATTTATTTGAACAGCTGACAAAAGGCGGCAAATTTAAATTATTTTACCATTGGTTATTTCTCAAGTATTCTTGTTGAAGGAAGTTTGTTCTTCCATTTGATTTCCATGCTTTAATAAGTAAAACTAACTAATAAGCCCCATGGGCTGAAGAACTCGCGTGAGAACTCTTGAAGTAAACTTATGACTTTGATAACTTGATGATGAAATTTTGAAGTCAAAATAGGAGCCACAAGTATTACCAATATACGTTTCTTTTGTCAATGGCGCAACAGCCCTATGAAGGGCCTAGGCCTACCAGCTGGATGCCAGTTTCATATTCACCAAACTATACAGTCCATCCAAGCAAAGAAGACATTCCGGCAAGACAGGAAAACGACCCCAGCCCGGTCAATACCGGCCCAAAAGCTTTAAATTCTCAAAAGAACCCACAGCCCCCGAACCAACACCGACCGAGCCGAAGACACCCCCACCCCGCCAGAACGCCCTCCCAGCCCGGACAGAAAATGCAGCAGGCAAATAATCATCAACCAGGATAGAGGTAACGTGTGGTTAGCACGTCGATCCTCACGACCATAAGCCAGTCTTCACAACCAAGTGAAGATGCAGAACACCTCTGAATAACATGCAGTTAATCAGTTAGAGTGTAATGCAACAATTACTATTCCTCCAGAAACGGGAAGCGACTGACTGTCTTCACTAACGACAGCCAATCTCCCGAAGGAGGGGTACCAATATACGTACTTTAGCACAATACTAAATGGTTCCTTTTTGTGAGGATATAGTTATGTACGGTTTATTTTGATACATAGTTTTCATTTGTTGCTATTCCAATTATCCGCAAATACGCTGCAGCCAATCTACTGCAAAAGATCACAAAGATAACTCTGATAGATTCATACTACTGTATATTGAAACTACGAGTAGATATAGAGTTTAATTGATCTCATTTTGTATTGTATTAAATAGGCTTTTGTGAATTATTAAATGTATCAAATTGAAAACCATTGACAAACATTTTAGAGCTTTGTTCAAGAATGAGATTTTCTCATTAAGTTGAATCAAATGAATTATAAATTAAAGATCCCCTCAATATAGCATTCCTCAAATCTCATAGTGAAGCACGGGTGATATATTTTTAGTTTGACTTATTAAAGCATGGAAATTAAATGGAATAAAGATATTTTTTTATAAAAATAAAAGATAATGGTAAAATAATTCAAATCTCCGCCTCTTGAATAAATTTTCTATTGATCGAATCTCATATTAAATTTAATAGAATTTCGTAATTCTAAAATGTGAAGAAGGGAAGGGCAGTTAAACCATGGAAAAACAGTAATTATAGACTTATAGAGCCTCATTCTGTCTAAGTATGGAATTCATTCAATGGTACAGTATTTCCAATCGAATCTAAATATTCCAATCTTCTCAATTCTCAATAGAATTTTTAAGATTCCGTAGTGAAACAGGGGTGGCATATATATACTATAAGATTGACGTATCAAAGCATGGGAAATATTCTAATGAAACGAAAAAAAATCAATAAGAATATTAAAAAAACGTTCAATGTGAAACCATTCGAATTTACCGCCTTTTGTCAGCAATTTAAAATAGACTCCTATCACATGTTTAAAAATAAGTTTAACATATGACTTCACATAAGGAACTTTTTTGATTTGAAAACAGCTGATTTTTGAAACGTTTTCTTGATTTGATTCTATCAATTGTTTATTGAAATCAGATGGATTCTCAGAATTTTTTTTTCAAATACCATATGACATTTTTTAAATCAGTGATTATTGTATTGAAATATAATAGTTACAAAACATAGATATATAGATCTATCAATATATATATTGTTGCTGAGAGCTTATCCTTTTTTCGCCTGAAAAAGCATGAAGGAGTTGATCGATTTTATTGTCCAACGACTTGACCTGTATAAATGATCGAAGAATAAGTGTTCTGAATTTGAAGTTGATTAATTGAGGCGTTCGAAAGTTATCGTCGAACATACAAACAAACAAACGAACGAACAGACGGACAACGACTTTGGCGTCGAGTCAAAAGAAAGAACTCGCTAACGCTCGTTCAATAAATAAGCCAGCCGTGCTTTTCTACGGTATTTGAAGAAATAAGAATGCTATTAAGGAGATCTCTAATAATTTATACGATTTATCCGAATGGAAATACTGTACTGAACTATCAAAAAATTCCATTCTTGAACGAATCTCTACAATGTTTGTTTTCAATTTGATACACTAAATAATTTACAAATTCTGTTGAGTTTAGAACAAGAGGCGATCAATATGACTCCACAGAGTGTTCCGGAAAGAACTAACTCAAGTACTATCACGGTGTTCTTCGAGCTGAAAGAAAACAGAACATATCATTGGCTAAACACCGAATTCTCCTTAGTTTTCCTCTAATCCGCCCTTCTATTATTTTAAGACTTTTCATCATATCTAGATAATGGATAGACTCTAGACGAAGTTTCAATAGTATGTATGGTTTTCATAAAAAGTAAGGGAAAGTTATTACATCCATATTTGCAAATTTGTTGGAATTGTTCACTGAACAATGTTCAATTGATAGGTCTACTCTGAATTCTTGCAGTCAAGTCGTCTTGAACAAGTAGGCCTACTTATTACGTTTTTATTGGTGCATTGGTGTAAGAAGAGTTGCGGATAATGATGTATCAAAATATGATCAAACGATTGATCAAAATATACCGTACATAACTAAATCCTCACAAAAAGGAATCATTAATCAGTATTCAATAAATCTAGGTATCGTATTAGTATGATTTGTGGTTCATATTTTTAAATAATCAAAGCCATAAGTTGACTTTGAAGGTTCGCACGCGAGTTCTTCAGCCCATTGGGCTTACTAGTTAATGTATGATTATCTCTGTTAGGACAGACGTGAAGCCGTTCAAGAGAGAGCAATTTGATTCAGATTAGTTTTTTACGCCATGATGATAAAATATGCTATGGCAGACTGTTTTTGTCGACTGCACTGTCAAAGTTGATCATTGATTGAAGTCAATCACTAATCACTAGTTTCGTTGTTGTCTCAGGTACTGTGATTATTATTTCACATAAAAAAGAACCCTACAGCACATATACCTCTCAATTATCTAAAACCAAAAGAAATGCATCTCCAACTTCTCATTCTGCCTGATTTCTAAAACTTGGACACAATGAAATTGTTTATAGCTCACAAAGGGTTGTTATGTTCCTTTTCATGATGAAATTGAACGTGAATGATGAATGGAATCCATAAATAAAATTCCTTGTCTGACCGAGTCCCTCACTTATTGACCTCAACTTGATTGATTGCTACACCGATCGTTAAAGCTCCAAAAAGAGGAAGAGGTGGAATGGAAGAAAAGTGGAGGAACAGACAAGGAAGGAGTAGTAGATGGGAGAAAGCGTCCTCACTCAGCCATGCGTCAGATGCCAAAATTTACTTCAAAGAGAAAAAAACTATATTATTCACGAGAAAGAATGGAGTTTTATAATAAGGAACATTTTTAAGTTGAGCCTACAGAGATATTGAGGATGCATACGTCTGATTATATCAGAGAATTGTCTAAATAATACTTCTTAAACTTGAAACTTACATCACTAGCTATATCATTTTCAATTTACTTATTTTATTATAGTAATACATAATCGACCTATCCTAAAAATCAGTTGTACATTTTAAATTGAAGAAGGCAGCCACATTCGAAGATAAATTATCATGCATACCCTAAGAAAATATTACGTATTATCCATACCCAAAGAAGATATTATTTAACTAAAAATTCTTTGAATATGACTTTTCCCAATTTTTCGCTTCCTCAGTTTGCAACTTCAATCGTTTCATCCTATAAAATTTATAACTTGATTCTTACAATATTCATTCTCCCTCAAATGTAAAATTATGTCAAAGCAGTGTTGGTCGAAGCATGTTGGACCTTTTTGATACTTTAAAAGTCATGATAATTTCAATTGTGATGTGAATGATCTTAATGCTATAACGGTATTATACAATTTTACATTACGTTCCAGAAGGATCGATATTCCAACCTCTAATCAACGTTGATATTTCTGTTTTTTTTTTTTTGAAATCACACAGAAAAAATCGTGTTCTGCACAGTACAGTATTTCTTCAATCTGCCAATGAGGGACAAATAGATTTTGGGAGCTCTCTATAAGGAAAATCAAATTCCAGTCTGAATCAATTTAATGAATCAATCTGATTTCTATCTGAATCGAAACAGAAGATTCTACTTTTATCTTACTCAGCCTTTGTTGCGCTCTATTACAAATGAAGCTTTTGTTCTGCTCAAGCTTTATAATGACATTTTCTCTTGGATAAGAACGTTCAACCAACTCTGAAAGTAATTTGAATCGGATTTCCCGAATACTTCTGAAACGTTGATAGCGAATTTGTATTCAGTGCAGAACAAAGAGTATGGTATCATTGTCTAAAAGTTTAATTCCATGCTATGTGGTGCAGAACGAGTCGTAACTAGTATGATGATATTTCAGCATTGGAGATTATAAATTGAATCTAATTCTGAGACTGCTGGTGTACTAATTTACCTGCTGGTAGACTTGACTAATATAATTTGGAATATGCTCTGATCCATCCCTCAGTGATATGAAGTTTATGCTGACAACTTGTATGGCATGAATTTGTAATGTATTATTTGGAGAGCGGTTGCTCCTATATAAATTCAGCTAAGACAAAAATAATTTGATTTTTAGAACTTGTAATAGCGTGTTTGTGAAAGGAATCTCCTGCAACATATTATCACAGTTTGATTTCCTAATCATCACAAAATATTTATAAATTCTATTCAATACTAAATAAGCGATATAATTATCAACTTACAATATATTTAATAGAATATTAGTGATATTTTTCCATTATGAATGATTTTATCACTACATATAATTGAAAAAATTTAATTTTGATCACCAACTTATTATAATCAATATTTTCAATAATATACTTCCTGCTATTCATTTCACTCAACCTCGATCTTGACAATACTTTCTGATCGTCCTTCGTGAATTTTTTCATTCGATAGGTTATTTCTATCGATTTTATTCCTGTTGATATTGATTGATCAAATTCCTTTTTTAGGTGTTGTTATCAAATTTTCCTGGATCAACACAAGTTCCAAACATTAAAAGAAGAAAAAATCACCAGTATCGCCTAGTATTCAAGTATTTTTCAGTGAAAAAACGTACATTACTGTTCAGTTCTCTCTTGAGAGTACTGAAATCTCATTTTAAAATTTATAGAAATGATAGATACTTGTTTGCAGTTTTAATCTAAAATGATTAGTTGATTGATGAGATGGTTTGATGGTTGATTGATATCACTTCTTTCAATTAACATCATCATTTTTGTTCCTGCTAGTAAAATCAGTGAGCTTCTTTTCAGCGAGTTCCAATTTTCAAGCTTGATATTTCTGTGCTATCCTTGAGAAACGTAAGCAAGAACTCATCAACTGGAGTACAGTACTCAAAGTGAGTGTAAAGTAATTAAGCTGCACAGAATGGAATGAGACTTGCGGGTGGTGGTAATTCGATTTGCCACTTGAACAAGGAAGGAAAAGAACGTGAACAGAACTTTTTACGCGATGTTTTCATTGGACTCTTGAAGAAGGCGGAACTTTTCTACTCCTAATCAAGTTTTGTAAAGTAATCCATGCTCTCAAGATCAAATGAATTATTAAAAGAGCATGACTAGTTCGTCTGAATGTGTGAGGAGTAAATTAATTCTAAAATATATTAAATGCTTCCTTTTACTGTAGAATGAGATTTTTATGTTGACATTTTTATGTTTGTATTATTATCGTGAATATCAATAAACCACAGCACAATTTACAAAATATTATTAGCGGGTGACTTTATAAGCGAAGTGCCTATATATGACACTGAGCTATTTGAAGAATAGTGTTTTCACGTGTTTTCGAATGATTATAACGCTCAGGCAAAGCCAGCCTATGACAAATTCGACAAATCTCTATATATAAAAGCGAAATGGCACTGATTTATTCATTCATTCATCACCAGAACTTAAAATCCACTGAACCGAATCAGATTTGGCAGGCATGTTTAGTTGGACGTTTAGACGCGCGCTAAGAAAGGAATTTTGAAATTTCATAAGGATTCGCCAAGTATTTGAGTTTTTCTTTAGTTTTTCAGCGTTTTCCTATTTTTTCGAGAACCAATCGGTAGAGAATGTTGATATTTGGTTAGAATATTATCGAAATCCGTTCAAGAGTAAGCCAGTAATCACTATTTTAAAATTGTAAATGTATTGCGGGTTGCATACCTTCCGCTTTGATACGACCAATCCTTACTGTGAATTCAATGGCTCAGCGAGATTATAGAGGAACTAATTTAGAAGATATTGAATCAAGTTTCAAACTATGTCCGACATACTCCCCAAGGTTACGCTCGATATTTAGTCCAGTCAATGAGTGCAAAAATACACCCGTTTGGGGAAATAAAACATATGAGGCTAATTTTTTCCCCATCGATTACCATCACATAGACAAGTGATCTGCCAAAAGTCCTGACCCCTACCCCTCTTGCTCTACCCCCCCCAGCACCCCCTCGAAGTTTTCATTCGCAAGGGTTTCTCAAATTGAATTATCTCAGAAACCATTGAAGATAAGAAGTCAAATTTTTCATTAAATAGAGAATAGAATTTTCTTCATTTCATGTCTTCACCATTATACTCTAGCTCTTGTGGTTGAAAAGTTATACATCGAAGAATGAAGGAAGCCCCTCAATTTCTGTCTAAAATTTCTATTATTTTTCGAATAAAAGTTTACAGAATTGTTCTGCTGAAATATGTGCCACATGAAACTTGTAGAACTTTTCAAGAGCTACATTTTGATGTATGATAGTTGATATTTTAATAGAATCTAAGGGGGGTAAAAGTTCGATAATATGCGATAAACACCCCTTGGCGTGCTAAAATAACACGATTTGATGAAAATTCATTCGAAAATAATAAATTTGGGAGAATTCTTATGAAGCTTATTTTCTTAAAATCAATAACAAGCATACAGACAATTGTTCTGCCAAAAGTCCTGACTCCTACCCCTCTTGCTTCCCCCCCAGCACCCCCTCAAAGTTTCCATTTGAAAGGGGTTCTTATATTTAATTTATCTCAGCAGCCATCCAAGATGAGAGAACGAATTTTTCCCATTAGATGGAAGATTCAATTTACTACATTTCATTCCATTGATAACATTTTCTAGCTTTAGTGGTTCAAGAGTCATAGAAGGAAGAATGAAGGAGACCCCTAGATGTCTGTCGAAAAATGCATTCCTTTCCAAAAAGAGGTTTACAGGATTGTTCTACTGAAAAACGTCGAATATGAAACTTGTAGGTCTTTTTAAGAGCTACATTTTGACGTATGGAAGTTAAAATGTTCATAGAATTCAAGGGGGGTAGAAGTTCGATAATTTGCGATAAACACCATAATGCATGCTAAAATTCGTCCATTTGAGGAATATCGTTGTTAAATAATAAATTTGGGAGAGAATATGAAGCTGATTTTTACCCTTACGCCTCTTGCTTCCCCCCCCCCCCGCGTACTCCACAGTTTCCATTTACAAGTGTTTCTCATATAGTATGTAACTCGTCATGGTTAGTGGTGGGGTTTGAAACAAGAGGGGTAAGGGTAAGGGAAACAAGAGGACTTTTCTATATTCTGGTTTTCGATGTGGAAAAAATCAGCTTCATATTCTCCCCCAAATGTATTATTTCCGAACAATATTCCTCAAATGGATGAATTTTAGCATGCAATATGGTGTTTATCGCATTCTTAATTCAATCGCATAATTCTATAAAAATTCCAACTTCCATTAAGCTCTTAAAAAGGCCTACAAGTTTCATATTGGACGTTTTTCAGTAGAAAAATCCTGTAAACTTCTATTTGGAAAGGAATGCATTTTTTCGACAGAAATCTAAGGGTCTCCTTCATTCTTCCTTCTATAACTCAATTTCGAAACCAAATCAATTAAAGAAACCCTTGCAAATGAAAACTTCGAGGGGGTACTGGGGGGGAAGCAAGAGGGGTAGGGGTCAGGACTTTTGGCAGAACACTTGTCTATGTGATGGTAATCGATGGGGAAAAAATTAGCCTCATATTTTTTTTCCTCCAAAAAACACTCATTGACTGGACTAATTAGCGTTTTACTATTTTTCGGAGTTTTTCTTAGGATTTTCGATAGCAAAATGGCAGAAAATGTAGAAATTTGGTAAAGAAGTTCAGATTAGGTCTAGAAATGCTGTGTTCAATAAATTCCCAATCCCTTGTGAATGGAGTTTGCAGGCGAGCGAAGCGAGCCTGGTTGTCTCAGCTTTCACTGACAGAGGTGTTGCAAGCGAGCAAAGCGAGCCTGTTTGACTCACTTACACTGCCGATACTGTTGGGGGTCCAGGGGGCGGAGCCTCCTGGCTAGGCGGACAAGGCGAGCGAAGCGAGCCTTCGGCTTGTTCTACATAAGAACACATCATGTAATTTTTTGTCTACGAATATCAGAGAATCCAGTCGTTTGACGATTTAAGTACTCACGTATTAGTATAGACTTATTGACATTCAAATTAATATTATTTCATTCTTCAATCTTGAGTAGATTATTAGATTATAGCAGATGAACTCTACCAAATCAACTGTATCTACTGATTGATATCAACCAATGAATTACTTTCCATTTATTTCACTGCACTTATGTATCCATGCAATAGTATCTTCGTTTCACAAAAGAAAGTAGGATATGATTACTTTGCTATTCTCAAGTGTAAGAGTTGAGAAATGAATTTCCGATGTTAGTTGATATAAATTATTGTCCCCTCTGAAAGTGAAACTATCTCTGAAACCTCTGAAACAATGTGATCAATGTAGTAAATAAAACTACTGAATAACAATTTTCATGAGAGATGAGTTTTGGAGGATGTTATGAGTTTTAAAATCGATTATCACATCATAATATTATCAATGTTTTGAATAAGTAATGATAATGATAAATCTATGAAACTATTAAGTTAAGTTGATGTGTAAATTAATGTAAATGAGGTTAATGAATTAATTTATTAAGGAAAGTGTATCTTCATTCCACCTCTCGATGTTATTTCTAAAAACATAATTGATGATCACGATTGATTATATGTCATTCTATATGAATAAAAAAGGATCTTGAAGCTAGTATTTTTATCATTTGTATCACGTTCATTTCTGACAGACACCACCTTTGTTGACCGTCTTGAAAGCGACGTCCAGCTCGGCAAATAGCCTGACAACTGTAAACCATGCAACTGTTTGCTTGCTGACTGGGCTACACGGCCCGGCACTGAGTGAGTGACTCCGAATTCCATTAGCATTTGAAAGGTCCTGCCCTGCTATGTACATCCACATTGAATGCAAACCCACTCCTCCATGTCTGTTATGATTTGGAGGCGCCTCTCAGTCGAGCTGTGATGACAGCATGATGCTTGGAAAAATGAAGAGAGTTCTTTTGAAGTTATAGAAAAAGAGTGAGCTAGAGAGAGATAAAGCAAGTAACCAGAGTGGATGAAATAATATGTATCTGATAAAAATGGTGTAGGTTTCATGTAAATGAGAGATTTATTTTTCAATTTCTCATGATAATGATTAAAATGAGATGAGAGAATCACGGTCTGAATAATAAAATCAAGCAGATATGATGTTTTATTGAGAAATTGATTGATTGATTTCATTATTTAATACAGAGTGTTTCAGGAGGAATGTGCAATACTTCTCAGGCTGATTCCTCACACCAAGTTGACGAAAAGGTTTCCTGGGACAAACCCCCAAAAACGCGTTGTTACCGAGATAGCAATGGCGGAAAATTCAATAATTTGTAAAATGATATTTTAATTTGCATTTTTTATTAATAGAAGTTGAAAAGAGTCGGAATCCGAAGAAAAAGTTGAATGGCGGCGATTGAGTAAATCTTACCCAAATCTCAGAAATAGCGATCAAAAATCGTAAGATCGCTACTGTGTTTTGTCAATTTTGCGATTTTTGATAGGCTAGCTATTTCTGAGACTTGGGTGAGATTTACACAATTATCGCCATTCAACTTTTTCTTTGGATTCCGACCCTCTTCAACTTCCTTCAATAAAAAATGCAAATTTATGATCCCTAATGCAGTTATAACCCTTATTGTTGAAAATAACGTTTTTTAGCATGTTTTCCCAATTATCTCATTAACCTTAGAAGTCACAAACTTCAAACTGGTCTCATTGGATTCCTAATTTCACATAGGAATTGATTATTCTAGAACCCCAATGAAGCATCTAAAAATTAGAAAAATTAATATTTTTGGAAAAATCTCAATTTTTCGCCATTGTTATCTTGGTAGCAAAGCGTTTTTGAGGGTTTGTTCCATGGAACTTTTTGGTCTACTTTCTGTAAGGAACCAGTCTGAGAAGTATTGCGCATTCCTCCTGAAACACTATGTATATTAGGGAAAAAATTTAGGAGTAACTATATAGTTTGCTTTAACTAGATAATGTCATTTTGGAATAAAAATGGAGTTTGCCTCGTCAGAAAAACAGAGAAGTAGTATGCTAACCAGAGAGTATACTCTCGAGAAAGAAACTCACTAGAGAATCTCAAATTGATTATAATATTCATTTACTTTATTCGAATAGTTAACAAAACGCTTTTTCTGCCTAGATTCTTCAGAATACAATGAGAATGATGAATGATGATTATAAGTTCCACGCATATAAACAGGCGATTTATGAGTATTATTCAATAAAAGAGTGAAAGATTAATAATTATAACTAATAGAAAATAGAAACAGTTTTACTCTTCACTCTCTCGAGACTGAGTAAACGTAAATAGTGAGCTCTGGTAAGCGACTTCTAATTGCGAGATGAGGGTATGATAAAGAGAAGAATATATGGAATAAAGTTATGTTATAGAATATAGGAATAATGTATGATAAATTGAGCTCTAGTGGAAATAGAGTTTACTCCAAAGAGAGAAAGAGTAAAAAGAGAGAGAAGAGAGAGAAATCGAAATTAGACTGTAGATAATCTTCTAGAGAGAGGAAATGACCAGACTGTAGCCTATACTCTCTTGCCTCATTGCCATCGATGTCCGAAAGATGGTATGTCAACAATCATTCCAATCGCAATTCAATCAGAATCGATCAGCTTCTTGAGTATCTCCACTTGTTTCTGTTCTAGTCGGAGAGAAGGGAGAGATTGGAAGTTTGTTCCAGAGGCAGAGTAGGCTATAGTCCTCACACAAATAGGTTATACACACAGAATCACCGCAAAATCCGGAAATGCTTCTTGTGCAATCAACCTTCTTATTGAACCATTCGTGGAGGAATCCGATAATTGTTGATTTGACTAAATCACTTCTATAGAGAAGTATAGGGAAGCTATCCCTCGGAATGTATGGTTGAATGGAAGAAATCTTAATCTTTGTGAAATCAAAACCCATTTGTAACGAAGTCAGTTTATTGATTAATGCATGGTGATAATGATGTGTATGACTGTCAACTGACTCTCAATAGGGAGAAAGTAGGATAGAAATGTTCTTAACATTTTTCAAATGGTAAAGTTGATTTTTAGTAGATCCAGATCAATAATTAATTTCACCATCCCGTGGAGACTAAATTACTCATAGGAACAACATTCTATGAAATGCTCAAACTGATTATCACTGGCGGTTTGTGCCCACGGAATAGGTAACGTTCTTTTCAGTAAATTACATGGGTACGAGCCGCCAGTTATTCCTTTGTAATCAATGATTTTTGAAATCATTATGAGTTCAATCAAAATGACAATAATGATCGAGTTATGGTGATGGAATAAAATAGAATATCAAAGCTCTGATTCTCCGTTCAATAATACTAAGAACTATTACATTTATATGGTAGTTTATGGGGAAAATTATGAATTTGAAGCTCTATTAAATTGATCAAGTTTGTCACTACAGTACTCGAACACATACATGAAAGACTTGACATACTACCTTCTCATGAACAATATTTATAAATTTGAATTTTGTCAAATTACTGGAAGTTTGATTCTAATTTCACAGACAAACATTTGATATTAGGTAACTTCATGCTACCATCTATCAATATTTTTGTAGGAATCTGAAGGCTTCCCAATGATTAATCTATCTTTATAGTTGTACCTAAATACGATTGTATCAAATAATTGCACCTGAAAGACGATTCGTTCTGAAGTACGTGATAGATCTCTCACTCCAATTGTTATAAGAAACTGATTTCCAACTAATAATTCTAGTTCAGGTGGCAATCATCATCCCCTTTTGGATTTTCTCAGTTTTCCCGCGAATCAGAGCCATCTGTGAGTGGTTTACTGGAACTGAGAAATATTTCGTTTACAGCAGCTGCTACACTCACGCGGACGACCTCCCAACTAGGTTCTATTGATTTTGAGCTCAGAGAACAGAGCTCGAGTACAAACAGAACTGCGTGATGCACTCATGTAGCCTATCATGTTTTTGTGATAGGATTGATCAATTTTTTTCTACGTAATTCAGTAGTCATAAAAATAAATCTATTTCAAAACTTTTTCCACTCCAAACGTGAAGCGGGATCCTGGATTTAACGCAGATAATATGATTATATCGATCAAACTACGATTGCATACAACTTACATAATACAAGGTGTGGCAGGGAAGTATCCCCAGTTTTGAGATGACATTGTGAGTAGTGAGCATGCTGGAGGAGTGGAAATGGGCTCAAATGACGCAGAAAATTAAAAGGTTTTATTTGGTAGTCTTATAAGTTCTAGATACGGCTTGGTCGGCTGACCAGCGCGCTTTTGCCGCCGAGGCGTATTTTTGCCAAAATTAGAATGCTATTGAACTGCAGCGTGCGATGCGAACTCGTTATCAAAGCCCTAGTCACAAAGCTGCTCCTGACCGCAAATCCACTTTGCTGTAAGTAAATAACTTCCGTGAATGTGTTATTGTATTGCAAACGAGTGTTTGGGCTCAAAAGACCTCCCGGACATCTGAAAACATTCGCCGTGTCAGAAGATCAACCTCGCAGTCTCCTAAGCATGCATCCGCCTTGGTGTTGTCTAGTCGCACTGTGCATCGTATTCTCGATGAGTAACTTCACTTCCATTCATGGAAAAATGGTAGTTGTCCAACAACTCACCCCACGGGACTGGCAGTAACAAATGCAGGCATGGAAAGCGTCAATCACTCACTGGTTTTGTTTAGTGACGAGGCGCACTTTCACATTTCTGGAGCGGTATATGAGAAGAATATGCGTTATTTACTCACAACAAAATGAATTTACGGTCAGGAACAGCTTTGAGACAAGGGATCCGACCGGTAGAAAGTTCATATCGCACGCTGCACTGCAACAATAGACTGATTTTGAGAAAAATACGCCTCGACGGCAAAAGCGCGATGCTCAGTCACCCAAGCCATGTCTACGACTTATAGGGGTACCAAGTGAAACCTTGTAAACCACAGCTTCATTCAAGCCAAATGTTACTCTCCTATAATGCCCCTACCAGTCACAGTGCCATCTCGAAACTAGGGATACTTCCCTGCCCCACTCTGTGTAGTAATTACAATTATGCATAGAGTATTCATTATTAATTTCACAAACTATTATATTGTTATGAAGAAATTATTTTCACAGTGGCACATTAGATCTATTTCTTGTGTGATGGCAACAAATTGACAACTTCATTCTTCTTGTGATTAATGATCACATTTATTCTACAAAAGATTTCACTTTGAAATTATGATGATGATGAGTGGTGAATGAACCTTATTATTCCAAATGGATTTTAGAGTTCACGAGCCCGAAATGATTGATTGAAATATATCGAATGATTAGCGAATACAGAAAAGTTAGGAAGAATCATTAAAATTATGAGGTAAAATTGAACAGAGGGTATGGAATGAACTTTGCTGCAACAAAACGATTCGACTGGGGGAGTTTAAACTGAAAATTCTGGGAAAAGCGTTTCAATAATTCCCTCATTTACAAGGTACCGGAGGTGTTTAACTCTTGTGGAAACAAAGCTTTATTGATCATCAAAGAGTGCTTTAAAAAAGATTCTCAGAATATTATCCTGCATCATGCTGATTATTTTTCCGGAAATTGGAGGGCAAATGCGTCGTTGCAACCATTACGTTGCTCATGCTCATGATCATCATAATATTTTTAAAGTGTGATTCAAAAGGATTTTGTTGCTTCGCTCATCAAATGAATTAATTTTAATTTTGATCTTTGGAAATGATTGTGACAGTTGTGATTCACGTTTATCCATCACCTTTGATCAACCTAGTAACAATATCGTCTCTCATTCTTGGATATAAGTGATAAAACTTCTTTTAACAATATTCGTGTTTTTGTGAAATCGGAAGATAAAGTACTTCCAAGAAATGGAGATACACGTCACAAAAAACCTTTATCAAAATAATTTTAGAATATTATTCATCCACTCTTCTCATCTTTCACCATAATAGAGAATATTCATCTCAATGTAAAATCTTTACTCCGTCAACTTTATTCAAACGAGTCCACGTGTTGATAATTTTTCTCTACATTTAAGAACAAGAATTATTTCCAAAGCTCAGTGTAACTTTACTCCTTTCCCATTGTTCATAAAATATTATCATAAGGAGTGTTATACTCAAAAGGTAGAGAATTAAGATTCTTCGATTCTCCCTGTTCACACTGCTGTATTTAATATGAAAATTGAAACTTTAAATAAATTACATATAACTGAATAACTGAAACAATAATAAAATACCGCGTAATCCTTAAGTGAATTTTCATACAATGCAAACTCTCTAAATTCAAAATAATATTGTAGTATTCCATTGAATACTATGGATTCATATATCCTAAGAATCATATTTTTAACAACATTATTTGAATTCTCATGAAAGATCGGAATTTCCTTCTAATCTTATCCATCTTTGTCAAACAGGGATAATGGAATTCCACTGTGGGCCTATTTCGCATGTGACGTTCATCAGAAAACGCTTTGAAATCTGAAAAATATAACCTGGTTTTCTCCTTCGTAGAAGTTTCCGTTACCTATTGCCGTAACTTGTATCCACTAAGCCTTGAGTACTTTGGAAAACATCCAAGGAAAGAGATGAACCTCCGGTAAACGTTTTCCGTGTAGTTTACAGGACTTCCACTGACACAACAATTTCCGCCTCACAGTCGCTGGATATCGCTCAAGAAAGGAGAGAAATTGAATTCGAGCTGAGCGCAGGGGATTAAAGTATCGAAGCGCTTTACTTCCAACTGTTTCTTCTGTCACCACAGAAAATAACCTGAACATCTGGTACGCTGCGTCCTTGAGAGCACAACACTAGCAATTCTAGCAAACTTTCCGGGGAAACTTGCCTCACCAACTCCCACTCACCACAGAGAAGGAAAGAAGAGTTCTTCTGTGTGCACTCACTCACTAGGAGACCATCACTTTACTCTGTCACTCCACAGGGCGACTCATCTCCACTCCCAACATTTGTCTTCTGCTCCACATCTTGCACGCGTCCTATAACAACATTTCATGTACTAGAGAGTTCACATCTTGTTTTATGTTCTCTTTTTATCACAATCTTCCTATGTACTAGGAGTTGATTTCATCAACTGACGTTTTATTGTGACAAACACGTGCGCCTTCCATTCATTCATGTATCAAATGTCATGCATACAATAAAATTGTGGATATAGGACAATAAATTTGAGTCAAGATGTTGTCCCACATGTGAAGAGTTTCGCAACTGATGAATTGAAATTTCAATTAATTACAATTACATTTTTCAAGCAGAAAATCAAAAGGGATATGTAGGAACGGATATTGATGAATTGTAAATTTGAAGTTGATTTCAATTATCGTCTTGAAACATGATCAATTTTGATTGATTGATAAAACTTTGTTATGATCACTCACTTCCAATTTCAATCCAAACTTTAGAATGTATTATTTACATTTGAAAATGGCAAATTCATCGAAACATGTGGTGTGAAATTAAAAATATTTTTAAAAAGGGTACTCTGATTGTAATCATTTTTTAAAGTTTCACTTCGGAGTGTATTTTGATGTTTCATAGTAGAAACATCAATCCTTCACATCTGATAATTTCTGCTTCCTTTGCGGGTGTATCAATGAATGTAGGAAATATATTTGTCTTTTACATGAAAAAAGAAGTGGAAAGCAGTTGAACTGTGAAAAATAGGTTAATGGATATGAAAATTTCAAACGAAAGGGTAAGCGAGCCTATTAGAAAAATCGTAGATAATGAGCCATGGAATTAAATTAGTATGAGGAGAAATCATTAGTCAAACATATCTATTTGGGATGAAATGTTACTGTTACTCGTAGATCCCGTTTTTCATATCCTGTGGAATTCAACTACTTATCTTGGAGACTTTAAGAGAATGATTAAGTTCCAGGTTTATTATTTTAGTGATGAGAATCAACTTTACTGCCTCCTTGACATTAATAAATTCAATGTTGATGTTTAGGTTACTTGTATTCTATACAATGAATAGATGTTATTTGTTTGTAGTGATTCTCAAATTATTATTGAACACCACCGAATTCAAAGTTATTGTGCATCCTAATTCGAACAGAGTTGTTTTACACAATCTTAATCCATTGTCGAAAAACGCAGACTTTGTAGAACTCATCTGGAGAAAGGGAAAATTTGAAAGATGTTATCGAACTCTAGTAGAAACTCTAAATTGTGCGTGTCAGTGTTTAGTGTATCTAAACTCTCCTTGTATAAGTTTACTGACTGATCTGAAGTTAGTCATGCATTTGTAGCAAATGTGAATTGATCCATTAGTCTGAGTGAAGAGAAAGCTATTGATTGCTCAGTGTTGTCGGAAACTGATTGGCTGAGATACTGATACTGATCCGATACTGATACTTTTCTTTGCTAATTCGGAGCTCACTGCTACAATGCTGAGTACAGTATTCCCCACGGTAGCCTCGTTCGTAGAACTCCGATTCCCAGTTATCATTACACCGTGGGAAGAGCTGCTTCTGGAAAAGGAACTTTTAATGAACTCAACAAGCACTGTTGCATGGGAAGAAAATCTCTGAACAAAAATATCTTCCTGCTATGACTTTTATTTCGCAGAAACAATGTTTCAAGTTCCGTTTTGTCAGTAAAGTTCACATTTCTTCCGCTTGATGAAATACATCTTTTTTCGAGTTATTTCAAGTTATCCATTCCTTTTATTGTCGAGAAGTCTTTCCACTGTTATAACAATGATTCCAAGTATTTTGAGCTCATTTTTATGGGTATTTGAATTCATACTCCACACTCCTCCAATATTTTTTTATTCTCAATCGCGTACTGGACAAAATAGAAATCTTTGGATGATGAAGGAAGTGAAATAATATGAGAGCGTAGAAATGTATGAGGATCACGATTGAAAGATGAATAGCTATTGGGATAGAAAATGTAGAACAGAAATTATGTGCTTCCATAACGTAGCATTCGCAAGCGGCAGCTCGAGCTGCGCCGCTCGTGCTGCCCGGCTCTAGCTGCACTGTATTACCATCACAACTCTATCCATATCATCATATTATAGATGTTCACTTTATTATCAGGTCTACTCATGTATAATAAATAAAAAAGTGAAATTCACTTGAAAATGACTTATGAGGGTACATTTTTATTTATTGGTATATTTTACATGATAGTGGCCCTCATAACAATGTAAACTTTTATAATATAAGCTAGTTATGTGAATAGAATTGTGATTGCTAGACAGCGCAGCTAGAGCCGGGCAGCACGAGCAGCGCAGCTCGAGCTACGGCAACATTTACACGTTTCAAGTATGGTTAACTTGTTGACATTTTACCAGTGATTATAATTGATAAATTCAAGTCTCATATTCTGAATATAAAATATTTCATGGTAATCATATCAAGCATAGCTCATTGGATCGAAATTATACACTGCCAGGGAAAGCCACTTCTTCTCATCAAATTTATCGTCTAAATTTATTTTTTCATTCTATTTCCATTCAACCCTTAAATATCAAAAGCAGTATTTCTCATAATGCTGTATTCAATGAATATCATCCCCCAACACATGAATATTCAAGGGTTTAAGAGAATAATTATGTCAGATGTGTCTAGTGGCGAAGTAAGATAGCTTTTAAGGGTTGGAGAAGTAATGTTCCTAGTTACTTGCAATTTATTAGCAATGCTTAAAAGCGTTTCTGTCCAACGATACTATCTTTAAGTAATTGGTCTCTCGTGATTTAGAGCTAAACCCGCTTGGACAGAAAAGCCTGGGAAAGCGATTTTCTTTAATGTTGGCGAATGAAAGAGAACAAATCCTTATTTAATAGCTCACACGCAAGTAGCCTGTATATCACATGTCTCGCTTCATTAGTTTCTATCAACTTTCTCAATATAAAATTGTGCAGGTTGTTCATCAGGAAGCATGTTTAATTTCTTCCTTGTGTAATGCGAAGCTGGTCCGACCTGCTTCTCTTTCGAATCACTTGCAGTGATTATTCAGAACTTATAACACTAAATGTCTAATAACAAACTGAGTTTTGTCACATGTTATCTTCTTAGCTGAATAATTATTGAGCTTTAAACGTTCTTTCTTCAGGGAAAAGCACTAGTAGTGGCCACTGTTTCAGTAGTGGCCACTTGAATGGGCTTTTCTTTAAAATACGAATTTTATGCCTTAAAATGTGTTGTAAACCTGCTAGAGACTTGGTTCATATTATTCAGCAGCTAAATAGTTCAAGTAGGAGATCGTAGAGTATCATCAGAGTACAGTACAGTACTGAACAGTACGTACAGTATCATTTCACTCAAATACGTAGTTTCAGTACGGAGTTCAGTTTTCTGTTAGACGTTTCAGTAAGGAGGCATGCATAAAAATTGTTTTATTATGACTAGGAAGTCTGTAAATTTCGATATTTCTGGTGTTATAATCATTCCCTAGAATGTTTAGATGATGCTCAGAAGGTTTCTAGCCAAATATAGCTAATATTTTGGCGTAAAAGCAGACAGGCCACTACTGGAGCAAGAAACCGTGAATAATCTAGTAGAGGCCACCCGATAGATATTATTGTAGAAATTGTTTAAAAAAAAGTTTATGTAAATTGAACTAAGACTGTTTCAAATGGGTTACAGAGAAAAAAATGACTTTAAAGGGTCTATTTTATGGTTTAACCTCACTTTTCTAGTGGCTTGTAACAAACAACAATGCATTACCAATTCAACTCATTTTAATATAACCTTTTATTATTTTTTGGCGTTATTATCACATTCTGGAATGTAAAATTAGCTTACTTAAATGATTACGACAAGAAGCTTGAGAAATTGAATTTTAAATGAGCAAAGAACATCATGTGGCCACTATAGAATTAGTACCTGGCCACTACTGAATCATAGTGTCCACTTTAGAATCAAAATTGAGTTCCACAAAAAGTTTCATAATTATTTTTCGAATTGAGATATCAGCCATTTTAAGTAACGAGTCAATCAAAAGGATCTGAGCTACATGTTCATTGAGTTTTAGATGAGATAAAATATTATGAAATGGACTCACAATTCTGCATAAACTATGAACAATTCCTTAAACATGGCCACTACTGGTGCTTTTACCTTATTTCTCATTTCCTTTGCAATCGCTTGGTCTATTTTCATTCAGTCTCATGAATCAATTCTTATAAGTTTACTTTGGTCTACTATCTAATACTCGAGCTGTTGATCTTCAGGTGGAAATACTGTTTTGTTATATTTTTTGTATAGGAGGAAACTATCCCCTCTGTGCAGCCTATATGCTAATGAATTGCTTTTTGTTTTTTTTTCAGGTAAGAGACGAAAATTCAACCTTTTTCGAGATTTTTGCTGTCAACGAATTTGTTACTTGTGAGTAGAATGAATCCATACCTTGAAAATTGTAAGTTTGTGGATTTTTAAAATGGTGATGTTTTTGAACCGCAATGCTTTCAACTTAGATGTATTGAAACCGTATTACTGAATGACATTTCTCCTGGGTTTTTTAAAATGTATAATATTATTCCTAGAGGTAATATTGTTTCTGAATATCACTTTCTTCAGCTTTGTTGCTATTCTGGGTGATGGTGAATAAAGACAGTTACCAATGGCGGCTCGTGCCCACGAAATAGGTGAAGTGCTGTACAGTCTAAGATACGGGCACTTCACCTGTTTCGTGGGTACGAGCCGCCAGTGACAGTTACGCATTATAAACATCATTTCAAGCAACTCGCGTCATAACAGCCATTCTCCGTGGCGAATGAACATTATTTTTAGAGAACTATTTCCGATGCAATATCCTCTCTATCGCACGAGATACCTTAAATAAGAACTGAGTAGAAATTTACATACACAGTGAATGAGATTTGAAGTTTCATAAGAAGTTACATATTATTTCTTATCGTTACTCAATTTTGAACATTTAAAAGTTCACTCTGTATTATGATATTATACTTTTGTCCTAAGAGGCAAACTCAATAACTGAAAAATTTCTTTTTGCCCGCCTCATCTTCATATTAGCCTACTGATTGGCGGTTTATGGTGATTGTAAATTTTTCTCTGAAACTTTACACTAATCTTAATCTCTGTATAATTGTAAGAGTAATATTATCAACGTGTATTTATTGTATACATTATTTTGTACAGGGTGTTTCAGAGAAATGCGTAATACTTCTCTGGTTGATTCCTTACACCAAGTAGACAAAAGAGTTCCATGAGACAAACCCCCAAAAACGCTTAGTTATCGTCCCAATCACACTATACGTATTTGTATATGATAGATATACCATATACATTCTATATACCTCTAATGTGAAATTAAATATATAAGAAACTTTTAAAATCCAACTAAGAAGAAGAAAATTAATTTTCTGCCCGTCTTTGAATCTCTTTCTGTATTGAATTTATGAATGTAGTCACCTATTTTATTATTATCATAACTAAAAACAATAGGCGCATTTATATTTAACCGGCTAGTACTCATATACAAAGAAAGTAAAAGCAGAGTATGGTCATCCATACTCATTGAAAGTTCGGCACAGACTGAAGAATTATATTCTTATATGGACCAAGCATTGAAGACACGTGAGCATTGTAGCCGCTGGTGGGGAGAAGCTACATTTGCGAGAGTGAATAGCATATTTTCTTCAATTGTACAAACGAATTGAACTCGCCGGTCTGGAAAGACCGGATACTGTCGCGACGTTTACAAATACTTTTCAATATACTATATATTAGACTTAATATGTATATGCTATCTATTTACATTGACTACTATTTACATTGCTGTAAAGCAGATGTGGACAATTGGATTCTATGGATAGGCTGAGAATGATGACTCATGTAACTTCTTATCAATCTAGGCCTAATTACAGTAGAAAAACGAATTAGAAGACTACTATTGTAGAACAACTACTCTATTGATGGAAAAAATTCTTCAATTTTGATTATTTTCGATTCCACGTGGGCAATTTTACTAATTTCAGGGCGCAGAATTCGAATCTGAAGTCAAAATTTATCTATCTCTATTTTTAGGAGATTTATCTTTTTGTGGACAGGATTTTTTCTTGGAGTTGCTAGCGGAGAGTCGCCAAGTGTGCAATGAACAGAACCAGCTGTTTTTGTCGCTGGCTAGCTGACTAGAAATTTCGCTGACTAGAAAAGTCGCAAGTGTGCAACGATCCTTGCAACGATAGGGCCGTTGCAACGATAGGGCCGTTGCACACTTGCGACTTTTCTAGTCAGCGACATTTCTAGACAGCTAGCCAGCGATTTGGCAGTGGCTGGGAGCAAATGGAGCATTGCCCACTTGCGACACTACGCAGAGACCTAGCAGCGGAGTAGCAAAGTGTTGCCGGCTACTGCCCAAACGCAAACGATCGCCGTGACCTTGTGGCGATCTCTCTTATCCGCAAAAAACTGGAAGGCGTAAAAATAGAGATAGAGAAATTTGGATTTCAGATTTGGAATCAGCGACTCCTAATTAGTGGAAATCCCCACGATTGCTCAAAAATAATCAAAATTGAGGAAGTTTTTTTTCAAATTCAAGTTAACTTAACAGTAATGTAATCCTCTCAGATTTTCTTCAAATTAAGTTAACGTCCATTATTATACTTATAATTCATATTATCATCAATCAATTCAATAATTTTTTATCCAATAAAATTTTATTATCATCTCCCAATAGTTACAATGGCTTATAGTAAAATTTCAAATCTATATCTATATAAGCGAAATGGTACTGACTGATTCATCATCAGAACTAAAAATCCACTAAACCGAATGCGTTCAAATTTGACAGGTATGTTCAGTTGGACGTTTAGACGCGCGCTAAGAACGGATTTTAGGAAATTTTCAAGGATACGTCAAATATTCAAGTTTTTCTATAGTTTTTTTGGCATTTTCTCAATTTTTTCGAGAACCAAATGGTAGAAAATGTTGATATTTGGTAGGTAGGTTCAGATAAGGTCTAGAAATGTTGTGTTAAGATATTTTTGGATTCCGTTCAAGATTGCGCCATTAATCAGGTTTTCAAAATTGTAGATGTGTTTCGGTTTGCATATCTTCCACCTTGATACGACTAATCCTAACTGTAAACTGAATGGTAAGGCGAGATTATAGATGAATTAATTTTGAGGATATTGAATCAAGTTTCAAACTATGTCCGATATACTTCTCAAGGTTACGATTAATATTAGCATTTTACTATTTTTTTTGGAATTTTCGGAGTTTTTCTTGGATTTTTCTAGAACAAATTGGCAGAAAATGTTGAAATTAGGTTAACAGGTCCAGATTAGGTGTAGAAATGCTTTGCTCAATAAATTTCACATTTCTACTGAACGGAATTTGCAGGTGAGCAAAGCGAGCCTGTTTGTCTCAGCTGACACTGACAAAGGTTTTGCAGGCGAGCGAAGCGAGCCTGCTTTACTCACTTACACTGCCTATACTGGCGGGGGTCCAGGCTATACTGTCTAGCCTATACTGGCTAGGCGGAGAAGGCGAGCGAAGCGAGCCTGCCGGCTAGTTATATTTAAACTCTTCTAGTATTCTTCAACAACTTATAAATAAATAACTTATAAATGAAATAATTACATATATCACTCCAATTATTTCTTTATTGAGCTTCTCATTTTAATGCTCTAATCACACTATACGTATTTGTATATGATAGATATGCCATATACATTCTATATATCTCTAATGTGAAATTAAATATATAAAAAACTTTTTGAACCCAATGTTTTAAAATCCGACTTAGAAGAAGAAAATTAATTTACTGCCCGTCTTTGAATCTCTTTCTGTATTGAATTTATAAATGTAGTCACCTATTTTATTATTATCATAACTAAAAACGTTAGGCGCATTTATATGTAGCCTACATGATGGATCTTCTAGCTATCTAGCACATCAGCTACACGTCATATTAATGACTTATGGAAGGTTCACCCTTATGTGTCTCCAATTATTATATTTAATAATAATAATAATTATTATTTATTATCATCTTTAAATGGTTATAATAGCTGATAATTGAATAGCGGAAGTAATTAAAAAAAAGTTTGCCGTCATCACGGAGATCTTGGAAAAGAGTAACAAAGTTACCTTTCAGGAGACGCTTGCTGACAATGGGATGGACCCACATTCTTCTTTCTCCTCCTCTGTATAAATACTCATATACAAAGAAAGTAAAAGCAGAGAAAGTAAAGCAGAGTGGTCATCCATACTCATTGAAAGTTTGGCACAGACTGAAAAATTATATTCTAATTTCTAATATGGACCGAGTATTGAAGACACGTGAGCATTGTAGCCGCTGGTGTGGAGAAGCTACATTTGCAAGAGTGAATAGCATATTTTCTTCAATTGTACAAACAAATTGAACTTGCCTGTCTGGAAAGACCGGATACTGTCGCAACGTTTACAAATACTTTTTAATATACTTAATATGTTTATGCTATCTATTTACATTGACTACTATTTACATTGCTGTAAAGCAGATGTGGACAATTGGATTCTATGGATAGGCTGAGAATGATGACGATATTCAAATGAATAGGATTCAGAGGATTATGGTCTCTTGTATGTAGGAATATCAACAAAGATTGGCATTTTTATTAAGCCTTTAATTGATCATAATAAAATTTTAGTCTGATTCAGAGCTATTTTATGAACAGTAACTTATGTAACTTCTTATCAACCTAGGCCTAATTACAGTAGAACAACGAATTAGAAGACTACTATTGTAGAACTACTCTATTGATGGAAAAAATTCTCAAATTTTTATTATTTTTGATTCCACGTGGGCAATTATACTAATTTCAGGGTGCGGAATTCGAATCTGGAGTCTAAATTTATCTATCTCTATTCTTAGGAGATTTATCTTGTCGTGGACAGGATTTTTTCTTGGAGTCGCTAGCGGAGAGTCGCTAAGTGTGCAATGAACAGAACCAGCTGTTTTTGTCGCTGGCTAGCTGACTAGAAATGTCACTGACTAGAAAAGTCGCAAGTGTGCAACGACCCTAACTCTCTATTCTATTTTTCCATCTCACATCAACCAAGACCATCACTCCAGCGCAAGCTCTCTTATTTTGATCCACTCCATTCCATATTTCAATGTAATCTCCCCAATCTTTTGTTCCCTTTAGCTTCTTCTTAGTCTCTGTTACCACAGCCAGGTGTATCTTACGCTGTTTCAACTCTTGCATCAGCTCCATCTCCTTCTTATTCACTCCTCTCACATTCCATGTTGCAAAATTCATTGTTTCCGTTATTCCAAATCGTTCATTTTTATTATCCGCTGTTCTGGTCCCATCCGAGGCTGTTCGAAGTTCATCAGTAAGTGAAAATATAGCAAAAACAACAGTTAGGGAAGCACATGAAGATTCATGGGATAGATTCATCTCAGGGATAGAGGATGACCTTCATGGCAGGCAGGAAGTTGCTTATAAATGGTTGAGACACCTCAATAGTACGGTCAAAGAAATGGCTGAGATTAAAAATGTGAGCAAACATGAATGGATTGAACACTACAAAGAACTGTGGTATGACAAAAATTTATCAGTCATGGAAAGTATTGACCAACGGATGGACCCAGTGAGCGATGTTGATCTCATAAGCATTGATGAGTTGGAAGAAGCCCTCAATCAAACGAAAAATAGGAAGGCAACTGGAGTGGATCTGCTGAATATGGAGCTTTTGAAATATGGCGGAACATTATTGAAATTTCGACTGCTTCATTTAATCAATATGTACTGGACATCTCGTTATGTGCCTGAGGAGTGGAGAAACGCGTTAGTTATATCTCTATTCAAGAAGGGAAGCAGAAAAGATCCGAATAATTATAGAGGTATATGCTTGTTGAGCAATGCCTATAAATTATACAGCAGAATTCTGAACAATAGACTTCGGAAAATCTCTGATGTACTTTTATTAGAGGAGCAGGCTGGTTCCAGAAAGGGCCGATCATGTATGGATGATGTTTTCTCATTGAAACAGATCATAGCAAAAAGAGTAGAATTTAATTTAGAGACACACCTTGCATTTGTGGACTACAAAAAAGCTTTTGATAAAGTCAATCGTCAATTATTGTTGGATGAGTTGATCAAACGAGGTTTCCCAATTCATTTAGTCGAAGTTGTGAAGAGTTTGTACAGTAAGACAAAAATAATCCTAGACTGCTCAGGCTTCCATTCAGAGGAAATTATTATCAATGTTGGTTTGAGGCAGGGTTGCCCTCTCTCACCAACTCTCTTCAATATTTATGCGGACGACCTTTGTAGAAAGTGGAAGGAAAAAATCCACCCAGGTGTACAACTAACACACAATATTGCTGTCAATTCATTATGGTTTGCAGATGATCAAGTGATATTGCAAGAATCTGAGGATAATCTGCAAAGAGCAATACATCAACTCCATGTTCTGAGCTCAGAATATAATATGAAGATTTCATTTCACAAAACAAAAGTGATGGCATTTCTGGGGAAGTCTCCAATCCGTTCAAAAATAGTTCTCAACAACAGAATACAGGAACTGGTATCACATTTCAAATATTTGGGATGTGACATTACATACGAGGAAGACCATGACTTGAATACAAAAATTAACAGATTCCAGTACATATGCGGAACTATCAACAGAACTCTGAGAAATAAAGCCCGGAAAGAGACAAAGCTCAAATTTTATAAAGTAATGGCCGTTCCTACACTTTTCGCTCTGAAACCTGGGTACCAAAGAGGAGGTAGTTGAGCAGGTTACAGGCGGCCGAAATGAGGTTTTTAAGGTCAGTGAAGGGATGCACCAGAGAGGACAGGCTTTATAATGTTGATATTCGCAGAGAGCTCAATGTGTTCTCTATACCTCAGCAAGTTGACAAGAATCGACAACAGTGGAGAGAGCATGTTGAGAGAATGGAGAACGGTAGAATCCCCAAAGCTGCAATTGCATACAAGCCAGAAGGGAGGAGAAGTATTGGCAGACCAAGAAAAAGGCGGGAGAATGTTTGAAGGCGGAACAGGTTTTAATGCCTACCCCTGTAAGAAGACGACGACGACGACAAATTTATGATTCCTCATCCAGTTATAACCCTTATTGTTGGAAAATGGCGTTCTTTAGCATATTTTTCCAATTATCTCAATAACCGTTAAAGTAAAATTCAAACTGGTTTCATTGAATTCCTCAGCTAATCTTACATAGGAATTGGTTCGTTTAGAACCTGAGTGAAGCCTCTAAGGAATTTGAAAAATCAATATATTTCGAAAAATCTCCATTTTCCACCATTGTTTTCTCGGTAACTAAGCGTTTTTGGTGGTTTGTCCAATGGAACTATGGAACTACCTGGTGTAAGGAATCAGCCTGAGAAGTATTGCACATTCTTCCTGAAACACCCTGTATATGCTGCATACATTGATCAACTTGCATACCTTCAATATTGAGTTACTATTGTACGAACTTGCTTTTCACAAATCACAATTCTAGTAAAAATAGTAAGAAAGCGTTGTGAAGGAAGCGGTTGACTTCTGATGAAGTTCAAGATTATTTTATGTTATTTTTTGAGAAGAATGGTGATAAAAATTCTCCAAATATTAGTGTACTATTGGTGTGGAAAAAACTGGAAGCACCATGAATAATTGAATATTAGTGAAATACGAGTTATTTTTTATTGTTACTAATGCAGCCGAGCGTAGGCATTGACAAAAATCGAGCAGCAACGAGCCTCTCGCGTGACTATTTGCATGCATGATGGCGATTTATTATGCAAATCGACGTGACTTGCCCACGATAAAACTCCATCCGAAACAGTAATATTTCAAAACGTTGCAACATTAGAAAAAATAGCTATCGATTTCCTCGAGGATATGAGCCTTTTGCACCATTCTGGATGTTTTTCAGTGGGTGTTTGAATGGGAATGCCTGCCAATCAACAAAGGTTGAGTGGTTTTCTAAAACCTTTTGTTTCAGCCATACAAACCCATTCCGTGATAGTTTTATTCCTGGTTCCTATTATTGGAATTGTAATGGTGAACTGTGTGATATCAACGAGTTTTATGGACTTGATACAGAATTAAAATCTCCCAAATAGTACTTACATCATTATTAAATCTATTATGAATGGAGTATTGAGAGCTGTAGAAGTATGGATTTCCATTTAACTGCAATATTTCGGAGGAAATTGAATGGTTTCATTTCCCTATATAAGTCTAGGATACAGAGAGTTTTTTAGAAATTTTAACTTTATGAGCTGAATATATTTGTGAGTTGATTTCCCTTGAATTTAAAAAAAATATGAATTAGTAAACTGAACGATGTTCAGCAATATGATAATTTTGGCAATGAAATATTAGCCTAACAATTGGTAATGAGAAGCTGAAAAAGTATAAATGTTTTTGGATTAGTCGTCTTCATCAACATTTCACTATAAATTTTAAAATTTGATTCGTGCAAGATTAAGTGGTTAATATACTCGTAACATGAATTTATCGTGATCTGTGATCAAATTAACCAATAAATTTATTGACCATACTAATGATATAATTGTAATTTTATTCTCTCTCATAATAGTTCAAAATGTCAAGGAAAAGAAGGAGATTCGAACTATGGAGAATGGACTCAATGAATGGACAGGCCTCACATTCAACATGAACTACATTATCTCAACTCAGTACATTATTTTCTCATTGTTACGAACTCAAGTTGGCTACCGTTCAACTACATAAGCATTAGCAGTATAGGTATAAAAATGAACCAATATGAGCTAGAATAAAAATAAACAAACACTGATGGTGAATTATTTTTATTACTTTTGTTGCGTTTTATGTATTTAACATGGATGTCATTCTGAAAGATGACAATGTTTGGGAGAGTTTAATATAGCTGGAGACATTTGTCTGGACAAGTGAGCATTGGACATGAGACCAAGTGGTGCCCTTTCAACAGACGTTCAGGGTGTTGTGTCTGGCCCCCTCGACCCCCAAGGGGGTAACAGGTGGGCACAACAGGTGCCCCCTGAAGGGGTAATGCGCCGGCGCGTGAACCCCCAAACACACCCACCCCTCCATCCCTTTCAGACGTATCGCAGCCCCGGCCAAGGGGTGGCAATGCGTTCTATGGGTTAGTTGCGGCCCACCCTTCTATAAATGCACACAGTATCTACCGCCGCGTGTAACTGCCGTAAACGCCGCGTTTCTGGATTAAACCGCCGCGTTTTCGCTAAACCGCTTAGTCCATTATCTGGTAACTCAGCCGCTCACCATTCCTCTTGTCAATGCACCTGAAAGTAAACAGAAAGTGAATAAAGTTGAATTGATTCACCCTTTCTATACAAAATATATCAATCACTGATTAGCCTATATTATGGTTTGTTCATTAATTGATGATGGTTTGTGGATGCTTAAACCTCTAATTAGATGCTCAAGTCCTTTATTGATCATGTTGTCCAGATAAATTTTCCTGCTTGTCCATGGGTAATGGGTTATTGATAAGATGGTCAAACGTCCAAACCCCTGCTGGGATTCGAACCCAGACCCGGTAGTCCTCTTGTAGACTAAACATTGTGATGCCCCAAACCACTCTCGGCCAACCTACCCGACAAGAGTTAACTTCTTTAAATCTTTTATACATCTTTTGTACTTGACTTGTTAATAATTTATTAAATATGATTCAGGCCATTACAAAATTGAGTAAAGCTTGGCATAGTATATATTATTTAACAACACATATCACCACATACTATCATTGAACGGTTTTGTAATATTATTCTAATACTAAATTGAAGGTTGAATTCAGACAATTCTTGAAGTAAAATTTGAAGTTGACTTTTTCAAGTACTTGGCTCACACTCAACGGGATTGTGATTTTAGGAGGAAATTTAATTTCCTCAACATCAAACAGTCTTTTTCTCATGACATGATGTTCCATTACACAATTAGGATTTCTGCGATTCAATTGTGATTATGAATGAATTATAAATGATTAAATTATTCTTCCCAAGAAGATTAATATTCCATACAATTGTCCAGGACATAGTTTAATGCTCGTGGCCCAATATATTGCATTTTAACGTCACACAATCATAGAGGGAGAATAAGCTATAACTTATATTTCTTCTGTAGATACAATATTCAATATTAAATTTTAATTGTTTCTAATCCCTATCATTTCCATGTTGTCATATTCGTATATATCTCTATCATGCACAATTTTTTTTCATTTAGTTCAATCTTTTAGTTTCATCTATTTATTCATTGAATGAAATCAAGGAAATCAACCCTCTGATTCTAAAACCTAATTATTTAATAAATGAAAAGACAAGATGTTGTCAAACCACTGATTTATTATAAAATCGAGTTTTTTTAATTAATCATTTCTGTTATCTTATTAATTTAGAATAATCACCACAAAAGTAGACTCAACGTTGGCAGACTGAACTTCAAACTTCAAACTATGGTCCGATCCCACTAGACGTCAAACCTGCAATCATAAGATAGTAGAAATCCGAAAAAGCAAACAAACAATTCGTCCTGCATGTGAAAGATCATTCTACGCATTCTGAATATGAAACGTTAACGAGAGATTATAGAAAAGACTTCCAAATAGGCCTTATACACATTTAGGAGCCATGTTTTCAAATCTGTGTGGAAAAAAGAACCATGATAGTTGTCATACTCTTCACAATAGAATGAACTTTTGAGTTTCTCAAACAGGAGACAACTCATTAAAAATTCATTTCGAAAAGCATAGACAAGCTCTACACATCTGTTGCCAGGCAACGACTATGAATTTTGAAAGTTTCGTGCCACGAAAAAGTAACTTGTGAAAGTTTCCTCAGTCGAGGTTTCCAGTCTGCATTTCAATTTTTCTGTTGTTATGTAGTTTAAAAATCATCTCAGCACTCCAATATGCTTAGCAAGAGATTGGAAACCGGTGAGGTAGAACTGAACTGTGAGCTGAATTGGAATGAATTGTATTCGGAAAAGTTTTACTTGACCCTGTGTAGTCTGTCCATAAAATAAGACATTCTAGCAAGATGAGAAAATTATTCCAGCTCGGTCAAAATCGATTCAAAAATTGAAAATGGTCTCTAATTGTAGATCAGAATTTTTCATAGAATTTGAAACCAAATTGATAATTATTTTTGAACCAATGTTGACCGAGTTGGAGTCACTTTCCCATCTTGCCAGAATGTCATCTTCACTTCGACAGACTATACCAAACCACAATGAACTGAATTCATTTTTAAGTATTCACCTTTATTTTCAGGTCAATGAATTAAAGCATATAAAACGAAGACGAGAGATTTGCTTCAAGTGATTACATTATGATTTTCTATTAAGAGTAGAAGTAAAAATTGTTCAATCGGGATCAAGTAACAAAGTGATATAATAATTAATGCTCTGTCATTGGATTTCGAAGTTGTTGTTCCTCTACAAACCCTTCAATATTCTTCTCCCAACAGCAGCTGTAGGCTAGCAATCAGATTAAATCGGGACTATTGGGACCAGAATAACTAAAATCCATAGGCCACAAAATTTCTATTTTCAGGAGAAATGCTCACGAGAATTTATAAACCAATCAGAACCATTAAGCAGTTTTTTCTTTATCGTTATAATCGATACAGAAATTTCCAAGAACTGTAGAAATATAATTATCTACACAAATTGGCCGAGCTTGGAATATAATAGAGTTCTCCATGTTGCACTTTTTCTCTAAGAAAATCTTCTCTTCACTATTGAATAGAATTAATTCTATTACATCTTCTATGGCTCAATTTGATAGAGATTATTTAGTCTTTCCTTTTCAAATATACCAGATATAGTTGGTGTTTTTGAATCCATGAGGTCACATAAATTATCCAATAAGTGAATCATATGAGTAGAATCATTGCAAATCACTCCATTATGCATAATCCATCAAATTCAAAACCTGAAGTTTGATCCGCTCAACTCAAAATAGTAGGCTACCCGATAGATTTCTGCGAACTCAGTTCAAATTGATGGAAAACCCATTAACCGAAGCGCAACCCATCAACAGCACAATTATTGTATCGTCGCACTGCATTTGTTACGGTTATAATATTTCAGAGTGAAAAGTGGTGAATCAGGACAGTAACTCGAATGAAATGAGAGAGTAAAAGAGACTGTTTGTATGTGAGAGAGAGATAGGGATTGAGAGAAAGAGTGCGTGAGGGAGTGAAAGAGAGTTCTGAAAAGATAGATTGAAAGAGTTTGTGAGAAAGTGTAAGAGATTGTTGAAATAATGTAGATTGAACGCAATAAGAGGGAGAAGGTGAGAAGGATAGAAGGTGAAAAAATGGGAAAAGGAGGGAGAACATTGGGAAGGGGGAAAAGGTGCGAAAGGAGGAGAAGCGGAACGACGAAAATAGTTCAGCAAAGTGAAGAGAATGGTCCAATGAGAGAGTAAATTGATTTCTAATCTGGGTGCGGTTAGCCTATCACAGATTTCGAATCATTCCTCTGTCGCTCAGTAGCCGTCATTAGGGCTGGACTAATTGAATGTAGGGGTATGGATCGTATTGAGGCTGTTTCAAACAGAACGCGAAACTGTGCGGCTCTCGCTGTAGATTGGTGATTTGTGTTTAACTTTTATTGTAGTTTATCACCAGCTTGACATGTACGTGGGATATAATCCACTGTGTACTTCGCGCTCTACTCTATTGATGTTTGACAAATACGATTGTCATGTTGAATTTCTACTCATGATATTAATCAACTCTCCATACAATGTCTGGTTTCCGGAATCATACTCAATATAACTCTAGGCTTTGTTTATCTTTAATAATCATAGTAAATGAACATTCAGCTTAGCCTGATGATGATACTTTGATTGTCAGCTACATAGACTTCCAACATTGTCGAGACAAGGTCTTTGTTGATATTCGCAGGAGGTAAAATCATCCAGTAAAGGCTATGTTGAAATGTCAGTATTGGAACTTGCCATTAGACTGATTGAAATCATGTTCAAGAGCCCTCTCAATAGATGTGATTCAAGCCGATCTAGATTTGAAAAGGCGAAAGGTGAAACCTCTTGTAATTCAAATTATACTTCGCAAGTTCCATCCCTTTCCTAGGAGTTGAATTTGAATTTGAACTTGTATTCACTCCACTAGTATTCATCCCACTGGTATAGTTGTACATTCATTCCCACTTGTACCTCTCATGTTCAATCAATCCACATTTTTAAAGGTGATTTCCTCGTTTCAATCAGTTATCCCACATTCAGGTTTCAAACACTAAGAATTAATGATGTAACTGATAATTAGGAGAGTGAGAAAGTATAAGTTTGTTTGTTTGTAAAGTATAAGTACAAGTAAATAATGGTGTACAAATGAGTAAAAATAAATGGTACAAGTGAAAATCATACAAAATAACTTTTGCCTACAAATAGTCATCAAATCTACAAGTGCAGCTTACATAATAGGCGGCAATCTACAAGCATGTCTCACGTAAATAAGCGATAGAGCTTGCAGAGTACACACAGTAAATTCTGCTCAGCATAAGAATTCATCATTGAGCCGGAAACCAGTACCTCCATTTTGGAAGATGAATGTGAGAAACCAGAAGGTGGGGGGGGGAAAGAAGAGGCTAGAAGCTTCTTGTTCGGCCGAAAGTTCAATTATTCACGAGGCAATTTACCCACTTCCCGAAACGAACTTACAACTATAGTCTGTCCAAGCAAAGAAGAAATTCTGGAAAGGTGGGGAAATGACTCCAGCTCTTTCAATATTGGTTTGAAAAATATGAAATTGGTCTAAGATTGTACAAAACAATCTGTTCTACAATTATAAACCAAATTTATCATTTTTGAACTGATATTGACCGAGCTGAAGTCATTTTTCCATCTTGCCAGAGAGTTTTCTTTGCTTGAACAGACTAGTGTTGTAGTGTCCTGAAATTTATGACACCCTTACCATTCCACTCCAATCCAACTGGTCCGAACAAATACACTTGAATCCACCTAATAGGTGGGGGGGGGGGGTTTATTCGCAGTAAATTGGAACGATTCAAAACTTTCCATTTTTAACTTTTTCCTTGGTAGGAAGAAAAACTTTGTGTACATACCTAATCTATTATTTTCCACTTCAATTTCTCACTTGAATAATTCACTTACTAAATGTTGTGGAATGTTCTTGAAGACAAAATTAATTTCAAATGAATTCCTTCTTTGTTATTTCTGGGGAATAATATTCCTCCCCAGCTTCTCATTAATATTTTTCTCTCCCTTTTGACAATTTGACATTTCTAATACAAGTTAATAATTAGCTGAAAAAATATAATAATCCGTGTTTTTTCCATAGATTTGTATGAATTTAATTAAAAGCCTATTGATGAAATATGACACAGCCTTTTCAGGACATAAGCTACTTACGATACCACACTTACATACTTAGTAGTATAATTAGTACGATAATTACTTACATAAGATAGTTTTAAATCATAATAATTTTTTAGTTGGTTGATCAAAATTCCATAGGAATAGTTTGAAGATTTTCCAGCTAAGTTGAACATTTCACTCCTTCATCATTCTTCAAGCATTTAAAATCATCCATTTTTAAGATAATCCATGCCACCAAAATTTGATACTTATTCCCTTGAGCAAAAAGTCCTTAATATTCGTTTGAAAGCTTGATAATTAATCCAATATCTTATCAGTTATAATGAGGTTATGAATATCGACTTTTGTGGAAGACACATTTTGGATCTCGTAGTCTCGAGTGATGATTAAGGGCTGGTTGATAGCCCTGGAACGGTTGCCATGGTTACAAGCATACACTAAACACACTGCAGCTCCCTGGAGAAAACCTAAGTAATCACCAACGTTCACAATAAGCACAATATGACAGGGGGTGGAGCGCTTACCCGTTGATGTTACACATTGTATCAATAGATAATTATTGAATGGCAATCCATTACACTGATGCAATAATAAGTTCTCACTTCGATATTATAACAGTTATATCCCAAACCTTGAAGTTTTCCTGGGTAGAAATTTTTCTTATTGTTGATGAATAAACGAATGAACATAATTTTATTGCCAAGAAACAAATAACATGTTATGAGCAATGTCAAACATGTGGGTTTTATTTTTGGTGGAGAACCTTCCCAACATTGTTGTTCCATATTGTTGAAGATTCACCTCTCCTCTATCAACTTGATCGTTGATCACCTCATGTATTTGGTTAAATACTGGTTAGTAATACGATCGAAGTCTAAGTAATAGTTTTTGATACCATCATTTAAATTCATTTGACGAATAATTATGTATTGGACAATTAAGGATTTTTCGAAACAACAAATTCTTTGTACTCAATTCTAAGCAATTGATGCTGAGGCTCTTCAATGTTTCATTCTACTTATACTTCATTATTACGCTATGAGTAATGATGAAATAGAACGAATGAAACCATTTCATCACATTCGTAATCAATTCTGCAGTACCTACCTTTTACTAATTATTCTATTTCTACATTTCCACGTGTAATTTCCATTCCGGACATAATTAACTGAATCATTTTAAATCATTTTCAATCTATCTGGTTGAATCATACTAATGAGAAAACAGCATACACCTCCATGTTATGATAACTGATAATTCTTTTTTCTGAGGGGGAACAATTGTAATTTTATTGAAGCAACATTCAATCAAAGCAGAATCCATTTGACACTCATGTAATGCCAAATCATCGATAAACTGTGCTGTACCACAGATCGGCCCGCTTGGTTTATTCTGAAGTAGGCTATTTTTATTCAATTATTATCCATCACATGGAACATCTGAGCATAGGTGCTAAATTCGAAGATGACTATCATCTTATTTTGGAAACCATTGAATATTCTCGTATTTTTTTCACTCACAATGCACCAATACAAATGTACTCAATTGATGTCAAGTAACTTAAAAAACTGATATGATCCATTCAATGGGAATTTTTCCCATTATATGGAAGGCCTACCATATTATAAATATCAATATTATCTTATCGATAATATGAAAACTTATATTAATCATGATGGCTCACGGATTTTCCTTAGAAGTTTCTTCAGACTAAGAATAATAATAGATGGATCGAATAAAGAATCTGAAGTTGTATTATTTGAAGCTTTTTAATCTATCAATAAATATTTTTACAGCTTGTGAGATCGGACCCCCAAATTTAGAATCACAGAGATTGTACAGACATCTCTTCTGTTCAAGTAAGCATCCACAAACCTTCCATGATATAATATTTGTCTTCTACCCATATTTTCGTCAGACGTTGTCAACTTACCTACTGTCAACATGGTTTAGATAATATGAGCATCGGATTTTTAGAATGAGCAATTGGGAAGGAGGTGATAAATTTTTAATATGGAATGAGATTCTGTTTTGAAAAAAATTGCATGAAACCTTATCGAATCCCAAGTGAAAAATTTTGAGTCTTGAGCTATCAAACAATTTCAATCAAGTTTTGAATGTAGGCTATATAATGAAACATTGTGTAATTCTTTCGAGTTATAAGATAACATGTCAGATATCTTATTTTTTGAGAATCTGCATTTAACAATCCATCGAACCCACCCTATAACCAGTGAATAATCCTATAAAGCTAGAGACAAAAAGTAGTGAATTTTTAATTGATTTAAAATTATAGTAGTGCACGAGTGGTCAACAACAGTAATTATGTTGGGTCAGATCTGTTTGAACTTTTGAGTTGGTTTGATTCTTGCCAGAGCTTACTCACCTGTCTGCGTTACCTGTCTGCAAATTGTGAGTGTTAACTGCATAATCTGACCACCCATCGTGACTGTATTCTATGACTACTAATTCAACATAATGCAGAGAGTCGCCGAGTGACTTTTAAAGTACACAGATTCTTACAAGACATAGCACACAGTGGCGTGCAGCCAGATGCTGAAATCGGTGCTATGCAAGTCGGGTTCGTCGTTGGACCTGTCGTCAATGGGCAGTGGCGGCAGCTGCAGCGGCGATTCGGCTGCAGGCGACGAGACGTCGGGCGCTGCGCAGCGCGAGGGAAAGCTGCGACGCGTTTTCACCACGCACGTCAGACGCCGCAGCAAGAAGAAGAGCGGATCGGCCGGATTCAGCCTCAGCCGCATGATGAAGGAGCCTCTCAGAGTGGTGCATTCGGTGCCGCTCAGCTACTCCAACGGGTAAAAATCTACTCAAATTAACTTTCTAATAATGTTATTATCCACTACTGCATTCCATATAGAGCATCTATTCTTATTTATTGAATATCACTTGAATTATTTCTAATGACATTGCAGTCAATATTTGAATATTAGTTTCATCGCAAACTATTACTCACATATGGAGTCTTTGGGATTTGTCGTCCATTTTCAAATATTGACTAATATTCAGGTATTGACTGCAATGTCTGCAATGTCTGCAATGCCAAATTCTTTATAAACTTATTGTAGTAATTTGCCAAACCAGGGAATTTCCTGAGTTCATTCACATTTTCTGGTTTTCTACAGTTTGTAATTGAAGCAACTTTGTTTTCTGATTTGTGAAGTTCTTGAGCGTCAATAACATGTCCAAGGTATTTTATACTTGTTTCAAAATATTCACATTTATCTCTGTTCAGCTTCAAATTGTTACATCACATTCTTTCTAGTACCATACACAGTCTATCCATCAACTCTTCTGCTGATTTTCCCTGAATAATTATATCGTCAAAGAAACATTGTACACTAGGAATTCCTTGCAAGGTTCCATCCATGAAATTCTGCCAAAGAGCAGGTGCTACTTTTATTCCAAACATCAACCGGTTGACTCTATACATGCCTTTATGGGTACTTAGAGTTTGCATATTAGCACTTTCATCATCCATTTGCATATGGAGGTAAGCATTGGAAATGTTCAGAGTGCAAAAAAGCTTGCCTCAATTCATTTGAGAGTAAATTTCTTCTACTCTTGGAATTGGGTAGTACTCATCTTTGATTACTTTATTAACAGTTACCTTGTACAGATTGTACTTAGGTTTAACAACTGGAACAATTAGAGTTTCCCAATCCGAGTGATCGACTTTGGTAAGAATACCACAATCTTCTAATCTTGTGAGTTCACTTTCAACTTTGCTTTTGAGAGAAAATGGTACTTGTCATGGTTTCACGGAAATTGGTTGTGCATCATCTGTTATTCTGAAGTGTCCTAAATCTGGGATGACTTCAATTTTCCCATCAAAGACATCACTGTGTTCGTTCAACACGTTTTCTATAGTTGAAGCATGATTTATTTGGAGAGTTTTGATTTCAGTCCAATCTAATTTGACTTCTCTTAGCCAGTCTCTTCCAAATATAGTATCAACATCTTGGCCAATTGAATAAAGTTTTCCTACAAAGTCTTGAGTTTTATACTTGCAATTAACAAATGGTTCACCTCTTGTTTTTATAGGCTTGTTTTTAAGTTCAACATTAGTTGAAAAAAATTTTTTTTATTTATACAACTTTTTGAACTCGCTATAAGACACTGTACTGAGGGCTGCCCCCGTATCGAATTCGGTACTGTTTTTCCTATAATATCAATATCAATTACTATTTTGTCATTGTTTATGTTATTTACAGTATTAATTACATATTCGTTTTCGCTTTCCTCATTCGCCTCATTTTCGGTTTGATGTTGCTTGTAGTTGATTTTCAATTGAGTGTTCGTTGCTATTCTCTTCGGTAGTTACACCAGTGAAATCACAAGCTAAGCTGAGCTTTTTCAACTTAGTGTAAAAATGATCAATTGACTCACCATTTTGTTGTTTCGCTGAAGCAAGACAGTAGCGAGAATAAATTTCGTTTCTTGGTTTAACAAACATTTCTTTCAACGTGGAAATCATCTCCTCGTAGTTTTCCACTATTTCGTATAGTGTAGGTAATAGAAAACTTGTCAGCATCATGATTCTGTATTCAGTCTTCGTTCCAGTAACTAAACCTGCAAAAAAATTTCAAAAGTCTTTCTCCAGTGATTCCAATCGCTTTCAGCTGTAGGAGAGTTTGGGTCTATTGTCAATTCTCTTGGTTTAAGAAGGTTGTTCATTTGTACATTTTTTTGCTGTTCCGTATCGTTTCCTCCCTTGTGCCTCGTCGGCACAGCAGTATTTCCCTTCGGCATTATTAATTGAATTCCATTTTCACCTTCGTCGCCAATGTTATATTTTGAAATAATAAATACTGCATGCTCGATTATCGTCCATTTATCGTCCATAATAACACATTCGAATAATGACTAAACAACTTAACAAGGGTGATCATGAGTTGGTTGCCCATAGGAACCAACAATAAAGTATCCATATGACACACATATTCGGAATTGTTCAGGTTTTCTGCATCTCATAGTTTTATTGCATCTAGTTTTCCGCATATGATTGTAATAGCTACTTCAATATAATAGCCGTCATGGATACAAAATACCTACTTGATAACGCAAGTACTGAAAATAGAGCAATCGGAGAACTCTAATAATAAGAGTACCTATGAGAGAGATGAAAACCTCTAATGGGCAGGGAGTACCCCACATTTCTTCTTTGAGGTAGGGGTGGAGATTGATTTTTCTACGAGGGATTTACTACTACAGTTTATTGTACAAAAACAGTCAATCAGATAATTTAAACTATATTAATAGAACCAATTCCTCATTATACCATAATTATGATTGATAGATCTATTATTAGTGTTATTAAAGTTCAAGGAAGAAAGAGATTTATACCCTTTTTCACTTCATCACCCTCTATTCGGGCTCATATCTGTCTTCTATATTATACATTTTTGCCTTGTAGATCAGGTGATTGGGTATTGTAGATTAGCTAGATTGCCTTGTAGATTGTCTCATTCAAATAGGTGAGTTGAATTTGGGTGGACCCTTGATCCACAGCCATTTAATGAGAATTCAGGTACCTTCGAAAAGGTGCACAATGAAGATGAGATGTCATGTCACACATCATCGAAGATGGGTTTTAATTCAATTGTCCCTCAAGCCAGTAGGTATAATCCTTCATGTGGAAATATTGTACTCAAAGGAGTTACAATAATTCAAATAAGCAGAAGTTTTAACATTTTTAGAATATCTGTCAGTTGGGAACCTACTAGTCGATAAAGTTACGGATACATAATAGAAAGAGCTTCACGGTGAAAGATCAAAACTTTAATTGCTTGCTTTGAGACGGATACGAATCCTCCCTCGTGTAGATTGAGATGAATGCAGTTATGACTGGAGAGTGGAGTGGTAGACCTCATTAGCGGAGTCGTTACTGACTGGATCCAACATCTAACACCGTCAGACATCCGGTGATCCGAAGCAGCGTTTTGATTCAAGTCACTCATGCAAAATGAACATTATCAGTGGGTGTTAGTACGTTAGTATGCCCTAATTGAATTAAGAGCACGGCTGAAGAAATAAAACCGGGGTGTTGGTACAAGTGACATTTTCACATCGTGAATGCGCGACGTACCGCTTTCATAACGTTGAAACTTTTCTTCAAGTTTGAAATGTAGGAAACGTGGATAGTAATGTTACGTTTTTTCCTCTTAATCCACTTGCAATGTAATTTCATTCATATTCTTATTAATCTTTTTTTAACAGCGTTTTGTTAAGTGTTTGAACTGTAAGTGCCTGATAGATGGCAGTTTATTTGGAATATTGGTTGACTGCTGCATAGGTAACAATGCCGCTTATGCTTTGTTACTTACTCTCGTCTCACTCAATACACTAGCAATTGCATATTGGAGAAGTATAAGTCTAGGAATGATTCTTTCTCAATTTGCAAATACTGTAGAGATAATATTGACGTTTAATTAACAATTCTCCACGAGTGAATAAAGAACTAATTCAGGCTCAAACCTCTTGATGCTTGTATTTGCTATTAAAGCTTGAAATGAAGAGAATCCATTATCACTTATTCTATCTTGAAACAGTATTGAAATTTTCTCTCCCCATTGATACTGTGGTGCTTCTTGGAATATTGCAAAGTTATCTCTCCCAATCACAATTTTCTTAAATATGGTGATGGAGAACGTTGAAATTCTTATAAAACACTAGACATCTTATCAACTGATTCAACAGAGGAAATGAGAAATTATGCCCAGAAATAAATGGTTATCAGGAAATCTTATTCGATCAAGGCAATTCCAAAACTGAGATAGGTTACGTTGCGTACAATGATTATCAACATGATCAAATCAATAGATAGGTTATATTATAATTATTATCATGATCAAATAAATAGATGATTGTCTTTTATTGGAATAATCTAGTTTTGAGTCCAATCTTGGATGAATTTGATTGGATGAATAAAGTTTTTTCATCTTCCATGTGAATAAAGGCCTCTTCAAGATTTATTATTATTGTTACTCAGTCAACAATCTTTAAGATTATTTTGAATTTGAATTTGAATTTGAATTTCAGTTTAAGTTTTCCAATCTAATTTTAATCTTGAGATCAATTCACTCTAATTTTATAATTTACTGTTGAATTTATAATTTTCCATCACCATTTTGATTAATAAGCCGGTATTTTATGCTCGTCCGACAATAGATTTGGAATCTTCCAATTCACACAAATCCGACATCGAATTAGCCAATGAGCATTGTGAATGCAGCCACCATATCTGATCTGGTCCATTTGGCATTGCCTATTCATGAATTGTTTCCGGCGTGTAAGCCCTCTGTTAATTGGTTTCCACAGAGCAGCAGCCATCAACGGATTAGTCGGTTTGAAATATCGTACATTGAGCACTTTGTGTAGTGGATTTGGTAATGAGGAAGAACGAACTAGCAAATAGCACGACACACCACACAACTCCCACACACTAGTCACCGAATTAGCTCGTCTAATGGTGGTGGATAACGTTAGGGGTACGTGTTCCATGTGAGCCCCTATGCTTCCTGGAACTAACTGTCGATTCTCAATTAATATTAGAGTTCGATTTCAGCTGGCAAAATCATCATATACTAGTGAGGATCCTCGTGTTTAATCTCAACTATCAATATTGCTAGATTTCGATAAGATTTGAGTTATCTAAAAAAATCAAGCTTCAGCATAGGCCTAATGTAGATAGGTTAGTTTAATTTGAACTTCCGATCTGCCTAACATACTTTGATTCAATACGAGATATCAAGAAAGTTTAATGGAGATTTAGATCAGTAGTAATTCTCACCTGTTGAATGATCAATGTCACACATCAAGTAATATCAAGTAATCAAGTAATACAAATCTCTCGTTAAGCATGCTGTACACGGGGACAGTACTGTCGGCCAGTTGAATATCTTTAGCCAATCACAGCCTTTGTCTTGTCATTGAGTCAAACAACAACAGCTGTGATTGGCTACAGATATTCAATTGGCCGACAGTACTGTCCCCGTGTACAGGATGCTTTACTTATGCTTTTCTTATGCATTCCTCCTTCTGTAGCAAATTAATTCAGATTTTCTCAATAACTGGATAAGGGGAATTTAGTTCTCTTTCCTATTAGAAGTATAATGGGAATAATTTTTTTCCATTGTTATTAGGATACTATCATTATTATTAGGCCTGCAACGCTTGTTCTATATTCATTTAAATAAACATTATAAGCGATAAACATTTGACACGCTCTAACCAATTTGAAACCATTTTTCACTCCAATATTGTGAATGAAATCTCGGAAATTCAGAGAAACTTTGTTACACATACAACTGTATCCTAGAGGTGCTCAACGTAAAAACCAACAGGGTAACGTTCCAGCGATAACATGCTGAAAAACAGTAGTTTTTCGTTAGTAGCTGTAGTTTTGAGCAGTGGTTTGACTGGCAACTAAAAAAAGGCTCTTGGCATAAAACGAGCGACACGAAGTAACTGCGCGTTTCTTGTGACACTCCAAACCGTGATTTCTTTCCAGATCGTAGCCGGGAAGGCGTAAACATTGGAGGGAATGTGTTGAGTAGTGAATTGCAGTAGCAGCAGTGGCTCAGGGATATGACGAGGCCGCTCGTTAAAACGAGTCGGGGTCAAAGTGACGGAGTGTGGGTGAGTTGAGAAGGCTGTTGGCTGTTCTGCTCGGCATATTAGGCACCTCATTTTCAACCTCACTCACAATTAAAGGCTTGAAACCGTGTCACAGTTACGACTGGTGACGGACGTGACTGCTTTGCAGCTTTTTTCACACTCAAAAAAGTCTGTTGGGTCATTTGTCTCTGCTCTCTAATTATCCTAGCTAACTGAGAAGGCTTATCTATCGTAGCTGACCATGAAAGCAGTAATGATAATATTATTCCAACAGAATTATTTAAACAAAATAGATTAAATTAGCTTATTGAGCGAATGTTTTTTTAATAGATTTACATAATCCTCATGATTATGATATTATTTCATAGCTTCTCACTTCACCTGTTCCGATATTGAAAACAAGGGTTGGAATCGTTCGATTTAAATGTGTAGCATTACGCAAAAACATCGAACATCTACCTTAAACCATTTCAATAAATTTGGAGTGAGAAAGATTCTACTTGTTGATTGCAATTTTATTGATTCACGAAATAATTATAATTATGATTGAAATAATATAATAGTGTATAATTATATAAGAACAGTGTCCGTTGATTGTGAAGATTACACATATCAAAATGACACCAATAATGTGATTTTTACAGAACCATTAATGACTGGAAATTATATGATTGTATTGGTACATCAAAGTATTGATGAATTTATGGAAAATCCTGCCGAAGAAACTGTTCAGGAAATAAGGTGAATAAAGAATTCTCAATTACCACTGATTTAATTATCCCAATTTTATGAGAAGAATTTGGAATGAGTTTTGAGAACTACGTAACAACACTTACGCTTGTTCACTTACAATAACAGTCGATGCTATATGGAAAATAAAATGTAATGGAATTAACATTATACCACTATTTGGGAACTGCGCCTCATGGAACCAATCAAGTTCCGTGCTAACTAGAGATCAATGAGGAGCAACAGGGTCAATGTCTCAATAATGCGAGAAAATAACCAGCTATAAATGATGGTGTGAGGGGTGAGGGTGGCGAACTTGTGAGAGGAGTGCTTCTCAAGTTATGTTGCCATTGCATGTCCACATAGGGAAAGTAGCCTGCGTCTTTGCTTACGAATCGATCCATAGCAAATGTTGCAACTTTGACCATTCAAAGTCTACATGAGACGTTGGGAACTTGCGGTTGAACGTCATCTACAGAAAGCGCCTCGCAGAAGATTTTCGAAAGGGGACAAAACTTGGCCAAAGCAGTAACTGTCGATAGTGATGCGACGATGCCTTTACGCCAAAGATTCGCAACAAAGTTTTGATCGCTCAACAGCTGCTAGATAAATCTTCTCGGATTACATTGCTGGTACTTTCATTGCAGCTAATGTGGTAAACTCTTCATAGATCACACTTCTTATAGTTTGGGCTGAGTTAGATTCATGAGACCAGATAGTTCCTTATAATACAATATAGTACCCTAATATAAATGTATTACTATCTTTTCAGCTCCTTCACTAATGTGAGGTATTAGTTTGAGGACTCATGAGAGAGAAAAATTCGGTATTAAATTGATTTTTTTGAAATGGAAAATGGATGAATCACAATTTTGGATCTTGCAGAATACATTTTTGAGATAATTCCAATGGTTAGGTTGAACTTGTGAATAGATTGAGTTGAACATAGAAAACTCACTATCTTGCAGTATAGAATAACTGATTCTCAGTAGAAGTTTTGAGCCCGATGCTAAAGCACACTCCAAGCTTGTATTTGAAAGGTTTGGTTTATCGAAGGAACTTTGATGTTCAAATTGAGGTATTTTTCAAAATTGAGGTCAGAGAGGAAAACATGGTTATCTTGCATAATAACAGAGATCATGCAGAAAAAAAATTACATGATGATAATATAATTATTGAATAAGTAGATTAAAAATAGAGAACAACAAACACAAGTGACAGGAATTGGAGTATTATTGTTATAAGAGATGCTTGAATATAGTAATTTAATCTTGACATCTAGGGATACACCAAGTTAAAGTTGATAATTATATTATGCTAGGGTTATATGAAGCTAATACTCTAGATGTAATGAATAGATATTATCATCACATAAGCTTGTCAATTATTGCGTGTTTCATGTGAACATGTAAACTATTACCAAAATTAGTAAGTAATCAAGAAAATTGTTCTCTGAAATCAGAATAATATGCATGCTTTGGAACTCATCTTTTTATCTTAGTGGAAATGTATTATGGTATTTCTCAATATAGTTGAATTGAGTGTGGAAAATATAATATTTGAATTGAAATGCATCTCGATTTTTCAACAATAGTTGACAGCTAATAACATGAGAGATATTCTCTTTTCTCACTTTAGTGTAATTTATGGAACAAGCACGTTGATGTTATGGCTAACAATAGTATATAAAAAATACTAGAAGTTGTCAAATTCTTGTAACCTCAAGCTCAAATTTTGGACTATATTTGAATGAAAATTGTGTTTTGAAATACCAAGGGCGGCTATGCATGTTCTTTCTAACCAATGTGTTTAGTAGTTTGCCAATAGATAAATAAATAACTACAAATTTATGACTGAATTTGTGTTAGTTTCTATAGTACTGTATTTCTATCCAATATGGCTATCCATCACAAATATCACATCCATAATTACTCATGAATTGAATAATAAGAAGAACTAATGTATTATTGGAGATGAATAGTCACTTCAACCTTTAAAATGTTATTTTTCATCCAAAAATAATCAAAGAGTATGAAAACATTGAAAAAATTATCATGAAAGAGCCGACTATGAGCTCTATATTATACATAATGATTAACCTGTATCTTAGTATTTATATCGAAATAGCAAATCAGTGAATCATATCATGTGACTGAGACGAATAATCCCAAGAATATTCAGGCACAGTCACAGTAAGCTATTCGATAGTGATTGATAGCATTGGAGCGTTCTCCTTTCGCGATTATGTTGATTGATTGATTATCTTGTTAACACGGCCGTCACAAGTGGCATGCTTCAAGGAGCAAACGAGTCTCGTTCACTGCACTTCTGCTGCCAAAAGTATACGATACGACCCATGTATATACTGTCAGCCTTGAAACTGCCAATCTAATTACCTCAAGTACCATTAATTTAGTCGTTAAGAAATTTGTGAACCTCTTCAAAATAACTATCTTGATTTATTGAGCAAGATCCGCACACAGCGGATTCATAGGAAAGGGGCGGCTTAAGGTATCATTCCCAAGCGGCAGCTCTAGCTATCGCGGCTTTATCTGCACTGCTCAAGCAACATGGCTCTAGCTGCAATGTCTAACAATCACAACTCTACTGAAGTAACAATATTATAAATATTTGTTATAAGGTCTTCTAATGTATAATTTATCAATTGGCGAGTAATGAAAATCACTTGAAAAACCTTAGTAGCCCTAATAACAAAATGAACATTTAAATTAATATAGTTATGTGAATAATATTGTGTATTATTTCTGGAGTGTAGGCTACATACTGTTAATATGAATGAGGAAAGTTAGTGAATGAGTTAGAAGTGAGTCACTAAGAAGATTTTGAAATGTATAGAAATAAGTTCACAATCCTGAATGAAGAGCAAGCAGTGCGTGGGAATTGGGTGAATACATTGCTACTCAAATACGATTTTGAGGCGAATCATGAATCAATGCTCTTATAATACTCACTGGAGTACAAAAGCGGCTACTCTAGAACATGACCGAGAATATTATTGCAGTGAATGTAAAGTTTATTCCAGACTGATTTATTCTATATTCGTGTTCACTTTTCCACATCCAAACAGCGCGTTTCAAGTGCATTGGTCCTGAAAACGTTTCGTTGCCATGGCAACTACGATTCTCAATTAATATCCTGTTATTTCTCCTTGTATAACTGCAGCAAGCAAGACTGAACTCTTCGAGTCGATCTATGGAGCCTTTTCGTTCGAGTTCCTTCAATTATCTGTTTTGTTGAGGAAGTTTGTTTCCACTTTAGTAACAGCAAGTGATTTGAAAACAATTTGTCATTGCTTGAGGACTACTCTTGTGCCAGTTAATTCCTCGTAATAGATCAGTATGTCTGAATAAAAGGGTGAACTTTCGACAGTTTGATTTGCGCTTCATCTAGAGAACCGTTGAGAACAAGTTTATTGAGTAATAATGAACTGAATGGAAATGGAATATTTCAATGAAAACTTTGTGGAATTTGTTTCATGCTAACATAATTAACAAATAATTTGAATAGCATCTGACATCGGAAATACGATATAGTCGGCTTATTTCATGTTTTCACAACACGAAACGGATTTCAACTGGTTGGCTGAACTTTTTTTTTACTTTAGAAATAGACGCTTTATGACCATCTTCTTACAGTAACCTTCATTCAATCTCATATTGTTATTTTTCTGTTCTATTATGAATGTTTGTAGTTGCCTTCATAAATCTTCATAGCTTTCTCCACATTCCCATTTCAGTGATTACCATGCTTCAGTCGCATGTAATCAACGCGCGCGGTCTACAGGAAAACTTCGATAAAATAAAATAATACATTGACTACTATATGCTAGAATTGCAGATCTACGGAGTAACGTGGATAAAATTTCACTCCTAGACTCATAGCCTGGATACTGTAGAAACGTTACACATTGAGACCCTCCAAATCCATTATAACAGAAGTTTGCTTATTACTAGTTGGAATAGACAGAATAGATAGATTCCAATCCTGTATCATGCCTCAATTGCATGAAGCTAGAAGTCAAACATCAAAACCTATCTGAGCGAATCCTGATATCACCACCTTGAATCAAACCATACTCAACAAGCAGCCTGTATCCAACTTAGTTTCTGATGAAGTTCAGGTCCTGTGTGACTTGAATGGTATTAGCATCATGTGGTTGTGGATGAGTGGCTGGCTTTATTGGCCACCGATGATCGATTAAGCCGCTTCGATCATCACAGTTCATTATCGAACGCTGCTTTATTGCATTCCACCTATCTCGTCCAATTCATGTCGTCATCGCCGGAAGACAGCCTCTTTATTCAAGGCTACTCATCTGTGGTGTGTCTATGAATTGGGGAAACCAATCCTGCTTCCAGCTTCCAGCAAACTGGGACTATTCTTTTTTCCCTATTTGTTATGAGTTTGTGATAAGTATCATTTTATATGGAAATTTTTGAGTAGTTGTGAAGGTGATATTGTTGTAGTTGACCATATTGAATGAAAAGACAAGACGTTGTCCAACCACTTATTTATCAAAAAATATAAAGTTTACCAGAGATTGATAATGGTGTAACATCCAAAACCGTTATCTCGATTTTTTAATAGATCAGTGGTTTGACAACGTCTTGTCTTTTCTTTTTATATGAAAATACCATGCTATAATTTCAACGGAGACCTAATGGAATGAAATTACGTAAATAAATGTAAATGAAATGTGAGACATATGTAAGATTTTCAATAAACGTGAACATTCGAAGTGGAAATTGCGGATCTACATGATGACCTTTGCCACAGCAAACAATTTCAATGTAATGATAATGAATCTACTGAATCTCCTACTTGGTTTTGTTGCTTTGGATGTGTTAAAGGCTGTTCTTCCTGAATCTTATTAAACATAATGATATTTGAGTGGATTTTCGTCATTTTAACCACAATAATATACCGATTATCTAGATGTGAAACTCCCTCCAATCAATTTAAAAAGTTGAAATAATCAAGGAGTTCCTTTTATGATAATGTAACTTCCTATTAGTTCAACTCTATCAAAATGAAATTATCCTTATTTTTATTGGATTAAACATCTCTCAAAGTACCAGACTGACCCGATTTTAGTGACCTTGTTTGTGAGAAATTATGAAAATTGCATGAATAATTGCTAGCAGTTGACTAAATTTCTCTTCCAGTAATAAATGCGTTTCACGAAAAACGCAGTTCGATGAGCATGAATTTCAAAGACATTTGGAAAATTTGTGAACTTTCTTTTCCATGACTCTTCATCAACACGGTAGCTTTGAGATTTTTGGAAATTTGTTGAAACGAAAACATCCAGCCTTTGAGCTTTCAGGTTGACTTGTTCCTAAAAAAATCGATCGTTGGTTCCAACGTAGAATACAGCTATTGAAATTGTTTTGAAGAGCACATAAAAGTGTTAGGGTTTTGACGGTTACTTTTCTTCTTCTTTTCTCTCCTTTTTTTGTTTGCTGACGAGGATTTACAGCCGTGATGTGTGCAGTGTGTGAAAAGAAGGTCTCACAAAAAGAGACGGCGAGATTGAAAGCGGCCAACTTTTTCACTTCAGACGCCTAGGATTTCATTTTCCAATTTTCCAACTCTATTTCTTCTACGGACGCTTTTTCTCTGCACATTCACAGCAAGGTATTCAGAAGAGCTCTAGCTACTTCTTCGTGAGTTCTAGTACAAAGGATGCTGTATTCGCACTCGTATGAACTTCAATGCAGTTTCCTCGAGTTCCTCTCCAATAAGTGTGCTCTTCCTTCTATAACCAGATTGAATTCCATCACCACCGGAATCGATCAACAAAAGAGCATATAACAAAGTATCGCCTCTCAAATACACATTGTTGTGAGGTTCCAGCAGGGAACGAGCGCAAATGAACAGGAATTCAATAATTCAAAAAATTATAGGGTTGGATTTTCGCACATCTACAATGGAATCGTATTTTGAAAGGATGATGAGATTTATGCTTTACATAACTCGATTCTCGAACAATGCAATGCAACAACAGGGATTTGAGTATGCTGACAGTATTATTATACGAGACATTGAGAAGTTTGATTGTGTTGCTCTAAATCTCTATCAGATCATCCATTGCTGTTGTATCACACTGCAATGCAGTATAATTCTGTAGCCTATACTTTCACGCAACTCATGGCTTACACCAAACTTTGATTCAGAACATACAGTTTTGTCGAGCTTAGTCCAAGATTAATAGATTGAGTTTAATTTCAGAGTTATTATTAACGAAACTTTCCATGATACTCAAGTAACAACATGTAGGTTAATTATTTAAAAATTTATAATTGAGTTAAGTGTTGAGAGTTCATAATATGATGCGTCAAATAATAAGAATTGAGGAATACTACAATATCTCATCACTCACAATAATTGACCCGTAGAACCTAAAGCATTTTCAAATTAAAGGAAAATTCCTCTAATTCTTTAAAGGAAAATTTCTCACAGTACTTGAATTTAATATTTGGATCAAATTGTATTATTCCGGAATCTGCATTCGATACATGATATTATTATGTTATTCAAAATCATACTCCATTTACTGGTAACGGCGTTCCAGTATGATATTTTCCTAAATGTTGTGGCAATAATGTAGAACCGTACTCAAAATTGACTCAAGATATGCAGGTGTATATCTAACGACAAAGGCGTTGGCAGAATTCCGGAGTAGGAGGCTAACGGCGAATACATTCACGCCACGTTCGGTGTTCGATTGAGGCCATCTGTGAGCGGAAAAAAGCATTTTGCTCTTTTTTAAAGCTACACTGCTGAAAGGCTAATGTCCCTCGGAAAAAACTCGAAATCGGCAGCTAGCTGCTATCGTCTGTCCAAGAAAAGAAGACATTCTGGCGAGATGGGAAAATGACTTCAGCCCTGTCAATATTGGTTCAAAAATTGAAAATTCGGTCTTGAATCATAGAAAACGTTCTGCTCTACAATTTGAGACTAAATCTTTAATATTTAAACCAATATTGACCAAATTGGAGTCATTTTCCCATCTTGCCAGAATGTCTTCTTTGCTTGGACAGATTAAAGAGTAGACGCCAACGAAACTGGCCGGTGGAAAATCATTCTTATTCATGATAGCTCTATCAGTACAGTCTAAAAACTGTTAACAAGAGTAAAACTGATCAGCTGATACAATTTTCAACGTGATATACTCTTTCAGATCGCGCTCCGACTGCCCTGACAGAGCTGAGCTTTAATAAAAGAAATTCTACAACTGCCAACTTTTTTGGTGACTGCTACACATTCGAGTTCCCGCACGCACATTGCTCCGCGCTTTCCTCCAATCCCCAAAACATCAAAAAGTTGATCCGAGCTCCGGCGTTTCACAGCTAGTTTTCCTGCTTGGAGCGTCCTTTCGCATTCTCAACTGAACGGACAAGTATTTTTGATACGTAAAGCCCCACAATTCTCTGATCCAACGATTTCAAGAAAAGGTCGAAATCTGTGAGAAAGATGAAGCATAACAAAGTTCTCTATTGGAAGATTTCCAGTTATTCCTTAGAAAATTTAGAAATTCATAACGTTGTAGCATGTATAAATGTGGGGAGTAGAATGTATTCCACCAAAACGGGAGTAACATCTATTCAAGTACAATCTTCTAATATATCGTCCTTAAGAAACATGGATTAGGCCTATAACGTAAGTTCTCTTTCTCTAGTTTTGGAAATTATTGAGTTGGTCCCCGATTTTTTATATTGATGAGATCTAAAAAAATAATTATAAAATGTGAAGATCCGGCCTTATTTCAAGCACTGTTCAATGAGGAAGAGCTGAAAGTTGAGGAAAACTTTGCTTATTAGTTTTCAGAGAAATCTCCAATAGCTGGTGAAGTTTAATAGTCTGGGTGCCAAATGTGGTATGTCGTTGATTTTTTGATCGATTATGATAGATTTTGATGTGTAGATTCCGAATCCGAGTGATGCCAAACTGTAGAAGTTGAGCATAATTCAAGATGTCTTTCTAGTCTACCACGATTTCCATCAAAACAAAGCGTCGGACGAAAAAAATCATTCTTATCTTTTTTTTTAGTAAATTCATTTTTCAATTGTTTGTCTGGTAATCAATTGTCTCCAAATCAAGTTTGTATATGTTGAAAAGGTTCATGAGATAGTTGAACATGTAGAAAAATCATTGCCTACAATTTGAGCCTAAAAACGTGTTTCTATCTTGTTCCAAAATTTATTTACAGTCTATTGATCACCTGACAAGCCATTGAAAAACTCAATTTGTAGAATATCAGAATTTGTTTAAGTCGATGTAACTATCTTAAATGCGTGATGCCAAAAAGTTATTTACAGGAGATTAAAGAGGAAGAATTTATCTACATTTTCTAAGGAACCGTGGATAAGTGTTAACTAGTTCCTATTGTTAATATCATCACGGGAAGAAAATCCTGTAGCAAGCTGATTTCTGTAGCTTTCTTTTATATGAAAATCAAGCTATAAAGCACAAAGTGAGAATGTAATATTTAGTCTATTTTCTTAATCCTTTTTGAATTAATTAAGATCTATCTATTTTCTACTCTGTATTTTCTTAGTTCTATTACTCGGGTTTCAATGCACAAAATAAAAGTGGAAGTCTCGAATATTCTATTGGAAACCTCAATAGCGAACTATAATCATTGAATCGAATGTTCCTAGAAAAGTCATTTTGTGAAAGTATTTCAACTTCACAGCGTAAACTGGCTTTCAACGTCGGACTATTCAACAGGAGAATTCGTGGAATCCCATTAGTTTGTTGGTATAAACTGTCCAAGCAAAGAAGACATTCTGGCAAGATGGGAAAACGACTTCAGCTTTGTCAATACTGATTAAAAAATTATGAATTTTATCTCAAATTGTAGATCAAAATGTTTTTTACGATTGAGACCAAATCAATAATATTTGAACCTATATTGACCGAGCTGGAGTCATTTTCTCATCATGCCAGAGGCTCTTCTTTGCTTGGACAAACTATAGTTCACGATCAGGCTTCATTGACACACAGTGTTCTTCCTTCATAGTTCCAACATTTTATTTTCAACGTGAAAATCACCAACCGAGGTGAAATGGTGAGCATGAATGCGAATGAAAGTATGCTCGTCGAGCATTCAAAAGGTTATTATACACTGACTATTCAGCAGACTCAATTGTTAAATATTTATTCAATTACTAACGTTAGAGATTGGATATTGTTCTTATCAAGATATATCGATAGCGTTTAAAAATTGAGATTATTCATCAATTTGCTGATGGTATTCGAAATGCTTCGCTATTATTGTATTCTAAAACGTATATTATTTCATTTCTCAACGATTTTTTCTAGCTAATCCCATACAACTTGTCCTGAAACCATCATTATCATTATTAATAGCTAGGGTTAATCTCATCAGACATGAATGAAATGTTAATGATAAGGAATATGTTTAAAAAACCCTTGAATACTACTCACAATGCGATAATCATTATAATTGTAATGTAAATGAAAATACATTGGAAGAAAATGTCCATCCATTATAAAGCATATTAATTCGCTCATTCTTGAAACACGAAACTCAGTACTACTATCATTCAGTACTTTCTCAATCAATCAGACGATCTAAATAATTATTTTAAAATCTTTGACTTCGGAACCTTAATCGTTGATGAGTCATGGTTAGGATCATGCATTTCATTATAAACATCTCATAGTAAGAAATTTAATGTTGTAATGAAAACTAATAAATAAAATGTTAATTATCGGAGAATAAATTAATATAATAAATACAGCAATACCAGCTAACATGCTCGAAGAGCGACTCTTCATTTCTAGCTCAAATCGAATTAATTCATTCCCTCAAATTACACTTTATTACAAGCATTCACTAGCGATTGTTTGAACCTCTTAATAAAATGCTTTCAGAGTTCATGTAGTATCAGTCGCCATGGTCCCCATTCATGGTTCTAATGCAATGAATTGAATTCACAAATTTCTTCTCCTTTTCGCTTCCAGCTACCTCATTAATAAACTTTTACTCAATTGCTCTGAAATTCTCCCCTGAATAATTCCACGTGTAGCTTGAAAGTTGTTGACAGGTGCGAAATTCCCAGCGATTTCTCAATAGAACTTATTTCACCGACCATTTCCTGGTTTAAACTTGTACAAAGGGCGTCAACCAACACAAAACCGTACGAGAAGTTTATGGTCGACCATAAATGGTACGTGACAGTTAACCATTTGATGTTGAACAATAGATGTCGTCCATAGTATTGTATAACCTGGGTGGTGACAAAAACAATTGTAACAACAAAGTGACAAGGCGCCCAGCCAGGTGAAATGATATTTCACTATTAACTGGAGTTTGAACTAACACCAGGATTCAAGTTTGAATTAACAGACTTCACCTACAGCTAGCCATTGATAAACTCGTTCAGTGCTCGCCCTCTATAAGTTCAGTTTTCCTCATTGAACCTTTTTCTAAACAACTGAGAATAAACTTTCTATAGCTGAATAGCTTCAACCGAGCAAATTGAGAAGCAATCAAAGTATAGGTAGGCAAACAAGTATAGGCAAACTAGTAGAGTAGGTAAACTATAGTATAGGCAAACTATGAGTAGTGAGTGCTGGAACATTAGGGAGCAGTGAAGCACCCAAATACGTCTTAAATGATTTAATCCTTCCAATCTTACACACATTGTGGTCTTATCCTGCAGTGATCGATATTATTATTGTTTGGTAGACATACTATTGCTATTGAAACATCACAAAATATCGCGAAAATGAAAAGTAATTTGTTTTTTATGATTGGAACATTTTTCATTCTTTAAAGTACAGTTACTAGTACTCAAAATTCATGTCGCATTGTTGAAAGTCAAAAGGTCAAGTCATTGAAAAAGGGATTGCCCGAGAGAGAAAATAATGGAATGCTTTTTCCAATCATACGAGAATTCCATATAGAAGAGATAGATAGATAAATTGCTTCTATTAAGGGCGGAGTTAGGACTCTTGGTCCTCTCTACCACTCGACCCTGAAGAGAGATGGATTGAAAGAGAAAGGCTTGTACTAGCGATTGAATCCAAATATGACTTCAAAGGAATGAAACAATACTGGAACAATGCAAGTCCTATCTACTAAAAAGGTATTGAAATTGTATAAAACTAGCCTTTATTATGTGTTGTGAATTTTATCTCCTAATCAACCTCCATGTATGTTGATTGTATTTTTTGATGTATTCTACATAAGTGATTTCAATTTTTCCCTACCAAAAAAGACTGAATCGAAAACAAGCAGGATCAGTATTCCACACATTGTTATTGTCATTGCAGTACGCAGCATTGGTTTTGGAATATCATTTTCAATTTCCACCTGAATTGGCTGGATCGAATACAAGATCAGTGTAGCAGACATCGTTGTCTCTCATCATCAGCACTTTGTCGTCAAAAAGTCTCGAATGTCACTCACTGTGTTGTCAAACGCGAGAAGGATCGATTGTCACAAACGTCTAGCGGCGGCACGATGTAATCGAGACATAAGACAAAAGATGAAATGGAAGAGAGGGAGAAAGAGGAAAAAAGAATAAGGGAAAGAAAGAAGAAGAGAGAAAATGAGGCAGTGGAAGAGAGAGAGAGAGTGGAAGTGGGAGGAAGAGAAAGAGAGATGAAATGCAAGAGATGAGGGCAACTTGTGTTGTGTAGGTAATATGGGTTGAAAAGGTGGTTGTCATGACAACCGGATGATGCTTTCTCACGCCTGGTAAGTGGTGAGAGTGGAGAGAGGTGAAATGAGGAAGGGTGCAATCGAAAGTGAGAGGATGTGAGGGAGGGAAAGAGTGAGATAGTGATAGAAAGTGAGCGAGTGATGGAAAGTGAGCGAGTAAGAAGAGAGTAGATGAGAGAGTGATAGAGACTGAGTTTATTTGAGAGAAAGTGATAGTCTCCAGGACTCCAGGTGTCCAAAAACAGACCACGAGAGCCGCAGTTGCAGGGTCATTCCTATTGTGGAGATAACAAACAGGGAATGAGGGGTTTCTCACTACCTATAATCCAGGATTGTCTCCACGAGCTCTCGTCTGTCTAAATTCCAGTCCATATTGAAGAGCTCAGCGCTCTCAATTTTCACAAGGTACTAGGTTCATCAGTAATTCAGTCGCGTAAATTGTTTCTGGGATAGGTTATAGATGAGACACTGGAATACGTTGCTTGCTTTTTTCCCAGAAAATTGAACGTGTTCAGATGTTTTGAAAATCATTGAGAGATTGATACAGTCATGATAATAATAGTTTGTTGGTTTATTTATTATCAAGGTTAATTTAGCTATGTATACAATGATTGCATACGTATCTGAGTCAACAAACTCTATATCCATGGGTATTTTTCTCGGGCCAATCCCGTTTTTCGGACGGACACGTTAAGCCGTCGGTCCCGGCTGCCTAAGGAGCAGTCGTTAGTTCATGTCAAAGGCCATGAAACTGATCAGGTGCGACCTGAAAACTCTGACACCAGCCTTAGCCAGCAAGGTCACACGATTTTATTATTATTGTCAGGATCAAAATAAGAAATCAATAGGAGAGAAACAAATATTCATGTTATCATGAATGAATTTTAAAGTGTAAAGCTAGTCTGCATCTGAGTTCTATTTTTGAGATATGAGCGACTAAAATCTCATTTTTTATGAAACTTCTCCATTATGTGACAATATTAATGTCTATGATTAAAATTCAGTACATGTAACACCTCAGAGAGTGAATGAGCTACACGTATGTCATTTCTAAGATCACATTACAGATTGCTAAACCACGCATCCATTCTCACTTATTATCATTATCAGAATAATAATAATTATAGGATTGGAATATGAATTGATCAATTGAATCGAGCTCCAATGATAGAAATGATTGCACATGAATCTTTTTGTGAATGAGTTTGGATTTGATAGTCAGGTTTAAATGAAAAACAATAATGTTTGTTTTGTCCCGTGATAAGAATAATTTTTTTCTGGAATCATGGCTTATAAGATGGAGAATCCGAAATGTATAGAATTTTCCAGAGGCAACAAAATTTCTAAACTGAGAAATTATGGAACGATTGAAACTGCTGGTCCATGCTCAGTGAAATCGAGACTGGCAATACCGTTGGGGAAAGCGCTTACTACAGGTTGAGCTTCCTAGTTTTACTGCCTTCCCTAGCGACCTTACTCCATAGGAAGCACTTCTACTCTCAAGCATACGCGGAAAATGAAATGAAATTACTGAGTGTGAATAACCGTTGGCCCATTACCCTTTTACCGAAAGTGTCCAGTTTTGTATGATTCCTGCTGAAACTTGCTCTTCTATTGCTCTGAATTTCATGCAGGATCTCACCAAACACACATCACTCTCAAATACACTATATAAACTGATTACATGGTCTCTTCAGTCCCAACTATTTTTCTTATTCTTCATTCTCTCGTCAATCCTCTCTTTTCTCCGATTAGAATTATTCTCATATTCTCATCTCTCTTACCCATTAAGTTCAATTGTCTCTCTGCGTCCAGCTCTCAAGAGCTCTTCTGTTCAAATATTATCAAGTATTATTCGGAAATTTGGCCAATTTCACTCTTTGTGCAGATGAAGCTTGAGTGCTTGAAAACCCGAGCATCGTTTTCACTAATAATATTAGACTCCAATGTATTTCTAGGAAAGTTATTCATGTAGCTTTAATTGTAGAACAAGCTTTTCCAGCAGCTTCAGTTATTCCTTTGTTCTGATGTTCTTGATAATATATTGAATCATTTATTTATTTAAAATTAATACACTGAAAGGAGAGAAAAAACAGCCGTTAGCCCAAAACTTCTTCTACACCAATTTTGATAAAAATGTCCAAAGTCAGGTTATGTTCCTTTTCACACTTTCCACTTCACACAATTTTCACTCAGAAAAACATCATAGAGAATTTTGAATTTAGGAGGTTTACAGAAGAAATAAATATAGAAAATCAATTAAAATAATTATTCTAGAACTTTGAAAATAATTATAAACATTAAAAATTTGGAGCCATAATAGAATCACTAGCTTACAAGCTCATCAAAGCTGATGAGCTTATCATCATGATAATTTTAAATAGGTTTCCCTTGAAACTCTACTCTATTGTTAATTATATTCCACTAGTAGCCTACAAGTACTCTTTTTTTTAATTGTTCTATTGTTCTATATTGTAATTGTTCAAGTTTCTTTTGTTCAACTGTTATTAATTATTATCGATGATCGTGATGTTAAGTCACGAACATTGTCGACTGATCTTGGATGGGTGAACAGTATTTCGCCAAGTACACATTTGCGAGGTGGAGATGGAACTACCCGGAAGGATCTCTTCATCATATTTTTTTACCCGTTTTGCTATTTATACAGTGTGACGTCTTTTTCTCAGGGTATGTTTTTTCAATGAGATCATTCATATATTTCAAAATAATAATAAATTTATCAGATATGGGAATCCTATTAATTTGATTATTCCTCAGCGCTCTCAGAATATCCTTGGATTGGGCATCAGCCACAAGTTGGTGTCCAGACACAAGTGCAGAAACTCTCTTCCACCAGATAAAAATTAGGCAACTCAGTGGAATGCTATATCCAACATATATATGCTTGTCAGTATATATACTGGTTCGATAATGACTGGCAGGCATAAATACGGCTCTCACTGGTGTTTATTGTACCAACTCCCGGTCAAAGAACCTATTCTAGGTTGGACTCGAGCTATAAGTGGTATATTTTCAATTTGTTCATTATACACTACAGTATGAATTGGTGTGACTGGTGGTGGATTAAATGAGTGGTAGGTAGGTTCTAAGTTGTAAATACCGTAATCTCCACCTGTGACCGCTTGTACACTATGTAGATGTTTCTCTAAATCTTTGTATGTATTGATGGGTGAAGTTGCCATGGCGAGCTGTATGTGGTATGGGAGCTTTTTTATAACCATCTTGGCTAATGCAAAGTCGGCAATAGGGTTGTCTAACAATGAGTTGAGATAATAGATATGGGATACAAACGCTGTACAGGATTTCCCTCGGTTTGGATCATATTGGCAGGATATTATTTCTGTAAGTAGATTTTGCTGTTTGTCCATACTCCAAAAATGATCCAGAAAAACTTTAAAGAAGTCCTCAATGCTATTTAGCTCAGGTAGACGGGCTCTAAAAAATATTAGGGCTTCACCCGCCAGCATAGATGGTAAACGAAATTGCCATATATTCCATGAGATGGATGTTAGTGCCTCAATAGCCCTCAGTTGCTCAATGAATAATTTAGGATGAATACTGTCTGGTTTATTCGCAAAAATCCCAACATTGTTAAATAATGATGTGGGATAATGCAATTCGTTTCCAAGACCCAGCTCATTCCCTCTGCTGGCTAAACTCAGTTTGGTTTCTAATTGCGCTATTTTAGTTGAAGCTAATCTCAATTTTTCATCTATGTCTTCTTTATTTTCCACAGTTAACTTATTCAGCTGGTCCACCCTTTCTTTTTGTAGAGTTATACCCTGTGCTATGTGTGTGCATGTTTGCTGTAACGTGGTACATCTGCCACCCACGATACTCACCATGTTTCTCAACTCCGCCGTTTCTCCTTCTATTTCGTCCATCCTAGGCCCATATGCATTTATAGATAGCTTGATTGGTTCTAGGGAGTCTCTCACTAGTTGTTCACTCCACTCTTTTAATTGTTGACATTGTATGTCTTGCTGTGTGAGAGTAGCTTGATAATTCTTGGCTATCACCTCATCTTGTTGTTTCACCATACCCGCCACACGCTGTACTCTTTCATCCACACACTGCAATTGCTGGGATGCTGCTTCTGCAAATCGTGCTTCGATTTTCTGGTTTATACTGTCATTAGTTGCATGCCACTCTTCCCTAGGTATCATTCCGTCTATGCGTTTATTTAATTTAATAGCCTGGGCATCCAAAGAATTTTCCACCTCACTCACACGTTTCCTTGTGTCGGTGTTCTCGCTTTCAACCCGCCGAATCTCTATCTGGTGTTCCTCTCTCTGTACATCAATCTCCTTACGCACGTTGTCGATCTTGGCTTCCGTTACCTCCGATATTGACCCCTTGATTATATTAATAGCTTTGCGCGTTTCTTCTCTTTGCTCTATAAGTATTATTTCAAACTTCTTGACTAACTTATTTATAGCTGAATCTTGGGCCTCGGGGCTGCCCATTAACATACTACGTAGTAGGTCTTGAGACAGGTCTAATTCATTCTCCTGGGGCAAATTAACCCTATCGGATACTGGACTGGCAATCGCCTGATTCTCTACAGCTATTGTTTCTCTATGAGTAGACGAAAATGGGGGTTGTTCCTCCGCGAATATACTCTCGGTTGGAGATTCCCTGTGGTCCGCGGATCCGGGAGTAGCATTAGTGGGATCGGGGTTTCGTAATGTGGAGCTATCTCTAGTTAAATTATCCATATTGGGATCCCGCTCTATATTAGATAAGTCAGGGCCAAAATCAGTGTATGATACACATGTATCGGTGGGATGAGCCATAGATGAATTAGGTGAGTGCGAGGGAAAGTGTAGGTTTCAGTGTATTCTAGTGCTATACAAGGCTATACAAATTAGAACAAACGTAACAAGTATCAATTGTGAGTATAAAAGGTTTGTGTCCACTCGACAAGCTGAAACCCCAATGAATATTACATAAAATACAGGTCAGCGCCTTATTTGCGTTCTCACCGTGACATGAAATTGAACATATATGATACATACAATACACTCTGCATCTGCTGAAAAGAATGACCTATCACAATAAAAATCAATAGCAAAAGACATTAACTGTTTGAATAAATTCAAATATTTTCAATGAAACATTCCAGTATTGAATTGTTCAATAAACTTGTATGAAATTATTTGTGTTATCTAACACAAAGATAACATTTATAGGAACTATAAGTTAAAGCTATGAATTGGAAAAATTGTTTAAAACTGGAATGTTTTATAATTCCAGACAGTTGAAAAATGTCACCTTGGCTATTTCATGATAGTTTAATTTTCAATAGTGCCAACTATGCACAAGCCTCTACTAAATTATCAATTTGACTTAAAAATTCCATGCAATCAAATTCTTGTCTTCTTCTAAGCCTTCACGAATGGGTGCCATATAGCTGATGGCTCTCAATCATCCAAGCCCCACGTTGGGAGCCATATAGCTTGTGACGTCTTTTTCTCAGGGTAAGTTTTTTCAATGAGATCATTCATATATTTCAAAATAATAATAAATTTATCAGATATGGGAATCCTATTAATTGGATTATTCCTCAGCGCTCTTAGAATATCCTTGGATTGGGCATCAGCCACAAGTTGGCGTCCAGACACAAGTGCAGAAACTCTCTTCCACCAGATAAAAATTAGGCAACTCAGTGGAATGCTATATCCAACATATATATGCTTGTCAGTATATGTACTGGTTCGACAATGACTGGCAGGCATAAATACGGCTCTCACTGGTGTTTATTGTACCAACTCCCGGTCGAAGAACCTATTCTAGGTTGGACTCGAGCTATAAGTGGTATATTGCCCAATTCTATCAGCGGGATGCACAGTGTACAATTAATAATATAATTTTAAATAGTAGCTCCGGCGATGTGAGAGGCTGTAACGGTATAGAATCCCAATATCTATTGTACTATGGTTTGCAGTAGTGCAATGTATAATTGAACAAATTACTGAGTCAGATGTGGGATGCGCAACGTCTAATAAATTAATTAATAAGTTAGAAGACGTGTACACCGACACATCCAGCTCAAACAAGTAAGTTAAGTAGAAATTTATGCAGGCAGTAACCCGGTGAATGCTTAAAAATTGACTTAATTGACTAATGGTGAGGATCACCAAAAAGCTGTAATAAATACTATAATTAATCCTTGAAACGCTAAATCAGAGATTTAACCTTTCATGAATTAGCCAAGAGGTGCAGAAGACAATGAGTTAAGCAATTTAGAATTGAATAAATATGGAAACTATATTCTCCTGCCAAATTTCAGGCTACAGAGCAAAAGATTTTTCAGTAAGCTAGATAATAGAAGAAAATTAATAGAAAATGCAATAATATCAAATATAAAGTAGTATACAAATTTCAAATAGTGAATGATTCTCAAAGTGCGTGGGTGCGTGTTTGCTCAGGAATTTTATGACAAGAATTCTACATGCTAATAAAATTGTTCTTAATACTAATGCGCATATCGATGAAAAAACCCCACACTAGTAATTTTTGTATTCGGTCGCACTTGGACCAGAGCTCTGGGTTTTTTCTCGCACTTAGGATCGACGCAAATTCATTTTTATAAATTCACTCACGTGTACGACGTATGTTGGCGTGGTGAAGCCCCTTGCTTCAAGGAAACGGTTGCTGGTCCCTTAGATTGCCCAGTGGTCGGTATCAGCCATCTCGAAGGAGGGATTATTAAATTAACACTGGATAAAAGTTTATAAGTCAAATTGAAAATTAGAGGCGACTAATGCCATGTTCAAATTCCTAATAGGTCAGTTCAGCATGGCGCTGTGATGATGGTCCCGAGCAGAGTGTGGTCGTTTCCTCTTTCTGACCTTCTAGTGACCCAGGAAATAGACTCGAACACAGCCTAGGGGATTTAATATTGACTGTATGCAGCGGGAACTTCGAAATAACAGTCTTAACCACGTCGAAAAATCAGTTAAATTGAGTGAATTATAGTTTTCTTATGTATTGAATAATAGCAACGCTACCCTACGTTTCAATAAACCTAATTATAACAAATATAGTTAATTAATTTTCCTTACAACCTACAAATTAGTATGACAACATTGAATATAGAGCCTCTAAGAGCTGACTAGATATGTTTGAATACAATATTTAATAATATATTTATGATTTTAAATATGTGCCCATGCACCAAGAATATTACAAAAATACATAGAATACATAATTAAAGTGAGAAACACAAATAAAATAGGAAAACAACTTAACATACAGGAGTTGGCATGTTCACAATAATATAATATTATATAAATTATACAGGTGTTGTCAGTCTATTTTTTACAGTTCAAATCCAATTGGCTGATTGGTTTAAATTCCCAGTAAAGTTTTCAAGAGGCAGTTTATTAAATTGAGTTCGAATAAATAATTCAATGGCTTAACGTTCAACGAGTGTTCAAACAAATAGGTAATTAGGTAGGCCCATGGAAATTGCTCAACAGCTGACTTTGACAGTTCAATGAATTTCTAGGAAATAGGTTATGATACCTATTCAATTTATAAAGTAATTTGAAACAAGATGAGCCTCCAAATTCCTAAATAGAGTATTTGCTAATTAGGCGCCAGTATAAAACCTTATCTCCTATGATAACCGACCATTGATAAGCAGCAAGTACAGTTACATTATTGTGAGTATCTAAGATCTTTAATAATTAATAACAGTCTGGTTTTGGAGACGTTACAACAGATAAAGCTTTAGACCTTGAAAATCCGATACATATTTTCTCCAATGATTCTGTTGAATTTTATATTAATAAACGGTAGTTTCCCATGTCTAACACTTTCTATTATTATTAATTCCTTGCATTAATTGCATTTTTCAGTATCAGACATCTCATCTCTCTAACATAATTTCCTGTTCTTGTTCTGCTGAAAATGTTGCAGCACCAAGAAATACTGTAGCTTTTATCATTTTATTGACGGTTGATGAGATCCTAATCTTCACCATTCTTTCTCGAAATGCAATTTTTCTCCAAATTTCAACTTTTTAATATCTTGTTTCATTCGTATAATTACCTCAATATCACTCTCACAAGTTGTTTGAATTGTTTAAAGTTTGTTGATTGAGCCGTATAACTTTAGTCTATCTCATGCATATGAATATGTAGTTCTGAGCCTGAGCTAACGTCCTTAGGAAATTCAATATGAAAATATCATATGTATTCTAATAAATGTATGTAAATATATGTAAAGAATTCATAAGATCCTATCCAGGGCTGAAAATTCCGAAGTGCTGAATAAATGCATCTCTCGATCAGCGCACAAAGTATATCGTCGAATTCCCGAAAATAACTCGTCATTTTTCTCAATTACACGACTGAAGAATATTCAGGGAAAGTCAAGCTGGCTTCTGCTTATAAAGACAAATGGATGCTTTTGCTCTTCCTATGCCTGCAAGCATTGTATATTCTCAGCAGCATAAAAGTATAGCACGGTATGCAATTTGAGCATATTTTACGATTTTCTAGCCCAAGAGGCCAACACTGCTTCTAAACATGACCTCGTTTTTGTCGAAAAACATTTCAGCTGAGAAAAGTGACTGAGGGTAAGTGAGAAGCATCTTACAGAGATAGCTATTTTAATCTTAGAAAATTCGTGATCTTGCTCTCTCAATCCCCTTTCGTCTTCTTCTTCTTCTTCTTCTTCTTCTTCTTCTTCCTCCTCCTCATCTTTTTCTTCTTCTTCTTCTTCTTCTTCTTCTTCTTCTTCTTCTTCTTCTTCTTCTTCTTCTTCTTCTTCTTCATCTTCTTCCCATCTTTCTTCACCATCCCTCTTTCTTCCTCCTTCTCCTTCTTTTTCTCATTCCTTGGCTTGCTGTCCTCATTTCATATCTCCTTTCCTCGCTCTCTCTCTTTCCATTTATCGCACTTTCTCTTCTCCTCCATCTCTTTTCTCAATCACCCCCTCACAAACTCTCTTTTTGGGCCGGTATTTGCCGCATCAAGCCAACAAGTTCCATCTCTTGAAGCGATCTTATCAGGTCGCTTTTTCCGTCACGCTTCCCTCATCAAATAGCAAGATCTCTTCCGGAAAAAGATAGCTGGGATTTGCTTTTGCTTTTCTTATAACGCAGCGATATCTTCACTAACCGAATGTTTCAAGCTGATAGCAGTAAATGCTTTACAAGAACCTGGATATTCCACGGAAATTAAACGATGTAAGCTTCCACTTACTTTCACCAGCTTATCTTTTTTTGTATTGACTTGATGGGGAAAACTGTTCCTATTCAAGGAAATATTCCCAAAGTCATCGTCGTCAGGCTTGAGAAGTTGTTTTTAATAGTTATTTGAGCATCTAGGGACTAAAGGGCAACTTTTTCTCCCTGAGGGGAAACTGTTGTTGCACGAGGCGTAGCCGAGGGCGACAATTTCCCCGAGGGAGAAAAAGTACTTTTAGTCCCGAGATGCACAACATTTTTCCTCCACCTACATTAATTAGCTATTGATAGGAATATATAGAGTGTCCCAAAATTAAAGTGCCAAACTCTGGAAATACATTCTATGGCTCAAAATAAAGAAAAAGTCACGATTAATCTTCTTCAAAAAAGCGATTTGTTCACCAGTTATCCGCCTTTCTGCATTTTTTACAAAATAATTTTCATCTTCAAATTCTTTTAACCGATCTTTATTAAACTCCGCAAGTATATTCATATAAAAGAAATCAGCTGTAAAATGAATCCAACTTGGTTCAAACTGAAATCTCAAAACTAGGAAGTACGGTAGGTAGCTGCTACTTCCCAATTATTTATAATTTTTGTAACTACAAACTAAACAAAACTGGTGAAATAAAAGTATGACAAATGGAATGACTTCAATTTATTTGCCAAAAGAAACATAATTTACATCTATAAGATAAAACAATTTACAAAATAATTTGAATTATATAACAATAAACAGAACATAAAATTGTCACTTAATAAAACATTTTTATCTGATACATTTTTGGCACTGCCAACATAAGATAAACTTGTGTGTTAGCAGTGAGCTGTATTTATATTTCCATATGTCATCAAGTGCAGAAAATTTTTGTTTTACTGTCGTTGATAATATATATTATAAATTCAACATAATATACCTTTTCTTATTCTCTAGTAGTTTATGGATGAAAACAGTACAAAATTGTGCTAGAAGCGGAAAGTGATGCCAAATGGCTTGCATGATTTTACCATTTACTCATGAGAAAAGAGAAACATGGTACAGTGATGCTCAATAATACTTAATGATTTAATAGAAATAGTGTATTTGTATTTTTAAGTATTTTTTTTATCAATTTTGTAAATGTAGGTTGAAGAAGATATTTCGATCAATCCAGTTTTCTATATCAATGTGTAATTTACGTGTGATGTTTTTGTTAATAAAATCCTTTGGAATTTTGTTTACAATATAATTGCTGTAGTATGAGAATTGATGCCTGCATGTTGTGAGTTTGATAATATTTGTATTGTATCTATTTATTGGACGTGTATTATAGGGTGTTGAACGTAGAACATATTGAGACCTATTTTTATTTATTTGGAGGATTACTTTTTTTACGTAATTTTGTCTTAGTGTTGGAACTTTGAATTCAAAGAAAATTTCTCTACTAGGGTATAGTCGTGGCCTACCTAACGCAGCTCTTATCATATGTTTTTGGAGAATGAACAGTTTTTTCATATGTGTATCATATGCAGCACCCCAAACCTCAATAACGTATTGGAAAAGTGAGTGCGCATAAGCAAAATATATTTTTCTTATAATGTCAAGGTTCTTCAGTCTTGTCAGTTGACTGGCAAGTCAACTTATATAGTAACAATAAAAAAGAAGCAAATAAGTTGATATTGCTTCCAGTTTTTAAGTAATGATACTGATAATAAAAAAAAGTTATGAGAAACTAGATTGAGCAATGAAACTTCTATTTCAATTTTTGATTAGGCTAATATGTAGAACTAAAGCCTAATAAAAAGAAGAAGATATTCAAGCAATCAACTGAATCATTTCAAATTTACTATAATAGACTTCATTTTAATTAACGTTACATTAGACATGTATGAAAGAAGTGAAAACAATCTTTTAGTTTTAATCTATAATCTACAAAAATAAAAGAAAACAAAAGCATCAATAAAATTTATTTATTTCTAACAGATATCAGGCTACTAGCTTCCAGCAAGTACATACCGTATATTACAAATGTTAAATTGTAAATTCAACTTTCAGAGACAGTACAATGTTTGAAGGCCTATTTCGTCCACAACACAACAGTAACCGATCGTGAAAACCTGTTCATTAGGACAATTAAAATCCAAATAACATAATATTTCGTGTTGATACAACTCATACAACATAATAAAGGCTATCTAATGGAGGATATTCGTTTAAATTTATGTTGAAAAGTCCGGTTTCCAATTGAAAAACTTTAACGATTTACTAAAGTTTACTAACTTTAACGATTTTACTGACCTCAACTGCCATATAAGTTGAGGTTAACTATACTTCCAAACCTCAAAACCAAAAGTCTAATTCAACAAAGACATTCTTTTATCATTGTTCCAGTATAATATGACAGTGGACTATTGATAATTAGTCGAAATTAGAAGGATAAACACACTATTATAATAATAAACTTAAATTATAACACACAGATCTCAAAGTACAATAAACCATTGTAGGAATGAATAATTGAATTCGATTCTATCTAATTCTAATCGATTCGATAGTCGATATTCGATAGTGATCGAGAATTCTAGCTTTTAAATCATGAAGATTGTTTTTACTTTGGTACTATACTTCCATATGTATACATTTTTACATTTCTATAAATTTATGAATAATATACAAGTTTTTAACTTTCTTCCATCATGATCCATTGTTTTATAAATATTCCTTAAAAATATCAGTTTCTTCACACTTTCTTCCAAACTGGAAAGAAATTTAGACACAAAATATCATAGAGATGCTTCCCATGTTATTTAAATGGGCTTACTTTATTCCCTAGGGAATTTCAATCTTCTTTTTCTCCCGGGGAGAGAATGAAGCGCTTTAGTATTCGATTCCGGGGAGTGAAATGCGACTTTTGATAGTAGGTGGAGGAAAAATATATTGAACGCTTGTTTCAAGGAATATGATTAATCATTCTACAACAAGAATCAAGTTTATTTCTCACTAATGAAATATAAAATGTAAAAACTCCCATTGAGTCTAATAAAATTTTTCTTGATCATCAATTAAGTATAAATTGAACTGGATTCATTCTCAGTCTACGATTATGACTTTTTCTTCCATCATGCAATCCAATCGATGCATGTTGGATGCTGATAATTTTGATATGAATAGTTAGTGATCCGAATAGTTCTAGTCTCGATAATAATCGTGACCCAATTCAATTTGACATAGGACAACCGATGGATGCATGGAGCAAGAGAGACTCGTAATCTCATTCCGTGTTATTGAAGGGGTATGCAGTAATATCAATGGATAAAATAGTACTCGTAGAAAAGTCAAGAATTCATTCAACAAGTTACTGTGGAGTCTGTCAGCAGTTGGATGAAAATTACAAAAAAAAGAGAGTCACTTCTGTCCTTTGATATCAAATTTATTATCAGACTATAACGAATAGTGAGACCTGGTTGACTGTTCAGAAAGGAGTTTTTACGACGTTCTTAACTTCAGGAACATTGATTTATTAATAAGCTTACTCCAAATTAGGAAGAATTCGTCGAGTAATAGTAGAGCTTATCTATACAGAATACAGATTCGTTGTGTTCTATAATAGTCCAGGCATTATAGGATTTAACTTCCCAATGAGAGCAGCTAAGTTGAATTTTGGCACAATCATCTATAGTGGCATTTTAAATAAGGATTCAAAAGTATAATACTGTATCACGTTTGCAAACTTTTTATTCAAGGTCAAAGATCACGAAAATCAGTTTTTTGCGAATAAGTTGTTTCCTGTTCAAGTTATGTTCTTAGATGTTATTATAAGAATTGTAGAACTCACAAATCCCTACAAAATTGGTGCTATGCATTTTTCACGAAAATCCAAAGGTTTTCGAGATACAGCGCGGAGAGAGGGAGCGCGCACTTCATCAAGGGATAATGCCATAACATACGAAGTATAATGTTCAATTCGTTGTGAAAGATTGATTTTGCAACAAAATTCTATCAAGGTAGCATTCCTAAGCGACAGCTTGGGCTGTGCATCTCTAGCTGCAGGGCTGCAACTGTGCGTCTCTAACTGCGCATCTCTAGCAGCGCGTCTTGAGCCGTCACAGCTCTAGAATTTAAACTATATATTATTTAAATAATAATAAATTATACGTTATAATCTGCAAAGCTATTAACGTGCAGCTAGAGCTGCGCAGCTCAAGCCATCGCCTAGGAATGCCACCTTAATTGTTAACAAATTCTTTATAAATTATCTGTTTTGATACCGATTCTCCCCTATTTCAAAATTTGAATGGCGGTGAAGTATAATAAGCCGCGGCCGAGGTTTAGCAGCAAGAGTGATTCTACTTACGCAATAATTCGTAGTATTCGCAATATTTACAGTAGTGTGTTATATTTACAGAACTAGAACTATTGGACTCCAATCCTTATACTTCATTGATAATCCCAAGCAGTTACCCGTAACTCCCACGGCTACTATATTACTTTTCAATGTAACATGGTCCTGCCATTTGAGAAAAATCCAATCATAACTTGCGAATTTGCGGAAATAGATTTTAAAGATGACGGAAGCACCTAAGGTGAATTTTTCAGGAGATTTGAAAATGACATATTATTAGAGATGTGTTCTAAATGCATGTACAAAGATTTAAAGTTGAAATGCACTCGGACATCTTCCTTCCTATTCACATTCTCCATTCTTGAATCAAACCTTCAACATAATTACGTTGTGAGGAAATTCTAGATACATTTTTATGTATCGGGCCATCTCCTTGCTCTTCAGATTGAAAATGAGTGTATAGTAATAAGTGTATATACGGTCTCCTTACCTTTTTCTATTATCCTAGATTGAATTTATTCACAGCTGAAAGTTCGTCGTTGAGCTCAATAATAATATTATTCCATCAGGATACATGGATGATTCCAAAGTCCTTTACAATGAAATCCTTGAGGTTCAATCCTCGATTTAAAAATGATTTAAATGACCACCTTCCAATTAAAAATGATGTAGTTTGCTCCAATCGGATGTAGGCAAATAATATGGTCGTACGGTATACTAGTACCGCACCAAAAACGATAAAAAATTTATCTACATGAGTATATTAATAATAATGACACTGTATATGAAAATATAGAATACCAAGCACTGTTCTGAGAATGCAACCACACTGCTGCATAGTTGGTGGATTGTTAGATGTTCATGAATACATGATTAATAATAAATATTATAAACAAATGTTCTAATAATATAGATGTTGTATGTTCCAATACAAAATAAGGATTGGACTCCTATAGTTTCTTGTTATGTTTTTCGTATTATTACGTAAGAAGGATGACCCTTGCTGCTAAACCTCGGCCGCGGCTATTATGCAGATATTCTTCACCTTCATTAAAATTTTGAAATTGGGGAGAATCGGTATCAAAACATATATTTTAGAAACAATTTGTTAACAATAATTTAAGTAGCAAGCCCAGGCAACGGCTCGAGCTGCGCAGCTCTAGCTGCACGTCAATAGCTTTGCAGATTATAAAGTATAATTATTCCTCAAATAATATATAGTTACAAGTCTAGAGCTGTGACAGCTCGAGACGCGCTGCTAAACCGCGCAGTAGAGATGCACAGCTGCAGCCCTGCAGCTAGAGATGCACAGCCCAAGCCGTCGCTTAGGAATGCTACCTTAATAGTATTTGGTTGAAAAACAATCTTTCACAGCGAATTGAACATTCTACTTTGCATATTATGGCATTATCCCTATGGCTCCTCCCTCTCCACGCTGTATCACGAAAACCTTTGGATTTTCGAGAAAAATGCAAAGGTCTAATTTTGTAGGTATTTTGAGCTCTACAATTCTTATGATAACATCTAAGAACATAACTTGAACAGGAAACAAGTTATTCGCAAAAAACTGATTTTCGTGATCTTTGACCTCGTATAAAAAAGTTTGCAAACGTGATACAGTATTATACTTTTGAATCCTTATTTAGAATGCCACTATAGATGTTTGTGCCAAAATTCAGCTTAGCTGCTCTCATTGGGAGGTTAGACCTTTTTTCGTCTAAAATGCCTGGACTATAAAGGTACATTAAGAGTATTCCACTTTTACACTGACTACAAGTCAGTTTCAGAGTTATATTTTATTGCTGTGTACTGAATCATTTCATTGAATTTATTTGGTCACTCATAATTCAGTTAAGCATTGCAATTCGAGTTTACTATTTTATTATTTTATTATTCGAATTGGTATTTCTACAGAATACTAGCCGGCAGGCTCGCTCGCCTTCTCCGCCTAGCCAGGGGGCCCCCGACAGTATCAGCAGATTCAGTGAGTCAAACAGGCTCGCTTCGCTCGCCTGCATGACCTCTGTCAGTGTAGGCTGAGACAGACAGGCTCGCTTCGCTCGCCTGCAAATTCCGTTCAGAAGGGATTCAAAATTCATTGAACACAGCATTTCTAGACCTAATCTGGACCTGTTCACCAAATTTCGACATTTTCTACCAATTTATTCTTGAAAAATCCAAGAAAAATTCTGAATATTCCGAAAAATAGTAAAACGCTAATATTGAGCGTAACCTTGGGAACTATATCGGACATAGTTTGAAACTTGATTCAATATCTTCTTAATTACTCCATCTATAATCTCGCTGAACGATTGAATTCACACTAAGGATTGGTCGTATCAAGGCGTTAGGCAACCCGCAATACATCTACAATTTTGAAAACCTGATTACTGGCGTAATCATGAACGGATATCAAAAATATTTTAAAACAACATTTCTAGACCTTATTTGAACCTGCCCACCAAATATCAACATTTTCTACCGATTGGTTCTAGAAAAAATTGAGAAAACGCCGAAAAACTATAGTAAAACTCAAATATTTAGCGTTTCCCTGAAAAGTTTTCAAAATCCGTTCTTAGCGCGCGTCTAAACGTTCAACTGAACATGCCTGCCAAATTTGAACGTATTCGGGTCAGTGGATTTTCAGTTCTGGTGATGAATGAATGAATGAATGAATCAGTCAGTCAGTCAGTCAGTGCCATTTCGCTTATATAGATAAAGATAATACTCCTATTGCAGAACTCCTTTCAGTTTCAACTGCAAACCAACCAAGATATAGCTATGAACTTGAAATTGTGGGACCGATAAGAATCTCAAGCTGCTGAGAGATTTTCAATTTGGAATCGGAACGAATTCCTGTCATTTCATCCATTCTCCTCACAGGAGAGTTTGCGCAGATGCTTTAGGTTTAGTTTATATGGCGAGCAAATCGTTGAATGAAAGCCTGCGAGCCGAAATTAAATTCCTCCCGCAATTATGTCGAAATCAATGAAACTGATGTTTACTGTATTCCACGTCAATCTTCGATATATCGAACCACTGTACAAGCCCAGATGAATGGATGTAAACAATAACATTAAATCAACTCATCTATTGTGAAAAACAGTTCAGAGTGGACTTAAATCAACATTAACAACAACAATATTGTTGCAACTCTTCTGTGCACTCAACTTATATTTCAGTTTTATTTTATTTTCCACTAGCCGGCAGGCTCCCTTCGCTCGCCTTCTCCGCCTAGCAAGGGGCTCCGCCCCTGAACCCCAGACAGTATCAGCAGTGTCAGTGAGTCAAACAGGCTCGCTTCGCTCGCCTGCAAAACCTCTGTCTGTGTAAGCTGAGACAAACAGGCGAGCGAAACGAGTTCTGCAAATTCCGTTCAGAAGGGATTCAAAACTTATTGTCAGTCAGCCAGTCAGTGCCATTTCGCTTTTATAGATATAGATTAGGCTATTCACTTGAAGCTTTGTTTTTTATGAAAGATTATTAAAAAATGGAATTAGAGTTGAAGTAAGCTTTATGAGATTGAAGTAGGAGATGGATGAAATTGGAGGAAATAAATGAAATTTAAGTGTTATTCTGATGCAACTCTTCTAAATAACAATGGAATGGAACCAACTAGAACTTTGCATTAGATTTTCAGAGGCTGTGACAGTAAAAATGAATAGTCGGAGCAAACGTCTCACCTCGTGGCTGGCTTATGAATTTTCCATTTGGAAGAATAGAGCCACTTTATTATTTGTTATCAAGTTGTTTTTCATTATGCATATTTGAAAAATCGTTCCGGCAGCTGGCGGTCGGAAAGAGTGCATTTCAAATGCAATTCTATGATGGCTCCAATCATATGACTTATAATGAGCTATTCAGGGTATGAATTCAAAGGTGACGTTTTCGAAAAACCCATTTTCGGCATATTATTCGCCAGTTTCTCCGCCATTTTTCATTGGATTCTTTTCGTTGATGGCTCAACACATTGATGGGTATTATACACACCAATTTTCAAAACGATCAAGTCATAGGTCGATTTGTAGTGATTTTTCAAAATTTTATTCCCCTAATTTCACCCCCTTCCCTTGGACCAATTTGGCTGGTTAACAAACTTGACCGAGATATTAACACTAATGATTCTTGTGCAAAATTTGGTCGCTCTCCGACAAGCCCTTCGGGAGTTATCGTGTTAACAAGAATCTGTACATATATAAATAATATATTATATAATATATTTTATATTTATATATACAAACTCCCGAAGGGCTTGTCGGAGAGTGGATATATATATATATATATATATATGAATTTGAACGGACATCAGATTCGTGTTCTGGGGGCTCGGAAACGTGTAAAAAATATATCGCATCATATATTTGCGATTATCCGGTCAAGACCAATAGTGCATTTTTTTCAAATGAAATGCACTGAAACGATCTCAGCTCCTGAATGAGTCTCCCTCATGAAGCTCTGTCAATTTTCCTTGTTTTTCATTTTCCATTAAAAAAACGATGTCTGAAACAGAATTAAACACGACTCTCCCTACCTCAATATTATTATGGCATCGAATTTTCTGGAGATAGAAATTTTTGTTTTTGAGTCCATTTATGGTGTCTGCTCACTTCGGGAAAGTGATTTCTTCAAACTGCTTCCAATTTGAGAGTGTTCCTCGAATAACGACTGTTCCAAGCATGGAACGGAATTATGAGTTATAACACATTCAGTGCTTTATGACTCATTCCACTTTTAGCCTCTTTTACTTTCCGTCAGTCTTTTACTTCCTCAATATCATCCGTCTCTCATCATTCTTTGATGAGTCTACCCTGAATACTCATGATATAATGAAATCACTGAATTACACAAAAACGTCATTTGTGATTGATTCTAAAAAATTATTTAGAAAATTCTTTTCATTTTCTAAACATTTTATACTTCTCTAGAATCAAAAACTCTCTACTCTGAATCAATAACAATAGTTTCTCATTCACCAATCACTAGTGAGCAATACTTATTACATCTAGTTGCATGAAAATCCAATTGATTTAATATCAAACAAAACTTAATATTTACTCATTCTTACTCGCTCATTGGTTCTTGCGGCATTTACTAGATCTTATAACATCATATCTCGCCAAAATTGAATTGGACCAACCTACTGACTAGTTAAGTTGTGGACTCAATTCCTCAAGCATCACGCTGGTAGTAATTCGAGAGCCTGGATATTGTAGAATGACCAATGTTAATTTATTGCTGTTTGAATTTGAGGAGGGATTTGAATAAGTGGGATACCTAGAGGTGAATGAAGAAAGGGGAGAATTTGACATCAGAAAGAGGCAAAATTGAAAAATAAAAGACTCTTGGACTTTGTGTCTGTGTTTCTAATTATTTATTGATTATTCTTATTTCTTGGATGAATGATCATCTCTCATCTATAATAAGAGTCAAAGTTTTCTTGCTTCAAACTTATCGTGAGTAGTGGACATCGACTACAAATTTGTAAGGTTCTTCAAAGAGTGCTGTATGGTCTAAAACTTTGATCGAGTGAAGCTGGGGAAACTTTTGAATGTTCCTTGATCAAAATCAGTCGAATGTTTTAAATTTGAGCTCCATTAAATGCAGTGTCCCAGAACAAGTCTAGAGATCTTCAGAGCACTGGCGGCTCGTGCACATGAAACAGGTGAAGTGCTGTATAGTAAAGGATACGGGCACTTCATCTGTTTCGTGGGTGGGTACGAGCCGCCAGTGCTCCAGAGGGGTGCTTGAATATGCCAAATCACAAAAGAGATCCGTGGACGAGTTTCATCAAGGAACTTATTAGCAATGCTCTCTGCTTAACTCAGAGATCCCTTAATTCTTGGAAGACAAGAATTGTTTATCACAGAAAGAAGAATAATTCAGAGAAAATTGAAAAAATATAATCAAGTGGCCATTTTCACTTCACAAATGAGAAGTTAAATGCGCACTCATTATTTATTTAGGTGAGCTCTGGATTACATATTGTCTTCGCAACGATGATATACATTACTACGTTTCCTCCAAGTGAATTGAGACTGTCATGATTAGAGTCAATGTCATTCAAGTTATTCATACATGGAATCTTACAAGTTGTAATACAAAGTTCCACTCCTTCATGGTTTTATGGTTTACTTATATTCCCAATTACTCTTATTCTTCAATTTGACTAAACGTAAGGATAAATCATCCAAGTTCATTCATTGATGATTCAAGTAGTTCTTAGAGGTAGCACAAGTTATGAAATAATCTGTACACTTTCAATTGATTCCACACTAGTTCAAAAGGCTTCAGTCTCCTGGTAAGATGATATCACGAGTAAATGGAGTTATAATCAGACAGAAGGAAGCCTATCAATCAATCAGCTTCAATTTTAGAATGCAAAAAGTTGGATTCATGTCTGTTAAAAAATACGAGAGCGCCCGCGGGATTTGGTAATTTATCACAGTAATAAGGCACATCGATTCCAGATGCTTGACTGGTAGTATTGGAGTTGAAGCTCTCTTATCAGCTTTGCGATTATCGCGCGATGAACAAACTCAGCAATAGCTTGCATTATTTATGAGGCAGCTTCAAAGTAAAGCCGTGTGCGTTTGCCTATATTGCAGGCTACAGAAATACATACACTCCAAAGAGACTGTGTATACATTTTGCATACACGGCTTTCAAATCTGAAACTTAGTTTCATAGAAAGTTTTGAGTTGACTTTATAACTACAAGCTATGGATTACCATCAACAGCTCTCTACTCCATCACTGGAACTTGGTACAGTATGAAAATTGTACACGAAATTTCACCTCTGATGCTCTGACGTAATGCATTTATGGGCTCCATTGAAAGATCAAATCACAGTATGATGATAATATAAATCTCTATAACGGTATGATAAGTCTTTGTAAATTTCTATATCAGCGCCATATTATTATTATCATTATTATTATTATTATTATTATTATTATTATTATTATTATTATTATTATTATTATTATTATTATTATTATTATTATTATTATTATTATTATTATTATTATTATTATTATTATTAGCGCCATTTTTTAGGAATCCTGCTCCAGTGTATTAGGTGTCTTTGTGTTGGATAGAATTTATAATAATTTCAACCATTAACAGACAGATCAATATTGCAGCTCATAAAAAATTTGGCGAAGTTTGATTCCACTTTGTGATTTATTGTTTTCGATCGTCGATTGTACATTCGCAAAATCGAATACAGTTTGGAAAACTTCGTTCTATACAATTTTCATGATTTCAATTAGCTATCACACAGTCAATCTGTCTGTTTAGTGTGGAATAATTTCCATTTTCAAAGGACGTTGGAAAGCAGGATAGGACCCACATGAAATAGGACATATCAAAGAAGAGTTGACAGTGTTCCCCATTTCATAAAATTTCACTATGCTCCATAATAATCCACTTCAACAGAGGTCTGTCTATCAATGCAATAAGTAAGGTTCTGAACTAAGTTCAATCAGTGATATTTAGCAACAACTTGTGCGTGTATCAAGTAGTAATGAATTAATAATAATTTTTAATAAGCTATGATTCTACTGATTTGTATTGAAATTGATCTTGCTTAATGAGGCTCAACAAGAGATTTGAGAATTCGGATTATCCTCGATAAGTGAAACTAACAAGTAGTTATTTCATTCCTTTCTTTGCATTTGATTCTTTTTGCTGGTGATGCCTGGACTTCTAATTAATTTTCTTATCATTTATTTCTTACATTTACAAAATCATATTGTATTTATGTTCCTTAACTTTGATTATTTAATTTCAAAGATTTTGTAACATTTTATATTGATAGCAATAGAAGATACTGATACTTAAGCATAATCTTTCACAATACATCCTTTTATAATGACGGTCCTTGGAGCTCGAGAAGTGTCTACTTAGCTACATATTTACATCCAACAATGATCTAGCGTATTGATCGTATCCAAAGCTACATGTATCAAAGCTACACTAGTGAGTGTAATTTGATGCATCATTACAAGCGGACCTTGTTAGAGTAGAGGTCCGTTGCATCTCAACATGTGCCCCATTATCCGCTACCAAACAAACATTGAGACGAGTCAAGTGGGGCATTTGAAAGAGATTGTCTTGTAGCTTAGTGTGGGTGAACAATAGACAATTCCATTCTCAACTTGAGACAACCCATTCCCCATTCCGAAACAGAGGAATGCTGCAGATGTAGTATTCTAATCCCTTCTGTTGAAACAGAAGCTCTCTCACCGCTCTCAGGCGTAATCTTAAACCCCCGTCTAACTTGAATAGATGCAGAATTTCCATTATATGTGGAACAGTAGTTTGATGGATGAGGACGAGAACAGGCTTCTGTCTCACTCACACGCATTAACATTTAAATTGTTCTGGATTGGCCAGTACCCTGTGCTGGATTATGAGGCCGGTTGAATTAACAGCCCAAAGCTGAGATCATATGTGACGCACCGAGTTATTACATGCTTCAGTCATGCATGGTGTCAATACTGTAAATTATATTGTGATCTCAATGTTTAATTTGTGGGGTTCACTGTATACACTGTAATTAACTCTTCAACTAAAGTACCGTGAACCGTAAAGCAACTGAAGAAGTCACCCTATTTTGAAACAAACAAAACTATCACTATACTATGATTAACATTATTATTCAGGAAGAGCCTTGTGCCATAACCTTCTATCATTCTCACACAGTCAATCTGTCTGCTTAGAGTGGGTTAACAATTTTTAAAGAACGATGTGAGAAATGATTGATGGTTATGCCACTGGCGGCTCGTGCCCTCGAAACAGGTGAAGTGCCCGTATCTTTTACTTAATAAATAGGGGTTTTTTTGAAATACAAGGATATCTTCTTACTGCCCTAGCTCAAAAACTATGCAATATAGAGATGTCTATTTGGTCTCAAATTGTAGAGAACAAAATTATCCCCAAAAAAATTTTGATTTACACGATTCAAATGAATACGTCAGAAGATCTAAGCAAACAAAAACTAAAAATACTCAAATTCTCTTATTTCTTGAAAAACCATAACTCTGTTCCTAATAAGGATAGAGACATAAATCCGATACCGTTCTCTTGGAAATTTAATTTACTAAAAAAACGATAAGATAATTTTTTTCATCCGTCGCTTCGTTTTGACGGAAATCGTGGTAGATTAGAAAGGGAACCGAAATTTTTGCCGCCATCTTGAATTACAAAAAATGCTCAACTTTTACAGCTTGGCATCAGTCGGATTCGGAATCTACACATTAAAATCTATCATAATCGATCAAAAAATCAACGACATACCACAAAAAAAGGTTACCCCCATTGGCACCCAGACTATATCAATTATTCATGTTTATCAATAAAGCATATTTTCATTAATCCATCAACTGACGCTGTCCAAGTTGAATACATAAGTTTTTCCAAGGAGGTTTACCTCCTTCGTTTATTCAAAAAGCATAATTAATTCTATTGACGTTTCAAGTTTTTTCAATCAAATTTGATGTTAATTTCTCCAACACAATTATCTTCAGTAATTTCTAGTAGGCTTTTCTAAAATTAGAATTTTCATTCCAAAGTTAGTTCTCATTTAGTTTCTGTATGACCATGTTTCACTATAGTTATTCTAGATGTCTTGATTGGTCTCAAGATTTCCGATTTGGATAAAAACGACTTTACGACTATTGCCTACAGAAAAACTCTTTGTTAGTTATACAGCAAAACTCTTAATCAGTTGTGATTTTCGTTCCAAATTGAATTTTACATCCCCATTGCTCTTGTTGAGAGCGGATCCCATGAAACAAATCTTCATGAATGTTTCTCGTTCCATCAACAAAGACAGTATGCTGGAACAAAGGCTGTGTAGCTCCAAGTGACCTCCCATTGCCTGTCCAAGCAAAGAAGACATTCAAGAAGATTGGAAAATTACTCCAGCTCAGTTGAAGTTGGCTCGAAAGTTATAAATTTGGTCTCAGATTGTAGATCAAAATGTTTACTTCAATTTGAAACCTAATTTATGATTTTTGAATCTATATTGACTTAGCTCAAGTCATTTTCCCATCTTGCCAGAATGTCTTCTCTGCTTGGACGGACTATACTATTGTCTTCTTGGGAAAACTTGATACGGCTTGATTATTTTGGAGCAAATGAAACTGCTTCCATCATCTCGCCTCGAACAAGAAATGCGTCGTTATTCTTTAATGTCTCGAATAACCATATTATTACTATTTGGCTATCACATCCACTAAATTATGGAGACATTTCTATTATCATTCTACTATACGTGGGATCTGAATGTTTCTGTTTGGTACTAGTCAATTGAGATCCAATCATAACAATCTATTGACATGACTCTGAGCCTTGTTCTTTGTTCTGATTCCTCTGTTTGTGATTTTTCTCAATCGCAGCCTAACTACACTTGGATAGCTGACTCAATTTCATTATTTTCAAAGATTTCTATGATTAGATTTATTGATTTATTTATTTATATATATTTATTTATTTATTTATCAATCTAATGACAAACACACATTGGCAAGAAAGAACAGGCATACCCCTTGGTATTTCAACATTATTTTCATTCAAATAAAGTCCAAAATTCCAGGTTATAAGTCCAAATTTCTATTTTCAGCCGAAGGTTTCTCAATCTCAAAGAAGAGATAATTTCGAATTTTTAATGGTTGATCCGAAAGACACAGAATAGTTCCAAACTATCTTTAAAATAGAATAATTCATTGGAAAATTTATAGCCCAAAATTATTACACATCAACATCTGACTTCTGTAATATGTATTAATTTATATCTTATAGCCTAGTAGTGAGGATTGTAACAGATTAAATTCATAATGAATCAATAATATGAGGGCATTCAATGCTATCGAACTCAGTGTTCAGAGAAAACAGTGCTATTCAACTTCACAGGGTTGAATTGTCAATGAAGTTCTGAGCACTGAAGCACTGACAGCTCGTGCCCACGAAACAGGTGAAGTGCTGTACAGTAAAAGATACAGGCACTTCACCTGTTTCGTGGGTACGAGCCGCCAGTGTAGTGGAGGATTAAATCAAAGAGAACAAATCCAATATCAAACTTAAGTGCAGTCTTTAGATAATAGTTTAGTGAAATGTATCTTAGTATGAATTTAAGTGTAGAGAATATAATACCTTATTTGTTCCATAGAGGTACATACTTGTTAATCATAATTACATGGGGTAAGCTCTAGTTTATCTCCTAGTTCCCATAAATGAAAAAAAAACAATTCCATAAATTTATGAATATTGTCTAAAATCACTGTGTTTTATTTGTTACAGGTGAGATATTCTTTCTGACTTCTCTCTCTTATTACAAGTAAGCAAAAATATTCTACTCAAGTTTAATAGTTGAATCCATGGATACTAGAATGATGTATTCTGTTATCTGTGGTTCAATCTCAAGGTTCATATATACAAACCTTGGTTCAATCTGTCTATTTTGTTGGAGCTAGAATCCTTTTATGACGATACCATGGATGTAATTATCATTTCTTATTCAAAATCAGCGTTTTAAAATTATTTACTCAGGAGAGTACGTAGGAAAGACATGACCAGAATAATTTTTCATCTTTAATTCATGGAAACAGGTCATCCCTAAAGGTCAATTTCGTTCTCATGGAGGTTTTGTAATGTTTTAAAAAAAGTAAACAAGCTTGAAATGAAGAGCTCCATTCACAACTACTCGAAGTAGTGAATCATTCTATTTGTTCACGGTCAAGCCATACAAATATCAAGTTCATAAAGTAATCTCATTTTAATATGTTACCGTCTCATGGTAAATGAAAAATTCACTTCATTTTTTCTGGGAGATGAAAGCCATTTTTAGTGGACAAGGTAACTAGAAAATCCAAAAGTGTGCCGTAAATCATGAGGCCAAGTCTGAAATGGTGTAAGAGTAGTTGTGTACACTGTACAGTGTTGTGGTTTGAGATACTGCAGATGCTAGACAATGAAAGATAAGTGCAGCAAGCGTTCTTGTAGTTGGTGTGCGGCTCCAGTGGTTTAGTGATGGAGCATTGCAGTGGGTAGGCTACTAATATGTGAGCTTTTTCTTCATACTGCAGTTAATTTATCTGTTACTCTTTATCTCTTATTGAGATAAGATCAGAACAATAATCAAGATCATTATCGCTTCACTCGAACTGATTATACTTTAGCTTGTATATTTATGTGAATACTGTACATTTATCAATTTTTTTCAACTATTCAAGATATTCTAGAAAAAATAATAATCTCTCACGGGGATAGAATTCCTATAGAAATTGAAAAAAAACTGACAATATAAATTCTCTGATAACAATCATTATTGAACAATAGGCGATTATATCTGGTGAATTAATCCTTTATTGTAGTTATCTACAAAGAGTACGCTCTGTTGCAATGGATAAAAATGGAAATGGAACTGGAAATTGAACTATTCAATGGAGGTAAATTAACAATTTTGATTTTTTTCTAGTTCATAAAATTTAATCCTGAAACCAATTGGATCAGGATCAGTATCTTTGAACAAAATTTTTAGTATATATGCTAGTAGTAGCCATGGCTAGTCTTTTGGCAATCAAGATCTCCTGTCCTATATTTTCTGAAAACGATATTGAGTTTGTAAGTTGGAATATTTGCGTTCGAAATGGGAATCTTGATAAAAAAAATCGCTGAATTATTCGGTTGCCAAGTTTTTTTATTACAGTGGTCACTCAACTTTACACTGTCTTTCATGTACTGTACAGTGTAATTCCATTTTCGTGGATTTGAAAAAGTTTGAGTCTACTAGGCTTTGATATTAGTAAGCTCCTATCTGCATCTAAAGCTAAAATTTATACAGCTTTTGTCTTCTTCCATTTCCATTCTCATAAAGTGATATACTTCAAGTAAATTCAAGGTAGACATTGATAAAGAGTATTTATAATACAACTAGCTATCCAATTACTCTTTTGTCGGATACAGTCTGTGTTGTGAAAAGGACATGACCCTCGAAATGAACACAATTGATCTTGATGAAAGGGTGCTGCTTTTGGCCTTTTGGCACCGAAGGTACGAAAGTAATCGCTTGACTGGATACGCGCCGCGTTATTACCGAATGCTTGACAGGAGTGCCTACATTCTTGACTTTAATTGTGAGCTTTCTTGAAAGGCTAACAGCATTTGGAAATAAGTCTTGCAGCGCGCCAAAATGAGAGTTGAACGATGAACGAGTTACAATTCGACACTGACTGAGTGAGCTGCAGCATTTGGATAAGCTTCATCAAACTTTGGCAACCTTTGTGTAGCAATACTTCAATGGTAATTCGTGCAAATTGAATGCTTTTCTAGCGATTTTGATCAATAGACTTGAACGTTGTACGAACGTCAATCGTGCGATCTGAAACGTTTAAAGCTCCTTTTAGAGGGTTGAGAGTTTTTTTGGAGAGGCAATTGATAAACTCTACTGAAGAATAATGTGCTGGACTCTTGACGAATGGCTACTGCGAGTTGAATCGACTGCTTGATCCTCTGTGATAATCTTGTACTTGGTCAAACTCGATATCTTCTTGTTAGTTTTCTCAAGAGTTTAAGTCTCAGAAAGATTTTTCGCGAACCGGAATCGACGTTTGAATTCAGTAGGCCTATCAGCTACCTGTTCTTGAATAGTTTACTGCTAATATTTTCAATATTCTAATGAAACTTCCAAATTGTTTTGTGTTATTTTGGCATATGAACCTTTCGAAATTCCAAATTGATCAGTTACTTCGAATTATCCTTTATTCGATTGGAAATTTTTGGGTAAAACAAAAGGTTATGTAACCTGGAAATTTGGACAATATTTATTATGTGACTAAATTGGGAATAGAAAAGTTTTGGGCAATAGCCTGTTTTTTCTTCCCGCATCTTGTAAATTTGTACATAAATGAAATAAATAAATAATCATTATAGTTTTATGAATATAATTGATAACTGTCAAATCTTACTGGTTATAATGGAAATTAGCATCTCTGGGTGCGATTCTTCAAAACTAGAGCGAAGTTTATGAATAGAGTGATGTCAAATTTGTAAGTTAAACACTGTGAATCAATACCAAAAGAACTACGCCCAATGTAACATGAAACATTGAAGACAATATAATCATATTATTTGTGAAGATCAAATCTATAGATAAAGAAATGGTATTGAAAACTAGTTTTGATTTACTACTCATGAGTCTCGAGGGAACAATTTTATTCTTTTAAGGCTCACGCCTTTCCATGAAAACTCACAAGAACTTCGAAACCATGAAACCTATAATACAGAATAAGCACTGTAATACAGAAAAACACTAGATATTTACTTGTAAGAAAGAGGCTACATCATAAGTAGGCTATTGATGTCGTTTCGCTCTTTTCCAGTTCTATGAACTCATTAGTCTATGATTTTCTCATCATTTTCAATTTTAGAACAAACATAATTCTTGTTCACCGAAAGAAGCACTGAAAACGGGAACAAGAAAAAAGGGAAATGAGTGAGAGATGGTGATGGAAATCCATGAACTCTCATTAAGGATGGCGAATGACATTCAATAGAGAAAAAATTGTAAATTGAACGAAGAAAACATCTAGAAGAAGAGAGAATTATATCATCTCTTGAGCGGTTTTGCAGATGGAAAGAGTTTACCTTTAATACTGGAATTTTAATATCGGGATTGTGAAACTTCAAAAACCTCGATTGAAAACCGTGTTTTCCCGTTGAGACATCGGAGGCAAATTGCAATTAAATCTTCAAGAAAGAGGTTTGTCTGTGAGCTGTGAGAGGCGTAGCCTATTTGAAAAAGCGGCAGCTCATTTTTCCATCACTTATCAAGGCGGACGATAATGAACGGAGCGAAGGCCTCCATTAAAAAAGGGACCGAATGGAGTTGGCCGAACGATGCCCGACATCATATTTCCAGGGATTTTATTTGCGCATTAATTGAGTTAGTTGGCCAGGTGAAGCCGAACCGTGATTTTCCGCTCCCCCATTTACTCTGTACGGGAACAATAGAAACAAAGTCCCGCTGAATAGCCTGCTCTTAATACACCCTTCGGCTTGTGAAAATAATAATTGAACCAGGCTGTTTTTTTTCAAAGACTTTGTTTTCTGACAAGCTGAAATTTTGATTTGGACTACTCCACCGAATTTTGTCACATTACTCGTGTATAAAACCTACTTGCGGCTCAAGAAGGGTTCAAAGGGGATATTAAGTTCATAATAATTATATGAATTAACATACGATTTTTTGAGTTTAGATACTGGGTACTGGGTATTTCCCATTCGGTGAGGGTGGTTACTTTGTGATCATTAAGTTGAGTCACAAATACTGTGGACTGCTCTTGGATGGGTGACCAGTCTTCAATCCACATTGGCGATGTGGAACCTACCAGTAAGGGTCTGCCCACCATTAAAAGCCATACGAATATTTTTCTTATAATTTTGTTTTTAAAGCGGGAATTGTTGGTTTGGGAAGTGTAGATTAGTGTACTGAGTTCATATAACCTAATTGTTCAAATGCCATTCTCCCGATTATATTTTTAAAGTTAGATGATGTGACACAACTTTTGGTGATGAAAATTTGTATGGCTTTACCGTATACCCGTAAGGATATCGCCTACCATTAAAAATTTTATCCTTACGGGTATACGGTAGTCTCCACTTTGCCAATATTTTGAATGAAAAGACAAGACGTTGTCAAACCACTGATTTATTAAAAAATCGAGATACCGGTTTCGATTGTTACACCATTGTTTAAAACCGGTATCGATTTTTTATTAAACCAGTGGTTTGAAAACGTCTTGTCTTTCCATTTAATATGGATGACCACCACAATATCACCTTCACAACTACTCAAAAAGTTACCAATATTTGTTTCATTACTCACTGATCACTGATTCAGGAGCAGTCTGAAGTTTGTCGATCTCATGATCACTGAGCAACCGTTATAGCAAGTTGCTATTGTTACAACAGATGTTATTATATTTTTATATTCAATTAGTTTTGGACTCATCGAGACAATATGCAATACATGAATGATGGAAGATTTTTATCGCCACAAAAATTGTTCAAGAGTGTGTAAGCAGAACTAATTAAATGATGTTATTGCACTTGTCAAATGATGGAACAATTAAGATGAGGTAAGATATAAATTTATTTAACATACAAATGATCCCAAAGAGACAGTTAAAATGAGAAGAGCAATAGAGATGAAGAGAAGCTGAGGTGAAGTTAGATGAGCGAGGAAGATTTATTCAGCTGATGATATGTGAAGGGGAGAGGAGGTAACATGTTGTGATGGGTGAAGCTTCTGAGGTGACGGAGTGGAGGCTTTCGTGGATAATGGAGCCGTCTTTAATGTGTTATCCCTCCATACAGAGTTTTAAAGACGACTCTATCTTCAATGGCCCATTTCACACAACGTGTGCTCCGTGATGAACTGCCTAGCCTGCAGATTCGCCGGAGTGGATCACTGTTAGCAGAAGATTAGCTGAATGAATGAAAAAAGCACTGGATCATTCCGGTTTCTGACATGAAACAGTGTATTTGGATAACTTGGAAGAGAGGCCTATTTAACACAGCTTTAAACAGTTAATTTTCAAGTCTGTCAGGTGCTAATTTGGATTTTCAAATCAGATTCAATATAAGAATGGTTGAAACATGAGTACAATATTTTGAATACCGCTTGCCTCTAGAGAAATAGAATAGGTCTAATTTATTCTTTCAAGATAAAATCACAACATAGTACATTTGTTTATAATGATAGTATGGTAGTACTAGGATATATGGGCTTCAAAATTTATAGAATAATAAATGAAAAGACAAGATGTTGTCAAACCGCTGATTTCAATCAATGTTTGATAACTTCTTGTCTTTTCATTTATTATGGTTAACTAGTACAATAACACCTTCACAACTACACAAAGAGTTATAGAATAATGATTGAACATGTTAAACTTGCCTTATTGCCTGAAATTCAAGGAATAATAATCATGAGAAATTCATGCGAATAGTTCACTGCTATTCCGATTTGAATTCATCATTCAGTCATACTTCATCCAATAATAGAAGTATTTTCATCTCAACCTTGAATGAGAGTGTACGATGTTATATAAATCACCATTCTTCTTTTCTGAAGGAATTATTGTCATGAGATAAAACCATCTACGGGACTTCTTTCCAACCAGAATCCAGTAAGAATAAGAATATACTATGGCACTGTATATAGTGTATATTGAATGATTTTCGACCAATTCAATATTCAATCACTTACCAATATTGTAAGTTATATTATATTATTGATTAATTTGTGATGTTTTATTGAATTTTATAACAACCTCTTATATTCTAAATTCATTAAATAGTCTGTCTATATAGTTCTTATTTCCAATATTGGAAATGTGTGAGTAATGAAAAACAATTCTGTGGTTGTTACCTTGATTTATAAGATTTTCATTAAGTTTTGGAAATAAGACGTTGAACTTTCTACCTGTGTTTATTCATTCAAGTATTGTTTATTCTCAATATGAATATGAATTTGGATATCGAAAGCATTGTAACTAACTTTTTATTGCCAAAATACGTACGTTCATTTCATAGCGTTTTGCATAGCCCGATAGCCCCTTCAATCAAGGTTGGCTATGCTTTATGTGATCTCTCATGAAAAAGATACGCTTTCCAATATCGAAAAATGAATATCACTTCTCAATCGAGGTCAACTGGTCAAGTTCCTCGCTTTGATATAAATAACAGTCATCTATCACCATATATTGATGGAAGCCATCACAAGGCTCCAGTGTACATTGTATTCGCATCATAAATTTGCTGAGTGAAATACGGCATCGTCGTCAAAAGCATGATGTTGGAGCATACGTGATCTTGACACTCTATTCGTGTCACGTGTGTGTCTGCCCCGCTCATATGTGGCTGGCGTGTAATGTGTGTTCTCAGCGGGAGGCCTCCAATTCACAGTAGGCCTGTTTGGTTGGTCCGCAGCGTACACCATAAAACATTTGCCCTTTGTGACATATTAATACTGCCATGGGATAAATGAACGGTAAGTTGAGGTGAAAACTGAGAGAATTCAGATCATAGCGCTCAGAAAATATGGTGGGATCATGATAATATTGTAATACTAAATGGATAGAAAGTGTTACAAGTTAAGGAACACTTGATGAATTTCAATACGAAATGTAGATTAAGGGGTACAAATAAATAAAGGTAAAAAAATCGATAATATTCAATAAGGTATGAGCGGATCAAGTTTCCAATTATGTATAAAGCATGAGAGATACAGTATTCTATCAGAAGATGTAACATGATACTTATATTGTACAGTATGAACTACAAAATGGAAAATATAACAATACCGCTCATATTATCAAAGTATTGAAAGTACAGTTATTAAAAATTGAGGATTTTTTTTTAATTTCAATTCAAAGAGCATTAATCCATTCTTCTTCTTCTTCACGTACCGGCTCCGTTTCGGAGGTTGGCGATCATCATGGCTATCCTGATTCTGTTCACGGCGCTACGGAACAGCTCTGCAGATGACTTGTGGAACCATAGCCTCAAATTTGCCAGCCATGAAATTCTCCTTCTGCCAGGTCCCTTTTTTCCGTTGATTTTTCCTTGAAGGATCTCTTGCAAAAGTCTGTATCTTGAGCCATTCCTCATGATGTGGCCGAGGTATTGGAGTTTTCTACTTTTAATCATATTCAGGAGCTCCAGTTATTTATTGATTCTCCTGAGAATCTCTTGATTAGTAACTTTTTGTGTCCAGGATATTTTCAGCATTCTCCTGTATAGCTAGAGTTCAAAAGCTTCTATCTTTACCATTGTTTCTTTTGTGAGGGTCCATGCTTCTACCCCATACAACAGAACGGAGAACACATAGCAACGCAATAGTCTCAATTTAGCTACTAGAGTGAGGTCATGACTTTTGAAAACCTTACTCAATTTATTGAACATTACTCTTGCTATTCCTATGTGGCATCTTATTTCTTGTGTGTTGTTCCATTTCTCATTGATGATGGTACCCAGGTAGTTATAGTGTGAGACTCTTTCTATTGCATTTTGGTTAATAAACAATTGTACTCCACCTATGTTCTCTTCAACCATTAACTACATATAATATGTACCTATGTATTTCCATCAGATTTAATCAAAAACATCATACGGCGGAACTTCTAGAATATTTGTTCAAGTTATGATAATTCTGCTTTGTAGGCCTAAAACAAGAGCAAAGTAGGCGATGAACTTATTAATTTCTGAAGGCCCATTACAGTACTTGAATTATCTAAGAAATTTTCTTTCGAATAATTCTCAGACCTGTCAAAACTCCCAAAACTTGATTATGCTTAAATAATATGATTGACAGTCTTTTCTGTGACATTATCCCAATTTCTGTCAATTTTCTGACAATCTCATAATTTGGCTTAACGTTAATGTCATCCTACTGCGTACCGTAATTCCTTAGCAGCGGAGATAACTGAATCTATGGAGAATTACTTCTTGCTGGAATTCTTGGAATCGCGATGCTTCAAATTAAGTCGAGCTCATCATAAATTTTCCCAACTCGAAAGACTCGCTCGAACGCTGTGATTTGCCCCCATCCTTCCTCAACGTGTATCAGCAGGTTCTAGCAAACTAAATATCTGAAGCTGTTGAACGTGAAATAATTATGAAATTTCACACGTAGTTGCTTGAACATAACGTATGGGCTTCAACGAGCGCGCTGCGCTGCTTTTCCTTTGAAAAATCAACAGGAAGGGTTACATGAATCCTTTACTCGTTTTACCCCTACTGCTGCATGGGGAAATTCAAAGGGAATATTCCATACAGATTGACTAATACTTCTACGTTCCACATTTCCTCCTGAATCTGAACTTTATACGTTACATTCAATTCCACGTGCATTCTCTTATTCACTCATCACCCTTTTCCTTTTGCTCTTTTCTGCTCTCTTCCTTCAATTCTGCCTTCAAGTCACAAAAGTAATTATCATTTGTATAAAACTGAAATATTTTCCTTCCAATCAAACTATTCATTGCTGGGGGTGATTATTATTCAACTTAAGTGTAATCAAGCCTACAAAACTTCATTATGAGATGTTTTATACATTATACATTTCATTCAATCACGGTCAAGGTCACGATAATCATTGATCGAGTCAACTTTAATTTTCCATAGGTCTTTTCAGAATAGACGTTGCAGCTTTGTCATTGTGAATGCTACAATAACATTGATGTAGCCTATATGAGAATTTTGAAGTGAGAAATATAGGTCCTCAATTTTATCCCTCTTATTCACAGGCTGATAAGCTCTGAAATGTTCAATTTTTAAAATGTTTCGAACATTGAAGGTGCTTAGAGAATGTATGAAACATTCAATTGTTCTAATACAATCTATTGTTATAATACAATTATTCCATAATTCATTAGAAATATCCAATTGTATACTGAGCTCTAATAAAGCTCTAATAAGCTCATGTATTATTTTTAGCTATGTTCATGCAAAAGTTACAAGTTTTGTCAACTTTGCAGCCTTTCATGTATATAATCCATCTTCATAATATTATTCTCTACTCTCTCTGCTGCACGTTTGATGTTTCTATTTAAGTAATACAATTGAAAAATTCGTAGAACATAGCAAGTGATTTTTTTTCATTCACATAATAGGCCTTTCATCTTTTGTCATCTCTTTTAAGGAATGAAGATAGTTAATGTACAACAGAATTGGACTTTTATACGCGACAAATTATATTGTTTATGAAAAGGAAAATATTATTTTTCTACATAAAATCCTGCAAACAAGGTACATGAACCAGGAATAATGTGTGAGATGAGAGTGCGACAGTGGCACCGTTTCAAGATGCCTAGAGCACTGACGGCTCGTGCCCTCGAAACAGGTGAAGTGCTATACAGTAAAAGATATGGGTACTTCACCTGTTTCGTGGGTACGAGCCGCCAGTGGCCTAGAGAGAGACGTCGTACACAGGAGTTGAGGATTGTGTGAAATGGCTCAGTATAAAATTTTAGCACCCCTACGGGAACTTGGAGAGGTGAATAAACAAGGAAATGTTCTCATCGGGATTCGAGCTTTACTGCGAAAAACATCTTGGAAGCTGTGTATATTTGCAGTAGTTGTTGTTTCCTGTTTTCCTCAGACGTCCACCTAGAATCTAGATTTTGTGGAAAAAGCTGGGCTCGGCCACTGATGGTGTCATTTACTTCACTGGCAATATGTACGAGGTGTATTACGAGGCCTAATGGCTCATTAAATGAACTGCAAGTTATATTATCTGAAAAGCCCAGTCATAAAGTTCTATGACGATGAGCTAACTACTCAGTTCTTTTCCAAAATGATTCCGAGTAGCCTATATCACCAAACTATGAATAGTCAATAGTAATTTCATAATTATCATATATTTTCAAATTATTCAATGTTATCAATTACTGATTATTGGATTGGTATCTTTAAATTATCAATTATGAATTATTTATTCATTCAAGAAAGAACAATGAACCTAAGGGTGAAAATACAAACATCGAATCCAAATGGTTTTCTATTCCCAATTTTGAACAATTTTCTAGTTACAAAAAAATTAATTTGAACTCAACTTTCAAATCTGAAACTTTCAACTGGAATCTTGTTATTGCGATACAGTTCATCCGATCATTGGTTTTACTGTTCTATCAAATAAATTAATAACCTATTCATTCTATGCAACTGCCAAAATCGCATGTTATTCAAATGATTTTATTCGATTACAAGCTCTGGTGTTGTTGTGACGTAGCGTAAACTTTTCGTTGTTCCAATGTTGTTGTTTTGGTGATAGATGAACAATTTTATCTGTATATTCGAATACCTGTATAATCAATATATTCGGTTTTTAGAAAAGAACAGCAATACGATGATCACAAATAATCAAAATATTAATTCTTCTCTAGTCTGTGCTATGATCTGGAATACATTTCACAAATGTGTATTGCAAGCATAAGGTGTCCATTTATGTATACTCTTAATAATAAAATTATGATAAAACAGTTCATTACCAAATATCACAAAATATTCTGGAGAGCTCCAAATTCCTATCCTTTAATCTTATTGAATCTGATTTTGATACCAACTTCCATTGATATTCATATATGTATTAATCGATTTCCAAAGTGATTGTTTTCAAACGATTGGTAGATCTACTTCAGATACAGATCAAATGAGTAGACTACTTTCACCTCGTCGAATCAAGCAGCCGATGCAAAATTAGTTCTCTTCAAGCGTTTTCAAGAGAACAAACACTATTCCCTCTTGCCTCGCTTTGTTTCCCATGAAATAGGTACCTACTCGTATACGTTGAATTTAACTTCAATTTCGACGTTTGAATAATTCTATGGTTGATTTTGAGCAATGTGTATGAGTCGATTTGCTTGTTCAGCTAAATGTTGATTCCGCTTGTCTTTCTCAGAAACGCTTCAAGGCACTGATAAATTAATTTACCTCCATTTATCTTCGCTGTTGCCATATTCTCGTTGTGGAATTGTGAGTTTAATTTTTCTAGCACGTGATTTTCCCTTCGTTCATGACAATTCTGGATCTAATCCATGACCTAATCCATATTGATATACTAATATTCTCGTATATCCCAATCGGTACTTATCTTAAAATATCAGTCCATTATTAGCTTATTCAAGAGAAAATTCAGGTTCAGTTCTTGGCCAGTCTATTTTATAGTATTATTTAGTCAATGTTTATTTACATTTATCAATATTAGTGGATTTTTTCCAAGAAGGCAAATAAGCTTGTCAAGTTCTAGCAATAAGGTAGTGCAAGATTGAATTTTCCATTTCTCATTGGAGGTACTCTTTTGAGACACAAAAATATCATTGTCAATTGTCACTTTCATTCAATCATGATAACCGTAAGTTAGCTGCCTTCATTTTTACCTGTGAGGGTGAAGTTGGGGCGCAGCCAGCCCCTTCTTACACTTGACCCTCAAACGAAATAGATAAATAATTGATTAAGTTTTGATAGTTCATGTCTGAGCTTCAATCATAGATAATAGCTTTGACACTGGTTAAAAGGTTAAATATCATAGAAGCGATAAAAAAGCGATATAAAGCAAGCAAGCTGTCTGAAGACTACCGCGCTCTGTTTATAGAAACTCACGGAGGTACGCTTGTAGTTCACATTGAAATCGATAGGTAGCGTTGATGTGGAGTAAAGTTGCTGCTTTTTCCGCTAGAGCTCATTTCAGTGCCTGAAATTGGATCGTCACTGTATGAAATGAAGTGGTGGTCTCTCTGCCCACCCTATTTATTAAAGTTGAATGAAACGTCATCTGCAGAGAATATTTGAAGCGACACAATATCACTCTTGATTGGGTTTCATAATGGGACTGGAAAATAATGTTACATCGGATGTTTCAATTGCTTTGAACCCAGAAATAATAATGATAGACTAATAATTTTTGCTGTTCATCCCTTCAAGCTTTCAACCTGGTGGTTCTTTTTCACAGTTCAAATTGTTTGATATCCTGAAGACATAAATAATTGGAAGTTAGCTATTATGATGAGTGGAGTTTCATTTCTACCCCATTTTATTGCACGTGATACGATATTAGGAAATAATAGGCTACATTGTTTTATTTCCAATAAGAAACTAGTCCCTTCAGTCACTTTAGATAGGATTTACTATTCGTTCCATTCAGGTGGGTATTACACGGTAGCCTAATAGATCTTTGACATTTATCATAAATAAAGATGAGAATATGATTTCGAATTATCATCTTATTTCATATTATAAAAGAATGAAGAAATATAACTGTGTAATACCGGCCCAAGTCAGGTGCTCTAATAATTTCTTCCGCAGATGGTTTGAAGATCATCCAAGAATAGGAATAGACTACAATTGATCTCTCAACATTATCCTTCCCAAAATCACTCACTCCCAAAATTAGTATTGTTATTGACATCATCTAGCATAAAAAGTCAGCAAATTGAATTAGTAGAGCAAAACTGGAGCACTAATTAGTTTTTTTTTTATTTTCACAAGGCTTGAAAAATATTATTATTTCTCGTTCTAACATCAATAATCAGATTGTTTACTCCACATTAATAAATTTTTGTTTTTCTAAGACACTAATTTTTAGAAGTACTGTATAACCAACTCATAATCTTCCGTAAATGAGAGCCTCCCTGACTCCAGGGGTAATTGATTAATTTTTTCACAGCACTGACTAACTCCATGGATCGGAGATACTGTATAAAAGCATGATCATAATAAAGCTATGCCATGAAAACTCATAAATATAGAAAATTAAATATGAAAGTATCTTCATTGGCCCTCAGAATCGATTCATGTAATCACCCTGTGCCCTTGAAAATTTTAAATAAATAATTAAATAAACAGATTGAAAATATGACTTTGGAATGTTATAGCTCAATCATGATCCCTTATATACAGGGTCTTTCAGGAGAAATGTGCAATACTTCTCAGGCTGATTTCCTTACACAAAGTAGACAAAAAAGTTTCATGGGACCAATCCCCAAAAACGCTTTGTTACCGAGATAACAATGGCGGAAAATTGAGATTTTTCAAAAAATATTAATTTTTCTAATTTTTTAGAGGCTTTAGTGAGGTTCCAAAATAATCAATTCCCATGTAAAATTAGCTGAGGGATTCAATGAAACGTGTAAATCTTATCCAAACCTCAGAAATGGCGATCAAAAATCGCAAAATTGATAAAACATAGGACAAGTGATGAATTTGTGTTTAGTAGCGATTTAGTGGGTTGGATAAGATGTACACAATCGCCGCCATTTAACTTTTTCTTTAGAATCAGGCTCTATTCAACTTTCATTAATGAAAAATACAATTTTAACTGGATTCCTTATCCAGTTATAACCCTTATTGTTAAAAAATTGCGTCTTTTAGCATATTTTTCCAATTATTTAATAACCGTTAAAGTTACAAACTTGGAACTTGTTTCATTGAATTCCTCAGCTAGTTTTACATAGGAATTGATTATTTTGGAACCTTACTAAAGTCTCTAAAAAATTAGAAAAATTAATTTTTTTTGAAAAATCTCAATTTTCCGCCATTGTTATCTCGGTAACAAAGCGTTTTTGGGGGTTGGTCCCATGGAACTTTTTTGTCTACTTGGTGTAAGGAAATCATCCTGAGAAGTATTGCACATTCCTCCTGGATATGCAGTTATAAAAATCTATTTATTGGAATTGGATTCCTGGAACACTGTTTGCACAGTTGGTAACCTTCGATAAGCTGTAATTAATTAACTTACTAATTAATTGATTTGCATAATGATGAAGGTTCATTTTGCCTCTAACATGCAATCGGTAACTGAGTACTGAGCAATTCCTATTTTGATTTTGAAAATCACTGATGCAGACCTGCTATCGAATAACCAATTACAGCTTGGACCGACGTAATGGGTTCGTTTGAACGGTGCAAATCACAACGACAAAGTTGGCGCTTTTCACACGCGCACGATCGTTATTCACAGAGTTGATAAAGGAATTATTTTTCAACAATTTCTATCTCTCGTTTTCACAAGTCCTTGAATGATTGAGAATTTCTAGAGCACTAAAACTGGGCTATGTCCACTTGGTCCCCGACATGACTAAACATGGGATTTGGATATACCAGAATATTGTTCTATTTTTTTACCATTTTGTACGACAAAGAAAAATTTTTGTACCACCACCCTAACTTAGATAATAGCACACTGTATCCCGTGGGCCGGTGCGCCCTTCAATCTTGCGCCCCCTGCGCCCTCCAGTAACTTATAGAATCGAATTATGGTCCAGATAATTCATTGAGATAGAAATTCGAACTTGAAATTCCTTTAGAGAATATAGAAATAGAGTATTGCGCATGAAAGAATGAGCTATAAGTTTTATACCTCCTTTTATTCTCGGTAGCGTATTGACAATTTACCTGTCGCTTAAGGGCTCCCAGTAGCTCTGGCTGGGATCCCATAAATTCTCTAGGAAGCGCCCCATTCATGAGACAAAATTTAAATTGAAATGAATGGAGTACATCATTTTCAATCTATCCAAAAATCCTCAATTACCGCTATTTGTAGCTGCAATAATCCAAAATCCGCTTTTTTGTTTCTCATTTTTCTGTAATTTAAAATTTTGAGGCTTCCTTTATGAGGGTACTTTATTAGTGTCTAATCTTATGCAAAGTAAGAAATTGAATGCAACCAGTTAGGAATTTGTAACTTTGATGATTATTGAGGAGCGAAATAAGATGAAGAAAACTCAATTTTATAACTTCAAAGAAATAGAAATAGAATAGACTAGGATGTTGTTAATGTGTTTTAAACTAGGTGATTTTGTTGAAAATTTGATTCTAAAGAAAAAATTTCCAGTAGGTAATGTTTTCGTCTAAAACGAACACAAACCTACCAAATCAGTATTTGAAGAACACGAAACAGACAAAAAGGCGTTTTTAAAAAGATTGAGGGCATAACAGCTGTAGTTTAGCTTCTAGAGAAGTTGCAAGAATTTTCAGTTTCTAAATTTTCAGAGTTCAAAATGTTCAAGGTACTTAAATTATCGATTATTCTTGTTTATGAATAACCTCATTTTCCACAAATGGAGACATGAGTTATAGTTCTTTTAAAAAGTTCATTTGAAAATATAATTTTTTATTTCTAAAACTTATTGTTGACTACTAAAACTAAAGCACTTCACAAAATCACTACAATCACTGTTGGTGAAAAGATTCACATAGAACTATAAAAATATATATACTCTAGAAAAAATTGATCAATTAGGATTTGTGTTAATATTTTGATGTGGATAACGTGTTATTATTTTGAGTCAATTTATTGAATACCACAAAAGTAGCACAGTTGCGTAAAAATGGAATTTGAGATGAAATTAATTAAACTAATTGAAATGTTGAGACCGAATTGATTTTCAAAATGTATAAAGAACTCTGACAGAGTATTACAAATTGATACGTGGTTTCCTACTCAAGATATTAGTTATATATTCCAAGAGTACAATTGCCGCAAATCGCTATTATCTCAGTTAGGGTGGTGGTACAAAAAATTTTCTTGGTGGAACAAAATGGTACAAAAATAGAACAATATTATGAGTAAAGAAAATTTGCGATTTTCCAATGTCGGGAACAGAGTGTCCACCTGGTCCCCGACTTTAAAATCGCTATTATCTCAGTTAGGGTGGTGGTACAAGAATTTTTCTTGGTGGAAATGAACGGTATAAAAATAGAACAATATTATGGTAAAAGAAAATTTGCAATTTTGCAATGTCGGGGACAGAGTGTCCACTTGGTCCCCGACTTTAAAATTACCATTATCTCAGTTAGGGTGGTGGTACAAAAATTTTTCTTGGTGGCAATGAACGGTACAAAAATAGAACAATATTATGGTAAAGAAAAGTGGTGGTACAAAAATTTTCTTGGTGGAAATGAACGGTACAAAAATAGAACAATATTATGGTAAAAGAAAATTTGCAATTTTCCAATGTCGGGGACAGAGTGTCCACTTGGTCCCCGACTTTAAAATTACCATTATCTCAGTTAGGGTGATGGTACAAAAATTTTTCTTGGTGGAAATGAACGGTACAAAAATAGAACAATATTCTGGTATATTCAAATCCTATGTTTTCTCATGTCGGGGACCAAGTAGACATAGCCCTAAAACTGTCATGCTAGTCTTCTTTCAACTTCTCCACTACTTTGTGAATCTAATTTTAGAGAAAGAACACATTTGTATAACAGTGGTAAGTAATGGTAGTAGTATTAGTAGTAGTAGTAGTAGTAGTAGTAGTAGTAGTATCGTAGTATATCAGGGGGTGAATTCACTCGAGTCAAAATTTATTGGTGATTTTAATTTTGAAACGCATTATTGTTTCTCAAAGATAGCTTATTCACAATAATTAATAATATCTCTGACTGTCTGAATGTATATGCTACATTCAGAGATATTGAATATTTCATTCTCACTCAGCTTGAAAAACTGATTGATAATCGTTTCCTGAAAAATTTTAATAAACTAATTTATTGAAATGTTTTTCCAAAGAAAATTTTTATCACTCCTGAATATCCCTTCATCACTCCTGAACAAAGAAGTACTATAGTATTCACATGGACAGATCGACATATAGCAGAATCATGATTTTAAAATCATGATTTTATTGATTCTATAGTAAAATTCTATGAGTTCGAGTACTCATTTCTTACCCCATGAACAATTTACAAATTGTTTTCCTAAATGACTCTTTCAAAATAAATTATTCCATTCAAATAACGTTTTTCATATATCATGAATGAATTTGAACGGTCATTGTTAGTGGAGAAAAAGTTGAGCTTTTTGCAGAGTGATACAATGCTTGGATTTTATCGCGCCGTTGGTAGAACGAACCTAGAGCTCTCCAGTGCACTTGATAGAGCTCGAACTCTTTATTCGTAGTTTCAAATCGGCTATGACAAAAACCCAGAGCCGCTCAAAGAACAATCCGGACAACCATTTCACTAGCGCCTCTCGACTCAAGTACTGACAGCTCATCCTCTTCTATTCTCGTTTTTTTCTCTCTCTCTTTCTCCCCTGCTACCCTACCCTATCTCTCTCAATTCACATCACTCTTTTCTCCACTTCTTACTTTCTCCATACTCCATATTCAAGCCAGGGGCGAACCCAGAAATAAATTCTGGGGGGGATATGGAGGGTCGAACCTAGGAAAACTCCTGTTCCCGGAAGGCGGGGGGGGGTTAAGAGGTGTTGTTTCTTGCATGGGATATCTATAGTCCAATTTGTACCTTAATTCCAAATGTTTATTAATGATTATTTTGTTGGAAACAAGAGGTTTTGGACCTGATTGTTTGAGTCTTCATTACATAAGTATATTGTATTGTATTGAATAAATGAAATGGAATTTTCAGAATTATATAAATTAACATAGAAAATTTTATCACAAAATGAAATCTACAAGACGAAGAGATTTATTTTGAGAGACATTTTATTCAATTATATGAACAGGGTTAACGGGAAAAAATCTGTGAATGAATAATGAATCCGATCTATAGCACTGCTCATGTATGATTTCACTTTCTGAAGAGTTCAAAAGGAGCTTTCAAGTTGAAAAACGTTGTTGTTGTTGTAACAGAAATTGTTGCGCTAATATTCAAAATTTTATGGGACATTTCATGAGGGAAAATATTCTTGTTGCATTGATTCAAGCGAGAAATGGAATATTTGGGCTTGTGATGCTTAGTTTCAGATAACTTAATCCATTTCTTTCTCCAGATTTCCCCGTGAGGGGAAAGTTTTTACAAAAAAGTATTCTGAAACTATATTTTTTAGAAGTTTCAAGCCATATTAGTCAAACATTTGGCAACTCCAACGGAGTGCATTCTATCTAGTGTAAGATGAGTCCCAATTTGGGGGGGGATATATCCCCTCAATCCCCCCCCCCTGGGTTCGCCCCTGATTCAAGCGACCTTCTCTTCTATCACTTCCTCTTCACAAACTCTCTTTCTCTCTCACTGATTCTCTTCTAATTACTCCTTTGAGTTTTAGTGATTCCCTCAAGCAGGCCGTTCCACTTCTCCCTATTGGTTCATGATTGTCCATGTGAGCGCACATTATCTCCTTTGCCATTTTCTTTTGTGTTTATTAGCTTATAATAACCTTTAACATTTCAAAATTGATAATCAATTACTGATACTTCCTGATTATTTCTTGGAGTGGAATACCTTTGGCGGGAACCGAAGTTTTGGAATAATCTGAAAATTTGGACTAGCGTATATCTACATGTTATAATCAGAATTATGTTAGAAATACCGATGGTATACCCTTAAATGAATGAATATTGATGAGTTCAGACAAAGCCTTCCTTATATTAATAGAAGCTTTTATATTTTAAAAAATTTATGGTTAAGATGTACTTTCTCCAACAGAGTCTGTGATATTGTGTCTGAGTCTTGGCTCAAGCCCTCTGTCCCTGATTGACTCGTTGCTCTTTTTAATTCGTAACGACCGGTCTTGAATGACTGTCATTAATCTTTTGCACAAGAGTGGCGGAGGGGTTGCTGGATCACAGCACAGGTGTGGCCTATCATATTCACCTTCTTTGTAGTCACACGCCGGAAATTGAAAACTTTTACGCCGACTTGCAGTCTTGACATATCTTATTCACTTGTTTATCAACATACCTAATTATGAAAATATTCATCATTCAACTAATTAAATTAATTGGAAATATGCATAAAACTGAATTCTTACCCTGAAAACTCTACTATCAACTTACATAAAAAACATAACATATTGAAAGGCTACTCCAGAGCATTATTTTCAATTTTATCATACCCTGTTCATGTTATCCCACCCTGGAGTATTCTTATTATTCATTTATATTTTTTATGTATATGTGATTACTCAACTTATTTATATATAAAATTTCTATTAGAACTTTAAATGTGAGAGTGGACCGGTCGCGCCCTATCTTTTTCTCCTTGGTTATAAAATAAGGCAGCCATTCTATTATATTATACAGTATTATCTTCTCTATTTTCCGCTTATATTATTATACAACTGCACACTCCTGATGATCAGTTAATTATAATGCTGTTTTTTATATTGTGTGATGACCCCAGCCTATGAAGGGTTAAAGTAATAATCATTATTAAGTAGGTCAGGAGGTAAACCTTGGTCACTTTATAAAACGTATAACCGTTCTCACAATTATTGTTAAACATTTTGTGCAAGTAATAGAATACAGAATTTCACATTCTTTATTGGTCTCAATCTGACTATGATAACAGCCTATAGATGGATAAGTTTGGAGTATGGGATGGATCTGAGTGATTCAGTTTCAACCAAGTTTGATGGTTTGTTGTGCACTCGGGTATTGCACATATTATTCAGAGCAATAACTAAGTAGATCACTTCAACTACATGGAGCGATTTAGCTTAGTTTTGGGCTCAAACTTTGACGTTTGAAGGAAACATGGCTGCCACGTTGCAACTCTCGATCTGCCATTATCAGACATCGAACGCAACATCTGAGAAGAGATTAATTGGATAGCTAAGTTTAATATTTTACGGTGTATCGGTGCTTATATAACTTGCTCATCCCATCAAACTACTGTTTCATAAACTATTGGTAGTGATCAAGTGCAATTTTGTTATCGCTTCGCACCAACATTAGAGTTTTCAGAACAATAACATAATTGTCATAGATCAATCACATTCACATGTTTATTTGTTTAAGTTTCGGCAACAATAATTGTGCGATCTTCAAAACAACTGTAATAGATTTTTTCTCGTAGACCATACTAGGTTGAAAACTATTTAAGTTCACCCGGCACGGTGTCAGAAGATATGAAAGAATAGTGTCTATTGCGTGGCAAAAATCAGGAATACTCTTAGTCAATTGTGTAACCATCTAAATGAATTTCTCATCGAGAGAGTGAAAGGCCTGAGTCTGTTTTTTCTTCCACTATCTCTATTATGATTCTGTGTTTGTTTCTCTGATTGAATAAATTAATAGTACAGCCTTCTCTCTTCAAATTTTGTCTGGAGTTCATCATTAAATCAATTATTTGTCCTGCAAATGAGGAATGTAAAATTCAAATAACCACCTTTTGGAATGGATTTTTTCACAAACGAGAGACAGACAAAGAGCTTGTAGATGAAATGGTCAAAGACACTTGTTTACTTTGAATCACTGCACTGTTGACCTGGTGATTTAAATTCACTGGTTCACTAACTCACAAGTGACATTCCCACAAAGCGACAAGAGAGCACTTATTTATTCGTTGAGTGCCTATTGATTGATAGAAGTCCATGATTTCGAATCCCAGTTTTTTCTGTGACCTGTAAGCTATTGTCACACACCACGTGCTCGTTGCGATCTCTGTCAGCCGCTAATGCTCTATACTACAAAAAAGTGACATAAAGGAAAATCGTTGGCAATAATTCACATTTTGATACGTAAAAGCATCGGCGACCGCGTAAAAGCGGACGATTGATTTAGATCTTTTGCAACAGAGCCATTCGCCCTGAATAGCAAATAATATCACCGGTGAATTTGGCACCTTTTATTGATGGCATATTTTTTCCGAGAAAACGCAAAAGGTTGCTGGTTATTTGAGAGGCTATCCGGCTACGAATAATGCTGTTGCTGGAATAAATTGTCAGATAGACTTTTCCACTTTGAAAAGTGAGGCTTCGGTGATATGTTGCGTATTTCGTTTACAAAATTACAAAAACTCAAGGCACAAAAAACTCAGCAGATCCAACAATCATGTACATATTATTCCGGTTTGACAATTCATTTTGTCAACAATCTTGAATGCAACATGTAATTCCCATTGAAACTAGTATGCTTGGATAGCACAGTGGCCTCCCAATAGGATATATCTAAATAAGTAATTTAGGATAAGAATTGAAGAGTAATTTACTCTCATAGACAAATATTGTAGAAAATATTGTGTCTTATATCATTCCTCTATGACAATACTGAGTGAATGTGATGTTGAATTTTATATTCCAACTACTGTTCCAATTGTTGATCGAACAGAAGATTAAATTCAATCGAATTTCGAAATCCAATGAGAATTTCTATAGGAGAAACTAAGATATCAGGAGATAACATTTCGTAATGAACTGAAAAAGGGAAAATATTGTTCATTAGAAAGGGTGAACTGATGCTCCAGAAATCTCAAATGAAATAGTTCAATACTTATTCAAGGTGAAGCGTTCCTTCTGTGGAGTATTTATAATTTGAAAGCAATATTGTTTCTGCTCAAGGTGTTTAAAATGAAAAAATTGAATTCCAATAGAAATATTCAGGGTTTCTGAATGCGTACTTGGATCTCGAGTTTCATAATGATACTATCCTATTAGGCTAGTAATGCTGAAGAGGAGCCAATTGAATAAGTTGAAATTAATACGAACTATCATAGTCTTCCCACTCCAAAAATATTCATTCAAAAATATTTTTGACATTGCTGTATTTTCGCGGTCGAGCACCTATCATAAAATGAATTATATTCTCGACAGACACGTTTCTCACTATTGGATTTTGTAGTAGAAGTACTCAAGGCTTTGTCTCTGAATACCATGATCACAATAAATTATTCATGATCATCGAATAACTTTTGAATGATGAATGAGCACGGCTTCCATACTCCGATAAATCACTTCTCCTAGATATTATTGAAAACCCTTGTCAATTTTTCCAATATATTATTCGCATTTTTCTTCAATATTACGAAAATTGATTCATCCAGACATAAATTCAAGAGGAGCCATTGTTGATAGAGAGCGTCCATGATCACGTAGAAGTGGCTCATTCTTATAAATTACTGCTGAATGAAACGTTAATTTAATACCAAAGCTATAGCTCTATTCTATAATTTATAATCAATTGTCTCAGCTATCCATTCAACATAAGTAACTCCATTTACAAACATTGTAACTCATAATTAACTTTTAGAACTACCTAGATTCTATTTTATTCAAATAACCTTATCTTCTGGATATTCAATGACATACTTATTCCAAGATTTAGAATTTGCTCAGTTCCTATTACGCTGAGAAGTATATCATATTTTTTTAAATGATATTCTTTCTTTTCCCTAATTTACATATTTGTCGCAGTTTTGTGTTCAATATGTGCTGCTTGCTCTATTTGTTATTTTTACAGGGGCCAATTGAAACTATTCTATTAGAAATAACATAATAATAAATCTTTCATGTTTCAAATCATATTTTCATGGAAAAATATGTTTATTCTGAGAATATTGTTGTTAAATGTTTCAGTTTTTCGAGTTTTAAGGCTAACGAGATATCCTAGTCGCAGGTGAAAAGCTCCCTCGTTATAAAGGAGTAGCTTACTTCTATTACTGGATATTAATGATACTTCTGAAGGAGAATCATTCTATCAAAACAGACTATTCAGATAGCCTACAGCAGAAAATGAAAATCAAATCTCCTTTAGCAACTGTTGTAAAAGTATAAACTGTGAGTTTATCCATCTGTGTTATTTGTGCTAATATGCACTGTTTTGCGGGTCATCCATCCATCATCCAGATTAAGAGTTCAGTGATGCTGCTAATTGCTCAACAGAAGATGGACACATGTGGATTATTGTTTCTAAGGCAGAGAGTAGAGTTCCTGATCAAAAGTTGCCAGCATGTAGATATTGAGGGGACAACGGGGACATGTCGATTTGAATATGCAAATGATATACGGCGCCTCAGCAAGTCCCCCCCCCCTGAACAGCTTATCACCCGACTCTTCAAACTCACCCCCTCAGCATACTCTTAAAAACTCAACTACGCTTTCTCCTTTAACTCCTCCTCTTCCTCTTCCTCCTCGTCATCCTCCTCCTCCTCCTCCTCCTCCTCCTACTCCTCCTCCTCCTCCTCCTCCACCTCCTTCTCCTCATACTTTTCCCCCTTCACCTCTCCTCCCACACCTCCACCAACATGCTTTTCCTCCTCCTTTCCTCCCTCGTCCTCCTCCTCCTCCTTCTCCTTCACCTCATTCTCTTCCACTACCACCTCCACCTCTTATTCTTGCCAACGACAGACATTGCCGAGCGTGAAAATCGTTTCGACAAACATCATCCCCCGTGTGTATTTACCCAGGTCCGACCGAGAAGCACGTGACAAGTGACCTCAGGAATTATTATCCACTCAGTATGATTCTGTCCGTGTCATACCTCAGGTCGCATCACACTGCGAATCTCAATGAGCAATGTCAACACAGATGTGTTACTCTACGTTTCAATAATGAAATCTATTTGAGTTCAGCTCTGATGAGATTGTTTTTCTTCAAAGCTGCGTCGTAAAATTTCTGATTTTCCTGATTAAACTAATTGTTATTTCAACTAAAATTCAAAATACATTCAACGTTATTCAGTTACTGTGTGATAATTTAGGCTCAATTTACTGTTTTTGAGGCTTTAGAGATGTGGTTGTATAGGAGAGTGTTGAGAATTTCATGGAAGGACAAAGTCACCAACAAAACTGGATTGGAACGAATGAATAAGGATTTGGAAGTGATGAACACCATCAAGAGCAGGAAACTTGCATATTTTGGCCATATCATGAGGAATGAAGAGAAATATGGCCTGCTGAAATCCGTTCTCCAAGGAAAGATTTATGGCAGAAGAGGACCATGCAGAAGAAGAATATCTTGGCTGAAAAATATGCGTACCTTGTACTCCAAAACTACAATAGAACTTTTCAGGATAGCTGTAAATAAGATAGTCAAAGTCAGACTGATCGCCAATATTCGGAATGAATAGGCACTAGTAGAAGAAGAAAATGAAGGCTCAATTGGAGTATTAGAACAGTATTAATTTGTTCAAATTTAAGGCTTTATTGTCATTTAGCTTTCTATGCCTAAGTTAGTCTCTCTCAAGTTCCATGAAGTGCCATTATTGAAGTGCAGGTTCACTTCCTTCAATCGAGATTAATTCTAATTCATCTAACAATTTTATTGAGGATTTTGATATTCAACTCAATTAGCGAATGGTAAAAGAATTTCATTCAACCACACGATAAACCTACCTTAGAACCAGAGTATTATAGCTCAAAAACACTTTCCAGTATAAACGTTTTCCAGTATAGAACAAAACAAAAACAATGCTTTTTTGAAGTCTTCTTATCTACGGTGATTAATTGGCTTGGAACTTCACAATAATATCATGTGTTAGAGCGCACAAGGAGCAGACGAAACCGCCTAACTTTTTGGCGTCAAGTATACACTATCTCCTTCGCTTTCACTCTCTCACCACTTCGACTCGTTTCATCTGTCTTTGTCGTGCGTTATCAGCAGCATGCGGCCGCAAAGCGCATGCGCCAATCGACTGTGGGCGCTGAAGAGCTTCGCCAACTTGGCAATTCTAGTTTGCGTTGACGTTCCGAGCCGCGCTCTTCTGCCTGCCAGCGATTTTCGAAAGCGCGCTATAAGTTGTTTTCCTCCGATATTGTTCGGTTGCTATTCAACAGGCGACTAATTCTCCCCCCTTACTCAACAGTGTACGTTGCTTTGATCATAACCTGTGATTTTTTATAATATTTTTTCCATTTTTCACACACTATCTCATCATTGCATACTTTTCATTTCCAGTTTCAATCATAAATATATTATAGTATCTTAGTTAATATTAGAATCATTCAGTTAAGACTGCTATGTCGTACGAGAACTTGTATAAGTGTGGTGAATCATTCCTGAAATAAAGCTTAGAATATTCTGTTCCTTTTTGTCGTATACAATTGAACTAATTAAATACTCCATTTTTCCACTTAAAATTGAAAATCTATTATAGTTCAACAGTTTATTAAACTGAGAATAACTTCAATATCACTGCTATGTTGAGAAATTTCCAATGTAAATCTCTTCAATTATCCTACTTTCAATATCTATCATGATATACAGAATTCCCTTGGATTGAATAAAATTCAAGTCTGAATAAACTCTAGGGATAGTAATAGAATTCGGAGAATGAGTCCTTCATCCTCAACCTATTTTCTCTTGAATTCCCCATAGAATCTTCAGTCTCCCATAAATTATTACTTAAATAACGTCTGCTTAGATTTAGTTATCAAAATGGAGATGCAACAGGTTGAAATGGAGACCCATTGTTTTTGTTGTGAAATGAGATTGAGGAAGAATGATTTATTAATTCAAAAAAATGAATAAACATTGATATTTCGAGCTTTATTTCTCTCGCCATTTAAAGTATTGGTTCCAATTTTTCAATGGGTAGAGAGGTTACTTTCTGGAAGAGTAATATTGATTCAAAAATCTCTCAAGCCAGAGAAGTAGGTATTTTCAGTATTCACTTTGATGTGGCTACTATCTTGTCTTAAATAAAATAATAAATTATAAGCAAACTCATGTATAATTTATAATTTGTATGAATTACACGTTTTCATTTTGTTCAGTTACACTTGATGTCTCTAAAAAGTTCGAAACTAGTTGTGTTTGAGAAGTACTGCAAATCATTATTATTTCATTTCTCATGTATTCCCAGTAAAAATAATGAAAATCATCTCTTCATTACAAACATCAACTCTCCAAATATTGGAACTCCATCAATAATAATCTTAAAACTCCAGATTGTTTTGAAATGTAGCAACTGATCATTTAAAAATCCATTGATGTACTTATTATTACCAATTTCCTTTACCAGATGACATCATTCCCCTTCAACTTTATAAAGAGTCATTCTCTGTACCTTCACCTATCTTTAATGAATGGGGGAGTCATGACCACCAATTTCATTCAATTCTTTCATTGAGTTATACATAGACATACACATAATAATTTATCGATTAGAGAGAGACAAAACAGAATTAGCTTCTACCATCTCTCTTCCTGGAAATGCATTATTCAGTACCTAGAAATGTATTGTTTTAATCTCTAACCAATGTCCCCCAGGTGATAGCACTATCCATTACACTTCAAATAACATTACCAATAGAAGCCAATGGAATATTCTGATGAATATTGACAAAAGCAAGATCTGCCAGATTGTTTAAACCACAGAACTGTAGCGAGTTCGCGAGCAACTCTTCAATCGCTCAGGATGTCAAATATTTACTTTTTGTTGATTGAAAACTGTCACGGATGTTTCTCATTGACAAACTGTGGCTATTCCGATGCAGACACGCAATCCATTCATCTCCAGTTGATAATAGAAATTGTTTCGGAACGCCCACAGTAGTTGTATCATATTAATTGTACTCTGGCTAATACCAGTCATTAAACAAGGTATCATTGTGTAAATACAATTCAATGCGGTGAATTCATCAGAAAATAGTATCGGAATAGCGTTTTATTTGTTGAAACATTTCTCAAATAGACAGGAAAACGTTTATTTAATACTCTCATTGATCATATTGTCAGGAAAACGTTTTACAAATAATTACAGTTCTGGATAATTGCCACTTGACTTGATGCTGAATCCAGTGTAAAATTAAGAGGCTAAACCTGTTTCTATTAAGTGTCACTTGATTTTTGTTGTTACGAGTGGAATAAATTTCATGAACAAATGTTTGATCAAGTCATTAAAACTAATTATTAGCGAATTCTCATTATAATGCATTTTCATCATGATACATAACCGTGGACTCAATGTTACAACATATAATTTTTTCACCAATTAACTCGTCATTTTCGATTTCATGGTGCTTGTCAGTTAAGGGTGTGGGAATTTAATGATTATATTTCTTGAACCCCTCTCAAAATACAGTCTTATCAGTCATTATGCAATTTGATTTCCAAGTGATTCTATCTTTCTTGGAACAAAACAAAATCATATACGCAAGTCATTTTATCAGTTACAATCAGTTAAATCATTGGACATTGCAAGACTTTTTTGAGGCAAGATTTTTTTTGTGTTTAACTCGACTCATTAAACTCAAATTTTGAGAGGAAATATAATGATATTCTGAATTATATAATTTTCATGTAGTATGGATTAAAAACTGTCCAGGAATGATAAGTTGTAGCTCTTTCAAGTTGTTGGTCATTGATTGCCAATGAATTCCATCATGCAAGCAGAAAATGTTATCATGTCTTCCAATGTTATCTACATCAATCCAATTTCCTCGATTGTCGAGGGATGAAATCCTTCTAGCAAGTTAGAGCCACTGAATAAAGAGACAAACAAAGTCATTCACTTGTTCCCCTTTTGTCGTTGAGTTCATCCCCAACTCAATCATAATAATTTTCTTTGTTGTCTTGCTTCCTATTTATTTCTTCCACTTATTTACAGACCGTACAAATACTGTTATTTTTTATTTTCCTCAGAATGGTATGTAATGAAAAATGAAGAAATATCTATTAATAAATGAATAAGGTGTCTCATACGGAGAAAAAGTACATTGGATAATATATCGGAACAGACAAACAGGGAATATATAGGAATAAATAAAAGGTTATTCAGGGAAACGTTCGTGGTAACACCTTGATTGATGTCTTGCACAGGCTTTGCAGACCCATGTGATACCGAACACAAATTCATTATAACTTGTTCCATTTGTACCATGAAGTTTGTTTAAATGAGATTGCTGAGTGGAATATGTCAAATGTATTCTGGATGGAAATACATGAATAATAAAAAATATAGGATAACCCAAATAAGAGTAGTTATCTACTTTTCAAACAAAAAGGATTTGCACGTTCTTAGTATGACGCTTGATGATTTGATCAATACTAACGATGTAGATGTTAATGTGTTTGGAAAAAATTTGATTGATTTGAAAAGAAAGCGGGAAATAATGTAACATTCACAAAAAGCTGATAGTGAGATAGCATGATGCTTGAAATTGCCATAAGTGGGTTGCACTTTGTAACAGGAGAGATAGTTGGAGATATCGATTATCCATTTACTTCATGGTGAACATGGAAAATTGCGTTACTAGACCTGGCGTTTTTTGATAGCGATACAAGCAGTGGAGTGAGTTGAACTGTTTGAAACTTTTATCCAGTACTTTTCCGCCTTTTACGAAATACTTTACTACTGCAGTATACCTGATTTCCTACACATTTTCTTCGGCATCATCATCATCATCATTCACATAGTTCTCTCGTTTACAAAATCTCTCAATTTTACCATATCTGCAGTATTTCCAGGACCACCTCCTACTCTTATTTTATCCCTTCCGCGTCACTCTTCTTCTTCTTCTTCTTTTCCTTCTACTTCTCCTTCCTCTTCTTCTTCTTCTTCTTCTTCTTCTTCTTCTTCTTTTCTTCTTCTTTCTTCTTCTTCTTCTCCTCCTCTTCTTCTTCTTCTTCTTCTTCTTCTTCTTCTTCTTCTTCTTCTTCTTCTTCTTCTTCTTCTTCTTCTTCTTCTTCTTCTTCTTCTTCTTCTTCTTCTTCTTCTTCTTCTTCTTCTTCTTCTTCTTCTTCTTCTTCTTCTTCTTCTTCTTCTTCTTCTTCTTCTTCTTCTTCTTCTTCTTCTTCTTCTTCTTCTTCTTCTTCTTCTTCTTCTTCTTCTTCTTCTTCTTCTTCTTCTTCTTCTTCTTCTTCTTCTTCTTCTTCTTCTTCTTCTTCTTTCTTCTTCTTCTTCCTTCTCCTACTATCCTCTTCCTTCTCATCCCACGCCTCCCCTCTTCCCTTGTCTTCTTCTTACCCTCCTCATCCCTCTCATCCACTATCTCCAATTTCTCATCCTGTGACTATTATGCTTCTCCCATCACGTCTCTCTCCACATTCTTTTCCGATGAATCTTGATCACGATTGATGAGATTCTTTCAAGCAACGTACACTGTCCAGTCCATTCCACTGTGAACCCAATCAAATCGAATCCTTATTCAATTTATCAAGTTTTTATTCCGCTTCGAATTCAAGGATAAGGCAGGTGCTCTATTAGGAAAATGTGTGATCTACGAATGATTATAATAGAAATAACAGTGAAGATAGTAGAAAAGTGAAGTGTACTATTCCTTTTTGAAACTTCACAAAACTCTATGATTCTCAACAGTGTCTCCTGTATTTTCTAGTAACAACAACAAACATGTTTGTATGTGAATGTCCTATTCCATCAAATTTTATTATTACTCCAATATCATTCACTAATTTCTATTATCATGCAAGTTTACAATATTGTATTCTTCTACGTTACATAGGTTTATATTCCAATATTGTTACTGTAATATGAAATACAATAATAATTTCTATGGATAATAATATATCGTCTGCTAGGGCAATAGTGGAGATAGCATATAGTATAGAGATCTTGTCATTCATATATCTTCAAACTTGAATAGAAGTTATTTTTAGCAAAAATCCTAAAAATAACTTGTCATTGTTTGAGCCACTAATGAACAGAGCTTTAAAATAACAAGTGAGTTATGAATAAATTTTCAAATGTTCATTCAAATAGTTCACCTGCTGAAACGAGATTCATGTTCTCTCATTCAATGACGTTTAAACGTGAACAGTACTTTATTTTCTCAAGAGACTAATTTGACTTAATTCCAATCTTTGTTTATGCTATTTACGAAACGAATATTGACTGCATAGTATGCATGTTCATATCTACCTTTTTCAATAGTGTTGTATAATTCACTGTGAAGCTACTAATAATTATTATCATCTCTGGAACCATTAACCAAGCAGATACGACGTCAATTATTTATACCTTTATATTGAGCTCCGCAAAATGAAAGTAACAGAAGTTGCCTTTGATTACAGTCATCGCACAAAAAGACCAAAAAAGCTGGTATTTCCTGTAGTATGGTAGGAGTAAATTTATGAGTTGACTTATCAACTTGTAATGAATTTGGTAAACGGAGAACTCATTCAGAAACCACGTTTCTGAACCTTTGAGAAAGTCATTTCCCCGGCAAATTCAATTTCATCGATCGTAAAACAAGATAGAAAAAACTTTCAAACCAATACTTTTATCCAGTTGGTGAACTGGAAATTTTATTATGTGACTATAAGGGGGTTTGCGAGTCGTAGCTACTCAATCTCGACTTTGAAGAGGCAATAAAATGGCACTCTTGACTTCTTCTTGCTCGTTATGTCCAAAGACAAATATGAAGTTTGATGTCAAATAGGGGAGAAAATTCTCTCAGAGACAATATCCGGAGCCAATATCCTCCTATTAATTTGTTTTCAAGCGTCGTTGGCTGCTCAAGAAATATAAGTTGGAGTTTTGTAACCTACAGGAATATAAGTATTTGAGATTAATACAGTATTGAGTGTTAACGATTTGCCCAGTTAGGCTCTTTGCAGTAGTTGCTGTTTAAGAATCTCATTTTCAATTAAATTCAAATAATAATTCGCCGTAGCCTATTCCAAACGTCATAATATCGAAGCACTATTCAGACACAGCTTTAAAAATATAGGAGGCACTGTATGAGCGATAATGATTAATTTTTGGGAAAATGTGTGTGCATAGCTTGTGTCTCGACTGCGAGGCTCCGACAAAAACCGGAAGCTACTCGAAGAGGAAACTGGTGACATTGGTCCACTTCCGGTCAGGGATAGGTCGAAATCTTTGTGTGTTGAAAAGTTGGCGCATCTTCTAAGACCAGGTTACGATCCTGCTACTTTAGCGGCCAGAGATCTCAACTTGCATGCACTTCAGAGAAGGAGGGCTAGCTCAGCTATGTAAGTTACTATGAAGTCTTCTATCATTTTTCATATTTTTCTATGGTATTAATGACGCATCCTTGATTTTATGTACTTTAAACGTGGATATGCACAAAATTTTACTTCTATCTAAGTTGATACCGAACTTTTGAGGCTCAATACGAAAGTACGAACAGTAAACTTATTCAGATAGCCTATCTATCCTCCAACAGTTGAGCCTTGCGGTACTTCACCTTTGAACTTCTCAAACAATCTCCCACCCAAGTAGAGTCTGTCCAAGCAAAGATGACATTTTGATAAGATGGGAAAATGCCTCCAGCTCGGTCAATATTCGTCTTGAAATTATACATGTTGATTCAAATTGTAAAAAAAGTTCTGCTCTACAATTTGAGACCGAATTTATAATTTTTAAACCAATATTGACCGAGCTGGAGCCTTTTCCCATCTTTCCAGATTGTCTTGTTTGCTTGGACAGACTTTATCAACTTGGCAAAGTTACTTATCGACAACTGCGAGTTCATTATCATTAATTATAGCAACAGTTTGCGCTCTTTCAGATGCAAAAGTTGAAGCATGTCGATCAAAGTCAATAGATGGTGCCAAAAGTAATTAATTCACTCCATGACCCAAATACGGAAATAGATGAGATGAAAAGGGCCTTCGAAAGCCTTTTTGGAAAGAAGTGATTGGAAGACTTTGATAGAGTTTCGAAAAAAGGGACAAGGTCGAACCTTGTAACCTCCAATCATCCTTTGTCGAAGAATTGATATTGCTCAGTCATCAATCAGTATTTAGGATGTCATTTTTATCAAAGCTATTGATATCATGCTGGTAGCAGTGGAATATAATATTAGCAGAGATGATACCGTACGACATGGAGCAAGGATACAATTTTGATGACAACAATGTTCCTACCGATAATATTACTGGATGATTTCCTAGAATCTTGGTGAATTATTATTTTTTATTGAATGATTTTATGGTAAATTTTTGTAATGTGTACTGTATGTATGATATGATACTCAATACTCTTTGAGATGTAGCCTACGCTTATCATTCAATATTCAATAATGGTTTCTTCTTGGCGACTAAAACTAATTATTTTATCACAACAGTTGAAGTTGCAGGAAGGTTCTATGATGGGATTTCTGCATTAAATACATTGTAGAAGAATTACATATATTCAACATTGACTATTGACTCATAAAAGCCAAGATTGAATAGAACGGTAAATTAAAATATCATTAACTGAACATTTTGTTTTTTGCAAACAAGAATCCCATTCACTTGAAAATGAATCAATTTTCAATCGATCAAAAACTATTATAAGATAATGTCATAGTCGAATAATGTGACTCAGGTAGGTTACTTCTATTTTTCTCTGGGTGATAGAAGAATTTGTTCTTGGACGTATTTATTTTTCTGGTAGCTCTACCTCTACAACTCACAAATTTTGATGATCAACTATCGATTTTAAAAATCCATGAATGAACTCGATCGATTAATGAGATTGCAAAGTTATCTCTCATCAAATTTATAAATTTAACTTTTTGACAAGAGTAAATATTTCCAGAAGAGAAAGTTGAAGAATTTTCCATTTTCTCATCAACTGGTCAACTGCAGTTGATAAAATGACTCTCTCTCAATAATCGAATCAAATCACTTGAAACGACGCGCATTAATTGAAAGATTCAACAAGACACGTCCATTGGAGCGCCGCTAGTGTTGACTTGAAAACTTTGTGGTACAGTATTTCTCCCGTCTAACAGTATTATGGATATTGCTTTGAATTTACCCGCCTGAAGTTTGGCAGTGAAAAGAGTGACAAGGGTTGGAGCGTGAGAGTTGGGTAGGGTAAGAGAAGGTTGAAGCGTGCAGGGTAAATAGAGGTGAAAAGGTCGGAAACTAAGGCAATCCTTTCTCGCACCTCTTCGAGTTCACAACGTGTCAGCAAATAATCTTGGGGTTACAGGCCGTGAAGAGGGGACTGAAGACGCCTTTATTGTGGGGTTGAAAAGTTCCACCTCTCCTCTTCCACAAACCATATTCTATAGGAAGTATCGAGATCCCCCTTCCTATTGAACGCTTAATATTGTTTTATTAATTTCCATTCATACTCCATGTTGCTGTTTCCAAGCCTATTCCCCCACGAAACTTCATTCACATAGTAAATGAGCATGACTGAAATTCAAAAGTTTATTACACATTTTTCATTAGGCCTAGACATACATCAATCGATGTGGTTCATATATTATTGAATCAACTATTTTTCTCGAAAACGTTGAAAAATTTCGATACAGAAATCGAGCTATATTTGAATAGACTTTTCACTTCGATGGAGTTATGTGTAGGGATTTTACTTATTTTCATATTAAAATCCTTATTTTAATCATATTGAAACTACTTATTTTCATAACATGATATATCATAATATTATGCTTCTAACTAGTGAAATCTTTGTCAAATAGAGTTACATGTGGTTTCAATTAATAAAATTCTTCTGTGAGCTGTGATCAAATTGACTTAGCCTATACATATATATATAACTTAGCCCTATAATAACTTTAATGAGCTGATGTTCTGCAAATGATTTAGGAGAGGGATGATGAAGAGATCATTCTTTTAAGAAACGAAATTTTCATGACAAAATGAAAACGTTGTATCAATTATTATACTTTCTTGTAACAACGAACATGTTATCATGTTATGTGCCTTGGGTCATTTGCCAGCGTGGGAGAAAACAGGAAATATTTCCAGGTGCAATGCTTTCATATTCTAGGAAATTATTAATACAGTTTTTGTTGACCTACTGTATCTCACTCGAGGGAAGAATAAAACAAGCTTCCTCGTCCCACACAAGAAATCATATCTAATTTCAAATCTCTCATTATTCAATTCTATGAAGTCGAATTCAAAAGATTATTTGTTTTTCCTGCTATTGTATTGATTGATTATATCAATAGCCGAATTTCCATATAAACCACATTTTGTTCGATATTCCTATGGATAATTTTGTGAGTGAGTTCAGAATCATGATTTTAATAGTTATGATCGAATTGTGCCAACATGAGCTGGGTTGCATTAACAGATTCAGTTCCTCGTCATTTATCCCTTGGCAGGGATGAGAACGTTGAAGTTTCATGCTACGTTTCTGAAATATATCTGATGCAGTACTTAAAATATGTATAGTCTGGCACATCGTTATTGAAGGGGAGGTGAACGAGAATTGGTCGACTGATAACGACTAGATGGGATAATGTTTTGAAACATTTTGTATATGCATCACCTCAACCCACAATACCATATCGATGCAACGATAAACTGACTGATAGCTAGCTACTCACTTGAACTGTTTTAGTGTCGAACAGTGGAGCACAGAAACATCTAACCTAGACTCGGAATCATAAAACACGTCAGAACCACGGAGGTCGTAACTCCTGTGCTTCTTCCATCAATATAGATATGCATAACACTACAATACTCAATTTCATTACGCATATAGATTTTCAGTCAGGATATAAACAAAGCTGCTGGATGAATATGGATATGAGTAATCCTCCACATTCATGGCTCCACACTGCTCTGTACACGTGCTTCTTTATGACAGGGAAAATCATAATATTCTCTCACAATGGGTCATTGGAGAGTTAGCAGATGGTCTCCGTAAAGTAATTAAAACATTAAAAACAATAAAATTCAACTCCAAACAATGGAGCAGCAAAATTCAATCATAAAACTACTACAAGGTTGGAGTTCAAGAATTAAAAAGTAGCTGAGTGACTGCAGAGTATCTCTCCACTGATGGAATATCAACCATCAACCTTTTATATTCACATCACTAGACTAGAAGAAAAAGAAGAATGAAGTAATGAATACAAACAGACTTTCTATTTTGTGTATTAATGTAAGATTGAATTCGATACCAACGATGAATGCATAGCAAACACTCAGGTACTGTGATAATCAAGCTTAATGATTTTTCCAAATCAAATAATATCATTGAAAGTAATCAATAAACTCGTAAGAGTGCTCCCCCATCAAAAGGAGAGTATCCCATGAATTATTAAAGGCAATTCCTAAAGGAAAAAAGATATTATGGCTGGAAAATATTCATTCCTTCATTCCTATCGAGTAAGAACGACAAGCATTCTGAAACAGCATGGATTTTACATTAAATTTCATTAAACTACAAACAATCATGATATAGCAGTCTCGCAGGAATAGTTTGAATATTGATCACGATATGAAGGGTTGATAATGTAGATTTTCTATTTCTTGAGCTCCTGAAAAACAGATAAATGTGATAAGAGATGATTGGTGAAGTCAATCATTTTAATTATTTGAAAACAATGATAGACAACTATTACAGACTAGCTGTTATTTAGCTCAATTGTTATAAATACATTATTTTCAGCAATATTGTGAATATATTGAAGAATATTCATTCATTTATTTCATATAACATATTTGAGTACAACAAGCATAGCCCAAACAGCACTAATGACACATTGAAAATGGACTTATCAAAATTAAAAAAAAAACCTCAAACCAAATGCAAACAAGAAAAGGTTGAAAAAATGTCACTTAAAAAGAATTAATATAGAAAAGAAAAAACAGATATTGTAACTGGAAATAATATATTTATCCCAACTGAGCTGAATAACAGCCAGTCTAAAATAGTTGTTATCTCATAAACTTCATGTCTGTCATTATATATCCCTTGCAACTACATTGTTATAGTATAGCCCTGATTCATCAAAGTTGTAGCAACGATTTTGGATAAGGCTAGCCATATGTCGGGGGAAATACGGTACGCTAGGCTGTTTTTGTTTTACGCTATCACTTGATTCGCAACTATGCCGAGTTTATCTTCCGCACGCAAGCCCGCGAACAAACATGGTGAACTGACAGAAAAGAATTACATGCGATAAGAATGGATTTACGGTTTAGCGAAAGATATGTTACTTGCTAAAGGAAGTGAAAAATTATTGTTTCCTCCTATGAAACTACCAGACTGGAGCCACTGGAGGAAATGGTACCGTATGGCAATGTGAAATCAAGTGTAAAAACTTACAAATTATTTCCGTCACAGTATACCGCAATATGCCTCCTCTTATGTTGTGTGCATGGAAGATTGCCATTGATAACATTAGTATCAAATATTATAAAATGTTTGTTCGTGCTCTTCTAGGATCTTCCTTTAACATGTAGTTTTGGATTTCCCTTCCATCACAATTATTGAGGAGCTATATTTGTGTGCAATTGGAGCTACATTTGAATATAGGCCTACATGTAAAAACTTTATAATTCTGCGTTAAACGACAGGTGCAACTAGCTACAGTATAATGTCAAATACAGATTCAATTTAGCAAAATGGTGTATTATTTATTTACATACTTGTCAATTCCCCTGTTAGCTCCGTAGGTGTCTTTAAGTTTCCGACAATTTTAATAGGGTGTTTCGTCTGGGCTATTACTACTATTACTGAAGAAAGTTTCAATGCTTGATAGAAGAAAGAATTGGTGAAGAAATCAATCGAAACAAGAATCGATTAAAAATTTGATTGGATAAATAAAATTAAAAATCGAATACCCTTTTTTAAAAAGTGTATTTGATTTTTCATTTTATTTATCAATTAATTCAAATAGCCCTAGGTTTAAAGTTGAATTTGATTGGAGTATCATATTATAGGATATCACGATCCAAAATATTAGCACTATGGCATACACACCGAACAGGACCATACTGCATGATAGGCTATAGTATGTCCGAGCAAAGAAAACATTCTGGCAAGTTGGGAAAATGACTCCAGGGCCCAATTTCACAAAGCAACAAGTCTTGTTCTTAACCATGGTTGCTGACAAGTACTTGTGATAACAAGTTGTTAATTACAGGCGTTTCACAAAGGAAATGTGCTACAAGTTTACAATTCTACAATTTGACAAGTGTTCCCACCCATCAGTGCCATCTGTTTTGGTTTTCGATACTTTCTATAGTTTGCACTGATATAGTTTTGGTTGAAATTTGAATTATTTGTGTTAAAGATAGATTGATAAAATTGATTTTGAAAATAAATCAAATATTAGAAATCCAAATCGCTCAACCCTCATGTTATTTGGAATAAAAATAATAATAAATTAATAAGACATTTTCAATCAATTCAGATCCATTACTTGAATAAAAAAATATTATAGTGAGCTTAGAGTGGTCTCCCCTCATCTCACATGTTATAAACATAGCCTATATTCTACTGGTACTGATGATTTTTCTAATTTATTAAATTAGATTTCTAGACTCATATTTGGCATAATAGAATGTACGAAGAAACAATATAAAATAGTTCTAATCATTGAAAATAATATTGAAGCCTTGAAAAGCATATTTATTAACACTTGTAACTTACTTACTTAGGTCTATTCATAGGTAGAAATTTCATGGTTAATTACAAGTTTTTTTGACAAGACTTGTTCGTTACCATGCCAACGTTCGTGAAACACTTTTCATAACCGGCGGAACGCTTGTAAAATTGTTAAAATTCACTTGTTATCACAAGTCTACAATTGTACGTTCGTGAAACGCCTGCAATCAGCTGGATTAGTAGATTTGTTAAAAATCATGGTTAGTGACAAGACTTGTTACGTCGTGAAATAGGGCCCAGGGCCCCGTTTCTCGAAAGTCACTAGTCACCAATTTCCCATTTGAATGCATGCATTTCGAATTCACCAGGTGAAAAAAGTCACCTGTGATTTTCAATGGAATAAATAACCGACTTGTTATTTTTTTGTAACATTACATCCACAAGAACTTTTTCTAAACAGCTTGAACAGCTGTTTCAATACATTTCTGAAATTTATCAAATAACCTATTTTGCCTAACGTTTTCAATCTAAGACATATTAAGATAATAAAATTGGTGACAGAATATGTTTATAATATAATATATTTTGAACATATATTATGTTCAATACATATAGTCCAGTCAATAGAGCCTTTCCACACATGTACATGAAATACATGAAATATGCCCCAATTTTTGTCCTCGGGGATTTGTTTAGACTAGTTAGGAGGTTAACATAATAAAGTCCCCGGACCTGGGGAGTGATCATAGGACGGGAGGGGGGTTTAAGAGGTAAAATTTTCCAGTTTTTCGCATAGGCCTACTTTTCGCGACTTTCTACTACCAATAATTTTCAAGATAGACGCAATTTAACACAAAAAATTGGTTTGCCCGGTATATAGGAATAATCTCAAAGTACTCAAGTTAATGAAATTCTTCAATTTTGTCCGAATTGGACTTATATGAGTATATGAATTGGAATTGGAGTATATGAAATAGAACCACCTTTTGAAGCTGAAAACAATGAGCTATAGTTTGTCAAGATCCGTTCACTTTTGCAAAAGTTAGGTATGTCCTTTCTTTTTGTAACTCAAAAAAATCACTTAAAAATGGAAATAAACTTACTTAATAGTAGTTACTATAGTTTCGACCTGTGTGTGGCCATCTTCAGACTCGGACTCATCTGGAGTCTGAAGATGGCCACACAACAGGTCGAAACTATAGTAACTACTATTAAGTAAGTTTATTTCCATTTTTAAGTGATTTTTTTGAGTTTCAAATTTTAAAGTGGAAAAAAGAATGGATACACAACACCATATGTCCTTTCCTTAGATTACCTATTATCCTTGAAGGGTCCTCTCTACTGCAAATGGTCCAAATTTTGAGCAGTAAAATTAGTATTCCGATGAGGAATGATCCATTTAGACTACCAGACACCATTTTGATTATAGTTGATTCGTAGTAATTAGTAAACCAATGTCATTTATATTTGTGAAGTAGTTCAACAATTGAAATTCAACTCACAAAAATGCAATATTTCAGTGTATGGTAACTATATGAAGACCTTCAAATCAGATGCACTTTTGTGTACAAATTTTGAAATAAACTATTATATTATATTATAACAATTAGAAAAACTAACTAATCCGGTGAATAATTATAGGCTATATGATTCAAATGATTTGTTGAATATATGAAAACATTAATGATTGAGAAGCTTGCTAGTTTCTAGCTAAATTGAAGGGATTTCAAACTAGCAATCTATAATTGATCGTTGGATGTGACATAAGTTTTAATCTTTAATGATGAAAATACGAAGAATTTTTTGGCGTAAAACGAAACAGGTGAAGTGCCCGTATCTTTTGCTGTTCAGCACTTCAGATTTTTAGTGGGCACGAGCCGCCAGTGATACAACCCAATACATATTTAAACAAGGTACATGATTGGTCAAAGTAGTAGGAAAATTTTAAAATCAATGTCATTTTGGGGGGGGCCAAAAAAAACTGTTATGCCACTGGTCCCAAACCTCCAGAATTTCATGAAATAAAACTAATAAACCTAACTTTATAATCTAAATAATAGAGAACTTCAATAAAAAACCTAATAACACTTGAAGAACACTCGATGAAAACTAATAATACTTGAAGAACAATATAAGAAACAAGAACGAAATCTAAGAAAAAAGACGATGAATGAAATTCAAATCTCTAGTAGATAGGCTAGTTGTTAATATTATTATTAATTTTTTTTGTAAAAGTACCGATTATAAAAAACAAATATGTCTGAAGAGGGCTACCTCACATTTGAAAACACTAGAATTGAACACATCAAAATATTATTTTTTCTATTTTATTTATAATCAACTACGAATTGGCAACGTTAAGCCACGTTTACACAGGAATGTTAATAACATTTGTTAATAACTTTTATAAAATAATTTATATAATATAGAAGTCTATATAATAAGAATTGAACTTTAAACTTTCAAAATAATAAGGGCTATTCAAAATAATTGATAAATAAAATGTAGAATCAATTACCCTTTTTAAAAAACTTTGGAAGTATTATTTTACAGACATGTTTCGGGACTCAGCCCAAATAATGTCGGATAATGGGCTCAGTCCCGAAACATGTCTGTAAAATAATTCTTCTCAAGTTTTTTAAAAAGGTTATTCGATCTTTAATTTTATTTATCAGTCTATATAATAATACGTTATTCAAAAAAGTTATGATCGAATGTTATTAACATATTCCAGTGTAAACGTGGCATTACATCAAGCCACACTGGATTCAACTTTATAGTGGAAATATTTCACCTAGCTCTTCACATGGGTGAAATTTTATTCGATTTTCACCTGTTACGTTTGGTAGCGTTTATTGATAACTGATTATCATCAGGAATAAAATGTGACTTTTACTGAAAATTATTTGAAATTCAACAGATGACAAGGGAGATAGCTGCTTTCATCATAGAACATATGATATTTGGAATAGTAACAATTTGTTTAAAAATCACAGGTGAATTTTTCAGTTATTTTTACCAGTTATTTTTAAACAAATTGTTACTATTCCAAATATCATATGTTCTATGATGAAAGCAGCAAATCTCCCTTGTCATCTGTTGAATTCCAAATAATTTTCAGTAAGAGTCACATTTTATTCCTGATGATAATCAATTATCAATAAACGTTACCAAAAGTAACAGGTGAAAATCAAATAAATTTTCACCCATGTGGAGAGCTAGGTGAAATATTTTCACTAAAGTTGAATCCAGTGTGGCTTGATGTAATGCCACATATAGGCTACACCAGAATATGTTTATACATTTTTTGGATAACTTATTATTATATATACTGATAAATAAAATGAAAAATCGAATACCCTTTAAAAAAAACTTTAGAAGAATTATTTTATAGACATGTTTCGGAACTCAGCCCATTATCCAACATTATTTGGGCTGAGTCCCAAAAAAGTATTTGATTTTTCATTCTATTTATCAATTATTTTAAATAGCCCTAAGTTTAAAGTTCAATTCTTATCATATAGACTTTTATATTATTATATGAAAGTTATTAACATTCCTGTGTAAACGTGGCTTAACATTGCCAATTTGTAGTTGATTATAAATAAAATGAAAAAAATATATTTTCATGTGTTCAAAACTAGTTTTTTCAAAGCTTAGGTCTCTTCAGACATGTTTGTTGTTTATAATCGGTACTTTGAAAAAAATTAATAATAATATTATCAACTAGCCTATCTACTAGAGATTTGAAGTTCATTTATCAAGCCTTGTTTCTTAGATTTCGTTCTTGTTTCTTATATTGTTCTTCAAGTATTATTAGTTTTTCAAGTGTTTATCAAAATTTCTTTAAGTGTTATTAGGTTTTTTATTGAAGTTCTCTATTATCTAGGTTGTAAAGTTAGGTTTATTAGTTTTATTTTATGAAATGTTGGAGGTTTGGGACCAGTAGCTTAACAGTTTTTCTCGGGCCCCCCGCAAACACATTTTTGGGCCCCCAAAAATGACTTTGATTTTAAAATTTTCCAACTACTATAACCAATCATGTACCTTGTATAAATATGTATTGGGTTGTATCATTGGCGGCTCGTGCCCACTAAAAAGCTGAAGTGCTTCACAGCAAAAGATACGGGCACTTCACCTGTTTTGTGGGTACTAGTGTGTTTTATGTCAAAAAAGTCTTCGTATTTTGATCATTTTAAAGATTAAAACTTATGTCACATCCAACGATCAATTATTGTAGCTTGCTAGTTTGAAATCCCTTCAATTTAGCTAGAAACGAGCAAGCTCGTCAATCATAAGTGTTGTCATATAGGCTTACAAATCATTTGAATCATATAATTATTCACCGGATTAGTTAGTTTTTCTAATTGTTATAATATAGTAGCAGAGACAATGTATATTATAAATTGTCTTTGATAGTAGTTAATTTCAAAATTTGTACACAAAAGTTCATTTGATTTGAAGGTTTTCATTATAGTAGTTACCATACACTGAAATATTGCATTTTTGTAAGTTAAATTTCAATTGTTGAACTACTTTACAAATATAAATGACATTGGTTTACTAATTACTACGAATCAACTATAATCAAAATGGTGTCTGGTAGTCTATATGGATCATTCCTCATCAGAATACTAATTTTACTGCTCAAAATTTGGTTCATTAATCTCTCAAGACCAATTAAACCATCAAGACCATTTTCCTCTAGGATTAACCGTTTTCGGATTTTATGCAAAAAACTGAAAAATTGTACCTCCTAAACCCCTCTCTTAACCAATGCTCACTCCCCAGGTCCGGGGACTTTTATTATGTTAACCTCCTAACTAGTCTAAACAAATTCCCGAGGTCAAAAATTGGGGCATATTAATTCACGCACTTTATACCCGTGTCGACAGGCTTTATTGACTGGACTATATGTATTGAACATAATATATTATAAACATATTCTGTCACCAATTTTATAATCGTAATTTATGTCGTAGATTGAAAACGTTAGGCAAAATAGATTATTCAATAAATTTCAGAAATGTATTGAAACAGCTGTTCAAGCTGTTTGGAAAAAGTTCTTGTGGATGTAGTGTTACAAAGAAGTAACAAGTCGGTTATTTATTCCATTGAAAATCACAGGTGACTTTTTTCACCTGGTGAATTCCAAATGCATGCATTCAAATGGGAAATTGGTGACTAGTGACTTTCGAGAAACGGGGCCCAGCTTGGTCAACATTGGTTGAAAAAAAAATTGTAAATGTGATTTTAATTTTGGGAGACATTCTTCTTTACTATTTGAGACCAAATTTTTGATTCTTGACTGAGCTAGAGTCACTCTCCCATCTTTCCGGAATGTCTTCTTTGCTTGGTCAGGATATACAAGTAATACAATGGTGTAGCTCATCTTGTAGATGTGAAAAATGATGAAAATTGAACAAATACGAACCGCCATTCTATAGCACAAGTCCTGCACTCATGAAGCTGATAACCGTCTCTGTCATGAATGGAGGTCGCTCCAAGTCCCAGAGGAAATCTGCTCCAAGCCTGATAACCAAATGATGCAACAAATTATAGAGCGACATGAGACTCGCCACATATTACGCAATTTGTGTCCTGTTTATGATCTAACTCATTAATCTGGCTGATTGCTGATCGTTTTGAGGTGTTATTTGGAACCAATATGGATTTTCTTGGTTGGACTTCAATATTATATGGATGAATCTCTTCAGTTTCATACTACTAAGAGGATTAGATATATTAGATCTAGTTACTCTTTGATACTACCGTACACAGAAATAGCTCCTTCATTGGGATGGAAGGAAAACTTGAAACTACATATAGAATAAATGATATCACATAGAATTCTCCTAGCAATCGAACAATACTTCAAGTGAAAAGATACTACATAATACTGTGAATATTACTTTTGTGATTATTTCACTCACAAAATCTAAAAATCTATATTGTGAAAATATAATACTGGAACTGTATAACGTCGCGTAGGAACAGAAACCTTTTCAAGAATGTTTATTTCGAGATAATCATCATTCAAACTTGAAAGCATCTAATATTATTGTGAAGTAAATAGGACCAACTTTTATTGTTTTAAAATTTTGCATTTTTGTAGAAAAGATTAATCTTCTACGCTCTCTATGCAGAATGCAATGCTTCTAACTGTATATTTCTGTCTGAAAAGTTGCAGTACAGGACCTAATGAGTGCATTCCCAAGATGCGAGATATTGTGTTGCATTACATAGATGCACTGTAGAATTATCTCTCTGTTTTGATAATAAAGACGCATTGTTCTAATCTGGGTTGGGATGCTGAGTGCTAGAGTGAATGTATTTGCGGCTCTTGTTCAGGTTGACAAATTGGTACAGCTCTTTTTCTCATTATGAAGATGAACCTGTGATATCCTCTTGATGAAACCAGAATCTCCATACTCCTCCATTTTCATTCATTTTTTTCTCTCTCCACATCATATTCTCCTCTCCTTTACATTTTTTTGCACAGATTTTCTCTTTTTCTCCGCCTAATCATTTCTCATAATCATCACTGTAGTATGCAAGATTTGGGAATTGAATATTGGTAGATGTTATCAAAATATTCAATATATCTTGGATATAAGGACGGAAAGTATAAAATGGAGAAAAAAGAGGATGTATGAAAATGGGTAGAAATGAGGAATATGGAGATTCTAATTCTGGTTTAAATTTATCATGACAAAAAACCTAAAATAGTCATACAACACTCAATATTGAATGACACTCATATAATTGCATAGAGTAATAATTCTTGTGATTATTCTTGGAATTAAAGGAGGTTATGTTTACAAGATCATCGAACACTATCACAATTCACAAATTTCCACGATCAAAAATTGAAAACTAAGTTTGTCTATATGATAATAAAACTCCAATGGAATTTCAATGTCAAACTTTTGTCAGCTACTTTCTAAAATTTGAATATTTATACAAACATTCATACAACACATTCAATCATAATCTTCAATTCAACACAATTTCAGATTCAATGCATTTGTAAGACATAGACACATTTATATATCACAATTATGAACTCATACATGATAAAAATATTAAAATGAGCAACGGGCAACAAGGGACAAACCATTTTATATCTATAGTAACCAGATTCTCATGAAAACCGACTCATTGACATACTCAGGGATTGTTCAAATCATTCAGCTCATGCTATCCCTTATTTATGTAACATTCAACCATTAGGTTTCCAAGCATGACCCGGTTTTACCCGTATATAAAGTTACAGCTAGAAATATAAATGAATATTTTCGACCCAGACTCTCTTCCTGGTATCATTTTGGTACGCCAGTAGAAAGCAGATGAACTCATTTAGGGTGATGCAGGCTCAGCGATGCGTAGTCACAGGTTCATACGGATTTGATATCCGAGTTCTCGTGTGGATTTGATAGCAGCGGAATTGGAAAGAGCTGCCAAGGCGTTAAATGCGAGGGTTGAGCCGTTCAGCAAAGCGTTTCCAAAAGGGCACACAAGCTCTACAATTTTCACAGAAATTGGAATACGCTATATTCTGTCGACGATGTAAAGCACGTTCGGCGTTAACCTTTCAATTTGAACGCATTGTTGCTCTTTGATCAACAACAACCACTCTCAATGTGCATTAACCTTATAAATAAACTTGTAAGCGATGAGATGCTACTCAAACTCAAAGAGGCATTATTCTCTTTATAGTAGGTGACTTGCTGATGACTTGTTTAGCTTTAACGAAAATGGTTTTGATAGATGTTTGAATAGCATTTTCGATCATGAAATAAATTAATAAGATTATTGACTTAAAGATGTAAACTCGCTTACGAATTTGTATGTGATTAAATTAAAGGTCATCTCACAACAAGAACCGAAGAAAATCTATTCCACCTACAATTTATTGTGGAATACATCTCAATATTCGGAATTGAATAAATTTAATGAAATAATTTCAAGAAGAGATTGAGAAAAAGATTCAGACTCAGATAAAGACAAAGAGAGAAAGATCTTGAACGATTGTAGGCTAAAATTCAGTTTCAAATTCAACTTTACTCTGCATATTTCTATGTGATCAATGAATTAAATCTCATGTTTTGTTAAATTATGACACAATACCTTACCATTTTGCTTGGTATTACCAGGATCATTGAAAAATGAATTTAAAAAACTCAAATTTATAAGCTATGTTGATAAATGCATGTTGAGTCTACATTATAAGTAGGCCTGTTATCTTCGGTTCCGGAATATGAGCTAAAAATAAACATAACTGAAATTCTAAAAAGTATTTCAAGATGGCTCAGAGTTATTATTCATAAGATAGCGCAATAATATCAAGTACTTTGGATAATCCATGTGAGATCATTCAATAAACAGAGATAATAAATGAATTTCCGCTTAATAATAGAGCTCTTGAGGTATATTTACCCTTTTCAGCTATTATGTGAAATTTTAAAATATATCATTATATGGGATTTGCCATAGCTAGTTCCTAGTTATTTCAAACTTCAGAGTGAATTCCAATCGAATAGGCTAATCTTGATCATTTGAATTACATAACACATGTGTGAATTTCAACAACTCTGATGCTCAGATACCGATCAAATCAGTTTCGTTCTGACAGCCTATCTGGAGGATTAACTAACCAAATTAATGTTACCAGAATCGTGGCATTATTTTTTTCTAATTTCAACAATTTCATTTTCCAATTCATTATAGAAGTGACATGAATTCAAGTGGATAATGATTACTCAATGTTGAGCAATCTTCAAGTTTCTAATTTCAAATGCTCTCAACTATGAGAGCCCTCATACCAGAGTAGCCAAAAGAAGCATGCTGAAGAGCCACTCACTCCAGCTGAAATAATATTCCATGTTACAGAATATCATTACCATACGATTAAGCATACATTGAGCTCTTTCAACTCTCATTGTTTGTTCGAGGCAGATGTTGGTTTTATTCCATCATTGCCAATACCCAAATGAGGCTAGAGATCACTCATATACGCTTCATCAATCGCAATATTAGCATTGTTTGTTTTTCGCAAAAAAGTCGAAATTAAAATTCAATCGATACATAAAAGGGCTTATGTGGTCTGTTCATGACACAAACATTATTATAATCATCATATCACGTAATTGTATCATTATTACATCAAGGGATGTCAATATTAATTATTATTATTATCATTATTAATCATCATCATCAATGGATGATTTGGTTAATGATTTTTCAATACCATATTACAATTCCACATAGGCTTCCACTCTTGGGAAGCAGTGATGCAGAGTTAAAATAGAAAATTTAGTTATCTCGGAGTAATGGAATTTTTCAGGACGTTATTGACTATGCATAATTCTTAATTTTTCTCTCAAGTGAGTTTTCCAAAATAGCTTCTTCCCAATCTTAACATTCTGTTTCAGCAATCATTAAGGAAAAATTCTTGTTAATTATTAAGTTCCGTTGAGTGATGTTCAAAAACATCATTACAATCAATTTTGTATTCATATTTATTAATTTTACAGAAACAAGTAAACTTATTGGTTAAAAACACATACTATTGTCCAAAACGTCTTTATACGAAATTTTTATTAATAATAAATTTTGCACCACTTCAATCAAGAATTACAATAGTAAATAAGAAGGACATTAAGAACCTTCATATTTCTCCATGTTTTCATTTGTGAAAAATTAGGTGATTTGGCGAAGTGGAACAACCCTTTGGGGTTGAATTTCAACTATGAAAGCATACGCTAAATGAATAAGTAAGAATAATTTAGTGTTACCCTGTGGAACATCTATTCATATATGGTGGGTGACTTTCCGCATGAAAAATTCACCCTATCGGGTTCGTGTTATATTTTTATCAGGGCTACGCATTTAGATAACTATGGAAAGCACGGAGAAAACTACAATATTGACCAAACGCTTATGATGAAAAAGTTCTTCATTCATTCGAGCCTCAGAGTTTGAGTTCAACAACCTGCTAGCTTTGTTAAAAACCAATCAGCTCATAAGCGTCAACTGGAAGTGAACATGTAATGTTGCTGCAAATCGATAATTCATTATCGATAGTTAGTCGCTATTGACGTACTGTCCAATGTTGCACAACACATTCAGTACCCGCATGATACGAAATACACACACGCACAGTTTCGTGCAATAGGTTCTTTCAACCGCAATGTGGATTGTGGTCATCCAGATAGATGCTAGATCCTATTTGAAACTGAGTTGCAGGTCCTATTCTCATTGCACAATAATTGGGGTGTAAACGTGGGCATCGATTCATTTTATTCTCTGAAAATGCTAGGAACAATTTTTAATTATCTTTCAGGTTTGAGGATATTTTTTCAGCAAAATGTTGAACAGTTGGGGGAAGTTCGATGATCATGGAATTCGTAAACAGTAGTTATGAGTATTTCGTATATCATAATTTGGTATAGGCACTAGGCACACTAGGCCCAGGCCTAGGGCGCAAAATGTTGAGAAGCGCACACGAGCGTGAATAAGATAATATGATCGAACAAGCGATCAAAAACTTTTTTCGCCACACTGGTATGAAATGGACTATTTTACATGCTTTATACGGAGGCCGAAAACGCTCGTTTTCAGGCGAGGTCGCCAGCAACTCGCCGGGAAAATGCGTTTTTCGGCCCTAGGGCGGTAAAATAACCTTGAATGTCAGCTGACTGAAGGTTGTTGTCATAGGCGTAATTTGGGGGGGGCACGGGGAGGCAGTTGCCCCCCCAAGCATTCCCGTTGCCCCCCCAATAGTCCAGTCAAATTAAGCAGCAAAATTAAAAGTCGGAGGACTCAGCTGAAAATTTGCAGATAATATGATCAGAAAAGGGCGCTGAATAACATACTGAAAGTCCCCAAGAGTCCCAGTCCCAGTATATTATGTGTCAATATAATTATATGTCATATAATTCATATATTATACGTCAAATTTTATAAAAAATCCAATTTCTAGATTGTAATGGTACTGTGTGTAATAATACCTCATCGTTGAAATCAGAACATCTTTACATTAGAGTGACTCCCAAACGGCAACCTGTGGGCGCAAAAATCTGAAAATCATGATGAAATGTAGAGGAAATCTTCCTCTTTCAGATGGTTGGTAATTGAATTCCAAGATCTGAAAATTGGAATTTTTTATCTAATTTGACATACAATATATTTCATTTCATTTCATTTTATATCGCTGCCATGAGCTGAGAACAATGAGCTATCACAAAATCCGAATTACCGTTCAAAAGTTATGAATATAATATAACTTAAAATATAGGGGATGCTGTTGAATCCTATGATATTTTTAGTCTCATAACATTGCTCATGACAAGGGTCTCAGAAACATAATTCCAGAAATATAAGCAAATACCGTAAGTTATCCCAATATTTTTAGTAAGTTTTTGTGTTTTAATATGCAATTTTTTAGGGTATTGGGGGTGTAAGCGTTATTTTAAATCGCTGTAGTTCAAAAATATTGAACATAGAAGTGTAAAATTGGTTTCAAATGAAAGCAAAATGAATTTTGCCAAGAGATATTTGAAATACGATAATGTACGGGTGCTCAATTTATAGTGACAAACTTTTTAAGTAAGACAAATTTCAAAATATTTATCCTATGAAAAAATTACCAATTTTTAAAATAACTGTATCTCCAAAACATTCAATGATACAAAGTTGCAATTAGTTTTATTCTTCGCAAAATTTTATTGTCTACAAAAAAGTACCTATAAAATTTTCTCGTCCATTTTTTCTGATCATATCTTCAAATTTTCAGCTGGGTCCTCCAACTTTTACTTCTTTGGCTTAATCTAACTGGACTACAATCTGATTTCAAGATTCTAATGCTTAAGAAGAATAAAGAACTATTCTTGAAATACAATAGGTCAGGATAGAATATCCACTATAACCAAGATTTACTTTTTGACATTATAAAACTATTTTAAGACTATAACACTTCTCAATTAAAACTATAAATAGTTTATAAGATCAGATTTTTAATAAGTTAGACACATTGATTCTTCAAATGTAATTGGTCATTCAGTTTTGTTTCATTCACACCTGATTTCTGAGTTTGTGGGTAATTTTAGATTTCGGCTGTTTATTGACTAAACACGTTTTATTCAAAATTAAATCATCTGCAAGTTTCACCCACAGAAAAGTAAGTTGAAGCATCAGGTAACCATGTTAAACCTCTTTGAACTTGAAAAATACTGATTATTTTCATATGTTAGCAAATATATCAATATTCAATAACCACTGCAGATATGAACTTCTAACCAGTTCTATAGTGACAAGTTCTCAGTCCTATACAAAAATTATTTTTTATGTACGTAATCACACGACACAAAGCTATCGAATTGTAGACGATTATTCACACTCAACCAGATAAGTCTAGCTTCTAATTAAAAAAAACTTATTTATAATGAAATTCTGACTCAGGGATTTGAACTAGACCCCTGTACTTGGTATCATTTGGAGATAATAAAAAGGAAGGTTCTAATCTATAGAAATTTCTCTTACCCTCGAAAAAAACGCGAAAACCCCGTTTGAGGTTCTAGAAAAACTTAAAAATCACTTTTTTCAACTTTGACTGCTAAAAGATACAGCTCAATAATCGACTTTGGCATGTAGAATACCTTAAATTGATGTGAAATTATTTGACTGCTAAAAGATACTGCTCAATAATCGACTTTGGCATGTAGAATACCTTAAATTGATGTGAAATTATTTGACTGCTAAAAGATACTGCTCAATAATCGACTTTGGCATGTAGAATACCTTAAATTGATGTGAAATTATTTGACTGCTAAAAGATACAGCTCAATAATCGACTTTGGCATGTAGAATACCTTAAATTGATGTGAAATTATTTGACTGCTAAAAGATACAGCTCAATAATCGACTTTGGCATGTAGAATACCTTAAATTGATGTGAAATTATTTGACTGCTAAAAGATACAGCTCAATAATCGACTTTGGCATGTAGAATACCTTAAATTGATGTGAAATTATTTGACTGCTAAAAGATACAGCTCAATAATCGACTTTGGCATGTAGAATACCTTAAATTGATGTGAAATTATTTGACTGCTAAAAGATACAGCTCAATAATCGACTTTGGCATGTAGAATACCTTAAATTGATGTGAAATTATTTGACTGCTAAAAGATACTGCTCAATAATCGACTTTGGCATGTAGAATACCTTAAATTGATGTGAAATTATTTGACTGCTAAAAGATACTGCTCAATAATCGACTTTGGCATGTAGAATACCTTAAATTGATGTGAAATTATTTGACTGCTAAAAGATACAGCTCAATAATCGACTTTGGCATGTAGAATACCTTAAATTGATGTGAAATTATTTGACTGCTAAAAGATACTGCTCAATAATCGACTTTGGCATGTAGAATACCTTAAATTGATGTGAAATTATTTGACTGCTAAAAGATACAGCTCAATAATCGACTTTGGCATGTAGAATACCTTAAATTGATGTGAAATTATTTGACTGCTAAAAGATACAGCTCAATAATCGACTTTGGCATGTAGAATACCTTAAATTGATGTGAAATTATTTGACTGCTAAAAGATACAGCTCAATAATCGACTTTGGCATGTAGAATACCTTAAATTGATGTGAAATTATTTGACTGCTAAAAGATACAGCTCAATAATCGACTTTGGCATGTAGAATACCTTAAATTGATGTAAAATTATTTGACTGCTAAAAGATACAGCTCAATAATCGACTTTGGCATGTAGAATACCTTAAATTGATGTGAAATTATTTGACTGCTAAAAGATACAGCTCAATAATCGACTTTGGCATGTAGAATACCTTAAATTGATGTGAAATTATTTGACTGCTAAAAGATACAGCTCAATAATCGACTTTGGCATGTAGAATACCTTAAATTGATGTGAAATTATTTGACTGCTAAAAGATACAGCTCAATAATCGACTTTGGCATGTAGAATACCTTAAATTGATGTGAAATTATTTGACTGCTAAAAGATACAGCTCAATAATCGACTTTGGCATGTAGAATACCTTAAATTGATGTGAAATTATTTGACTGCTAAAAGATACAGCTCAATAATCGACTTTGGCATGTAGAATACCTTAAATTGATGTGAAATTATTTGACTGCTAAAAGATACAGCTCAATAATCGACTTTGGCATGTAGAATACCTTAAATTGATGTGAAATTATTTGACTGCTAAAAGATACAGCTCAATAATCGACTTTGGCATGTAGAATACCTTAAATTGATGTGAAATTATTTGACTGCTAAAAGATACAGCTCAATAATCGACTTTGGCATGTAGAATACCTTAAATTGATGTGAAATTATTTGACTGCTAAAAGATACAGCTCAATAATCGACTTTGGCATGTAGAATACCTTAAATTGATGTAAAATTATTTGACTGCTAAAAGATACTGCTCAATAATCGACTTTGGCATGTAGAATACCTTAAATTGATGTGAAATTATTTCCTCTTCCCAACAATATTTTCAAAATTTAATTTTGACAAATGATTTTTGAGATATTGATAATTTAATGACTTTGAGTAGGCCTACTTGAAAAATATTTGAAAATCTATGGTTTCAGGATGTATCTTAGTTGAACCTATCGTGGGACACTGTATATCATCAATATTTTATGCTAAAAAATAGGGATTTCGGCATTTGATTGACCACAAAAAAGGCCTCCTAAAACAGTTTTAAAGTACTCTTTCACAAAATTTCCCGGGAGCCCCCCCGCTTGGCTGAGGAGGTACACCCCAGGCCCATTACAGCCAACAGTATTTGATTCAGTTTGGTATTGAAGTAGAATACAAAACAGTATCTCAGAATACATACATAACAGAATTATCAGTGATCATTAAATCACTACCCAGAAGCAAATCTTGCTTAGTAAACCACTACCCAGAGGCAAATCTTGCCCCCGCTTGCCCCCAATGAAAATTTTGAATTTACGCCCCTGGTTGTTGTTGATTTAAGGGTTAGTCGATCAATAGGTAGCATTCCAGTTTGATTGCATTAAATGTCAGCTGTTTTGGGAGTCAATGTCGACTTATTGGTATTTCGAAGTAAAGGTAGTCTCTCATCTGTTATTTTGATTGTCAAGATCCCTTGTCAAGAGAACTGAACGTTGAAAGTTTTCAAATTAATCAGTAGTTGAATAATAAAGGAAAACTGCTTCAATAACTAATACTTCAACTTTGATAAGATTAAAAATGTTTGTATTGATTAACTGTTGAATAATGATGAACGTGAAATCCATGTTTGAACAAAATTATTGTTGTCAGACTCTGTGTTACTTCGTCTAGCAGGTAAGCCAGCGCCATCTAGCGGCTGATAATGCAACTAGACAAAGCTTCTCTGTTAGCCAATATCTGTCGAAAATCAACAACTTTGAATTGATATTGTACAATTTAGGATGATCGTACAAAAATTATCTTGGGCTTAAACGTTTCTGAACTAATAAAATCGAATACACTGATAGTTACAAAGTAATATTCAGTCACTAAATCAATAAACTTTTGACGCGAAGTTCCAATAGCAAGCAGATGGCACCTACTCCAAATTCAGCATAGGGGAAGATAGCATAATAAGGCTACTGGTCTAGCTGTTCATAGAAATGATTAACTGATAATTTTGTTTTGTTTTCATTGATGTTGTGTGCCGAAAAATAAAGTTCAACACCACGGGCCGAAAATGTAATATTCCGTCTCTCAATCTTTTCTAGTCCTCGGCCTACGGCCTCGGACTTGAAAACCGATTTTGAGCCGGAAAACGCACATTTTCGGCCCTAGGTACGAAATATACTATTGTGCAGCTAGCAGCAAATATTTATCTATCTTCAAAAGAAAATATACCAACTAAACTAAGTATCCAACAATAATGTAGCGACCGACATTCACAGTGTTATATGAATATTATTATGTTAAGTGTTATTATGAAATATGATTATTAGATTATTACTAATCTACTCATAAGATCTTCTCTATGTATTACTCAATAAAGATGATTGTGATTATGATTCATAGTTATCACATGTGTACGCTGACGCGACTCAATGGCTATTGAGTCTGAACTTACTGAAAGCATTGACTTCGGAGAAACAACAAGAACTTTTGTAGAATGCAAGCAAAGAAGAAAATTTCTATGAAATAAGAATTCTACAAACTACTTATCACTGTATGTTTTTTCAGAAAAGTTGGACTTTGTTAGACCGAGCTTTCCAATGAACCTCTAAAATATAATTGTTTATCAAGTATAGATTTACATCGTTAATCTTAACGTAATGAAGTAATTTCATATTTCCATACATTGTGAATGTTGTCCATCAGAAACGTGAGTTGTATTATATTCTGGAGGGTTGAAATAAGAATAATACTAGTAGCCTATGTTTTACTAAGTTATAACTTGTAAGTCCATATATATTTCTTCAATCTAAAACAGTTATGAGAAAAATAATGTATGTGTATGAGGGATGTGGGTGTCGTAATAGTCCGTGGGAAAGGAGAGGAGTTCAGGTGTAGGGGGAGGGGGCGCTTTTTGGTCTGTAGGTCTAGGAGCGCTGAACTGCTAAATGCGGCACTGGTATATGCAGCAGCTATTCACGAAATAATCGGAAGACTTTTGATTCACAAAAAACAAGAAATCAACTTAATAATGTTGAAATGGGAAGAGCAAATATTTCACTCCTATGTCGATTCTTTTGTATGATAATCTCTTATTCGAGCTATCAATATTATTTGGCTCACTTTCCTCACATGAACATTCTACAGTATGGTATTGAACATTCACTTCCCTGCTTTCATTATTATTATTATTATTAGCGTATGTCATATTTCGTGGGGAGTCCTAAAACGATGTTCCACCGGCAAAATAAGCTCAATAATCATCCTCGATAGGAAATTGTGGTATTTCTTTTAATGATCTACGAAGATCAAAACATTTGAAAGATTTTTTATTTAAGAGAGTTCAAAACACACAAAAATATCACAAAAATTACTTCTGTGAAGTATAAAATTTCTTTTGAACTGTAGCTGGGATATAGATTAATTTCTGCACGGTTGTGGAGCTACTTCCCATTGAGTGAAGTTATTTTCCACTACCATAAGTAATGTATGCTTACAGGGGAATATTACAATATCTTTTTAAAGTTCGAGAATTTATTTTCCTATTAATTTATGAAGAATACCCGAGAATAGACAGAAGGTATAGTAGAATAATCCCAATTTCCCACAATAAAATTCCCAGACTGGAATTGAGCAGCTTATATTAATACTCCATTATTAAGTGTTCCTTTCGAATTTTCGTAGCTTATAAGATATAATTATATATATATATATATATATATATAGGCCTGATTTGATAGAGTATAAGTAAGATATATGAGTCATATAGGTAAGATAACGGTTGGAACATTGTATCCAAGTTGCAAGTTACTTAAAATAGTACAGTTGTCAACAAACTAGGCTACAATCACTAACTGGACTTGGCAAATGGCAATGACTTCAACTACCTCCTAATTATTATTGATAATAGGATCATTAAATTCTCTTGAGCGGTTGAAGTGCTGCAAATTATCACAATAGCATTTTCCTATATAAAACCTTCTTTCATTCGAAATGAGACTCAACTTTGTATGACTGGTAGTAGACTATCTATCTTACTTTCTTATCGGCAGTTCCTTATTGTCAGTCATCAATTAACCAACATTTAAAAGACTTTTGAAGCAAATGTGACCTTGATCCTAATAGACCTCCACTAATAAACTAGTCTTATCATCAGAAAAATTGTTACTAATCTGTGTCATGGCAAGTGTGGTTAAAAGTATGATAATTTCAACAAGTCCGATATAAAGAGGTAAAGGATTCAAAAAGGTACTAGCATTATTTTTCCAGGTATTATGCACTAGTTATTAAGACTTTTGTAGTCAGTAATCACATTATCAAGAGTAATACTGATATTTTCCATGATTTTCAAATTTATTGTATAATTCTAAATTCATTCGAATGTATTGGAAGGTATTGTGCAGTAACTGTAGTCGAGAATAATAATATTAATAATAGTCGAGAGCAATATAAAGCACTGGTGAGATTGTGATAAAGTTCCTGGGTTCGATCCCCGTCAGAAACTGATTTCTGACAGTCACTACACTCTTGTCTTTCGGAGAAGACGTGAAGCAGTCCATCCCGATTGCCTAAAAAGAAGTCTCTCACCATCACCAATGCACATGTGGGTATCACCATTCGTGTAAAATATTATCCATAATAATAATCAATAGTCCTTTTTATTACCCACAAAAACATCAATACAGAATTATAATAAATATTCACTTTAAAATAATGAAATAATTATTCTTGAAAATTCCAGCTTCTGTAACTTATTTACAAGTATCCCTGAACTATTTCTATAGTATTCAATGCGATTGTTAATAATTTCGATACATGAAATCACGTACATTTCAATTTTATGGTCGATACTAAATTTTTTAAAAACGCTAATTTTTTGCTATGAGTTTTTTTTTGTATTAGTATGAGGTCACATTGAATCCAAGTCTGCAGTATTGTGAAATGGAGGACTGAAATACAAGCTGTTAGTGAGTAGGAGTTGAAAACGTAGAACGGAGAAAAGTAGGTGTAAATTTATTCTATGACCATTCTCATGCTATTTTATTTCCAATCCCCAACCCCGGATTCACAATAAGAAATCTCTTAAGAATCAAATTCGAGCTAGTACCTCCAAGAAAAATGCAGAGAATATTTTCTATCTCGACTTTTTCGCTTCATTTCACCCCTATTTACAAACTTCTGAAGAGGGTTGAAGGCGTGAAAATTCTTATAGTTGAAGCATTAGATTTCTCGGCGTTTCCTTAGAAAGCAGACTATTCAATACCTATTAGTATTTTCTTACGCCTTTCTTTAGGCTCCAATAATCCAATACTCCTGTCTTTCAAGAGAGAAAAAATTCTATCCTCAGCAGAATACGCCCAGGTAGAAATTCTACTTTTATTCATCGGGAAATTCAACTAAATTTTATTATGGTGACAGCGAAGAAATCTTGGCTTTTCAAACTGGTTCAATAAAGCATTCAAGATTTGAAAGTGATAATTTCACTTTCTTGGTCTCTTTTTTCGATTGGCATTTCTATTCTTCATGACAGGTAGGTGATTGAGGATTTCATTCATCGCATTTCATTCTATAGGTCTGATCTCATTCAATAGAAATGAATAGAACACTGGTGTGAAAACATTCGGTCCTATCAAACTCAATAACTGCTCTTCTGTAACGAGATAACAAAGTTCAGTAACCAAGAACATTATCAATTTTTAAGGATTCATTAATTATTTTTTTCATCATCGGTCATCTTTGATCATACAAAATTCTGTCAAGGCTTCTCATATCAGAAATTGTCACGTATAATACTTTAGTAATACCGCAAAAATAAATCCTTCCAACTTCTACCTTACATGCTTCTCAACCTTCTCTCTATTAATACCAAAGACAATCAATATTCAAGAAATAGAGTAGATTGGTTTTGATAATACGCTTAACGAAGACATAGACCAAATACTGAATCAATACCTGAAGATAAGTAAAGTACATTTGATAAATTTCTCACATGCTATAAATAATATAACAATGAATTTTGATCTAGGTGCTCACTATGTGTATGAAAAAGTTCCTGATATAGTTTAATGGATTCTCAAGATTAATAGGAGAGATAAAGTCTAACTTCCGAGTCTATTGAATGTTGTTTTGGAAAAATGCCTGGACCACAGTTACTACACTGAGATCCCACATGCGAACATATCGACATCCTTATCATACATATAGAAACACGCCACAACTAGGCACTGTATTCAATCCACTATGGAGCATAGCGTGTTATGGTCTAGTAAACTTTCTCAAGCGTGCTCGTTCAAGTATAGAGAAGTCTGAAAATTCAGTTGGTTTCTACTTTGTTCTCTATCTCCACCGCTGAAGTTGAAAGCGAGACATGAAATACCTTCTTCTCATTGGCTGGTCGAACAAATTCAACAGCAATAGTTGTGAAACTGCTGTGAGTACAATAATGTCAGTTTACGGTTATTAGCCATCATTCGTTGAGGTTCTTCAAAACCGTGCTTCCATGTCTGTTGAAGAATTTAATGTTTCATGTGTAACTTCTTTCTCTCCATTGTTTCATGTATAACCATTTTTCTTCTCTCTCATTTCCTAGAGAGAGAATCAAGATTAACAATAATCACTTCTAGTATTTGAGTTGAGTAGATATAAAAGAAAGAGGATATTTATACATTTTTTTCAAAAACTTCTAATTCTGTAAGTGCTGTAGAGCTAAATAATTTTTCATCTTCGTTGTTTTATGGAATTGATTGGTAGGGTTGATTTGAATATAATTTTTGTAAAATTATCTCTTTTATTATGAAGTATTGAAAATATTACAAATAGATCCCATTCGATCGGCTGTGTTTCATTAACAGGGTTTTAGGTCTCTATCTTCAAGTTCTGGTGGGAAAATCTATTAATATGACACTGGAAAACAATAGAAATACAGTATCACTATTTTGTGTGATTTGAAATGGGTGTACTTTCTGTACATTTCAAGTGTGAGCTTCCCCTCATGAGAGATAAAACCAAAAGATCTCTTTGAGAACCCAGAATTCCTCCGTCATTGAAATCTGGTTAAGAGGGTTGATTGAAGCAGCTCGGAAAATAACCAAAAATGATAACAGGTGGAGTCAAGAAATGGAGAATAATCCGTCAGCTAATATGAAATAATTAACAAAGTTGTAGTATAAATTCGATCTCATACAAGGCAAGGCAAAGTCTGAACTGATACAGCCGGCTTCTATCGCACGAGAGGATTTGGAGTCCTTAAAATACAGGCACTGAAATGATGAATCCTTCAAACAAACTTTTCATATGAATACTTAGTGGAAGAAAGAATTTTTCAAACTTAAGCCGATAAAAATAAAAACTGGGAAAGATTGAAAATCTACTGCTAGAAGCTTCTCTATTCTGAATCCATTAGAGCAATTACAACAAGTTAAAAATTCATTTCAGTTGAGCACAAAAGTTTAACTAGTGATGGAGAGCTTGTGTCAAAGTTCCACCGAGCATTCAAATTCAGGTGAAAATGTGGGAAGTGAATGAAAAATGAGTAAAGTTCAGAGCACGTCGATGGGAACTCGAAGATGCATGGATTATTGGCGTTCATTCGCCGAGGAAAGAATTCGATGATAGCTGTTAACAGAACAATGATTGATGACGATTCAAGAGATCGCGTTGAGGAAGAATGATGGTTGAGCTCTTTTGAAATTGATGAAGTGCTCGCACCAGAGTATGGTGAACGATATTCTAAATTGCCAGCACTCACAACTCGTGGCGCGGCTCAAATCCTCTCTTTCGCTTGATTTAATCAAACTGGAACTTGGAAAACTTGGATGTATGACAGGCTTTATCAGCTCAGTGCGCCGCTTTCATCTCAGAAATTGGATAGGAAAAATGGATGGTTGCTCAACTTGAATCACTCACTTATCATCTGGATTCATCAAGATATCGCAAACAGATACCTTCTGAAAGGTCTCTATTATTCTGAAAAATCCATGTATGATAAACGAACAATTCCATTGTGTCAATAAATACTCAATATTCCACTATAACATTTTGTTCAAAATCTTTATTCCTGACAAACTAATTATATTTGATCTATTAATACTTCTTCCATTTAAAATTCATTTTTTATTAATTCTTATTGAAAATTAGTCATTTTTAAACAGTGGTTTTCAATATTCCAATTAATTAATATTGCATCAAAGGAGACTATGTTTTATTTACATTACAAAGACTACGTTTTTGACATGATATTCAGCTGTTGATTTTAACGTAATCTATAATTAAAATCAATAAAACATCCCAATTGAATGAAAAAAGTCCATCAAGTTACTTATTCCAAAGACAATCTACTCTCAGTACTTATAATAGTAGCTGTTAGTCTTAGTAGTAGTCTACTTAATAGCAGTAAGTCTAAGCTCATTATAAGTAAAAAAGCTATCTCACTTCTTTTTGCAGCTTTCCATTCGCAAAGGAATATAAACCAGGAGGATATAAGTATCGAATAAAATCTTTATATTTGTCTCGCTCGTTTACTGTACAAGTCTTGAACCAAATCACCCTCGACATTGCGGTTTGCCAATGTTGGCAATGTCCCGAATTGTGTCCCATCACTGAAACGATTACCTGTCCAATCGATCCCCGAGGTCACTTTATGTCCTCCCTGCTTCCTGAAAAGATTTGTTTAACTGGTGTCGTTCCCAACTCGAGTACCCTTCAGAATCACTTCGTTCTATTTTATCTGCTCTCCAATACACATACAGTGACATATGGATTACACCTAGTATCTTGTACACCAGCAAGTGTCGGCTTCACCTATAACCTGGAACTGACATCCCTTGATCACAAGTGATGTTTTTTCCCGAAAATACAATTTTGTAGTATTGTACGTATCTAGTTTCTGCATATGATTTATTCAATAAATCAATACGATATAAGGTGTGGGATCTTTCCACCAATGAAAGCCATATCAAGTAGCCAAGGTAGCATGTATGAATAGTAATACTGTATTTCAATACTTTCCGCGTCATTCAAATAGAGATTTATTTCTCTCAAGACATTCGTGTTTTTCTTGAATCATAACGGGGTATTTACAATAACCTCCGATTTCTTATGCTATGGTATTGACGACCGGACAAGCAATAATCGGTAGTTTCATAGAATCCAAAAAGGCTCACCTATACTGAATAGTTAATAGGCTCTGTCTATATTAAATCATTGATTATCAAAGTCGGTTATATGCATCAACATGACTCTTATGTTGCTCATCCCTTTTTGGAATACTCTATTTATACAGTATTTTCCAGGTAATGCAAACTCTATGTCTCTGGTTATTACAAATTGTCAGAATCGAATACGTATAAATCTTTCATTTCGTCTATAGAGGATGATAATTTCAAGTGGATTTTGCATATTTATGTTTTGTGTCAACCTTACAAATTGGAAATTCTCATGATATTTTTTCTGAGTGGAAATTTTTTTAAGTGAATTTTGAAAAAGAACATAACCTGAATTTGGACATTTCAATCGAAATTGGAATAGAAGAAGTTTTGGGCTAACGCCTGTTTCTTCTTTCCTTTTATTGTATTTTTCAATCGAATAAATAAATAAATAATAAAAGTGTGTTCATAATATTTCAGTCAACATTGAAATAGGTGGGACACATTCAACTCTTCAAATGAAGACTGGAGATTGAATACTTATACTTGACTCGTATATGTAATATACGTATAAGATGAGCCTACTGCACAATCGAAAAAAAAGAGTTGGACGAGTCATCTCTGGATTCCATCACCTAAATTTTCTTGCCATTTCAAAATTAATTCAATTCTCCGATCTTCGCTCATAATTATTTCCTGAAAACCAATTCATTCTACTTAAGAATAATTGCATTTTGTCGTCCCAATTCTATTAATTTATACATACTCTTGGTGTAACGCTTCAAGGAATTGGTTGTAACTCTGAGAAAAATTTCATTGGTAGGCCTCTGCTTGACAGATATATAGCTCTAGACGGAAAATCCCCTGACAGAGATATAAAATTTGCAATGTCTCAACGCAGACTCTGAGCTGAGAAGATGAGAAACTTTTCAAATAAATCAGTCTTAAAATAAGACGGTCTTGGTGAAATCAGCGTCATGTTCGGATTTGGATAAGCAAAGCGGCCAAGTATAAATAGCATTCCAGCCATGTCTGCTTATTGTGATTGAGAAGTGAGAATGGGTGAACTGAGGCTCTAACGTAAGCGTGAGCAGGCTATTCATGTGTCATACGCAGGAGGAATATATTTTGGTGTAAGTTTCCCAGGGCTCTTGGTATGAATGAATAAAAATAAACTCCAAATAAACTTCTAAATATGCACACAAAAATGTTTCTTTCAGGAAATTCATCATCAGGTTAAATGTTATTCATTTATTACGTTATTATTTATAGAAATGCACATAGCTTTCGTCTCTATGAATGTTCGTTCAGTTTTTCAAGAATTGGAGGAGTTTTATCAAATCGTTTGTTTCTTCTTCCTAAGTATTTCGTATTTCAGTTATTGAATTCGTTGTTACTTCCTCCTATCATTTAAAATTTATTCAAAACTACTTCTTCTTTCTAATTATTCACATTGTATTTTCTTCAACTGATACAATGATACAGATAATAATTTCAATGAACTATTTATGACACACAGCGATGAGTTAAACTGGAATTTAACAAACTTGAGTTTTCAATTTTCTTGAAAACTTTTCTTGGTAGATGTTTTTTACAAATTCCTCCAAATCAAATCAAAATCCATTTATTGCCAACGACATATTAATATACATGTATAGGCCACGTCATGAAAATCACATAGGTTATCAATTTGTACATAAGATCACATGTCAATCTTGAAAATCATTCATATTAAAGTTGAAATATTCATTATTATTATAAAAACAGTTTCTTATCAGAAAATCCTTAATTTTAAACTTAAAATCTCTTACATATAATGGTAACTTATTGTAATATTTAATAGCATAAGCCCTAAAACTCTCATGACTAGATTTGTAGCGACAATATTCATTTTTTAGGTTCAATCTATTTCTTGTATTGTGAGAATGAATAGCAGAATGAGTTGTAAAATGAATCAGATTGGTTTTGACAAATAATAGACAATGGAATATATGAATACAGGGTAAGCACATAATTCTAAGCGAAACAAATAATAGTTTACAGTGCGTGAGGGGTGGAGCATTACACATGTTTCTTATTGCCCTTTTCTGTAATACAAACAGAGCATGAGCATCTTTACAATTTCCCCATAGTACAGCACCATATAAAAGATATGAGTGAACATAGCTATAGTAGACATTAATAAGTATTTCCTGAGATACTACTTCCTTTAGTCTTCCAAGCATAAAAGTACCTCTAGAGACTTTTGGATAGTGTAGTCTATATGAGACATCCACTTCATATCACTTTGAATATTAATGCCTACAAACAGAATGTGCTGAATTTTGATTATTATAAGATACAGATAACTCTTGTGTTTTGTTTAGATTCAAAGCTAGTTTATTAGCTCTACACCCATCCGACATGAGATTTACTTTTTCATTTAAAACAGTTCCACTTATGTTGTGGTCAGTGATGATATTCAGACATACATCATCCGCATACATGTAACATTTTGTGCTCTCATCCTCAATATTGCCTGGTAGACCATTCATATAAATGATGAACAATAGAGGTCCCAAAATTGAACTTTGCGGTACTCCATTTTCAACAGGCTTAAAATTAGACATTTCTCCATTAAAAGATACTGCTTGGAACCTATCATTTAAGAAAGATCTTATAAGTGCTACAGATTTAGAATTGAACCCTAAATTTTCAAGCTTTGTCAGAAGAATGTTATGAGATACAGTGTCAAATGCTCTAGACGTATCGAAAAGTTTAGTATTAACAGAATTTTTCCCCTCCATACCATTTAGGATATCCTGGATGAAAGTCATTGCCGCCTGGCACGTGGTAAAACCACATTGCCTGTATGATAGTAAATTGTTCCTCTCCAAGTATTCAGTCATCTGCTGAACAATAAGAAACTCTAAAACTTCAGAAAAGATTGGCACGATAGATATTGGCCTATAATTGCTACACAGTTGAGGATCACCTTTTTTATAAATTTGTACTACTTTTGATAGCTTAAGCATATCAGGGAAAATACTGGAGTCTATACAAACATTAAAAATATGACATAGCACTTCACATATATGTTGACTGGTAGTTTTACATATGAAAGAATTTAAATGAAATTTGTCTTAACAGTTACTACCACTAAGAGAGCTCAAATACAGCAAAACTTCTTCCACTGTTACATTATGAAAAGAAAAAGATAATCCTACTCTCCTAACATTTTCCAGATAGTGAGAAACAGTGTTAAAACTACTTGGAATTCCAGCCAAAACATTAGCTATGCTGTCAACATCATACAAATTCAAGTTTTCGGAACTCAAGTTAACGTTTCTCTTATGTGAAACAGCTGTACCATTCAACATTAAATTTTCTTTTATTATTTTCCACATCATCTTTGGTTTATTACATGCATTATTGACTAGAGTGTTATGGAAGTGCAATTCTGCTTGTTTCACATTCTTATTGTACAAGTATTTGATATGTTCATAAAGCTCTTTGTGTACATCCATATTAAAACATTTAATTAAATCATTTAAATACAAACAAGTTTCTTTCATTGCAGTTCATTCATTCGTGTACCAATCTTAACTAGAAAAATGTCGCTGCTTGGGCTTAATTTTTTTCGTCGGATATGATTTATTTACATAATATAAAAACATATAAAAGAACAAGGAAAACTTATCATTAGGACTATCACAGATATAAACATCTTGCCAATTCACATTTCTCATGAAATCATTAAACTGTATGACACCTTGACAATTAATTACTCTTTTAATAATCGGCAGTGAATCATTTACACATTTCAAGTTGGTGTCCAAGCTAATTGTGGCAGATACAGCATGGTGGTCAGAGGCAGTTTGCGGTAATACTATAGCTTTCCACCTGGAGAGGTGGATTGACGTAATGACATTATCAATACAAGTACCCGAGTCGTTGTTATTATTAGGCCTAGTAATATCATTTTTAATCATGGTATGCATACCATAACAGGCAAGTAAATTCAGTAACTCTTTAGTGAATGGATTCTGATTATCGTTAGATCGTTAGATTTTATATTGAAGTCTGCACAAAACAATACTTCACACTTCATCTCAGACACAATATGGAGCATTTCGTCAATTTTTTCCAGAAACAAGACTATGTTACTGGAGTCAGGAATACGATAAAGACATATTACAATTGTACTTCTTGTTTTTTTACTACTTAGCAGTATAGCACAAATTTCGAATACATTTACCACAGATAAGTTACATATGCTAGGTACTATTTCCCAAGACAACTTATCATTAACAAATATAGCTGAACTCCCACCGTCGGTCTACAATAGTAACCCCCAAGAAAATATCCATTTAATTTTATAGTTTCTAGTTCTTCATTCAGCAGCCAGTGCTCAGTAAGACAGATCACATCTAACTTATTTTTCTGTGCCTGTGTCTCAATTAATTCCAACTTATTATATAAGCCCTGACAGTTCCAGAGAAATAAACCTTGTACATCACTGCCACTCTCCACATTTATATCGTATGATTCTTTCCATTATCATGTAATAGTGTGAAAATTTTAATTTATTATTGTGTTTTTTCTGTGTTTTCTATATTTCTCTTTTCCAGGTTATTGAACTGTTCGGAATTATTAAGAAATTATGAGAATGAAGTTTGATTTCTGAAGTAATATTGTTCAGTGAGTGTTGATTATGTTCTATTTAAATTGCTAAATCACTGCTTATGTATCTGAAATAGTGCAATTTTCGTGTTTTTTCGAGTACCTGTTTCGATTTGATGTTGAAAAGATATACTGTACTCGGAATTGCACGAACATTGAACTCTTGAGAAATATTGTTGGTTCAAATGAAAATTTTGCTCGTGGAGCCGGCCGGGTGCCGTTGGAAGTTGGAAGGGGAAATTTTCATTGGAAAAAGCAAGGCGTCTCAGTTCGGACACAGTAGCAAAAGGATGTGATTCGTGGTGAACAGGCCTCGGCTCTCTGAATGGGATTTCCCATTCAGAGGGGCAAATTATTGTTTTTTGTAAAAGTCAATAGTAAAGTAAAATCGCGGTTTAGTTTCATTTCAGAGTTTAAGTAAAGGAAGGAAGTTTGTGTTATTATTTGTGTATGAGTGTATCTTGTGTGTTTGAAAAATTATTATGGTGAGTGCCAAAGTTGTTTATGTAATTTTCTAGCTCAAATTCATTCAGTAGTAAAATTTTTAACCGAGGCCTCAATCTAGTTCCCCAATTGATAAAATAACTTTGTTTTGAGAAAATTTGATGTAACATGATTCGATGTAGAAGTTTTATTTTTGAATTTGAAGAAACGTTCAATAAACTGGAGTATAGAATAACACACAACATATTTGTTTTCATACAAATTCCTGTCTTGTAGTTGTACTGGTAGTTGCTAAAATTAGAGAAGTTAAAAATTAATCAGAAATAATCTGGCATTTGGAGGAACGAGTCCACGTAATGCTCCCAACCACTTAAGGATTCGAAAAAGATTAAGTTTCAGGATTTTATAAAATAGTATAGCAATGGAGCCACTCGTTACATTTGGTGTCCTGTGTGTAGAGTTGAAAGGGCAATAATAATTTTCTCGGGTTACAATAAAAATAGCAATGATTTCTCTTTTTTCCAGCTCATCGTCCAATGATCTCATCTCAAGAAGGGGTGTATTCAGTAGACGACATTATGGATCTGTGGAATTGGTGAGTAATCGAATTTTTCTAAAAATAATCCTTTCTTTCATTCGAATGTTCATTTACTCCTTATATTCATTCTCCATTTACTATAGACATTACATTTATATTTTTCTCCATTTACATTTACTCCATATACTCCTTAACAATCATTAGAGTTAGCAAATAGGTCAACATGGAGGAGACAGGAAATATCTGTGGGACTATGACTATTTTCAACTCTTCAATAATATCAGGTATTTCTGTAATTTTCTTGAAGAGTATTTCAATAACAATAATTACCAAATTAAGAGTTTGAGTAGTCTTTAAATTTCCAGAAACTGATTGTCAAGTGATTGTAAACTGGTTGTCAAGAATTTGATTAAAAAATCAAATTGAAATTAACATCCATGAAATCACATTATTATGGCTGTGGTGGGTGAAGCGAGATATTTTTTTATTTTATTGGCTATCGTCAGATGGAATGATCTTACGGCGGTTAGTCAATACTTTTTTGCTAGCGTTAGAGGGTAGGCTACACTATAATAATAATGTTCACGGAATTCTTTTCTTGTTGATTACTTTCTCTAGGAGAGCAAGGAGCTCATATAACTCTAGTATCGATTTGTGTCCAGAATAAGCCTTTTTAAATTAAGAGGAACATGAGTCTTTCTCATTTTTATGAGAATTATAGTAAAAATGTCTTTCTACAAATGGTTTACTATGGAGACATATAACCATATTATGTGATTCTTATAATCAGAGCTTAATGAGGCCGAGATAACTACTTCTTTGCAGCCACATTATTAGGCCTACTCATTTATATGGGTGATTCTTTAACACTAGTATTTTTATAGCCATGTTGATCATTAGATAAACATTATTCTGTATCTCTAAATCTCTTGAAAAAAAAAATTAATCTGTTCTTAAAATGATAAAAGGAGAGATTAGAAGAAAAAAGCATTCGCTTTCTGATTGTCTACTACTTCTCGTTTCTATGAACGCACTTCCGGAATATCGACTTGACCCTAAAAAGACCCATAAAAGATTGGAAATTTGGCACGCTTTGCAATGAGAACTGGGCCTTCTGTTAGCGGCAGAAACTCACTTGGGAAAACAAAAGATTTACCAGGCACAAAATGGCTTTCTGAAGAGACCCTTTCCTTCCAAAAACACTGATCTCAATGAAGATCCTTTTTGCCGAAAAGCGATGAGAAAAAATGCTGAACATCAAATGCACAAAGAGGACGTCGTCTCTCTAGAGCGTGCAAAGATAATCTTTTACTTTCTTGTCCTCTAGGCAAATTTATCGTCCGTAAGCTGAATGGAATTTTGTGGAAATGGGAGCGCGTTCGTATTTGAAACCAAGTCGGAAGTAAACTTGTCTGTGGAATTTCACAACCCACTTCAATCTGTATTCAAACTCATTTATTCATCAACACACCACATCAACAGTGCAATTTTACGGAAGCATTGCAAGATTTAAATTGCAAATTAGCTTCTAATAATTAATTCCTTCAGTATTTTTTTAACAATTTATCTCATATTAAACTTACCATGCTTATAAGTAGGTTAAACTGTTTCAAATTGCCTAGTCATTCAATCATACATTCAACGAATCTATCATGTTCTTGTTTCAAAAAGATTCAGATATTTCACAAATACGCTGCCTGGAAACTCTCTCTCTCAGTAGACAACTCTTCGAACGAAGAATTGTCTACTGATAAAAAATTTATCATTTCCATAATGAATATTTGAAAGTTTGTATTGAATAACTACTGAATCATCAATTACTTCATCGAATAATTTTTATTGAAAAAGCGGAAATACATGGAACATTGATGGAGCAAAAATTACAAAAGCATTTCTGGATAATAATTATGCTTCGATATCTCAATTTCTACAAAAACTCTTATTTGACGCTATCCTTTTCCTATTCTCTATACGGCTCGTATACATCCTGATCCTTATTATCCTTATTCCCACTATCCTTATTGTTTTTGTATCCTTGATACCCTATGTTCTACTAATAATCCATTATTATTTATTCCAATACCTATAAAACCTTATTTCTCCTCAAATCAGAGTATGAGACTTCCTAAATTCGAACAGTCCTCCGTAGCCGAGTTTATTCCTGTGGCTAGCCAGCCAAGAACTGTTCGGGAGTAAGTGTTGGGCAAAGGTAGTAGTTTCAAAGCTGAATTTATTAGCCCTGGGCGCTGACAAGCCTTGTCGTAACGGTACTGGATTATTGTTGAATTCCTCGCAAAGCAGCATCCCTTCCTGCAAGCTTCTCCTGCTTCTAACTGAAAAGTCTCCAGTCTACTGCTACTCCAACTGATTATGGTATCGCAATAACTCAGCAAGGGTACTGTATAATGCTATTGCGAACATGATTAATGTTAACGAAAAAAGATTATCTCATGCTTCCACGTTTGACTGGAGTTGATAATCTGTTTGATAATATCGATTAACGTGAAAATGGGTTTAAATGCTAATGTGCTCAAAAAAGTTTTTTTTTATTTATTTCGGATGTCTTCGATTTATTGAAATCTCATATTGAATTATTACAGGCTTATTATCCTATTCAATGACAGGAATATGACTTATTCCTGAAATATGTAGACGTAACACCACCAAGTACGGCAATCAAAAATCAACTAATTATTTTCAAAGTAGTTATAAGTTGGAAAATGCATGTTGATTTTACTACTTGATATTGATATAAATATTTAATATACTACTTAATATATCTATGTCTTATCAAGAACAGTGACCATATAAGACTTCTATTGTCACTGTATTATCAAAAACCTATTTGGATACTTGCAGCAAAAATGATTCGATAATTATCCCTACCAATCAATAACAATATAAGAAGCATAAGAGAACTAACTTAATTTTTTTATAATGTAACATTATTATGTTATGTTATTTGGCCTAGTATTAATGATGTAACGAGTATGAAAAGTGTAGCTACAGACACAATAATTGGTTACAGCAACAAAATTGAATACGTGACATTCTCAATTTCATCAGGTATCAAACTTTGAATTTATTCACTACCTAGAACCCTTGCACTTCACAAACCTTTAATAAGTGCAGTCCTAAACCTTCTTATAAATAATTCCAATCACAAACATAAAGCACTGAAACAAACAATTGAATACTATCGCTAGCTTCGAGCTTGCATTTCGAACTCATTTATTCGTAGCTGCAAACGGAATAAATTGTTCTTTGTGGTGAGAGCACTTTTTGCTCAATTTCCCTCAATCAAGATAACAACTCTGCTGATGGAATTCGATGGAATACTCAGGCCACCCATCAGTTTTTCACGCTGTGAGGAGGAAGCTCGCAGTGGGAAACTACTAAAAACACTCACTCTTTTCCCGGAATACATTGAGCACAAGCGGTGATCTAGTTCGGGAGTAAATGGATCAACAATTCGACTTTTCTACGATCGCCAAGTGTACAACAATTTCACATTAGTCAATTACGCGAAGGTCTTTAATCCATTGAAATTCATCACTCTTACAGACAACATTTATTCTCTTAGCTTTCATGAATTACCCATTTAATCGAGATCAAATTGGTACTTGGTACTTCTATCTTGAATTAAAGAGTCTAATGGAATCTAGTGTAGCTGACTATTTTGGGAATCCCTAATAAAACCTGTAATATCGAAGTTTTATTAATTTGGCCGGATGCCGTCGGTAGGCTTGGTTGGTGTAGGACGACTCCCTCCATAGCAGCTGACACAATAAAACAATTCTCAGTCGGATGATGGGCAAGTAATAAATTCGCAAATGTTTTTCTATTTGCGAATTCTGACCACTTTCCGACCAAGAATTATTTGAAGATTTGGAGACGTTCGTGGAGCTGATATCCAGATGACTCCGATGATCCCAGTAGAATCTAATACTACTTAAATTTAAATAGTCCCTCAAATCCCCAACGCCTCCACAATAGGAATATATTTCAATCACCCGGGAACTCGCAAAATAATTAATTAATTTCAACGAGGATAGATACCTCAAATATTGAATTATGGTTGAAGTAATATTAAACTTATTAAGAGCTCTCCGGCTGAATGGAATTCCACAAGAATTTATGGAGTCGTTGGCAACTGAGAGAACAAGCAAGCATAAATTCACTGAGATTAATATATTGATTTGATCAATCAGTTGATTGCAGAGCAGATTTATTGAAAACTGGGTATTATTCATACACCAGATAATTAAATTGAAAATATTCCCCAGGGACTCTTGGGTGTTTGATTCACCTGTCGAGTATGTGGGTGGAAATTGAAATAATAAATGACAGTATGTCAAAGTACCTAATACCTGGCGACAATTGAGTGGGAAAAAATTATTGTAACACCAGTTTGAACAAAGACTGAGATTTATTAGCCAATGCAGAAGTATGAAATCGAAGATCATTAATTGAATAATAAAAAATTGAATTTAAATTGATGACAAAAATGTTAATTTCTGTTAAAAAGTTTTTTAGAATTGAATTAGGCTTTGGCCTAAGGTCCACACAGTGATTTGAAGGAAAGTCCTTGTTCTTCATTCACAAGTAATAAATTAATTTGAATTGATGCTGTTGATAATTTTTGGAGAGTTTAATAAAATCTTGTTGATTGCTCACCAATATATCGTAGCGCTGAGCTCAGCTTAAATCACAGACACTTTGCACTGGCGATGACTTTCACTGGTTTCCAATTTATCACAGGCACTTTTTTATTGTGAGAAGAATTTACATGGAGAACAAAGACTTGATGGGGACAATTAACAAAAATAGGAACTCAAACAATAATTACATTTAAGACATTTAGAATTATTAAAGCTTTCAGATTTAGGGGATCCTGGTCAGTGATCCTTCTCGTTCAAGGGTAGGTTCTCGTCTGCCACGAGGTAAAATTCCTCAAGGAGGAAATTAGGAATTAGAACTTTCTAGAAGAACTAAAACCCACGTGACCTAATTTGGCCAATAAGAAAAAGAAAGGACCCTCAGTAATGCAATTATCCAATAGGATTTTGCCATGTACTTGAGGAAAAAGACCAACACAGGTGAGGCAGAGAAAGAAAGATTTAAATCAAGCAAAAAATAAATTTGTCACATGAGTGAGCAAACAAGTACAAATACAATAAATAGCAAATAAAAGGGCAGGAATGAGCAGATTTTGTTATCACAGACAATTTTTAAAACTAATGGTTACAGACACCGGGTTGCTAATCAGCTGTTGATAACGTGATTGACAGTTCAGTACTTGGCAAGAGCCATTCTAACCACAATTCCAGGTAAACAATAATAATTGTAGTGCATTTCAATAATAGTATTGCAGTGCAATTATTACAAATAAATTGCAAAGAATGTGAATGAAATCAGTTTGTGAAATAATGAATATTTGAGTATACAATTCATGTAAGTAATTCTTAATTTCTAGTACATATTTTCCAACTTTCTTGTAATGATTAGCCCCTTGATAATTGCTCCCTGACACTAGTCACGAACTATTCATGAAATCTTTGAAATCTATCTCAATTTTTAACCTGAAAAGTGAAGTGAGAAGATGTGGAGAGATCACTTCAGTTGCAATCAAATATAACTATAATAATAACTTTAAACCTTGCATTTGAATATTTGGTGCTACGTGACCTTGATGATCAGTCATCAGCTACTTTATTCTCATTGTTGTTTTGGAGCCAGAACCTGGGAACAAGTTCAAGGTTGAGCCAGGACCTGCAAACTAGTTCCAACTTCCCTGATGGAAATTAGATTAATCGATTCTTATCAAATTAGAATGAATCATAAATATGAAGTGGAAATAGAGTTTTGAAAATATATACTTTTTGAAGCTCATGCATGAGTCTACTTGCTGCGGTTTCACCTTCCTGTTTACGTTACTTTAAGCTTTGAAATCTGCTTCATTCGGAAAAGATACTTTCCACGAATCTCATTACGTTGAACTTGCTCTTTCAACTTTTTCATCTCTGTTCACGTCAACTTCCCCATTTCAGTCACTTGCATTCAGCTTTAATCTTTTTTCCCAGCAATCTCAACGTCCTTGATCCTTTTCCAGGTATCCATAATAAATTCGCGTATACCCCTTTGAAGGTACACCTGCCGGGAAAAAATTGAGTCACGAGTCTTTAAACTTTGAACCGCTCAAGAGCTTTCAAGTGAAGGTGACTTGAAAAGGTGAATTGCGTTCTAGAACTGATGTCAAGTGTACTCTTATTACTTGGTAAATTAATTCTTTTTTTTTTAATAAGAAGTTGGAGATGAAGAAATGAGAGAGAAATCAGTTTCAAGTTTAAAATTAATAGTTGATCTTTTCTGCAACAGGATAAACTGCAAAAGTCAACTTTTCTGCAAAGTCCTCAACTGCGATTCTAAAACACAACTGTGTAACATTTGAATTAATTTTTAAACAACTTAACCTTCTACCTTTCGCATTTTTAACTTCCTATTTTTGAAATTTCTCAAATTTCTTTTTTTTATTCTTTAATCTCCCACCAGTTGTCTTTCCTGACACATCGTTCGAAAAAGTAAATGAATTATTTTAACTTTATTCTTTTTTTCTACTGAAAGGAATTTCTCCAGTAAGAAGTTCCTCTTTTCTCATCTATGATGGAGTTTTCATTTATTTCATTCTAAAGGGAGTCGGTGTCTTGTCAAATATATCATACAGGTATTTCATATCTTTTTTGGTGACTGATGGAGAATAATAATAATTTCACAATAACCTGCTTTGTTTTACTTCTTGAAACTAAATGAATATAGTCTACTATATTCCAAACTATTTGCCTAATGATCGAGTTCATTATTGGGAGAACAACAAATAGAATTCGATACCAAATTAATAATAACAAAAGCAATCACCTCACGAAAAATTTCTAATCTCATGCTCTACCACAATAATTGTGAACAATTATTGCTTTCAACGATTATTGTTGAAAGTAAAATTTGCAGTTAGCCTACTCTCGTCTTTTATATACTAATTGTGATTTTCATTCTAATTCATCATTCCTATTTGTATTTCCAATTTCAATAATTGTGATTCATGATTGACTGAATCGACAACATAATATTTGATATATTCTTGCAAGAATCTACTTTCATTTAGAAGAACATTTGAAGTTCCTCTTGTTCCCTCCATTATTCAAAATGCAACAACCTACTAATGTTTTAAAAGTAGTCCGCATGTCTCATACAATATGAATTCGACAAATTCAATTTATTCAGAACGTGCTATCTCTGACGTCAGTATTTTGTTGTTTTATTATAATTCGAGCAGTGAGAAAAATTTAGAGCGAATAGATCGCTGGCAGTCACGCCACCTATTTTAATTTGACACTGATGATGAACGGTGCAAATCTGTTATCATTCCTCTCCATTACCTGATGTTGATTTATCGATTTGTGTCAGGTCGAGAACAAAAGACTGATGTCTCTAAATATTTCGCCCACTTTCAAGCTTCAGAAATATTGAATTATTCGTAAACTGACAAGAAAGGGTTGTCCGTTGAATGTGAAATGGACTGGTATGGGAATTTCACCAATTTTTTATGAAACTATGGAGCTAGTCTGAGCTGTGAATAAATAGAAGAAGACTAGATACTAGTGGTTACAATGTGGCAATGGAATCACAACCTTTCTCGATGTATGAATAAAGCATGTTATTCGAACCATTATTGTGATTTCTGAACATGTTTCAAGTCTCGTCCCATTGAACAATCAATTAATTGCCGTGACAAAATTTTAACGTGTTGAATTTTCGTGCTCTAAATTCCAAGTCGAAATTTAATATTTTTGACCATGGAAAGCTATTCTGTGAAGTGTTTCGGTTTTATTAGTTAATATAATGTTTTGAAAAAAAGGTTTTGAAATGACTGTGGTTTTCCGTGTTTCCATCTAGTGAAAATTAGGTTAGCCTATCTGGCGAAGTTAAAAAACCCTTGAGTCTCCCCACCATTGAAAGCCATACGCTAAATAAAATAATGAATCAATATGTTTATCTAGGTTATAGACCTCCCGGAATAGTATAGTGAGTATAAAACTGGCAATCAGCTGGTAGGCCTAGGCCCTACATGAGCTGTTGAGCCATTAAGACAGACAGACATATCTCCCAAAAATTTTATCATTATTTCTTGAGTGGTGATAACCAATAAATCTGATCAATCAGACAATGATCACTAAATGATTTCTCATCTCTTACATCATGGAAGATAACGTGTATAAATCCAAGGCACCTTTGAAATGTTGTCCACAAGTAAAGGTGCAAGAAATAAATCCATTCAAGAAGAAAAATTCTCATGAGAAATATTGAATTAATATTTGTACTTGAAAACCAATGATCACTAATTAATTTTTTCATAAATATGTCATGTTATATTGTTATTGGCTGTAGAAATCCATTAAGACATTGAATGAAATGGTTTTCACAAATTTACGTTCAGTAACCTCAATACGTAATTTTGCAGAGAAACAATTTGAAATCCCTCATTCACCATGTAAATGAGTGAATGACATTGATAGGTTAATAGTGTTGGCTCATTGAATCCGAGAACAGAGTGGCATAATTAACAATAGTGCCTGCATTTGAGGTTGTTGCCTCTTTGTTGTCTACTGCAGTGTGTGTGTGTGTGTGTGTGTGTGTGTGTGTGTGTGTGTGTGTGTGTGTGTGTGTGTGTGTGTGTGAATGTGAGCATGTTTGTTCATGTGTGTACTGGTGTGCTCATGTGTGTGATGTCTATGTGGGTGGACGTTCATAATAGGTTTAGGGCTGAGGGTCCCGAAGGCACAGGAATCCTGCAGACCACGCGAAACAAATTTAATCAAACTGTGCGATCCTGTCTCAGCCTCAGCGTTCCATTTTTCTTTCGACCCCGCAAGCGTTTCCATACAGCCGTGTTACATCATTGGTCATCCCACTAATCGAAATGCAGATCAAGTTAACTCGATTTTCAGTCGGAGTGACACCCAGTCAAATTCTATTACGATGTCTGGCGGAACAATGCTTATTCAATTTAGAAAACTGATGGAAGGAATTGATATTCTCGCTTGGAAATGTCGTCAAAAAACTTGTTCATTCTGTTTCACCCAATCTAACGAGGTCCAAAAAAATGAAAAATGGTTTGAATACTCTTGTATCTCGAGATATAGGATGAAGTGTAATGGTAAATCGTACAAAAATGATAATACAAACTGTAAAAATGAATGTTGAACTATGATGTGGGGTGAATTTTTAAATCATAATCCACATTAACTATTCTTACTCACTAGGCTACTGATTTTTACAAAAATCTTAGAACCTATTCAAATTTCTACATGATGATCCCTCCTCCCTTCATGTTGGCGTATGAATTCACGAATGAAATTTTCTCGTTCTTATTGTATTCTTGAAAATTTATAGCTCATCTATTCCAGTATAAGTTACTGCAGTATCATATTATTCTGTAATAACAAAGGCTAAAAGATAAAAATTAATTTTAATAGTTTACCTTACCATCTATACATTTTCTGTGTACGAAGCGGTTGTCTCCATTGCAAAAATAAAAGTTGTGTTGTGGTGAGCTTTCGTGGGATTAATAAAGGCTTAGTGTCGACTACTGACAGAGGTACAGTAATTGAAAAAGGCAAGTCACGTGGATGTTGAGGGATGAGGTCGTACATCTCGGCGGAAAAGTCTCTCACATATAGACAGTGTGTCAAGAGGTCTAGGCAAGAGCTGGAGAGCCTTCGAAAGGGTTCAAAGTGATGTTACTTCTCCCATATGGCCAGAGATCAGAATAGTGATATTTTGTGACTACCGCAGCTGGTAAGAAATAAACTTTGTAGAAGACAAGTTTTCCAGTTTGAATTATTCATGTAGTGCAGAACTGTGCATAATCTACTTAACCTTAATCTACTAATCTACTTAACCTTATTCAACTGCAATAACTTACTTATCAATTTTTTCTATCGATGGGAGTAGCGATTTTTAGGATCCTCCATTCAACTTAAGTCATGCTTCGGTAATACTCGCATTACATACGGTATCTCTCTTAGAAAATCCATTCTCTTATAACACTTTTATGAAATTGAAAATCCAAGTGTTTATGATCTGAACTTCTGAAGCAACAAGCGAACTGACTGGAAAAGTTTTGCCCTTTACTTAAACATGGAAAAATAGGAATTTTATCAACTTAAATCCCATGAATATGAGTAGAGCAAGTGATTGGGGACTGGGAAATCAATCAAATCATTCACAGTTCACGGGAGAAATTTCCCCATTATGAATAGTCGTATTGGTGACAGATAATGATCTCAATTTTCTGCTGGAAATGCACTGGCTGCTCGTACCCACAAAACAGGTGAAGTGCCCGTATCTTTCACTGTAAAGCACTTCACTTGTTTGGTGGGCACGAGCCGCCAGTGTGGAAATGATTTCCTGTGAACTGGAATAAGATAAATTGATATCTACATTACATTTCAATGGCTTTGTTAGCCTCATGTTATTGGAGAAAATCTAATTGGTGAGGCAATCCATCCACATTTTACCTATAATGCTGTTCATTCGAGTGAACTTATAAGACCATTGATAAATGATACACTTGTCATTAGAAATAGTTCCAGTTGATACCAAAATCGGATCCACGTTCGGAATAGAATAATCTTTCTAAACTTATTCTATTTCCTTTTCATCTAAATGTGTAATTCCACATTAATACGAATGGTCCACATAAAAGATTGAAGCAAGTATTAGATTAAACAGTAGTTACGTACGAAAAGCATTGCTTGGGCTTCAAGCTCTTTTCAACTGAATGAGATGATTCACAACTTTCCAAATATCCGGCTGCTTAGTCGAGGCCTCGAGATGGGAATGAACTAATTGAATAGAACACTGTAGACGAGATCAAGCATTCAGGAAATTTCAGCACTGGCGTTATTCTGTCATGACGATCCAGATTGCTATTGTACTTCCCTCAGCACAGCTCTACTCGCAAATAATTAAAGCTACGTCAATAGAATAGTTGAAGAGAGACGTAACTTAAACAATGAAAAGTCATCATTGCATTTATTGCTGGGAGCCGTTTCAGAGTAGTCTGTCCGAGCAAAGAAGATATTCTAACAAGATGGGAAAATTATGCCAACTCGGTCAATATGGATTTAAAAATTATAAATTGGTTCTCTTATTGTAGATCAGAATGTTTCCTACCATTTTAGAACAAATTTTCAATTTTTGAACCAGTATTGACCGAGCTGGAGTGATTTTCTCATCTTGCAAGAATGTCTTCTTTGCTTGGACAGACTATATCTGTGGCTAAAAATAAACTTACGGTCCAGTGAAATAATTCGTTTCGTTTCTTACACAGGAAGATGTCTGTTTTATTATTGGTCTCTCAGGTATCCACCTGCAAAAGCTATTTGAAGGAGGGTAAAAGAAAAAATTGTTTAATTTTCCGTTGCAGAATCATTATAATATCATCATTTTAGAATAGTGTTAGCAAACGAGAATTTGATCAGAGGTTTCCTAGGTAAAAGCGGGTTTCGCACTGCAAGGGAATACGTTTTAGTACAATCATAGCACTATAATAGTATATCTATAGGTATACTCGTGGCTCATCCATCCAGAAAAAAAATTAAGGACCTAAATCCTTGGATGTCTACCGAACGGCTACCGAGTGTGCAAACTGCCGAACGGCAAAATCAAGCCCCATTAGAACAATGTATTTTTTATTAATCTCTTGGAACAGATAGAGCCTCTATTTATGGACAGAATTTCACGTTCTTTATGACATTGGAAAGAGAATTCAATTCTCCAGAGTCAAGACTTTTTTTTATTTTTAGTTTATTTAAATAATTATCGTATAATTAATTAACTATAAAAGTATTGAACTCTAATTATTGAAATGAACTAAAAATCAAAAATGTAAAACGTCACGCACCTGAAGAATTTAATTATCTTTCCAATGACATAAAGAACGTGAAATTCTGTCCATAAATAGAGGCTTTATCTGCTTGGTAAAAATTGCATTGTTCTTATGGGGCTTGATTTTCCGTTCGACAGTTTGCTATCTACTACCACCCACTCTTGAATAATGGACGTTGAGGGTTGTAAAAACAATTAGATAACTCACTTTAATTCTTCCGTTAACATTATTCCTGAGCCAACTGTAAGTTGTACTTACATCCTTGCTCTCCTTGCTCTCCGAGTGAACTGAATGTCTATTCTGTTTCTATAATTCATTAAGATGAAAATCACATTTTCTCTCTTCAAAAATTAATTTAAACTAATATTCATTCATCCATCCTCTTCAGTCTTTGTGGTTTCAGTAATATCTTCCTTATATTATCTCAATCACATATTTTCTTAATTTTCAAATCCTTCATTGGAATAAATAACTCACATAATTATTAATTATTCCGATTAAAAATTCAAATAAAAAGTACACACTTATTGACAAAGTGTTATGTATAATATTAGCTTACTTTGAGTAATGAATAATATCTAGAATCGAGTTTTTCGAATCAAAAATATTAGTGTGAAAGTCATCTCAGTTTCGAGAATATCTTAATAACGATTTTAATGTGCACACAGTAACAAGCCAGTAAAGAAATTATTATAATACTTCGATATTTTGTTTTTTTCAGCTGCCGCAAAAAGAAGCCAACGGGCAAGATGTCCACAGCAGAAGATTCAGAGTTGAAAATGGTGATTCTCTTGGAGAAAAGGAGGAGGTGAGTTACTAAAAATGATCCGACACCTATCAATTTTAAACAATCACAATTATTGCTAACATGATTGCAGAGCGAGTAATACTCGTATTTTATTTGTTGAATAACAATATTTCATAGCTTAGTTGAAGAGTTCGAATGATGCTGTCACTCTCTCATTTATTTCTTCCATAATCACTATTTAACTGTGCAAATATTATTCATGAACCGTTATGCATATTATCAGCTTTTGTTATGATTGTAGTGTATTAAAATTATGAACACTCGGAATGCGCTTCGAATTTGTTGTTCATTAGAAATTCGGAAATCACACAAATAACATAACTTTAAATATTGAAAAGCATACCTGAATAGGAGGAAATTTGAAAATTTCTGGACTGGGAACTATATAGGAGTAGGAGTATCAGGCGATTGGGCCCACGTCATTCTTCCTAGTCCAAACTTTGCCTACTAAAGGATATTTTCATTTCATTTCATTCTTATCACCCACAAGTTCTCCACACTCCACACACACAGTTCTTCGTAAATAACATAAAACTCATTTCATTCCATCTTACATGATTTTTTTTTCAACTGGACAGTGATTGTAACCCTTATTGTAGAAACTTTTTCACATCTTGAAAATAAAACCAACCTTCTGTTTAATAAGATTGTAACCCTTATTGAGTTATTGTATGAACTTCACAAATTGAAAGTTGAACCAACCTCTCGTTTAATAAATAACCAGTTTAAAATAAAATGTGTCAATGAATTACAGGAATTCTAGAGTTCTGTGATGGTTGAAATGCTTGATAGTTGATGGTTTCTGATAAAACGTTCTACTTCTCTAAATGGATTAATCGTAATTTCCGACGATTCTGTGTCAATAATTCACCAACACAAACCATTTAATAAAGCGTGGGAAGGTGACAAAATCCCGTACGGAATCAATTTAGGTGTCGAAGGAAATTGGGAATTATTTGAGCCTTCAGGTGCAACTAGGGCTGGACAGGCGCGTCTGCTAATCTTCTGAACTAATAAAGTGAGCGGCACATCATCATCAGCATCATCATCAATCGATTCTAGAAACAACGCACATGCAGAAAAGGCTTTCTACATTCTGTTCAAGGTCTCAATTAAACTGGGGGAAGCCGGAACAGTGAAGCTGTTAGTGAGTGGCAATGAGCTCAAACTAAAACTAAATAGCAAATAAATTTGTTCGTGTTTGATTATTTTGCACTTATTCGCACTTATTTGCACCTGTACTAATGAGTGAATTAATCAAGTTGCACTGGGAATGAGGACACGGATGGGTTTGGAGAGGACGAGTAAGAAAAAGTAGGACAAACAGGAGTGGAGTGGAACTCGTTGAGAAAGATAAAGAGGAGCTTAATCTTGAATTGTTTGATTTGAGTTTTTAATCGAGAATAAATAGAATTTGACATTTGAAATTATTATCTTCATAATCCAGTATTAGGTGTACTGTGAATAAGAAAATAGAATAATATCTTTTGGGAGTCTGATAATTCTATTGTTATCCCAAAATAGAACAGAAAATGCAATCGAATTAACATCACACCTACCCCTTTTGCACACACCACGATCTCTAGACGTTTTATATTGTGCTTATAAATAATTTGTACAAGATTGAATTGAGCTTAACGAACACATCATTTGTGTTATCTAATCTCTGTTCAAAATGATTGAATTTATACAGAGCTCAGCAAACACATGATGTTCTTGAAATGTTTAATTGAATCTAGAACAGTTATTTATAAGCACGGCCAAAAAATAGACGTCCAAAGATTATAGTATAAATGCAACGGGGCTAACTTCTCAAACAGACTATGGCTGTGTGTACACAAAGTACAATTATTCATAGTTACTTAAAGCGGATGAGTTAATAAAAATCAATGACGAACAAGTATAATTAATAATTCTCAGTGTTTGACAACAAAGCATCAGTCATAGTTTTATCAGGATACAACCCGGTGGTTGACATTAAATATTGAGAGTAGATTTCCATATTATGAAGAAGCCATAGATTGCATTTTATCCAGGACGTAATATGGTGTGATGTATTTCATGTGGTCGATAACCAATGACTGGCCAGTGAATGCTAGGGGATGGTAGCTATCAAAAGATACGCTTAGCCTCTTCAATTCACTGCGCTGTGAATGGTAGCAATCCGTTGTTTTACGACTAGTTTTACGAGTAGCTAACCCCTGTAATCTGGTAAACACAAACAACCCACTGAACTTTGTTGCCGGGAGAGACCGGACATTTTATGAAAATGAATTCAGCTGGAATTTATTTCTTGTTTATTAGTTCAAATTTTATGAGGTGTATTTTCAATGGATTCCATTGTTGTCAAGTCTCGTCCGGAATAAGTTCATGGAAGTTTTATTATTTAAGATATGCAGAGTATTTATGGCTGAGTGTGTGAGAGACAATGTATAGAGTTCAAAGTTCAAATAACTGAGTCCATTTTCTAAACAATCAGATTACGAGAAATTTCAAGTCATCAATTCAAGTCCAAACTTCTCATTTTTTTCTTGATTTTTTTAGATTATAGACCATGGATGAATGAATGTGAGATTAATAGCCCTTTCCAAATTCTTCGAGAGAAAAGTTTTCTTTTCAGATTCTAATAGAACTCACTGCCAGCGATCAAGCATCTCTTTAGCCGGCACCCGGCAGTGAAAACTATTTAGCCATTTAGAAAGAAATAACTCTATGTTTTTAAAAAGCAATTGGATATGTACATTGAAGAGGTTTATATTTTTTTGGTTTTGGCGACTATCATCATTCATTTTTTACAGTTTCGTTGTCTGGTTTTGAACTGGTTTGATACGAGAATATTTCCTAACTCTTAAGTTTTCCAAACGTATAGAGCATTAACTGAGTATAATTCGATATATTGAAACTCATATAATCTATTGCATAATGCAATACCTGCTGCATCTCATACATGCAATAACAGAAGTACATATTCAACTTAGCTACAGAATAAGCTAATAATGTAAGGGCAGAGGAGCGGAAGAATATACTGTATAGGGAGGAGGATATTCCCCACATGAATATTATTACTATAAGCGGTAGATTTAATAGTGAGTGATGTTTGAGTTCATGCATATTGAGAGCTGAATACGAAATTCATGCGAAACTTAGCTAATAACATTGAATTCGAGCTGAGCGTAATGATTACATTATTGAGCTTAGTGGCAAATGCTACCGCTCCACTTGAACATCAATTTAGCAGCATCAAAATTCAATCATCCCACTATTAAATCAACATCAATCTGCATTTGCCGAGATTCGATAGAGGGTAATTTTGATTAAGATTAATGAGAATGTTAATTCTAGTGTGGAACTTCGCTTATCTACTGTTTGGAGCAAATTCAAACTTCAAGGTGGAAAACTTTATCCAGGTGAAAAACTCTAACAAGTCTTTTTGGAAAATACTGAAAATTGCAATCGATGCAGGGAATTAATAACAATAGTTTTTATTTCCCATTTATAAGTAGACTCACTTACGATTAATTTCGCTTTCTTTATCTTTCTGCTTTCTCTATTTCTCCCATTTTCAAATTTTCCTTAATTTTTTACTCCTCTTCTCACTTCTTCCTTTTCCTCCCTCTACTGCCTATTGAATGGGAAACCATAACTAGCTAGGTATATTTTCTACTCTAATTTTCTCAGCACGAAGCTCATCTCTACTGTATAATAAGTCATTGTTTTGTATTTTTGTTATTTATTTTTGTCTTCTTAATAAATTCAATTGGATTGGAATACTTGGCTGATCTGCTCCAAAAACTCGTTCAATATAGACAATACGCGTATATCTGCAATAAATTAATTATTTACTAGTCTCTCTACGCAATTCTAATTCAAAAACTATGAAAGATGTATAAAAAAGGAGGAAGAGTTTTGTAAGTTGTGAGTTTGAGGTGAATTTAGACTGTCCTGAGCCACTCATTAAAATTCTCCAATCATGAAAATAATAAATCATTTGAAATTGATTTGTAGTTATTATATAGAGGATTGTTAATAGGGGATAATTAATGAGGGATTATTAACATTTATATATTTCCATCTAGCAGAAAACTTCAGTGGGACGTTACAGTTATATTGTTTTAAATCTAAATAAGTTTTTCACGTAAGAGATATTTTCCTCATACAAGTTACAAAAACGTAGTATAAGTTGAATATTTTCTTATTTTCCATACTGTGTTGTTTATATTAGTAGGGAGTATAGGAAATAGCCTACATCAATTGTTGTAGCTCGAACGAGAGCAATCGATGAGTCCCCAATCAATTCCTTGTGGAAAGAGTACAATGAATGGTGCTGGAGGTGGTGGTTGCTGGTTTATGCCTGAGGAGAGGAGGTGAGATTACAACTCTCGTCAAAAAAGTCACTGACTGATGACTGGCATATTACGCAACTGTGAACAGAGACTTCAACTGACTGCCATGCTGAATGGGTGCTTCGATTTGAAGGCAGTGCTTTTCTTTGTTGCGAAAATGGAGGAGTTTTTCACAGCTATTGTTGAGAAAAAAGTAGCATTGGACAATGGCGGGCGAACGATGGATATGGATAGGGCAGTTGAGTTGAGTAGTACACAAAGAGTCATCATCTTGCTCTCAATGAAAGACGCTGCAATATCGACCACAATTCTTTCCAATTCCATCATTGAAACTCTCGTACATCGGAGTGTTTCCGATTGGAATATTTTCCTTTAAATACGATTAATCATTTATTGCTTTCAAAACCTGCTACAATTATCATTGGAAAATTAAATCTTTAGTTATTTCACTCAAAAATTAAAGAATCTCTCCGAAATAATTCTCATTCCAGCTTCTCCATTACCCACATGTTTCCACGCAGTAACACAATAAATACATTTTTATGAGAGGAATAATTTGGAAAGAACTTTTATAGAAAAAATTACTAACAGCGTATGTTAATTATCTTAACATACCTATGTTATTAGCGTATTACTAACAGACTATAATATATTAACAGTGTCATATCATGTAAATAATATTGAAAAAAATGGGAACCTCAATGAGATATGCTATAATATTTAAATATTATAATATCATCTTTTAATAGGCCTACTGTACAAACAATTATTATGTACGTATGTATGTATGTATGTCTGGCTCAACAGCCCATGGAGGGCCTGGGCCTACCAGCTGGTTGCCAGTTTCAAATTCACTCTACTATACAGCCCGTCCAAGCCAAGAAGAATTATTATGTACAATGTTGTACATTATCACTGGCGGCTCGTACCCATGGAAGAGGTGAAGTCATATATAGTAAAAGATACGGACATTTCACCTGTTTCGTGGACACGAGCCGCCAGTGTACGTATCAGTATAATATTAATTTTTCGAAGAGACTTGAACTCTTACTTGCTTCTACAGATTATATAAAATATCATAGCTATAAATAGAGAATGATTACTGAGTAAATTAAACAGGAAATATTGAGTGTAAAGGAACTCAACCGATATCATCTTTCTTTGCTTTCAGATTTTTGGATCACCAAGCACCCCTGTTCTTGAGAATCCTGAGTACCAAACAAGGTGGTACTTCAAATATTTCCTTGGAAAATGTGAGTATAAATAATATAATAATTATGAAAAATAATAATTTTCAATCTTCAGTTAATTCAAATGTTTCTAGATTTAACTTACACATGAATAAATAAATAAATAAAATTTCATTGTCATAAAGCACATTGGCATTAAACAAAGTCAGAGCAAAAAATACAGTCAGGATGATTATCATAAAATAACTACAAGTCAAAATTATATAAGGTACGGTACACAATGAATAAAGTATGTAAACACATCATATGAACTTATATACGTACAGAAATGTAAAGCTATCAATTTATCACATACTAGCCGGCAGGCTCGCTTCCCTCGCCTTCTTCGTCTAGCAAGGGGGCTCCGCCCCCTGGACCCCCGACATAATAGGCAGTGTAAGTGAGTCAAACAGGCTCGCTTCGCTCGCCTGCAAAACCTCTGTCAGTGGCAGCTGATAGAAACAGGCTCGCTTCGCTCGCCTGCAAATTCCGTTCAGTAGGGATTTGAAATTTATTCAGCACAGCATTTCTACACCTAATCTGGACCTGTTTACCTAATTCCAACATTTTCTGCCAATTTGTTCTGGAAAAATCTAAGAAAAGCTCCGAAAATTCAAAAAAAATTGTAAAATGCTAATACTAAGCGTAACCAGGGCCGTAGGCAGACGGGTTTTTTCGGGTCATTTGCCCGGGGCCCGGAACCACAAATTGTTGGCAGGGGCCCGGAAAAATTAGGTTGAATTTTTTCCAATCAATCATACAAGTCCATATCAATTAGCCTATGAAAATTATCTTTTTTCAATTGGAATTGAATTAGACTTGATTTCTTGAACTACACAACCATCAATTTCAAATACACATTTCTTAAAAACTGGAATGAATTTCAAAACTCCATGGATTGAATAGTATTTAAAATAATAATATTCCTATTTATTCAGGCCCAGTCAGTCCGTCCTAAGTGGTAATCTGGCAGTCGCCAAGGGTCCATGAGCTCAGGCCCCAGAGATCTAATAGCTCTCTTTTCCCGGTTTGAAGTTGTTAAATTGATATATTATTTATTTATTTCAAAATATATATGATACTAACCAGGGCTTGATTTCAGGGGATATGCGTGGTAGCGGTGCTCCCAACATACCTTTTTTCTCAAGAAAAACATTTAGAAACACGAATAATTTTTGATGTTCGGTTTTTATTTTTAATGTTATTTTTGTTAGTCACTAATTTTAAAATGTTTAATAACTTCGTATTCAATTAGAACATAATATTACATGTTATTGTAAAGAGTTGTTATTCCAACATAATGCAATTTTATTCTGAATCATGTTTTATTCTCAACCACTTAACGGTTGACCTTTGTACTTTATTCTTAACCTGTTTTAAAACTTGAGGAAAACTTAGACCCATGTAGATTATACAGTGTTGTTGAAATGGTAAAAACCATGCCTGGTCCAAAAAAAACATTTTGATATTCTTATTCATTCTTTAAAATTGTATTATTAGTTTTATAAAAAAACAGCTACAATCCTACAAAACATTGCCCCGTTTTGCTAAAAACGCTCCAATTCAAGTGTAATTTTCTAAAATTTTCCGTGGGAGGAGTCCTCAGACCCCTATTTCCCTGGGGGGTATTCCATACCCCCCAGACCCTCCCGTGAGCCAGTTCACCCACCGCTCCCATATATCTTTTTTTCTAGAAATCAAGCACTCATACTAACTACTTTTACAAGCTCACTTTCTGTAGGTAAAACTTCTAATTTATGTTCAAGAATCCTTCATGTTGAATTTTTGCATTGTATTGTATCATATCTTTCCAACCCTTTCGAGAATAGGACCTAAAAAATGGGAAAGATGGGAAAATTTTATATAAATCTGCTTTGAAGGGGCCCGGTCAGGTGATTTTGGCCGGGGCCCGTAATTCCTGTCTACGGCCCTGAGCGTAACCTTGGGAAGTATATCGGACATAGTTTGAAACTTGATTCAATATCTTCCAAATTGATTCATCTATAATCTCGCTGAACCATTCAATTTACAGTTAGGATTGGTCGTATCAAGGCGGAAGATATGCAACCCGCAACACATCTACAATTTTGAAAACCTTATTACTGGCGTAATCTTGAACGGATTGGAAAAATATTTCAACATAAAATTTCTAGACCTCATCTGAACCTGCCCACCAAATATCAACATTTTCTACCGATTGGTTCTCGAAAAAGTGAGAAAAACGCCGAAAAACTCTAGAAAAACTGAAATATTTGGCGTATCCTTGAAAAGTTTTTGAAATCCTTTCTTAGCGCGCGTCTAAACGTACAACTGAACATGCCTGCCAAATTTGAACGCATTCGCTTCAGTGGATTTTTAGTTCTGTTGATGAATCAGTCAGTCAGTGCCATTTCGCTTATATAGATATAGATTGAAATACTTAAAAATTAGACATCAATAGCAATATTAGAATCCAATAACTCAGTTATTGAGTACATTGGTACCTTCACTAACCAGTTGTAAAGTTTTATCTTAAATTTATCTGCAGTCTCATTTATTAAGCATTCTGGCAACTTATTGCAAAGTTTCTGTCCAATAATATCATAACTATTCATTGTCTTCGATAGTCTTTGGAATGGTATATTTAGCTTATTTCTATTTCTTGTTCCATATGAATGTATATTATGTCTTGGAATTTTAACCACCTTTGTCTTTATATGAATTAGAACGGTTTATATAAAGAGGTTTATTATTGTCATTACATTGCAGTTGATTTTTTTCAATTTTTATGGACAGAATATCTCACTCTCTAACAATAATGTAGGAAAGTATTTGTCAATACCTACTCTTCATGTCGCTGGTCACCTTGGAAATTGGAAATAATTCACGGTGCCCTCCAAAAAATAATTTAAGTCTCATATTTTTGTTAGTGATCTGTTTAAATATCGAGAAATGTATTCAACTCCAATATAAGTCCCAAAAGAGAAGAGATAGAGAAGTCCCAACAGAAGAGATAAATCCCAATCAACCCCTGAATGGCTAAGGGTCAACATCCATGAGCTTTTCAGAAAATGATAGAATTTTTGAACAAGGTCATGTGTGTGCTCGTAAATGAGTACAAGAGTGTGCATCGATAATTATGTAATTTTGGGCATTCGTTGGATAAATCACGTAGGAAGATAATTAGTAAATGAATGGCAGAAGCTAATGTGCTCCCATTTTAATCACATCCCAATAAATTTCGAGGGTAACTTCGTTTCAATGCGATAAATATTCTACGCGTGCTCTGATGACAGGCCTCATGATTGAGAGATACATATTAATATGGTCATCATTATTGATACTCTCATTGGTTTTAATAGTTTGTTTCAAATTCATTCAATATAATATATATATATATATATATATATATATATATATATATATATATATATTCATATTAATGAATTAAGTAGGACTAACGGATACTTAAATACAAGGTAGGGATCACACGCATATTTTAGCCAAAAAACAGCTGTGTGTGACGTTCCATGAACCCACAAAAACGTTAAAAAAGTCAGGGAAGCTGATCATCAGCTTATTGCTTACACCCCATACACAGTATAAGATGCTATTCTCTGTGGATCCAGCGTCCATTATCATAGCTTCCTTTAGTATAAGGCCGTGGCCTAAAATCTGACAACGCTGTAACACCACTGCAGCGTAGTGCAGTCTACCTTCTATGATTTTGATTCACTTTTCTCCAATAAAAATGCTTTTCAACCTATTTTAATCAAGATTGTATTACAATTTAAATAGATACTTATAAATATAAGAAACAGAAATAATTTTTATTGGAATAAATATAATAAAAATCAAAGTATATTTGAATGTGCATCACGTTTATCAATATAAAATATTGTGTTTTATTTAGATTTTGATCAATGAATCATTCTTCTGTTTTGAATAATTGTTCAGAGCAATATTAGCCAATGTTAGAATTATTTTGAATGCAATAGTCTACTGTTTTAGCAGTGATTACACTCTCATTGTTCATCCCATTATACATTCAAACCGATACTATCTAACTTTATCGTTAATAAGTACACAGAACAGCTGTTCGACATTTAGTAGTCAGGAATACATCTTTGTATTCTTCGTTCGAAACATTGGTTGCTGATCCGTCCCCTTACTTATTGAACTGAAGTATGATGGACTTGAACATTTGAGAATGGGGCAGCGCTTCTTCTCATAAATTAGGCTTATCTATCTCTATCATTACATCCAATTTCCATATTTGCCCTCATATTCGCTTCACAAAACTCAATACATCCTTGTTAGAATGATTTTAACACACATTCAATTTTTCTGAAGGAATCAACTCCTTTCTTGGGATTGCACGTTGACGTAGCCACTGGTTTTGCTGCTCAACATCAAATGACATTGTAAGAATTTGAATAAATTCATTTCTCTTTCGAAGATTATTGCTGTCAATGCCGGGAATGGATCAGGAATACGACATCTCATTGAATTATATTCGAGAGGTTTTTCAAAAATATTATTATCTAAAATTTTCTCCGGGAGCTGGCGGTCGGAAAGAGTGCATTTCAAATGTAATTCTATGATAGCTCAAATCATATGGCTTATAATGAGCTATTCAGGGTGTGAATTCAAAAGTGCCGTTTTCGAAAAATGAAAACACCATTTTTGGCATATTATTCGCCATTTTCTCCGCCATTTTTGATTGGATTTTTTTTTTTTGTTCATGGCTCAAATTGTAGGGCATAATAAGGGTATTATAAACACCAATTTTCAAAACGATCAAATAATTGGTCGATTTGTAGTGATTTTTCAAAACTTTCATCCCCTAATTTTACCCCCTACCCTTGGACCAATTTGGCTGATTAACGAACTTGACCGAGATATTAGCACTAATGATTTTTGTGCAAATTTCGGTCGCTCTCCGACTAGCCCTTCGGGAGTTATCGTGTTCACAAGAATCTGTACATATATATATATATATATATATATATATATATATATATATATATATATATATATATATATATATAGAGATATATGAATTTGAACGGACATCAAATTCGTGTTCTAGGGGCTCGGAAACGTGTAAAAAATATATCACATCATAAATTTTCGATTGTCAGGGCAAGACCAATAGTGCATTCTTTCGAATGAAATGCACTAATAAAACTGAAATCAAAGTTAAGAAAACAAAAAAATTAACACACCAGCTTTTCAATCGATTCAATGCTTTCAGCTGGTCTGATTACTACTCATACTATAAAATCTGTACCTCCAGTGCGACGTTGCCATATTATTAGGGCATTGCCTTCTATTAAAGGAAGCTATGCCATGATACTTCATAGCCTAATTAAAATCCTAATTGAATCCTATCAATCTACTGCGCATCATGCTCATTAATCCCTTTCGTGTATTCTATAATTATTATAGTATCCGTGATAGGACCAACAACTACTATTACAATTCATAGTGGGTGTTGGTGGGACTTACTCACTTACATACTTTTCTAGAAAAAGTGAAATCTCTGCTTATTGTTCCTCTCCCTAAATTACACCGCATGAAATTAGCCCAGTGAATTGGCTGAATCAGCTGAATTGGTAACGTTTATCTAGTCTCACTGAACTTTTTTGGTGTCTCTACTCTAATAAACCGCGTTACAGATTTAGCTCTCTCTCCTCCTTGAAGAGTAAACTTGGCAAGTGAGAAGTTAATAACACGTGATTCAACATTCCAAGCTAGAGATAGATCGCACCTTTTAAGCTAAATTTGACCTAAAACAATCTCTTCAAAACCAACACAAAACACAAGAGTCACGAAGACAAATTGTTAAGCGATGAGAAGGTTGTCAAGAGATTGTGAACGCTTCTTTGCGTTTTGCACGCTCTCCTATAGTCTTTCCACGCAAAGAAGACATTCTGGCAAGATGGAAAAATGACTCCAGCTCGGTCAATATTCGTACAATAATTATAAATTTGGTCTTAAATTGAAGGAAAAATTCTGATCTACAATTCAAAACAGAATTTATAATTTTTTAATCAGTTTTGACCGAACTGGAGTCATTTTCCCAATTTGCCAGAATGTCATCTTCTTTGATTGGACAGACTGTAGTAGGCAGAAGTGTCGGTGCGTATTTGTCAGAAAGGCGCGCGTTTACTTGAGATTGATGTGTTGTCAGTGGCTGAAGGCAGGGTGTAGGAGCTGAATTTCAGTTCTCTCCAGCTCCAGACTAAAGCGTAGCTCTCTCACTAAGTGCTTCTAGCAGTCGATTAATTACATCCTATACGTTCTATTCCACACAAGACAAGACCACAGTCTACCCACTAATGTGTGTCCTAGTTGAATATCCATCCGAAATTAATCCATCAATAAGAGCAGATTACTGTATGGATATAGTAAGTTTGCTCTGCTTGTCATGAATCTCTTCGCAACAACAGATGCATCACAGTGGATTTGGAGTATTCAAACTCTGTTCACTGTTGCATATATTTTAAACGAAGGTAGGCCTATATCAAAACACGACGATATGTAATAATACGATAATAATACAGCAGTATTATTATAAGTACTGTAGCCAATAATATAAAAACTAGTATAATTGAGTAGAAAAAATACACGTTCAATGTTTATTATTAATATGTATCAATTTGGAACTAATTACAACTAAAGCCTAATTTTGTATACTATTGAACAGATAATATAAATCTTTGATCTTCAATTTTAGTTTTTAATACTAGGCCTATTATCGGAATTATTGATTCAATGGAAAGTATCATGTATTGTAACGTTGAGATAGAATATTATTAACTCCCAATTTGAATTTGAATTAAGCATAATTTTCATAATAATTATGACGATGAGCATATACACTTCAAATTTGGTCCCATGAGTTTCTATGAATGGCATCAAAAAAAGTAGGCTGTTTGAAATTATATGCTATGTAAGTATTTCTGGAAAAATATTTTCCAGATAATGTGAGAATGAGACTCTTCCACGAATATTAAAATAATTGGAAAATAAATACCTACTATTATAATAGAAATTCATATTTTATCGAGAATAATTTACTAGAATCATAGATCACAAAAATCATAGAAGCTCGAAAAATTCAACTAGGCCTATCACTTCCATTCTTAAATCTTGAATTATGTGTTCCCATATCCTATTCCCGATTTTATATACTATTTCTTTGTTTTTTAGTGCACCAGAACTACGTGGGCGCAGATGGGGAGAAGAAGAGCTTCTTTCTATCAGTGGTACTGGCAGAAGCCAACAACCAGTGTGGACCCCAGTACAGGGCCATTCTATGGAAAAAGACGGTAAGTCGTAAAAATTCAATAACTTTATAAAATCTATTTTGGCTCATAGATTTTTCCTCATTGATACTGGAACTCAATTCACAGGAAACATTGAGAAATTCATTGAAAAAAATGTTTTAGCGAGATGCCCACATGGGATCTGTGTGTGGGTGATGATAGATGATAAATGAAATAACTGAAAGTATATAGCTTATTATATACTATGTTTATCATAGCTTATATGTATTATTATTTAGAGTATGAGGAATAATAACCATGAATTAAATATTCAAGTTTAGAAAATTCTAAGATCTTGGTTAATACATTATTAGTCAAAGACTTGATCAATTTGGACACATAGACCATCAACTCAGCATTTTTGTGATAACTCATTTGAACACAGATTGCCATCTATAGTGCTAATTTATAACATGCTTTCATTTCTTTGTTGCAGGGTGCTCAGAAAATATCATTGCCATATTCACCGAACAAACCGATGACCGTTAAACAAATTCTAAGGTGAAATTATTATTATGAGCTTTATCAAATTTATTTTTCCAACCTGAGAGACTATTTTCACGACATTAATGCGATTTCTATGACTTTGATCTACCTTACATTTTTGTCACTTTTGATACACTGTGACATTTTTGTTACACTATGTCACTTATGATACACATTTTTATATCACATTATGACATTTTTATAGTAGCCTACATTATGACATTTCTATCCTTTGGTACCTTATTATTCTTTTTTTGCATTTTCATAATGACTTTATGACTATGACATGTTTGGTACACCGCTTTATGAAATTCTTATCTTTATTTTGTTAGCTTAAACTTTTATATTTTCATGAACTTCATAACCAATATTCTACTATAATATCACGAATATTCAAGATATGACCTCAGCATTCAGAGTCATGTTTCAACCAGAGCTTTTCATTCAGTGGGAAACACGTGCCAGAAAGAAGTGAATTATTCAGTAATTAGCGGCAGAGTATTTCCCAGTGAGATGGAAATTCCTGACTTCCTGGCGGTTTCCGCTGGAAATCCTGTTATAGTCTGCCCAAGTAAAGAAGTCATTCTTGCAAGATGGAAAAATGACTCCAGCTCGGTCAATATCGGCCCAAAAGTTATAAATTCTATCCCAAATTATAGAAAACAATCTGATCTACAATTTGAGACCAAATTAATAATTTTTAAAGCAATAATGACCGAGACGGAGGCATTTTCCCATCTTACCAGATTGTCTTCTTTGCTTGAACATATTATACCTGGGGACCTTAAGGACTCTCTCGTTGAAAAAAAACAGTTATCTAAAAATTGATATCATTTCTTCCTCCTCTCTAATTCAATATCCCACTCTTTGTGAACCTGTGTTTGTCAGCCTCACTTCCTATTGCAGTTCTCTCTCTCAACCTCTGTCTTTCTCTCTTTTCAAATAAGCTTATCCTGTCAGTTAATGGAATTGATCAACTTGTAGAACCCGTTAAAAAGCGTTGTTCAGTGATTCTTATCCTAATTATTTCAATAATCATGATTGGAGATGGTGTTTCAAAAAACTAATTCAATTATAATTTTTCATTTTCTAGCAATTTCCCCAATATGGAGAAACTTGAAAAAGGACCAAAAGAGATTTTCTCGCCTGATATTCAGAAAGTAAGTGTTGGCCTACACTGCAATCAAACTTTTATTCAAGAAATCTATTTATTTGTTTATTCAAGGGAATACAATAAACTGTTTTTTTATATTCAATATAAGTTACTATCATAGGCTATGATGTTGACCTCGAGAATGTATTATTCTCAATATACTTTCTATATTGAAAATAACTTTTCCGAATCTAAATTTCAGTGAATATACTCAAAACTTTCCACTATGCTTCCTATTGGCGGCACATGATTATGTAGGCGAGGTTGAACACCTTTTAGCCTCTCTACAAAATAAAGCCATATACGCTTATAATAATAAAATCATTCTCAATATGAATATATTATTATTTTAAACTCAATCCTATTTTTGGATACATATTCTATGAGATAATTATTAGATATTTGTAGATTGGATGAGAATATTCAATTCCCAATTTCTCTCTAAACCACAGGACCTATTACTTCTGGAAGAACAAGAGGGTTCCGTGAATTTCAAATTTGGAGTTCTCTACACGAAACCAGGACAACATAGTGATGATGAGATGCTGAGCAATGGTAAGTGAATAGTCTTATCATTATATTTTCAATGAATCGCTCTGGAAAACTTATCTTGGGATAACAATAAATCATGGAGGATGGAGTCTTCCAGTCAACTCTAACGAAAACAGAATATCACAATCAAATAAACTTCATTTGATTCATCATTAGGGATAAATCATTCAATTGAACCCTACTTACATGATTTAGGAGGTTCACATTATTGATACACTAGCGTAGGAACTAGGAGAAATGAAGTGAAGCACTCATTATTTTATTGATTGCCTCCACATCCATACTATAATGTACAGAGAGTACTATACCGACTACTCGTATGATCCATACTATAAAGAGTAACATGAATTAATAAGAATATTTCTCTCTGATCAGAGATAACCCCAACAGAATAAAAATTAAGTTCTATACCGTACTCTCTAACTGAAATCTATCACAAAAAAACGATAGCACCAATCTAACTATCCATTCAATCATTATATCTGTATAATAATTATCCTTCTTTACTTAGATTTCCCTCCTTTTCCTTTTCTTTTTAGGTACCATATCCGTCTTATACTCTTATCCAATAGAAGTAGGGTGAAACTCATAAAAATTATGGTTGAAAATAGGGTGGAATAAACTTAACAAGTCAATATAGACAATTCACACAGCTTATAATGATAACTGTTCACGTATTTCCTTATTAATTTAGTTTTAAATCCTCCTTGATTATGTTCTAGGAAAAATAAGCATCATTATCTTCCTCAATTAACAAATGTTCTAAAATAATAATACACACCCAGAAGTCTTAAAATCTTTTATTATGGCTATGTCACACATAATTAAGTTAAATGTAGTCATAAGTATAATTTTCATCCTAAAACCGCCTACACCCAACACGACCAAAGCTGTCATATTTTTGACAGCTATTATAAGGAAAGATTACAGTAGCGTCTTGGCATTGTTCATAAGGTTAATATTCTCCAGCTCCTTTTCCAAGCGAGTTACTCCCTTATCAAGTAATCAACTCAACATCATTCACCCACGTCTATTGTATTTTCTCCTTCGTTTAACTATTCTGCAACCGGTACATCAATCCTCCAGTCTTCATTAACCCTTCAAGCAAGTAAGATTTATTTTCTTTTATCCCAATTAAGGTAAAAGCAAAGCAATTGCTGTCATGATTAATGTTCATGAAATTATTAACAACTCTAGGATTGACGACCTTAATCTACATAAAAAAAACAAAAAACAATATCTCGTTGATGAAACTTATAGCCTACTCCCCCAACTGAAAAGGGAAGTTTACTTATTATAGCCAAGCAAGTTTTAAGTCTTCCAAATTAATTTGGTGTTGAACATTTTTCCAACTCTTACATTTTTGTTTCAGAATTCGGCAGTCCAGAATGGGATCAATTTATTTCACTCCTTGGAGATAAGATAACATTAAAAGGATGGGATAAATACAGGGGTGGATTGGATGTGAAAGGTGAGAAAAAACTATAATGAAATTATCATTCAGCTATAAATTGTGGGTCCACCTCGATACTGTATACAGACAATTATTGAATATGATTAGGATTATGACTATTCATTATAATGGATTACACGATCATAAAATCGAGGTACTATTATAATGTGAGATGTATACAAAAAAAAAAATTCAGAAGTAACATAATTCAATAAACAAATCTTTAATGATTGTGCCGGTATTGAGTCGTGAAAACACCTGATATTTCTCAATAAGAATATAGTGTTCTATATTGTTGAGATTCAAATTCTACTGATTTAGATTCTCAGAAATAATAATGTCTCTATCGTTTCTTCCCACACAGAAACTTTCAACAAGTGATATGGTATCAATGTATCAATTATTTTATTCATGATTGTTTGCTGAATAATAATATTTCACAAATATCTGAAGTTTTAAAGTTAACTTAAATATAAGTTATACTCTTCCAACAGAAAATATTTGAACAAAAAATATCCTTCTAGCAAATAAAATGAAAGTAGGCGAAACAGAAGAATGTGATGAGAAGTACGTTGGGATGAGATCATGAGAAATAATATTATTCTAATAATTATAGAAATTTAGGACAAGTTTCCGCATTCTACACAAAACTAATCAGTGAGATGGAAATTGATTTCCTGGAATTCAATATCGCCTCTATATCTAATAATTTATTTCTTTGTTCTGATTTTTTGAAGAATATAATATAATAAAGTACGCATCGAGTTGAATCTGTTTCCATTTTTGTTAGCCTCAATTTATCCAAATTGAAAGGATTACTAATAATTACAAACTTTTTACAGGTGATATGACTGGAAAAAGTTCTGTATATACAATTTATGAGGGTCACGAGATTATGTTTCATGTATCAACACTCCTTCCATATTCTAAAGATAATAGGCAACAGGTAAGATTGAATCTTTGAATGATTTCATTCATTTTATTGTATTTTTAAATCAAACAATAATGTCTATGATAATGTATGGACATGCATAAATTTCATCAATACTGTATGTTGTGTATGGAATGAATTTTTTTCTATTGAGGACTTGAGGATCCTCCATTATTGTAGACAATAATCAGATAGATGCGTTATTTTATGAAACTGTTGTAAACAATTGATTTGAGTAAAAATTATACTTTATTGGTTATTAACTTATTCTGAATCTCATTTTCAGGTGGAACGTAAAAGGCATATCGGGAATGATATAGTGAATATAATATTTTTCGACGGTGGACCTGCTCAAATGTCTCAATTCAATCCAACAAGTATCAAATCGCAATTTACACGTATCCTTCACGAAATTTATTACCTTATTGAAATAGAATTTTTCCACCAATTATTGTAATATTATACTTGTATGATAAATAATATAGAATAAAAACGTTTTCATCCTCATTCAAGAATATTAGTAGCGTAATAGGCTATGCTTCAGTGGCATTTTTCAAATCAATGTAACAAAATGGTGAAACTGATTATTTGATGAAACTCAAATTTCAAATCACCTACAGTATATATTATAAATCTCTCTAATATTAGTTTATATATTTGTATTACCGTACCGGTATATTATTTTATCAATCACAATCTAATTTTCTCATATTATTGTTGATCAATGAATTATTTGCCTTGACAGTTGAATGCAGATGTTTTCGCTGTTGTATGTTATTGTAGTGAAGATAATAGTTATCGTCTAGTAGTTTATTCAGAAGAGTCGGTGCCACTATTTGGCCCATCACTGCCATGCCCTCCAGTCTTTCGAGTAGCTGAAGAATTTAGAGAGTTTCTTATTGTTAAGTGTAAGTAATATAATATTTGATTTCGAAAATATAGTGAAGCTCATAATCTGTAACTCACATTATTATCATTCATCTTCTAGTAAAACAATAGCCTAGCCTACACCGGTAGTTGTCTTCCAACATTTTCACATCTTTATTCGGGTTTTTTATAATTTATTATTATTATTTCATGTCAGGTATTTTTTCATACATCATTTCTAAGATAAATTTTCTTATTACTTACTAATTAACTCTTCTTCCAAATATTCATCCAATCAGTTTGCTATAGTTCTATTTGATTTGTCACGTTTTAGGCTATTAACATTGGCAAATATCATAAATAATAATAAGCATTAATATTCTAGACAATAACTTGATCAAAAATACTGCACACTGTTGATATGATACCCGTATGAAAATTGATCAAATCGCTGAAGGCTGGATAATTACTGCAAGTACTCTAATTATTGAGTACCTAATAAATATAGAACCACACGGTATTTAGTTTTCTATTACAAATTTACCACTTCTATGATTATTTTTATTTTAAATGAACAAATTTCCTCTTTTTTCAGTAATAAACGGCGAAAAAGCAGCGTTCAACACACCCACGTTTTCACAGAAAAGGGAACGAACTTTGGACATGCTGATCAAGGATTTGTACTCTGAGCATATGGGCGAAATGAGTAGAGGAGTTGGTGTAAGTTTCCAATTACCGTACCGTACTATAACATCAAGTAGGCTATCGGTACTCCACTGATTCCCAATATTCTGGCAATTTCATAATATACACTTCTCTTATTTATTTTATTCTGTACCTGATTTTAATAATGATCTTGGAAAAAGAAATATGAAGTATATATTAGGAGATGTTTCAATAAACTGTTATATTTTATAGCGAACAACACTAAAGACTGTTGTCCCATCTCTATCAATGTCCGGTTTAAAATGTTATGGGTCACCGAAATACTTATTTTACTCCTAAAAGTAGACTGTATGTATAACTTTTTAAATGTTTGTTTTCATCTGTTGCTGATTTTGTCATCGGTTATTATTTGAAATCATGATAGTTATCATGAATAAAGTACATTTGACTCTTGCTAATCCAGTAAGTTATAGTAATCGAGGAAAAAATGTTTAAATTCTGAAGAGAATCGGATATTAGGATTTCCAAAGAAAATGCTGTGTATGATTAAAGACACAAAAGTACGGTACTCCCCACTAATAGCAAGCCATACACTAATAGTAATATAGTGTTCGATTTTCCGGCTCTGCTCTACTGCCGTTTAAGACAGACTTATATTGTACTCATATACTCGTATTTATTGATATTTGCAATTCTGACATCAATTGAATAATTAGTGTATTATTTTATATTTAGGCCTATACTCTATATTTTCTCGATCTCCATAGACTTGAAATTTTGAGCATAAACTGAATAAACAGTCAATTATTAATTATCATTTATACTCTGTATTTTCCTTTCGATTTTCATGAACTTGCAGACGATGCTGAACAGACGCGCGTTCAGCGACGTGCTAGCTGACCCGCCACGTGGCTCGAGACGGAAAGAGGAGGCGCGCCAGGTGGAGTTTGTGCGCATTGGACAGGCGCTGAAGCTGGACACCATAATGAAGGGCGACGCACCCACCAGTCTGGCAACCACTGGCCTCTTCAAGCGGGCGCCTTGGGAGCCACACTGCTTCTATCCGGACTTCGGCTATGAGGTCACATGCGGAGACTCGTGGGGCGACTCCAGGCTAGTCATCGCCACTGATTCGGGAGTGTTTGTTGTTGAAGGTGTGTGGAAAAAATTGTCAGTTTTCTATCACTCAGTTTCTGATATCAGGTTGTTACCTACTTACCTTTTTTGAGAGGCTAGTAGGTAGCTATGAATAGCCTACTTGTAATCGAAGGTGATACATTAATAAACGAGTATGGAGACATTTTGGTAAAATAAGTAAATAAATAACTCCAGTTCGGTCAATAGGCCTATTGGTTCGAAAATTACTAATTTGGTCTTAAATTGTAGAGAAAAAATGTTTTCAACGGTTTGAGACATAAAACTTTCGACATACTTATTATTTTGAGACATAAACAACCGTTCGATTGAAGAAATATTAAAAAATGAAAATTATTGAATCTCTTTTTTATTTTTGTTTTTCTATAGCCTAAGAGGTTTTCAAAACATGACAAGTTTTTGTATAGAATAAAAATACAATCATGAAAATCTATATCATTAACATTTATAATATTGATCTAATCATAAATATTTCTCACTGTTGATCAGTTGAAAATTGAGGCTAAAATTAGTACGGTATTTAACGAGTATAAATAATAAATTATTCATTTGTTTCAGACGGGTCGTCTCATCGGCAAATATTCGACAAAACAATCACTATCAAACAGCTCAATGTGGTTGAGGCCCATGGAATTCTATTATTCCGTGCAGATAAAGGTGAGATTTCCAATTGAATTTCAATTTATCACTCAAATCATAAACAGAAAAAAGATTCGAATTATTATATCATACATGCATTTTTGAGAGAACATACAATCATGATTTCCTTCCAATATTTTTTCAAATCTTTGATAATAAATTATATCAATATCACTGATGCTGACTAAATCAGAGACCTTAATCCTAAATCATGTTTCCTTTGAACTATTCATTCAAGCCGACTAAGCCGGTAGGCGTAACTTAAGTTCCAACTTTTCCTATTTTTTTTAATGGTAACTCACAGGACCACAGGTATGGTACTTTATACTGTAATACGGTACTTTTAATAAAGTACTTACAGTACGTTAGAATTTTAAAAGTCAGACACTTTTGATATGCTAAATTGTAAAATATTGATGAACATTTATATTTATATTCACATCACAATGAGAAAATTTACTTGAATTAGTAGAAACATCCTTGTAAGCTATTAATTTTTTTGACAAAATATTTATTATTTTTATAGGCCGAGATAGCAAGATTCATGTGTTCAGACTGTCCGATTTTGAGAGTGAGAGCAACGGTTCACAGACATCGGACAACGTGAGGACGCGGACGGACTTGAAAGAGCATCGGCTGGAGAGAACAAGAGGCTGTGGAATGTACGCCATCAGCAGACCTGGAGGATCTCATCTCAGAATGGTAAAGAGTTCTCTTGAATCATGAAAATATGCAAAAAGCTAGAAAAATGTAGTAGGCCTACCTATGTAGAGTTGAAGTTTTATTAATTATTCAACCATGAAGCATTTATACAACCTTAGAGATTTAATGAAATAGTACGATGAAAAGTATAATAATATTTGCAGCTATAGATAAAATATTCAATAATGATGCTTGTATGATTGATTATTCCTTGGCCTATTATTGAACAATGAAAACTTGATGAAAAAGGAGTATTGAGCTAAATATAGAGTTTCATAGCATTGAATTTATTAAATAATTTTATTGATCGAGCAAGTTGAACTCAGACTACGTACTGTATCAGTCAATTGAATGTCATATAAAATATTTTTTCATCGAATTAAAAGTTTCAAGAGGTAGTGGAACAAATTGCAATATTCGATAAAATCCTACAAGAGATTCATCCTATCTCTGAAACTATTTGTTGAAATTCTTAAAATTTTATCATGTTTATATTTCTCTTATGATTATTTGTCCATTATTGAGCCATATTACTGATGAATCTGAATGCTCAATCTTATAATCGTTTTCTCATACCTTCTTGTTAAATACTAGTACTAGACCTATTTCAAATCACATCATCACATGCGGTAGGACCTACCTACCTTATCTGATCCAATTAATATTATTTTTTCGTTTTTATATTTATTTTCATTTTAAACAAGAATATTCTTCTGGATCTCTGCAATATCTTTCATGGTTTTACAAAAAATATCATGTTCTCATCAATTTGATGGAGATAGCCTACTAAACTTACTCTTTTAAATTATCATATTCTCCACTCATGGGCAACTTCCCCCAATTCACACATACACACTATACACATAGAATATAGGTACTTATTGTCGACAAATGCCCTTTTTGGCAGGATATACGCAGTAGGCAACAGTAAATGTGCGCTTGAGTAAGAATAAGCTTGCATGATGGAATACTTTTTCCATTAATCTGATGTAAATTATCTTTGAAGTATTCAGTATTGTAGGTACCTAATTTATTAAGGTAACTTATATGTAGGTAAGTTATTATTAGGTAAGTTATATTCTTCAAATTCTTCAAATGAGTGACTACGGTATTTTACTACTGTAAATTTGTTCTGTGGCAGGTTGTGAGCTTGGGTAAGAAGTTGCTTCTGATGCAATGGAGGCATTCAGCGGCATGGACAGCGTGGTGTCCCGCCTCAGACACTGACACAATAGACGGCTTTCAGTTCATCCGGGTAAGCATTTACTCCAAAACAATTTCAATTGATATAAAGGCCTAATTGACGTATACGCCATCAGTAGGGGAGAGAGGTGTACCTTTTACCAGTTTTGCTTCTAAGATTTTTTAAAACTTTATTTTGGCTTAAAAGTGACAAATTTTTGTATGAATCTAAACTTGAATTATTTAACAATCTTCTACAAAAATATCATTTTTCTAACTTTATCCAAAGTACCTTTTTTATTATTTTAAAAATCTTAATCACTACCAAGTGGTCAAAGGAGCAACATGGAGTTGTACTTTTGACCAGTGCATGTTGTACCTTTGACCAGTGATTAAATTGGATTGGGATGTAGGTTTTGGTCAAGTTAAGCCTACTGGTATGGTAGATTGGAATAGATGAAATAAAATTCACACAAAAGTATATTAATTAAAATTATTTTTTAATTAAAAATGGGCAATATTTTTCAAAGGTAAATTTTTTTTAAATTTACAACAAAAGTTTGTGGAATCAAGTGATGCAGCGTAAGATAGTTTAAATAGTAAGAAGTAGTGTAGATTCGCACAAATTCAATAAAACCAACTCTGTAAAAATTAAAAACTAAATACGAATGGAAAAATTACTTACTTTTCACTAGTGATTTTAGTTTTAGATTTTTTCGCTCAAACGAATTAAACAGCAGTCTTAAAGCTAGAATGGTAGGATTCCCTAGTGGGAACTCTATGAACTATGACTATTAGATTTACGAAAGGGCCACTAGATGCCTCGTTAAACTCAGTGGTTAAAGGTACATTATGGTCAAAGGTACACCACTCTCCCCTACCAATCTTTATCTATCTATATTTAATACTACATGTTTTTTACTTCACACGTATAATAATATTATTGTGTTTATAATATATTGTAGTACAATAAAGACCAATTTTTTTTCAAGCTTTTCAACTTCATTTCATACTCTAGACGTGGGATTGCGATATGATATGAATAAAATTGAATTAGATTAAACTCCTGTAATTACTGTGAATGTCCTGTCTGTAACTAGAATCATTTTTCATTTTCATATTTGTTACTATATCGATGTTAGACACGTGTATGGAGAGAGAGAATGGTTGATTTTCGCTTTGTGATTTTATTTATTTACCTATGATTATTTACCTGATTACAAACATATTATACATAGTGGAAGAAAAAACAGGCATGGAAGAAAGAACAAGCCCTTTCAAGGCTTTTCCTCAAGAGGGCTGTATAGCATTTGTGACGGTAGGCACCGGTACGCCGTATGCTACGTATGCTACGTAGTTTAAGTTATTTAATGAAAATATGGAAAAATTATGGTAAAAATACCTAATGCTTTTGAGGCGTTAAAATTCAATTTTTCCGGGATGGGGGAGAACCCTCCTTCCTTATCCGTACCAAAACCTTCAATTTTATAAATTTAGCACTGGCGCTTAGTATTTTGATAGAAATAAGTCCAAATTTTAAGGTTGAAACCAAATTTCTGCTCCTACTGAAGTTTTCCACTCCAAAAAATTAGCCGGAAGGAATAATAATGATCAATTCTCAATAAACACAAAGCAATTCACAAGTTGAATGATGACAGGAGATCCAAGTAAACGAGCAGCCGACGCTGATCACGCTGGTCGACTCGTCGCTGGCTGGCTCGGCGGGTGGCTCCTGCGACAACACGGTCTGCGTCGGCTATCGCCATCAGTTCGATCTCATAAACGAGCGCAGCGGCGAGGTCAGTCATCTGTTCTCCGTGCAGGATGGCACCAAGGCCCACCTGGTTGCCGCCGTCGATCTCTACGAGGACGAGGAACCTGAACTCCTTCTCTGCTATAATAGTAAGTGTTTTCAAAAAAGTGCAAAAGAGCATTCATTGATTTATTATTCCAAATAGTAACATGTAATGAATTTCTCATAATATCATCTATTATATAATATTTTTATCCAAATTAGCAGCGAAGACGATTTGGACACTCATGTCTGTGTTTTCACCTATCAGTATAATTGTGATGTATCTAATAAATGAATAAATAAATATATAGGTAACTCACTGTCCATGACGAACTGCTACCGGTAGTTAAAATAAAATCAAGCTTTTGAACTATTTTTGTTAACACTGCAGTTGAATAATATAATATTGAAAAATTGAATGAATTGCTATGGAAACAAAGAGCCGTACTTTGATCTGCTGCCCTGCTATAGACCTAATAGTCAGTCGGCTACATAAGTTAATCTGCTTTCAACGAAACGAACTTTCATTGATTCAGTACTATTTTAAAAATCGAACATAAATTAATTACCTTCCATGACATCTGCTACTGTTAGTTAATCTTGAACTTTTGAATTATTTTTGATGACACTGTAGACAATAATAATTTGAAAAATTGAATAAATATTTCTATTTCTATTAAGCTGCTGATTGATTTTTTAAAATCTACCTTTGTATCCTGAGTATTCAACTAACATATTCTCAACTTTTTCAGATACTTGTCATTTTCAAAAAATATCTGAAACAAGACCAACAACGGAGTTTGATTTCCGTTGGAACTTTATTCCTTCTTCTATTGGTAAGTAATATTATTGAAGAATAAGTTTATTCCAAATTCTACTTCCAGTCAGGGAAACTCTTTGAAACATATTTCATAAAATATTCTCAGCACAATAATTTCAATCAAGATTCGAGAAACTGACAATTCCATAGAAGATTGGCTAAAATAATATTGCGCATCAAGGCTTATTATACAGAGTGTTTCAGGAGGAATGTGCAATTCTTCTCAGGCTGATTCCTCACACCAAGTAGACAAAGAAGTATCATGGGACCATCCCCCAAAAACGCTTTGTTACCGAGATAACAATGGCGGAATTGAGATTTTTTAAAATAATATTAATTTTTCTATTTTTCTAGAGGCTCAAGTGAGGTTCTAAAATGATCAATTCCTATGTAAAATTAGCTGAGGAATTCAATGAAACCAGTTCCAAGTTTGTAACTTCAACGGCTATTGAGATAATAGGGAAAAATATGCTAGAAACGCCATTTTTCAACAATAGGGGTTATAACTGGATAAGGAATCGTAAAATTGCATTTTTTATTAATGGAAGTTGAAGAGAGTCGGATTCTAAAGAAAAATTTCAATGGCGGCGATTTTGTAAATCTCACCCAAATCTCATAAATGGCTATCAAAAATCGCAAAATTGGCAAAACATAGCACAAGTGATGAATTTGTGTTTAGTAGCGATTTTGCGAATTTTGATCGCTATTTCTGAGATTTGGGTAAGATTTACACGATCGCCGCCATTTAACTTTTTCTTTAAAATTGTTAACTAGTTTTTCAACACATTTAACTAGTTTTTTTTCTATTGAATCACTATTGTCATATGATGCCCTAGTCTATATTTAAACTGATAGTAGAGGTAGATATTAGAGTTTCTCAATCAATTTTAGTTTAGAAAAGAGCTGAAATAATACAATGAAAATCGTTCAACATTCAGTGTAGGTAGCCTGACTTTATGAGGCTATTACGGTAAAAATATAGATTTATCAGTTTTCAATTGTAATAATGTAACTCATCTACTACACTAAAGAGGTGATTTTTCTCTTACAGTCTGTGCCTTCCCGTATATCCTTGCCTTCACAAATGATTCCATGGAGATCCGTCTGATAATTAATGGAAATCTAGTTCAGACAATGGCCATGCCTAAACTAGCCTTGATTACATCGAAGGTGAGACTTTTTTACTTTTCCTTTAGTAAAACATTATACAGTATTTATTCCCTATATAACATGATTATTCTCCAATTAAATTTTTTAAAACATCTAACAATTGAATTTCACCAATGAATCTTATATTGATGAAGAACAATTTTATTTATTAACTTTTTGTTCTGTACTTCGAATTTTTTCATTCGTATTTTTTATTGTAGCCCAGGTACAATTACTTTTGTACAGTATAATACTGCACAATAAATCATGGATCAGGCCATCATCCAGTTACATCCAATATTGTTTTCGAATTTCATAATTGCTGGGCCGTAATGAACGTCTATTTCTATTATTATCATATTGTAATCATACAATTTGTATTGTATTCAACACGTGGCTTTGCATTGAATAAAGTTTAATGGAGGAATGAAACCAATATCCTTACTTTGAGTCCTCGCAATCACAGAAAATCTCGTTCATCTTAATAATGATATAATTATTATTAAAATGGATATAGATTCATATTATTTCATTTATTGTTCAGCAATGGAATGATAACATATGGTTATACAGTATATAATTATAATAAGTTACTTTATACAGCTTTTTTAGTGATTAAGATTTTGATCAATAAAATCTGAGCTACAAAATCAGCAAACAAACACACGCACTACAGTAAAAAATAATAAACTCCCATGTAATTTTTTATTAAAGTGCAATGCTTTCCTCAATTTCACTGACGGCTCGTACCCACGGAACAGGTGAAGTGCCCGTATCTTTTACTGTAAAGCACTTCACCTGTTTCGTGGGCACGAGCCGCCAGTGCTCAATTCTCAAATGAACAAGAATAAAATGAAATGAAGTAATATTTAAAATATATTTCCATTTGATCTGTAATAATAATGTTTTGCTTACAATCTTCGAAATTAATCATTTTACAGAACGACATATTCTTTGCAACGACCGCCCCTGAATTCTTTCCAAGCCGCACAGAACGACTACACGTTGATCAACGATCAGAAAGAGACACCAGTCTTTCACCGCCCTCCTCTCCACATTGTGAGTACCCTACAGTGTAATATTTATGAATTTTCTCTGGATTATGCACAGTGATTATTATATGTACTACCGTACCGATACTTTATTATATACAGTACGGTACCTATCTTATATGGTATTATCAATAATAATGAATTATTCAATAGCCTTTATAATTGAAATCTCAATAATTTTTTATTAATGGAGTTGAAAAATTAGAATGGAAGATGAAATCATGCTGAATAATAATTTTATTATTCAATTATAAGTCAAAAATTCATATAGACATTTAAATACTTCTATGATATATAATCGTTTGATAAAAATAGTAAATTCCAAGTCTAGCAAGAAACTGTTGTTCCATTTCAGCATTTCAAAGTTCTATGCCCATGTGAAACACCCTTTATTTCATACTAGCCTACTAAGCCTACATCTGGAAGTTTTCAATGAACATGAATAATATTTTGTTACCGTATAATATTTACAGTATTAATACTGAATAATATTTTGTCATCGAATCATGTAATGATAAATCTTCTAGCATTTGCCTATCTGAACATTTTCAATTAATATGCACAAAATTATGTAAGTTAATCATAATTTATGGAATATCGTGTCATATTTTTAATAAATATGAATAATTAATAAATTTGGTAAAAGAAGTCGCTCGGACATATTATAGTCTGTATTTTCAACCAATAAGTGTATTAATTCATGTGGAATAAATAATAGGTACTCTGTAAGCATGTTCTATTGAATCTTGTATCAAATAAATAAGACTGTATAATTGAATCTTTTAACTTATCATAAATAATCAAACTTTCCATTTTTGTAACAGCAGTATCGCCGGAGGCACGTCCATTCCGTCTCTACCGCATTCCGTTGCACGCTCTGAGTGGAATGGTGGCTCCATGCGACCGACGATGTCCGACGCCGTCTCCGGAGCCACCTGAATCGCTCAACGAGCCCGGAGCACCGGATTCCGGTGGCAGGGAGCAGCACGCTCCACCCGTCGAGCGGTCCAACTCGAGCAAACTGTCCCTCCTGGCTGAGCCATCAGCGGGTCACGGGGTCTCAAGGGGTCTCAGTCGCAGCTGTTCTTCCTCACCAACCCCACATATTGCCAACTGATCACACAGCTGTAATCAACCCTCCCAACAGACTACATAGACTGTATGTTTGTATGCATAGGACAAGGAGGTTACCAGGACAAAGAGGCATAGAATAATTAAAAAAGAGCGCCAGTTTTAATACATCAAATAAAGAGGTTTATTTAAACAAAAAATTGAGAATAAATACATCAAAATGTTCATCACACTCTCAGATTTCATGCATGGAAAATTATATCATTCATGTGGCCTCTTCTATTGCACTGGCTTATATCTACTCTGTCCACTATGAGTTTCAACTTCCATTTTTCCAATACCCGTCAAATTGGTCACAAAGGTCGTGTGACTTGACGCCTTAAGTACTTTCATTTTTTAGGTGGCCTGAAGTCCTTGGTTTATGTTAATAAACCCTAGAACATGAATTACTTGATGGAGGAAATTCGACGGGCTATCGGCAAAATGGAAGTTGAAACATATTAGTGATTGAAAAATGGCGAATAATATGCCAGAAATGGTGTTTTTCACGGTTTTCTCGAAACCGGCTCCAATGATTTTTTTCGAACTCATACCAAAAATAGCCCTATATAAGCCCTATCGACTGCCATGAGTCTCGTTCCTGGCAAAATCGCATAAGATCCGCAGCATTGTTGAGAAAAATGGATTTTGCAATATTTCTATCTCGATTTCCTCGAAAATGTTACAAACTATTTTCTTCAAACTGACACCCTATATAGTCAATCTTAATAAGCTCAATCAACTGACATATATCCCCTTTGTGTAAGATTAGCAGGGGCGCCACCCTAGACTTGAAAAGTTAAGTAGTTTGTAGATAGGCAACCCGCACTACATGACTCGGTAAGTGCTGGAGTTTGAGCAACGCGGGCAGCGTGCTTGCCGCTTGTGTACAAAAATTGTATCAATGCCATTCCGTCAAACTCGCAATCAAAGCAATCCACATCAGGATTTAAAGGAGACAAAAATCACATTTGGGAAAAGTATTGGTGTTTCATAATAAATTTTTGATAAAATACCAGAGTATGATCCATTATCGATTCCACCTCTTTGATCCGATAAATTGGAATAGGTACCAAAAAATCTACTTTTATTCAAAATCCAAGGCAATTCGGCTAACACCTAGCCGAAGGGCCGACAGGCGCGAGGCATCATAGGCTTGTGAAAATTTCAAATCGCACACACGATTAGCTGAAGCGCCGGTAGGCGCGAGGCGTCATCGGCGAGTGCAAATTTCACTGTTAGTATCGGAAGATGAGCAAGTGATAGCGTAATGGAATTTGCACTCGCTGATGACTATAGGTATGAATAAGGGATAGCCTACTCTCATTAAGCAAATGTGAATGGCAAGGAAAGTTGTGTGAGTGTCGGAGAGAAATCGGAGAGAAAGATGAACATTTTGATGAATATATTTTTAATTTTTCGTTTGAATAAACCTCTCAATTTGATATATTTGAACCGGCGCTCTTTTTGAATCAACCTATATTATGCAGTCTATTTCAACAATATTCCCAACTGATTACACAGCTGTATAAATAATCAACCCTCCCAACTACAGACTACTAACAGAGACGGTTTGATTGTATGCACGGATACTAGAATACTATAGTATTCTAGTATCCGTGATTGTATGTACGAGTATTTAGCAGTCTCTTTGACCCGTGTCTTTCTTCATCTCTCCTATAATATTGTGCTCTTTAATTCTCCTAATTTGTTGTTACACATGTCATGAGAAACGGACCAGAATTTATAGCATCTTCAGTGTGTACTTGTCAAAGTGATATTGTGGTATTTATCGATATAACTTTATTAAAATAGATAACACTTCTCTACATAATGTACAACACAATTTGAATTAGGAAGAACAAAATAATTTATATAAAACGACTGGAGATGACCATAGCCACAGATTTATTGAATAGGCTATATTGAGATACCGGTAGCGGTTTTTGTTGAAAGACTAATGAATCTCTTGTATAACTGCGTATTACCCATTTGTTTTATAATCATACTCTGAGAAATCTGTGGTTTCGACAATTCTCAGTCTTCTTATTTAAATTATGGCATCAATTATAGGCCTACTCTGGGGCTTGTGAAAAACTTTAATGTGTATAGATAACTCAAAACTTTTCTGATTGCTCTGTTCATCTCAACTCTTCGAATATTGTTGTGAATAATATTGAGAAAAAAATATTCATTTGATACTTGCAATTGCAATTCAGAACACTAGGGGTGCATTCATAGTGGGGTACCGTAGTCAATATCGATGATGATGATGATGATGATGATAATGATGATGTGCGAAAGATGTAGCAAAAGCGATGCCAGAAAATAATATAGTCAACTACGCTTCTAAATCCGAGTTTTCTTGAAATTGGATTGTAATGAATTAAATGACTTTTCAAGAAAAGACTGCTGTCAAGACCATGGCGATGATCTACAATTAAATTACTTTCCAACACAAATGTTTTATAACTTGAATTAATCTTAATCTGGGATTTTTTATCGAATAGAAATATAATATTGATTATTTCCGCAATCATGGTGTTACTTTATTCGGAAATTTGAGAAAAATATCCTCATATTCTTGTTTCTAATGAATGAATAAATAAATAAATAAAAATTCATGTATACTACATTTTTTTATGCAATATAATGCTTATAATGATACAAGTTGAGTTATTTGTCTCCAGTATTAGAATTACATATTTTTCTAACAATATAGAGTTGAAGCTTATATAGAATTCTTTTATTACCTCAATATTTGAAATGTTTAGAAATCACACTTGAACATCTTCATCTTCATTGAAATTGGCTATTCCATCCTAAGGTTGAGTCACAGATGCTATTTTGAAGAATGTTTTTTATCCTCAGTGTTAGGATAAAGCTTCGAGTGTTGAACACCACTGCTTGAAACCGTTTGTTATCCAAGCATAGTGTTTTGTACTGCAAGAAAAAGTATATATTTCATAATATTCTATATTTTCACAACCTAGAACTCTACTATACATTTTCCTCCATTCATACTATACAGTATACAATGTTCTTGTGAAAAGGAACATTATAGAAGATAAAAAAACTAACAATTAGGCCTAGTAGAAGTGGATCCTTGTGTTTTCCAGCTCATCAAAATAAAAATTGTTGGCTACATATTATTTTTGAGAAAAAATATTATTCTTGACACTGTGATGTAATATGCTTTACACACAAGCCTAATTGAAACTGTAATATATTGTACTTTTAATATCAAAACTTCCCTATTTTAACAAACTTGTACTCTACTCTAACTGAAAAACTTTGTTCCCTTCTCGATACAAATTACTATGCCTATTTTGTACTGTGAGAAAGCTTGAAAATTTGTGGTATTTTCTGGGTAGAAGAGTTAGTTTTCTACTGGAATGACATAGAAACTGATTATTGTACATAAGCTATATATTTATGTAAACTTAATCTATAAAAGGGAATTTGAAAATATAGCCGTAGTAAATTTCTTAAAAAGATGTACTTTTTCACTAAACCACATATTCAAAATAAATATTTCTATTCATTATAGGCCTAATTAGATGTTCTGTTTGGGAAATCCTAGTGAGGAGAATATCAAATTATAAACATAAAGTTACCGGCACTTCGGCAGCTAAATCTACAAAAGAAAATTAGAGAATAGTTTCTTTTAAATAATGATGGCGGAAAAATTAGTTGGCTTGTTGGAGTAATAAATGATAATGCGCTGGTCAAGCCAGAGGTTCCGGTTTCCATCCTTGACTGGTAACAGATTTTTCGACCACAGCACTAGGATGGGAAATGTTTTTTATATATGAAATTGAAAAATCCTAGATAATTCAGTCAATGAAGTAATTCTCTATTTTCTATAATATTATGGGACGATTTGTGCCAAAATTCATATCTTGCTGATTGGATGACATAAGTTCGGTCAAATGATTGATTTATACTCGTAAAGTCATTCAATTTCGATTGATTTAAGAAACTATTAACAAGTTTTTCACTTTAATTATTTTTCACTGACTAGCTATTATCAAAGAATATGTGAAAATATGTATACTTTATATTCACTGCTATTACTTACTTAATTACGAAGCGCAACACAACACACGTGAACCTTGGCCTCAATAATCCACTTCCATTTATTCCCTTGACTTGCCTGCCTCCTCACCCCCAAGCATGCTCGATCTTTCACAACAGCCTGTAACCAGCGGGTTCTGGGGCGACTTCTTCTTTTCTTCTTCTTCTTCTTTGCCTCTTTTTTCTCCCTTTCACCATTCCTTCTGCTATTTGATTCTTCGGTCAATATTCGCAGTAGCAGAAGTCCTTAGTTCTAATGATATGGCTTTCTTTCAATTTTCAAACTTTAATTATTTTGTAATATTCCAGCAGTTAGTTAGTAATATCTATTACCAAGTTGTAAATAATAATTATACCTAGCAGTTGGTATTTAGTAGCAGTTCCAACTGTAATATCTAATAGCCTAATTTTTCCACATTTAATAATCAATATTTTTGCTTACTCAATATTATTATTATTATTATTATTATTATTATTATTATTATTATTCAACAGTTATTCAATATTTTAGCTTGTAATTATTAACTATTGATATTTTTCTATCATACGGATTCGAAAAAATATGTGCATGATTGTTTATTTGCTCTGTGAAAATAAAATAAATCCTTTAAACGGCAAATTTCGAAATAATGATAATATTATCATTGGTATTCTATTATTTCAACTATAAGTCTATTATTATTATATTTTATTAATTGGGCTATTTTAGTTACGGTACGGTATTGATTATTGTTACGATTGCATTGGCGACTTGATGATCTGATGACATACAGTAAGTTATATGATTCTTTATTAATATTTTATTCTATTGATTAACGTAAGAAATTTGTTTGAGATTCCAATTTTGTAAATTGATGAAGTGGTACAGAACCCTTCAATAGTCCAAATTTGATCTTGTATCTTTCTGAACCATTTTTTAATATTAAGACTACTATATATAGGTTACTATAATATTGAGCTACTTGATCACTGATTGTATTCTAAGTCAATTGTACTATAAATAATAAAAACTGTGATAGACCTAAGATGATAAATTTTCATCCTTTTATAGAAGGATTGTAATTACTGTAAAAGTTCAAAGTATATGAACACATTGTCATATTATTTTCTAATGAGATAAGTTTGTGACTGTTCTTGACTCTCACGTACCGGTAACGTAGAGGCTACTATATATTATGGTACTTTCTTGTTTCCCTTCAGATAAGTTAAGGTATCTATCTAGCTGTTCTTCAACAGCAGTGAGATGGTGTTGTGTATCATGCAATAAAGTTATCAACGTTAATAATATATGAGTGTTATTGGAATATAGGTGAGATCTATTACAGAAAATTCTGATTAGGTTGAAAAATAATAGAAAAATTCTTATGCGTTTTCTCTCAATTCTTGAAAAACCTATTACCGTATTAAACTCAGTTGGACTACGCTTTCAACACCGTAAATTTTCAAGACTCTTCCAAGTTGTTTTTTTGCTCTCTTGTTGCATCCAATTTCAATTAGATTAGATTTATTTATAAGATAGGTCGATTCACGTTATCGATTATACGCTAAACAATCGACTTGTTTTCCCTCTAACCAATGAAGGCTTATAGGTGCATGTGATTTGCGAGTAATGATTTAAAAAGCTCGATAATTTAAGTTGATTCAGTTATTGATCAATTTATGAATCATGGGTACCAAATCGAGTTAAAATTCAATTTTATCTGCCCTATATTCAATTAATTTCCAATTCAACCTCTATTGCATCTTAAATTTATCGTTAGCATGAAATATCTTAATCTTTTTCTCCAATAGAGAATTGATTTTCTTTTCTAAGTTCGGAAAAGTAGACTGAATTTATTTATTTTTCCCAACTCAATGAAATTATTACCTACAATAATAATAACTTCAATTATTGAGCCTGTATTAATATTAAATTTTCTCTATAGCTTGAACAATGTTTTTATAGCTTTAAGGAGTTTAATTTTTAATCCTGTCTTACTTGATGTATGTTGTATGCACCTCAAATGAAGTAGATTATTAGTACCACGTATTAAGTTACCCATATTATAGCTTGACAGAATTGGCCTGTGAGATGCACGGAAATCAATGCATCTCACAGGCCATGCTAATTCTGTCGAGTTATACAATGATTAAGATTTTCTTGTTGAATTATGACTGAATAAATTTTCCTGTAAGTTATCTCCCACTGTGGGGAATCTTAGTATAAGTTAAATATGATCCAAGATATAACTTGAGACCTAGCTGTAATTGATGGGATAGGCTACTATTAGAAGAAGTTAATATTGTGTTTTATTGCTTGTATCCCATTCACTTTATAATAATATGTGTGTTTGCTTGTTGTGAATCAATCATGTTTATATCATGTAAAATACGTACTATGAGATTCAACAATTCATCTGAATAGTAGCCTATATTTGTATTATAATTATTGTTGACTGTTAAAAAAAGGGACCTAGTCATTAAATTTGTACAGATCTATCAAAATAGGCACACATGTAGCCTAATTATTGTATCGATGGCCTACTGTTTTGAATTTTCTAAACTATTGTAAAATAAAATGCACAAATTGAAAATTGATTAACCTTGTACCTCTATGAACAAATTCATAGAACAGTACCTATACTCAATCATATTTAAAAAAGAAAAGTAATTTTACATGTGTACCATCAATATGATATTCTTATTGGAAATACTATTACAAAATTAATGATCTTTGAATATTTAGTGATTGGGATGAGTGCTGTACTTGAATATATAAATTCACTTGCTGGGTCGGAGCTTTAATGACTACTATTAATGGAAATAAATTTACTGTTATGAATTTATCATAAGTTACATTCGTATCCTGAATTATAATGTAAATTGTATAATATTATCATGTAACTATAGTATACTTTATAACTATGGAACTCTATATTTGCCAACTTGAATGTGTACCTTTATTATTGTACTTATTAAATTTGATTTATCTATTTTCAAGTGTTTGTTTCAATGTTCTACTACTGGAATAACTTATATACTTCCCCGATTCTCCTCTTGTAATACACTTTATCTCACACTCATTATTATTTTAAAACCTTTCATTATAGAATTTACTTTTGAAGTGGATATTGTCCATACACCAAATAAAAATCTTAGATGAGACAGGGAGTTGAAAAAGTTATTCATTAATTAATGCTAAAAACATTCTGCAAGAGAATATAGTAGTATATAGAATATACTACTCCTCAGATCTATACGTCTATATCCAAACAAATAGGACATTCTGGCAATATGGGAATTGGAGTTGGAGCTCGGTCAATATTGGTTGAAAAATTATGAATTTGAGTTAAAGATTCTAGAATTTTGCTTTACAATTAGAGACCAAATAAAAAAAATTTGTACCAATATTGATCGACCTGGTAATTATTAATGATCTATCAAAAATTCCATTCTTGAACGAATCTCTACAATGTATGTTGATAGTTTAACTGCTGTTTTCAATTTGATACCTTCATTGAATAATTTACCAAATTCTGTTGAATTCAAAACAAGAGGCGATCAATATGACTCTACAGAGTGTTCCTAACAGAACTAACTCAAGTACTATCACGGTGTTCTTCGAGCTGAAACAAACAGAACGTTGGCAAAACACCGAATTCTCCATAGTTTTCCTGTAATTCGTCATTCTATTATTTTAAGACTTTCCATCATACCTAGATAATAAATTAATAGACTCTACACTAAGTTTCAATAGTATGTATGGTTTTCAGAAAAAAGGGAAAGTTTATTACATCCATATTTGTAAATTTGTTAGAATAGAATTGTTCAATTAATAGGTCTACTTTGAATTCTTGCAGTCAAGTCGTCTTGAACAAGACTAAGGCCTACGTTTTTATTGGTGCATTGGCGGCAGAAAAGTTGCGGATAATGATGTATCAAAATATGAAAACGATTGATCAAAATATACCGTACCGTACATAAGTTATCTATATCCTCACCAGAAGGAATCATTCAGTAGCCTATTCAATAAATCTAGATATCGTGTTAGTATGATTTGTGGTTCATATTTTCAAATAATTATTAAAATTGAAGCCATAAGTTGACTTTGAGTGTTCGCACGCGAGTTCTTCAGCCCATGGGGCTTACTAGCTCGATTAGTTTAGATTGTATGAAAAATTCTGATCTAAAATTTGAGATCAAATCATTAATTTTTGAACTAATATTGATCGAGCTGGAGCCATTTTCTCAACTTGCCAGAGGGTGTTCTTTGCTTGGACGGACTACCTAGATATTCGATGAATTTATACAGATTAAAAACCAAATCATATGAATTTCATGCTAAAATCAAACACATGTGTTTAATTAGAATAGAGTATGAATATAATTGATTAATGTTCTTACTTGTTTATTTGCATTTGCATACTAGGCTGCAATATTCTTCCCCTATTCTATTTTCTCAATTCTATCTCTTTCTACCGCAAAACGCCCTTCTCCTTCCTACAGAATTTCTCCTTTCCTTTCCTGCTCATACCAACCAGTAGGCAGTAGCAGTACAGAGACTTGATAAGAGTCTTTTTATCAAGTCACTGTAGTAGCAGGCAGCAGCACGCCAGCACAGCGGACAGCGACAGCAACTAGGGAGGGATGGCAACTAGGGATATATCGATATTTCTGAAATATCGATATATTGCTTCCGATATATTAACATCGATAGTTACAGTTACGATATATCGATATATTCCTTCCGATATATCAATAGATTCTTGAATGTGGCCAATTACATGATTTCTGGTAAGAATAATATATTTTTCTTATTGTTCAGACATATATATCAATTCTCTCACAGGATTGGTTGGCTATGTCTACTTGGTCCCTGACATGACAAAACATGAGATTTTAATATACCAGAATATTGTTCTATTTTTTTACCTTTTTGTACCACAAAGAAATATTTTTGTACCACCACCCTAACTGAGATAATAGCAATTTTAAAGTCGGGGAACAAACGGAACACTCTGTCCCCGACATTGGAAAATTGAAGATTTTATTTCACTATAATATTGTTCTATTCTTGTACCATTTTGTACCACCAAGAAACATTTTTGTACCACCGCCTTAACTGAGATAATAGCAATTTTAAAGTTGGGGACCAAGTGGACACTCTGTCCCTAACATTGGAAAATTGCAAATTTTCTTTTACCATAATATTGTTCTATTTTCATACCACTTGGTTCCACCAAGAAAAATTTTTGTACCACCACCCAAACTGAGATAATAGCAATTTTAAAGTCGGGGACCAGGTGGACACTCTGTCCCCAACATTGTAAAATTGCAAATTTCCTTCTACCTTAATATTGTTCTATTTTTGCACCATTTTGTACCACCAAAAAAAATTTTTGAACCACCACCCTAACTGAGATTATAGCAATTTTAAAGTCAGGGACCAAGTGGACACCGTCCCCGACATTGCAAAATTGCAGATTTTCTTCTACCATAATATTATTCTATTTCTGTACCGTTCATTTTCACCAAGAAAAATTTTTGTACCACCACCCTAACTGAGGTAATAGCGATTTTAAAGTCAGGGACCAGGTGGACACTCTGTCCCCGACATTGAAAAAACGCAAATTTTCCTTTTTAGTCAGCTTTCAGTAGCCAAGGTGAACGGTCGTGTTTTTTAGAGCTCATGAAATTATCTTCAAAATTAGATTGTAGAACTGTTGAGTCAGTTAAAATAGGCTGTGCCAATAGTGCTCGTGAGTGTGTGTGTGTGTGTACGCGCGTGTTTCAACAACAATGCCAGTGCAGGCTAAACTCCATTTCAGGAAGTGCTGAGCAAACATTATCCAGAAAGTGCAGTATGGCAGATAGTGAAAAATCGTTAAAAATACCGATAGAGGAAAATGGAGAGATAGTGACGTATGAAGTAAAGACTGAACTACTTAAATCAGAGACAGAAAAATTCCTAGCAAAAGCATGGAAGTGCTTAGCAACAAAATTTGAAAATGCAGTTAAAAATAATGCCGAATTAAAAAATCAATTAGAACAATTACAGGAACGACTTCTTGCTTTAGAAACTAAAGCAACGACAGAAAAAACAAATGTTGAGAAAAACCGCGGTAATGTGTCCACTGAGCCAGCAGCAACAGCATCAGCAACAGGAAGATACAAAACAGAAGAAGATGAGCTGAGGGAGGAAACTGAATGGATCCTCAAGAAGAATAAAAGACCTAACAAGAGAAAGGCAAGCCAATCCCCAACAGTGCCATCTCCGACAGAAACTACAGGCAAATCGTCAAACAAGGTAGGAGATAACCAATCATCAAATAAGCAAATAGTCAAGAATCTTAAACCACCACCTATCATTCTGAGTAATGTAGATGATTACAATAAAGTGAAGGAAATCATGCTACAGGCCAATTTGAAATATAGAGCATCAATAATGAACAACAAACAGCTGAAAATAAATGTAGAAACTGATCAGGAATACAGAGAAGTCACCAAAGTAATGAATACTAATAAGCTAGATTGGCACACTTATGAAAATAAGCAATCTAGGCCTATAAGAGTCATGGCTAGAGATCTTCATCCTTCTTGTGATCCAGAAGAAGTCAAAACTGATCTCTTGGATAAGGGGTTCAAAATTATCGATGTAGTCAATAAAATAAAGAAAAATAAAGTTGATGGTAAAGATAACATAATTTGCCTTCCACTCTTCATGCTTACGTTTGAGAACACAGAGGACATTAAAAAAATATATAATATTCAGCACATATGCTACATGAAAGTAAAAATAGAGGCTCTCCAAAGTAACAAAATCATCCCCCAATGTCGGAAATGTCAGCAATTTTTTCATACTTTTAATTTTTGTCAACATGAAGCTGTGTGTGTCAAGTGTGCCGGAAAACACCTAACCAAAGATTGTAGTAAGGAAAAGAGTACTCCACCTAAGTGCTACAACTGTGGTGAAGCTCACCCTGCAAACTATCGTGGCTGTTTAGTAGCTAAAGAACTTCAAAAAAGAAGGGATAATTTGTATAAAGATAGAACAAAAAGTGTTCCAACTAGAGTCAACACAAGTAGTGAAGTAGTGAACAATGTATTGTATGCACAAGTAACCAAAACAAGTAGTAATAACAAACAGATGAAAACACTCAAGCCAAATAGTATGAATGAGTCAAATATTACATTTATGTTGCACAAGATAATGAAGAAGTTGGATAATTTCTCTGAAAGGTTAGAAACTTTAGAATCTAGAAGTACTTTGTCAAACAAATCTCAAATAAGGAAATGAATCAGAGGGAACTTAGAATAGTAACTTAAAATGCTAACGGAATTATAAATAGAAAACTTGAATTAGAAATATTTTTAGAAACAAATAAAGTTGACGTATGCTTAGTGTCAGAGACTCACTCAACAACTCATTCATGTTTGAAAATAAAAGGCTATAGAATATATCAAACAATACACCCGGACAATAAAGCTCATGGGGGCAGTGCAATAATAGTTAAAGACAACATAAATCATTATGAAGAATGCAATCTACAATTGCCAGAAGCACAGGTCACAGTAATAGGAATTGAAACACTTGCACAAAATCTTAGAGTTGGAGCAATCTACTGTCCTCCTAGATACAATTTGAAAAAGAATCAATATAAAATGATATTAGAGCACTTGGGTGATAGATTTATTTTAGGTGGAGATTTTAATGCTAAGCATATTGACTGGGGTTCCCGATTGTCATCTACAAAGGGAAGAGAATTAAGAGATGCTATCAATGAATTAGGATGCATTTTTCATTCTTCAATGAGTCCGACTTATTGGCCAACAGACACAAATAAAATCCCTGACCTCCTAGATTTTTTCATATCAAAGAGGATATCTACCAATTTTACTCATATTGAGGAAAATTTCGACTTAAGTTCAGATCATTCTGCTGTAATTCTCACGCTCAGCGAGAGAATAATAAAAAGACAAGCTAAGCCCACACTTGTCAATAAAACTACTGATTGGCGAAGCTTTCAGTTGTTTTTAGATGATGAAATTGACCTAAATGTTCAATTAAGAAGCAAACAGCAGTTAGAAGAAGAAGCAGAAAAGTTTTCCAAGCTAATACAAAAAGCAGCCTGGCAGAATACAAAAGAACGTACATATCAGACAGCAGGAATCAACTATCCAAGAGAAATAAAAGATCTAGTCATTGAAAAAAGAAGAGCAAGAAGAAGATGGCAGCATTCACGTGATCCAGAAGATAAAAGAGTTCTCAACAATAAAACTCAACAATTGAGAAGGGAGATCAAAATCTGGAAAGAAGAAACTTTCAACACCTATCTTCAAAACTTGACAGCAGATGAGGAGACAGACTTTGCACTTTGGAAGACCACGAAAAAATTGAAAATGTCAACATCCCATATCCCACCACTGAGAAAGACAGATGGATCATGGGCTCGTAAAGACAGTGAAAAAGTGGAAGAATTTGCAGAATATTTAGCTAGAACTTTTCAGCCCAATGTAATTACAAACGAAGTTATTGAGACCAGGGAAAATACAGATATTTCTGATATACAGCCTGTCAGTGTAAATGAAGTATCAAAAGAAATCCTTACCAATCTAAGTACAAGGAAAGCACCTGGTTTTGATCTAATTACAGGGAATATTATGAAGAAATTGCCAAGAAAAGCAATAACTCTGCTCACTTATTTATTCAATGCAGCATTTAGATTAAAGCATGTCCCTGATTCATGGAAAGTTGCTGAAATAATAATGTTACAAAAACCAGGAAAATCACCACATGAACTCAAATCCTATAGGCCAATATCATTACTACCTGTCATTTCAAAGTTGTTTGAAAAACTCTTTCTCAAACGATTACTTCCAATAATTGAGGAGAGAGACCTCATACCATCACATCAGTTTGGATTCAGGAGGAAGCATTCTACAATCGAACAGATTCACAGAATAACCAATATTATAGAGAAGTGTTTGGAGGAGAAGAAAATTTGCTCTGCTATTTTCCTTGATGTAGCCCAAGCCTTTGATAAAGTTTGGCATGAAGGACTGATAAAAAAACTTGATTCACTTTTGCCAAAAAAATATGTAGAACTGATTTCGTCCTACATAACAAATAGAACATTCAGAGTAAAGCAGAATGATGACTACTCAAACTTGAAAGATATTGGGGCAGGAGTACCTCAAGGTAGCGTAATGGGGCCAATTTTGTACCTTTTGTACACATGCGATATTCCACATTTTGATGGCATCACTGTTGCAACATTTGCCGACGACACTGCACTTCTGACTACAGGCGCCACTATACAAGAAACATCCACCACTCTCCAAGTAGCTGCAGATCAACTATGCCAATGGACTAAGAAATGGAAGATAAAGCTAAATGAATCAAAATCATCAATAATAAACTTCACCAACAAAAAAGTAATAGAAACAATTGATATCAGCCTGAATGGCCATAGAATTCCATGTGAAAATACTGCTAAATATCTAGGAATGACATTAGATGTCAAATTGAAGTGGAAGGAACATATAAAAATAAAAAGGAAACAGCTTGATATTAAATATGGAAAAATGTATTGGTTGCTTGGTTGTCAATCCAGCTTATCTCTAAAGAACAAGATAATTCTATACAACCAGATATTAAAACCAATTTGGGTGTATGGGATTCAGCTCTGGGGTTGTGCCTGTAAGAGTAATGTCAATTTGATACAGAAATTTAAAAATAAAGTATTGAGGAATATGGTCAACGCTTCTTGGTACATTAGAAACAGTGATTTGCACAGAGATCTACGTATACCGTTTGTTTCTAGTGAGATAAGACGATTTGCTATGCGCCATGAGTCCAGACTCCATCATCATGTCAACCCCGAGGCAGGCCTACTACTCCAAAATCAAGATATTATCAGGAGGCTTAAGAGAACGAAGCCTTTTGAATTAGTTTAAAACCTACTGGTGATAGTGTGTGCATACAGTTTCAGTGCTGCTCTCAGAACTGCTTTAGTCGTCGTTGGATGAACTGAAGTTTTTTGTCTTGTTATAGTTAAAAAAAGTGAACTGAAAATTGATGGTTTGTCTCTAAGACAAGTTTCAATGACATTCATTAGAAAAAAAAATTTCCTTTTAAATATTGGAAAATTGCAAATTTTCTTTTACCATAATATTGTTCTATTTTTGTACCATTTTGTTCCACCAAGAAAAATTTTTGTACCACCACCCTAACTGAGTTAATAGCAATTTTAAAGTCGGGGGCCAGGTGGACACTCTGTCCCCGACATTGAAAAAACGCAAATTTTCCTTTTACCTATTGGAAAATCGCAAATTTTCTTTCACCATAATATTGTTCTATTTTTGTACCATTTTGTTCCACCAAGAAAATTTTTGTACCATCACCCTAACTGAGATAATAGCTATTTTAAAGTCAGGGACCAGGTGGACACTCTGTTCCCGACATTTGGAAAATCGCAAATTTTCTTTTACCATAATATTGTTCTATTTTTGTACCATTTTGTTCCACCAAGAAAAATTTTTGTACCATCACCCTAACTGAGATAATAGCGATTTGTGTCAATTGTACTCTTGGAATATATAACTAATATCTTGAGTAGGAAACCACGTATCAATTTGAAATATTCCGTCAGAGTTCTTTATACATTTTGAAAGTCAATTCGATCTCAAAATTTCAATTAGTTTAATTAGTTTTATCTCAAATTTGATTTTTACGCAACTGTGCTACTTTTGTGGTATTCAATAAATTGACTCAATATAATAACACGTTATCCACATCAAAATATTAACACAAATCCTAATTGATCAATTTTTTCTTGAAAATGATATGTATTCTTATAGTTCTATGTGAATCTCTTCACCAACAATATTCATGACGTCATGCTGAATACGTCAGGGTAACGGCTTGTTCTGGAATTTGGTAGTCAGTTGGATCTCTCTGCAGAAACGTTGCTGCTTCACTGCTACCCCCACTACTACACACTATCGCCTCTCCCCTTTTTGACTCCGAACTGACAAGTGGTTTGTTGTCACAACAAACTGTCACCCGACACCCTCACACGTGTTTCCAAGTTATCATGCACCTTCTACCTGACCTAAACCATCATCCTATTCTATTGAATGAAAAGAGTGAAAGTTATCATTCTATTATTTACTAACTAACCGAAAACTACCGTTTTCCAAGAACACAAGAACTATCTGTCAACATCAGGTGTCATAGAATATATTTATAACAAACCAATTTGGATCTTCTGATTGATTCCGATACAGTAATGCTTCTCGTCATCTAGGTTACATTAGGACTCTATAAAAAGGCCTTTTTTAGGGCTCAGGTTGCATGACTAGGTACTCAGGCGGGTATTTCACGATAATAGTTCTATGATCATGTCTGATCATTTATGAAAAGAGATGAAAATATGATTTCGTATTGTCATATTTTTCCATATGATCAGATATGTAATAGAAAATCAAGGTGAATAGAATAGTAGAGGCGAGCTAGAGTGAAGCAGGTGGCTGGGAAAGTTATAATTTTGACGTCACGGAGTTCCTGTAGTTAAAAATTTAGCATTGATTCCCCTATCCTTGACAAAAACGTCGTAAACTTTTTCTCATTTTACAAAACACAGAATCGTTCAATAGGCAAATTTCTTATATACATTTAATATGACCTATATTATTTATATGAGCTTGTAAAGAATTTAAAGCACTACAGTTTGAGTTATTTAAATCTATATTTTACTCAAATTAAACATGTATAAAGTTCGTTAAAGCGTCTCGGGAATGCTCTGCAATCGATAGCATTGCTATTCATAATATTATTGTGTTTAGCACAGTTGTAGAGCAGGTGGTGTAGTCTGTCCAAGCGAAGAAGACATTCGGTCGAAAATTGTATTGCATTCTGGTTTTCTACAATTTGAGACCAAATTTATAATTTCAAACCAATATTGACCGAGCTGGAGTCATTTACCCATCTTGCCAGAATGTCTTATTCACTTGAACAGACTATGAAAACATCAATAAATCTCCTATAACTTTTTCATTACCGTATTTATTCTTTTTGGAATCCGACTTTGCCATCATGTACTACGATTTTTGTACCAGCTGAAATAATGATCAAGTTCTACCAGAAACAGGGGTAAGGTAGCCTGGCATGATGAAAAAATGCGACGCAAGTACAATGTCAGTGAAATGTGAATTTATATTCACTAATTTAACATAAAAATGAATCTTGATAGGGAAAAACATTTTCACAATTTTATCATAACAATATAAATTCCTCTTAATAGGTTATAGTCTACATTTATCCATTTTAGTAAATAACTTCAACATTTCAGTTGATTTATATTATACAGGTTATCATGAAAAATAATAGTTTATTGTCATTGATATAATGCAAAGATAATAAGGCAGGAAAAAGATAAAATTGAAAATTGCCTGAATCAAGACTCTTTGAAAGAGTTAGAAGACTTCAGAAAAAAAGAAATTGAAATATCTATTTTTGTTTGAGAATTTATCTAAATGAAATATTATGAATAATAATGCTTATAAGTTTTCATCTCATTCATGTAAATTGATGTAGTCAAGCAATTTTCATATCGGTAAAGCCGTTGTCAATAAATGTATAAATAGTCTTTGCTATAAAAATAATACTACCTCTACGTTTAAGGACTACCTAAGACTTAAAAATAATAACAACTGTACATTTTTCTGTTACCTTATGAATGATTTTCAAATAAGTGAACTTATTTCAAAATTTCATGTGCATCATGGATCAATAAGAACCGGGATCAAGCAATAAATAGAAAAATGAACTCAACACTAACACAAAAATGTATCTAAAATAAATATTATGAATAACAATGTTAAAATTATAAGTTTCCATCTTGTTCATGTTTTCCCTCCTTTGCATGCATTGTGGGTAGGTTTAGCGGATATGTATCTGATAGGTATCGGAAAGTATTGGGAGATACGTATCAATTCTGCCTCAAATAATATGTATCAGATACGTTTGAGGTACATATTTTGTAATACATACTTTAAGGGTTACATTGATATGTACTTAATATGTATAGGATACTTTGTGTGCTATGTGGGTGGGAGATTGGCTGTCGTTAGTAAAGACAGTCAGTCGTTTCCCGTTTCTGGAGGAATAGTAATTGTTGCATTGCACTCTAACTAATTAACTGCATGTTAATCAGAGGTGTTCTGCATCTTCACTTGGTTGTGAAGACTAGCTTATGGTGGAGAGGATCGACGTGCTAACCTCACGTTACCTCTATCCTGGTTGATGATTATTTGCCTGCTGTTTTCTATCCGGGCTGGGAGGGCATTCTGGCGGGGTGGGGGGTGGCTTCGGCTCGGTCGGTGTTGATTCGGGGGCTGTGGGTTCTTTTGAGAATTTACGGCTTTTGGGCCGGTATTGGCCGGGCTGGAATCGTTTTCTCGTCTTGCTGGAGTGCCTTCTTTGCTTAGATGGACTGTATAGTGTAGTGAATATGAAACTGGCAACCAGCTGGTAGGCCTAGGCCCTCCATAGGGCTGTTGCGCCATTGACAAACAATCTTGTTCATGTAAATTGATGTAGTCAAGCAATTTTCATATCGGTAAAGCCGTTGTCAATAAATGTATAAATAGTCTTTGCTATAAAAATAATACTACCTCTATGTTTAAAGACTACCAAAGACTTAAAAATAATAACAACTGTACATTTTTGTGTTACCTTATGAATAATCTCCAAATAAGTGAACTTATTTCAAAATGTTTTCCTTGAAAAGTTTTTAAAATCCGTTCTGAGCCCGCATCTAAACGTCCAACTGAATATGCCTGCCAAATTTAAATGCATTCGGTTCAGTGGATTTTTAGTTCTGGTGATGAATGAATGAATCAGTCAGTCAGTCAGTGCCATTTCGCTTTTATAGATATAGATAACTTATATTTTGGTTGTTCAGAATCAAACCTAGTTTCTGTTTTGGTGGAAACGGGTCTTATCCTAACAAATTCCTGTATTCAAAATTCATTCTGTTACTTATGAATGGGAATGTAAGAATCGAAACTGGTGTTCCTTTCAATCGTGAATTCCAGTAGTAGTAATAGTGAATTACAGTAGAAGGAGGAAGAGTGAATGAGACAGGGTCACTGAATTGTGTTTTGACCAGTAATCGAACGACTCACAAAATACTCAGAAATGGCTACCTGTTCTAACAATAGTTGAATAGTCCTTGTTATTATAGTCTCAACCTTCGTCAATTTTGTTCTTTTTCAGATATCATGATATTTTTTATTATTTAACTTATTAAATATTGATTTATTAAATATAAGGACATCTTGAAGAAATATTATCAAGGACAATTTGTCATGTTAATTTTTTAACAAAATAATATAAGTTACTTCACAAGTTTCGTCATAACTATTTCCTCTAGCTGACTTTTTCGTCAAGCCTAGCTTGTTTGTCACATTCAACAATCAATTATTAGTTATGGGTGAGGCAGGCCTGTCTTGGACAAAAGGACTACCCTTCCCAAGACAAAAAACTTATTCCTATTATTCTTTCTCCACTTCTATTTCCCTATCTTGCTATCTTGTCGCTCTCACTTTCACTCACCAACACACATATTAAGGGTCGGGTGTAGAGACGCCATGATGGATTTTTATCCCCATAAGCACAATGTTAAACTTGAACCCAAATAACTCCTTCAATTTTTATAGGAAGGTTACAGTCAATACCTCATTTTGAAGGTTTATTTGTCCTCTATCCAATTCATGGATTAGAAAATGCATAACTCTAATCATTAAAAAAAATTAATTATAATAAAGACATAAACTTCATCATTTTTTTCTTAATTTTAGGATGAAGATATCGAAAAAATTAAAAATGGAAAGATCCGTGCATCTTTTCTCTAATACAATGATTTTTTTGAAAAATATTCGTTCATAAATGAGGGTTTTAAATGGATTCTCCCAAAGCAATGTTTTGCAATTCGGTTGCTGTTCATATCACTAGAATATCAACATTTCTAGAGACAGTACCTTCACAATTGACTCAGGCACGCACGAGGGCCGACACGCGCACGCGCGGGCAGGCGAACAGGTCGCTGAATTTTGACTGCACAATGGAAGGCTTCAGACAAAACATTCGTTTCTTTGACCAGCAACGAATGAAAAGAAGAGAGGTCTAGACTGAACAATTTTGGAATGTTGACCAAACAAATGAATATTTTTGTCTCTTCGAAAGTAACATAACTTGCTTCTAGCGTCTAGCTTCAGTTTAGTTGCAGAAATTATGAACTTCAGAGCTCGTTCCTCACAGTTGAAAAGTTATGATTGCGTGGAATAGTATGCCTTAGGGAAAGTTAATTTGTGCTTCGATATTTTGTGGTGTATGTAGAACAGTGTTTATGGATATTAAAAATTTTAAAAATGGGAAACAAAACCCGTCCAAAGCTTAAAAAATTGAAAAACCGAGCTGGTGAACGTTTACAAGAATGGAGAATTCTGAATAAGTTTGGTGTTTATACTCAAAGAAAACTGGAGTCAACTTCAGAAAATTCATTTTTCCACTTGCCTGCTTGTTCCACTTCTATTTCTTCACCGTCTATTACAGACAAATGCCTTGAAATAACCGAGAACACTTCTCTTCTCTCATCTTCTTTACCATCATCTTCTGCTTTATCTTCTTCTGTCAGTTCTACAGTAGTGAGTACTGTATCCTCGCTTTGTGCTGCTTCGTCACCATCGTCACCTCCTTCACTCAATTGTCATTCAGCTGTTCCTTTTACGTCAACTCCTTGCACAGTTGAACATACTGAAATTATCGGCCGCCGTATAGTTAATATTATTTATTTCTTGGATGAATTGAAGAAAGCTGCGAATCATGCACCAGAATTTGGATGCTCTCTAAATAATTTGGAAATTAGGAAAGAAATCAAACATGGTTTGATTTCTGTATTCAGTTTCAAGTGCTCAATGTGTGGCATAGAAATAAAGACTGTATGGTCTGATGAGAGACAGAGCACTATCATGAATGTCAACTCGGCCGCCGCAGCTGGATCTATAAATGCGGGTGGAGGTTTCAGTAGCCTGGAAAAACTTTTGGGAGCTATAAATATCAACTGCATGACCTACAAAACCTACGAAAAATATGAGGAGAAAATATCGAAGGCGTGGGAAGAGTCGTCACTGCTGGAGATGAAGAGAGCGGCAGAGGAAGAAATTCGTTTGGCGAGAGACCGAGGCGACATCGACGCGGATGGCGTGCCGTTGCTGACCGTCGTCGCCGATGGCAGCTGGGCCAAGCGTTCCTATCGAACCTATTACAACTCACTCTCTGGTGTGGTAAGTAATTTTTTTGACTAGTATTAGATTAGTACTTTAAATACTTTATACTTATACTTTAACCTACCAAATTTCATATTTTATCGAGATATGATGATACATTATTTTAAAAAATTAAAAAGTGGATTACAGAAATACTGAGGAGAATTCGGCGTTTTGCCAACGCCTAGTGGGAGTGAATATGAAACTGGCAACCAGCTGGTAGGCCTAGGCCCTTCGTGGGCTGGTGAACCGCGGACAAACAATGAAATTCAATTTTACTTTAGTATAACTGACTCTCAGTCTGTTGAGGCAATCAGAAATGTAATCAAGAATATAATAGCTTACTCTCTGATGAATTTTAATTTTACACATACGAATGAATTGATTGTTTATTTGATTAGTCTATTGATATAAACTATAGTCTGTCCAAGCAAAGAAGACCCTCTGGCAAGATGAGAAAAAGACTCCAGCTCGGTCAATATTGTTTCAAATTTATAAATGTGATTCCAAATTGTAGAAAACATTTTGTTCTACAATTTGAGACAAAATCGATATCTTTTAAACCAATATTGATCGAGCTTGAGTCATTCTCCCATTTTGCCAGAGGATCTTCTTTGCTTGGACAGACTATAGGCATACGACATACACTGTGTGAGGGTAAATAAGTTTGTAGCTCATTATATTCAGCAAAATTGATCAAAATTTTCCACTACATTTTGTAAATTTTATAGTAGAAACCTTATGAAGTAGGTAGTGGAAGACCGAAGAGCTTCCACAAGAAATTTAAAAATCTGAAACTCTTTTTAAAAATCTCAAGTTATGAAATATTATTATAATATGAAGTTACAGCCTACTCTTATTAAAAATTTATAATATTTTATTTAAATAACTAGAGTATATTGACTTTGCAGTTTTTGCAATTTCTTTACAGTAGGCCAGTAATGTATTCTTATTTTGTAAAATTTCATATAGATTCTGTATATACATACGGTATTTCCTTTATCTTAGGGCTAATTTCCCACTGTTCTCCGATTCAAATGAAAATAGTAGTTCCCTTTCCAATTTTTTTTCTTATTTATGCATAACATGTTTCGACTTCTCAGAGTCATTTTCAAATGCATTTGAAAAGGGTACTGCGATTTTTATTTGAATTAAAAAACAGATATATACGTATTATGATATTATACATATAAAACTCTTTCGTTGTTGTGTGTTACAGGCAGCAATTGTTGGCTATCATACAAAAAAGGTGATATATTTTGGAGTGAAAAACAAGTAAGCAAGAATAAACAAGACAGAGTGTCACCCTGGTCCCCGACTTTAAAATTGCTATTATCTCAGTTAGGGTGGTGGTGCACAAATTCTTCTTGGTGGAACAAAATGGTACAAAAATAGAACAATATTATGGTGAAAGAAAATTTGCGATTTTCCAATAGGTAAAAGGAAAATTTGCGTTTTTTCAATGTCGGGGACAGAGTGTCCACCTGGCCCCCGACTTTAAAATTGCTATTAACTCAGTTAGGGTGATGGTACAAGAATTTTTCTTGGTGGAACAAAATGGTACAAAAATAGAACAATATTATGGTAAGAGAAAATTTGCGATTTTCCAAGGTCGGTGACAGAGTTTTCACCTGGTGCCCGACTTTAAAATCGCTATTATCTCAGTTAGGGTGGTGGTACAAAAATTTCTTTAGGTGGTACAAAATGGTACAAAAATAGAACAGTGTTATGGTAAAATACAATCTTCAATTTTCCAATGTCGGGGACAGTGTCCACTTGGTCCTCGACTTCTAAATTGCTATTATCTCAGTTAGGGTGGTGGAACAAAAATATTTCTTTGTGGTACAAAAAGGTACAAAAATAGAACAATATTCCGGTATATTCAAATCTTATGTTTTGTCATGTCGGGGACCAAGTAGACATAGCCGGATTGGCTTATGATGAAGTTATGACATTTAGGCCGGGCGTAAGCTGGGACGCACGTAACGCATTCCACGTGAACTAGCCAATCATAGCTATTTTCTTGTCATAAATATGAGCTGTGATTGGCTACTTTGCGTGGGCTGCATCATGTGCGTCCCAGCATACTCCCAGCCTACTAGTAGGCCTACCATTCAAGTGTGAATGTTTTACAAGGTAACGCCATTTTGACCAGGAATTGAATGTCAATACTTTTGTAAATTTAGAATTCTCAATAAAATTTTCATAAAGAATTGTGTTATTGAATGAATTGGGCTTATGTCTACCGTATGATCCTCTCATTAATTTGATGAGGCATGGAATGTTTTCAACTAAACTTCTCATTTGAGCTATATAAGAATTCATAATTTTTAATGTAGGCCTATCTCACCAAAGACTGTAGTAGTGATTAAATAAATTAACATGGTGAGTACCGGTATTGACAGTCCGAGGCATGTGTGGCACATGCCTCGGACTGTCAATACGCGGCTTTACTCCAGTCTCCAGCTTGGTCAATATTGGTTCAAAAATTATTTATTTGGTCTTGAATTGAAGATTGAAATGTTTTCTATAATTGAGACTACTAGTGAGAAATGAAAATTACTCCATTTTGGTACTATTTGAATCAAAATTTCATTAACTTTGATATCAATATCCCTTATAATTATCAATATAGTCGCCGCAACACTGCTTCTGGAGGAGTATGGTCGTCATCAAATGCGGCTGTTGGTCGTGGTCGTTCGTGATACGCATGAACGAAATCGGTTCTATGATTAACACAGAAGCAGTCCGCCATTTTTTTACGCAACGACCGACGGTTGTTACGTTTCGCACCAACCAAATCCTAGCTTACGCCTAGCATACGCCCGGCCTATGGCCTGGCGTATGCTGGGATGCACTCATACACGCGCACGACGAGCCACGATTCAAATTGCAGCACGAATTTTTAGGAGAGTCTAGATATCACGAATTTCCTCCTTCCAACTGAGTGTTCCAGGTTCGAAACTTATTCTGTTCCATGTTTGGAGATGACATTTTCAGAAATATCGATTTTCTTATTGATATTATCATAAGGTCATGACCGATAGTCAATCATGTTCTCATGTATCAGTATGATAATACTGTAATAATAATAATAATTTTGTTTTGCTTTTATTATACCATGTATTGGTAGAAATACTTATATAATTATCAAAAGGCCGCTATCATATTATTCTAGAACAACAATAAATAGAATGTCATAGTCAAATTAAATTTGAATTTAACGCATTTCAGGTTTGGAAATACTGTAGCTAGCCTCAACTTATTTATTACCCAGCTCTGAAGTATTTCAATATTGGAAGTTTTCCAATTGAAACCAGGACTTTTCGACATTAATTTAATCAAATACTGTATATCATACATTACTTGGCTTTTATTTATGTTGTATCAACCATCAAGTGTGTTATATGGATTTTAATTGCCCTAATTAACAGGTTTTCATGATCGGTTACTGTTGTGTTGTAGACAAAATAGACCTTAAAACATCTTGAAACATTACTACATTGAAACTGTAGCCTGCATTAGGCTACGCGGGATGAGAAGGTAGTGTTGACCAGTATTAAGCCTAGTGTACAGAATAATTTGCTAAAAATATACAAGCTGAGAACTCTTATGAATCAAACATAAATTTGAAAAAATTCTCAGCCTACCGTTTGCATGGTAGAACAGAATCAACTTATTGCATATATTTTATTTGTAATAAACCTGATTCCGTTTTCTTAATAAAACTAAACTATCAAATTTGTTTCACAACATAAATATAATTGTTTTCATTTATTGGTTGAATATGAAGTACAAATTATTATTGGAGGGTAACCTACATTGAACACTGTTCAAATTGAAATATTGCTTAAGAATGTTTCTAGGGTTCTTTTCAACAAAAATAACCATACATACAGTGTATATTTGTGGCATCAGTAGCTTTAAATGTAGATTTTAGTAGGTCCCACATGTGTGTTCAAAGTTAGCCGACAGAGTCGCTAGGGTAACTTTGAACTTATCCTATTACATTTTTTTATAGAAGAAGGATTGCAATGATAAAGAATATTACACGTATAGGCCTATATATGTGCCCCTGATTCAGTATAGTAAGTGGACCACTGGAAATAAAATATTAGGTGGTTTGATAACTGATAAGAAATTTTTGAAAAGTGTTCAATACAGTCCTTACCTATTCCTACTGCATAGAAGCGGCCCGTCCTTGGACTTGGAATCTTGGACTTACCTACTTGATACTTGAGATCGTTGCCAAGAACTGGGGCTTCCAGATCGGCAGAGTCATGCAGATAAAAACAATTTATTATAGGCTTTGCGTGTAGTGGAGGTGCAGCAACCGCTTTATAGAGATGCCCACCATTCCACTCATGCTATATGAGTTTGTAAAGGCTCAGCAAGAATAAGCCTTCTCTTCTTACTGAATTTAACATAATTCATCACTTGTATTTCTCAAAGTACACGCAGCCCTTCCAATTCTAAATTCACTTTTTAATTAATTCCAACCTTTCTTTGAAATAACTTATAAAACTTTTAAAATTATTTTCAATAGGCCTATACCGTATTTCAAAAATATATATTAATAAGAAACGTGAGGAATAAAAGTAAGTTATTTCACAATGAAATGAGCTAGTAGCAACTAGATATGAAAAAATAGGCAAGTAGCCGTACGTGGATGGGGAGAAGGGGGTTGGGTTTCATGTTAATTTCATGGATAAATAACAATAAACTAGTGAGAGCCATCCGAGCGTCCCCTTGATATAATTAAAAGTTACCTGCAAGGCACAGATCTCAAATTCTATCTCAAAAATTCTCTAAAAAGTTCTGTCACACCAACTTCTTTTATTATAGTTCGTAACAGGGAACTGTATTGTTCTCTTCTATTCCCTATTCTATCTCCTATTCTATTTTCGCTTTAAGTGAATGACCAATTAAAATTAGAACGACATTGAAATATTAGAATAACTTGAAATATTTAGGAATAATTATATTACTTACAAATAGCTGAGATGAAATTTTCATATTAATTTTTTATGTAAAAAAACTCAAATATATTTCTTTTAAATTTACAAAATTAATAGAATACTGAAGCTATTCAGGATTTCAAAAAAGTGTATTTTTCTCAAGTGCAATCCATATTAGAATATGATGGGATAACAATCTGGGGTGGAACATTCGACAGTCATTAAAATGTATTATCAAGACACACTCAATCATTTATATAGCTTATCATCAACATAATTGCACGGATACTAGAATACAACGGCGAGTATCATAAGCCTGTGCACACAGCACAGTAGAATAATTATAGGATTATATATGACGTTTCTGGAACCCAAACAAATAGTTCTTTATCAGCTGGCACTTTCTGTAATTGCATTTTTCAGGAAGTTTTTTTGTGGGTCCCAGAAACGTCATAACTAGCTGGTTTTTGGCTAAAACCTGCGCGTGATAACTTACCTATACCATTTGTTCTAGTATCCGTGCATAATCGTGGTCCACCACAATTACCTCCTGAAACTGAAGTGAAGTTTCTGAAGGGTCCATGAATCAAGGTGTTGGGTGGCTCGTTGGAGGAGTGATAAAGCGCCGGTCTGATAACCAGGTGGACCCTGGTTCAAATCCCAAGCGGGGAACAATTTTTGACCACAGCACAATCACATAGATACGGCCACCCCGCCTTTCGGAGGAGACGATAAGCTGTCGGTCCCGACTACCTCAAAGAAGTTGTCATCTATCATCCATATCATTACCCACGCACAAGCCTATGAGCTCATGTGGGCTTCACCCTCATAACAAACAAGTGTAACAGTTCTTTTCTATCAACGGGTTTGAAAAGTTGTATTTTCATTTTTAATTGACCATCTCCATTTGGAGGTCGATAAATCCTAGAATTATGTATATACATCCTCATTTATATTAAACTAGGAACAGACTAATTCAATGCAACCCTCTATGCAGAAATTGCTTATCCATTTTAATTATGTTGCAGGGTTGTTGATTATTACATCTTCTGTGTTGAACGATAACACCACTCATGCTCAAATTACCTCTAGAATAATAATGAATTAGACGCATATATTTTAGAAATTAACACAACTCAGCTCAAAGTTTCTCAGACCATTAGTTTACATGTTTAGTTTATAATAAGGAAATCCGGCTTTTCTAAATCAAGGGAAATTTCAAGTCTTTCTATTGTTTATTATTTAAACTTTGAATGTTCTGGTGGAGGATGACAGTTGTTTTAGAGTAACTTAACAACTGTTCATATCAATTTGTGTAACATCGTTGAAAAATATTATAATAAGAGCAACTTTGAAACTGTGGATGAAGTATTACTTCTCAATAATCTTGTTATTTCATTGACAAAACAACATTACTATAAAACCAAGTTCAGTTAATCAACTACCACTAATACTATTCTATTTATTCTAAATCATTTTCTTAGCCAAATATTATTGCAGGAATTTCTTTCAAGTAATCAAACAACTCACAAACAGACCTGCGCGTCCATGTGAGTGTTTCCATTACATATCTTTTTACAATATTTATTGTTTTTTATTTAATGCTGGAAACAATAAAGAATTTGGCTTATCTTCAGTTATTTAATGGTTAAATTATTTAAATGGTTGATCTATTAGATGTAATCAGTAACTAGGTCAAAGTTGCATGGGGCCCCTCCCAAATGATTTGTACCCCCTAAATAGATTAATGAGTTCATCTATGGCTACTATAATAGCTACTAGCATCCATGAAAAATAGTTATGGGGAAAAAATATTTTCCACTAAAAGGAATGCCCTTGCTTAGAGAAATTGGTAGGTTACTCCCAGCCATTGCCAGAGGGCAAATCTACGGGGGACAGCGTGGGTCGAAGTAGGATGTTATCCCCAAAATAGCTATTATTCCCCCAGAGTTTCACAAATTTATTGAAGTAGTACAGTTTATAAGGTGCAAAAGTTCAGTATGTGAAATAAAATAAGGTGGCCTTGACAAATACCCCACCCACCCCCCTCACAATATGTACCCCCCTAAATGAATTAATGGGTTCACACCTGGCTTCTATAATAAGTATTAGCAGCCATGAAATACATTATTATAGGGAAAAATATATATTTCTTGACAATAATGTCATAATTCATTGATAAATCTGGAAAATCTGAAAAGTGTCTACGCTCATCCCCCCTGCAACTCGGGAACCGTTCAATTTGGCGTAATTTTGTAAAGGACAATTTTTATTAAAATTTTAATTTAGAATATATTTGTATTGAATACATTTTGCCCTCAACCCTATACTTTTCGAGATATTACGAAAAAACTGAAATTTCGTACCTTTCACCCCCTCCCCCCCAAACCTGACTCTCAGAAGGGTGTAACTTTCTACCAGACAATACAGGGGTTATATAGAACAGTTTGGCGTTGGAGGGAGACTTTCAGCTTGGATGTCCCGGTTAATGTCCAATTGCACTGTACTGATAGTGATATGCTGAAACGGTAGTTGGCTGATGAGGGGGCTTGACCGCGGCGTAACGCGTCGGCTGTTTCCCCCTCCACTGCGTCATCTCGGATCGTAAATGCATTAATATATACATCAATGGATTCGCAATGAAAGTGGCTAAACTTTTTATTTCAGGTATTTTTTCCGAAAAAAGGCTCCCAAAAAAGTTAAACGGAAAAAACGAAAGATTGAACTTTGAAAAATCCAAAATTTAGACATTTATATATATTTTTTGAAAAATCTATCAATTTTATCGAAAAAATCAATAGGACCAATATTGTAGCCCATTATATTGCAAATCAAATGACATATAAATGAAGGTTTTCCGATAAATAGGTACCGAGATAATTGATTTCCCGTGATAACCTGCATTTTTGAACTTTGGGGGCCTGGGGGGGAAAGCTCCAGCGGGATTTTCTGGGACTTTTGGGAAAATGACCCTCTGGGATGGTTCTATCGATGGTGAGAAATCCAGCTTTCTCCTAATTTTGTGACGGAAAAAACCTTTATTGACTGGGCTATTTGGGACCCCCCACCACTTTTCGCTAATAACGTGTGTCAAAAATCTGTGACATGCCAACGAACGTGCGAGTCATGCCAACGCACGCTTGTACCTCAGCTTACGCGGCGCCATTAGAAAACATAGCAGCACAGATTTCTGAGTGCGTCGGTGTGTATGCGTGCGTATGCTAGGAGTTAGGACGCATTATGGTACACGCACGCAAGCCAGTCAATCACCGTTCTTATCTTGTCCTCAACAAGAGCTGTGATTGGCTGGCTTTCGTGCGTGTGTATGCATGCGTTCCAGCATACGCCTGGCCTATCGCTCGGTCTACAAATATCGATGTAAAATATCGATATTTTTTTAACGATGTTTCAAAAACATCGATGTTTTTTTGCAATCACTTCTAGTAATGGCAAAATTTTTCAAGAAATCGATTTTTTCAAGAATCGATTAATCGAAACAAAGAAATCGATCTCATAAAAAAATCGACTCTAAAAATCGATTTTTCCAGAGAGATCGATTTTTTCTTCTAAAATCGATTTTTCCCCCAAAATCGATTTTTTAATTAATTGGTTATAAAAGACCACTATAGGAATGAATAATGTGTTTGTGGCATACTTTATTGCTACAAACTTATAAAAAAATTGTTTTTTTTAAAGAAAATCGATTTAAAATGAATTTGAATTTTTCAAAATTGGTGAGAAAAGACCAACACAGGAAGAAAATGACTGTGTTCGTGGCATACTTTATTGCTACAAACTTATAAAAGAATTGTTTTGCTTTTTTAATGTATTTTCTAAAACAAATGGATAATAGAATTTTTCAAGGTTGGTGAGAAAAGACCACTAAAGGAACATAATGTGTTTGTGGCATACTATATCCATATAAATACTGAAACCAGTTTTATGAAAAAATTGGGCCCTGGATTTGATTTTCCAAATCGCTGAAGCACTAATAATGAACATTCTATAACTCTACAAGTGCATCCACTATCCATGTTGTTATTATTATAGTTTATAATATTTTTCATAATTCATTATTCAATATTCATAAATATTGCAGGCCTATTACAGGAGCAAGCAGAAGGAAATATAGCCTAATAATGAAAGCCCATATTCATAAGAATAATATATATTTATTCCTTATTCATTTGAAGTCAAGTATCTTCAAAAAGAAGCAATGAAGCTTACTCTATCAGTATTGAATAATACGAATAATAATAAGAATAATGATAAGTTTCTTTTGTTATGAACAAAAATAAATTACATTTAGTACATCAGTACATGATTCATCTGCATGTGATACAAAATAAATAGTAAAACACACAAAGTTATAACCCATAAACAAATAATGTTTTTTTCACAAGAAGTAAAAACACTTGAGGGGTTTTTAATATTGGAATAAAAGTACAAAGGTATCGCATTTTTTTAGAAAATTTCAAATTCATTGTTATGTTTATGTTATCAATAGTATTTATATTACTTTGTTATGAACAAAAATCCATTATCATCAGTTCACAATACATCTGAATATAATACAAAATAAATACTAAAACACACCAAGTCATAGCACAAACAAAAAAAATCACAATTTCAAATTCATTTTTGTATTTACTGTATATTATTATTATTAAAAACTAAAAATTTGATTTGTGAGAAATGAAAATTTTCTAGATAAATAATCTAATTATTTCTAGGGAAATAATCTAGATAAATTTAAAAAAATCGATTTTTTAAAAGAAATAGATTTTTTTAGGAAATCGATTTTTTAAAAGGAGAAATCGATTTTCGATTAAAATCGAGTCACAAAAATCGATTTCTAAAAATCGATTTTTCATCTAGTAAAAATTGATTTCTATTTGCCATCACTAATCACTTCACTACCCCCGTCCAGCAATCAATGCTGAAATTTTTAGGTTAATTTTATCTGCAAAATGTTTATTTCATAATTATTATAATCTCCTAAAGATTTCAATTCAATTGAGAAGTAAAAACTGTTTGATTCCTATCTGAAATGGAAGGAGTGGAACAACTTTTGAAACCTGTTCTTGGAATATTGAATAGTGAACATTTGGAAAAGTACCTGAGCACATGTCGAGAGCATCTTGCATTTTATGGAAACGTAAGTAAATCAGTTAGATTCATAGAATCCTAGAGTAATATTCATTCCAATTCTAAAATAATGAAATGATATTGAGTCGTTATTAGTTGTTAATCGATTGCAATGACAATTTTTAATAGGTGAGGTCTGAGTTGAGGTTAGCCACAGAGAGGAAACTCTGTGGGTTAGCCTTACCTAAGCATGTTAAGTTAACTCAAAATCTTGAATTTTCTAGTGTCATAAACTCCATAAAACACATTACATGACATTGATAATGTTGTCTTTCAACAATCCAGCTCGTCTTTCATGAATCCAGCTCGATCAATATTGGTTAAAAAATTATAAATTTGGTTTTAAATTGTAGAGAACAGTTTCATTTACCATTTGAGACTCAATTTATTATTTTTAAACAATATTAGTCGAGCTGGAGTAATTCTCCCTTACTAGAATGTCAACTTTGGGCTGTAGGCTAACGGCAGAAGGGGAAAAGAATAAGACCAAACTTATGTTTCTCCTTATCTCACACCATCGGCTTAAACCTAAAGATTGAAATGACGCACAGCACCCAGCCCTCAACTTGTTTTTTGGTGAGGAATGGCGAGTTTGGTAATAACCTTGTGTTTTGGATATATAGATAGATAAATGAATGTAATTTTTTATTTTAAAAAGTGTTTGGTACTAGCTGGTCATATAAAAAATTTATTAACTCAAGTCTTGCACCGATAAATTATTTTTCAGAATAAGAAAGATGAGGCTCACGTTAAAACAGTTAACCAACTGTTGAGTGATAATTCAGACAGGTATGGAGGCTTGACAGTGCTCAGAGTAGTTTTGGAGCAATGCTCTGTGGACTCCTACACGCAAAATGCATGTTCCTGGCTACTGAATTGTGTGAAGGCCTCTAATGATAAGGACAGGAATATAGTGAATATTTCTTTCAATGTGCTAGGTAAGTTGAATAATTCAGTTTTTATACCCAGGCTCAACTGCTAGGCTGTCCATTTGAAAAAAATAACCCATAAAATGCTAATGACCATATTTTCCCCAAATACAGTCCGCAAGTGGAATAATATCAAGCATTAATATTTATCGTAAGATTTTTATTGATTTCAATTTCTAAAGGCCTAAAATTATTCAAAATAGTTCTTTGAGAAGCGGCAATCTCAATCATAAGATGCTTTTCACATTAGCCTGTTGAGCCATTATTATTAAGTTTAGTTATAATATTCTTAGTGGTTGATAAATTATTAGCCTACTTGAATAAATATTAACTCTATTTTTTTAATCTCAGTATTGATATTAAGTTACTAGGCCTATCAATAACTTAATAAGTTATTACGGTATGATCTTTACCAACTCAATTGAACTTATTATTATCATTATTATGGAAAAAGTAGGCTATATCATTAGTAGATTAGGCTAATCATTGAGTTGAGAATGCTGAAGTGATTTGATTCATCTATGAGCTCTAATTTACGTAGATTATAACCTAATCGACTTCTTATTGATGGGTGGATTTATTGGGTAAATTTCAATGTCTCGTCGCTTACTCCTTCTACAAGTCATATGCTGTCGTCAGAAATATTGCTACTATTTCTAAAACTGTCTAACCTAAGTTATAGCATGGGCATAGGCTACATGGAATTTACTTACAATGCTTTTTCTATGAAGTTTTCCATAATTTCGTTACTCATAAGGCTTCTATGAAAAATATTGATTTTTCAGGATTACTTCTGCAAATGGCTACAAAGTTCCCAGAAATAAAAAAGTTCGCCTCCAACAATATTGTCCCTAGATTCCTCGAACATACTTCAAGACCAATCAACATGCAGGTAGGCAATATACTTAACTTTTCCAACTTTTACTTTTGGTATTTCAACATTGAAAGAATACTTACTGAACTTATTTGTTGGCTAGTCTTTACTCTCGAATTATTAGTGGAAAATAATTTCAATTTAGTTTGAAATTTGTGTGATCTTTGAAATTTTTGAGTAAAATCAAAGACAGTTAGAGTAGAGTACAATTAGAGTAAATAACTAAGGTAAACTCACCCAAATATCGGACATTTTCCACTTTTACCATAAATAATTAGAGTACTTGGCTGTTCACATCTGTGGTTATATTTTTTCGTTGTTGAACGGTTTCTTAGTAGTTCGCGCGGAAAAATTCAGCTGTTTCCATTCAGAAATAAAAATTAGACAGAGGTTAGATTGAAGCAATGTACCGGCAGTTGTCAATTTGCTAAGGATCTTGGTGATTTTGCTAAGAATCATGCGAGTGTCAGCTTCCTATTCAGTATATCAGCTATAATTCTGTATAGTACTGCTGTATTCAGCTATAATACTGTATTCAGTATAATCAGCTTCCTATTTAATATATTCAATTAAATCTTGATGTATTCTTATGTCATTACAAAGTTGAATATATTTGCTATCAATTCCAAGTCTTGAAAATTGCATATCAATAATCGAAAAAATGAAAAATGGGTGTCCGGAATTTGGCTGACAAATATACACATTTTCCAAATATCGACATGGGGTGTTGGAATTTGGCCCAAACTTGTTAATTTTAAAATCAAGTTTTCAATTTATTTATTCATATTTTGAACCCGTTTAAAGGTATTTTCTATGTAATTTGCTATGATTAAGAAGAAGGCCAAAATTTGGCCGGGGCTACAAGGTTTTGTAGACCAATAAACCTTGGTTGAAATATCGGTATTTGACCAAGTTTTTGGAACGAGCTAGAAACTTCAACTCAGAATCAACAATAAATGATGATTATAATAACCTTTTACCCCATTTTTTATTATTTTTAGTGATGGTGGAACATTTTAAACTTGGTCCAAGTTTACAAAATTTATTTTAATAAGATTGAAATGTTGGCATATGATGGAGTAAGTATAAGATTTAAGTAAATAATATCATTACAATAATATTTTACCCGTTTTTGAAGCCTTCTTTGATCAATTTTATTTAATAGCGAAGCTTTCCAAGTACAAAGTTATCCATGCTACAAAAATTAGTAGCCCAATAAGCTGGACCAGGCTTGAAACATTGGCGTACAGTGGCGGCGATACGTAGGGGGGCCTGGCTAACCTACATATTTTTATTTGTTTTATCACCTCGGATAGATGAACTTTATTTTACTATTATAAAGATAGATAAATTGAATTTAAAATTTAAGAGATTGTGGTCTTTGGATTAATAAGATATTGATATAGTCAAATGCTTGCTGTGTCCGGAATTTGAACCTGAGCGTCCGATATTTGGGTAGTTTACCTTAAGAGTTGATATTGAAACTTGAGATACCGTTTTATCCAGAGAAAAAACTTTGAATAAGTTATTACAGCCAAAATCGGTATCTCGAGTTTTGAATAAAGATGTAGTTTGACAGTATTTATTGTTTCTATTTAATACACAGACATTAATTAGCCTACACAAAATGGCAAGAAGAGCGTCTCTTTTTGAAACGCATTATTTCAACATTGGTTGATGAATGGATTTTCAAAAGAACTACAATTCCATCGTAATGCAGACTTAGTCAGAATATTAAGTTTGAATTTAATGTTATTTATAAATTCATAATGATATTTCTCTTATTGATTAATTTTTTTGTATAAGTTACATTTATATTCAGAAAATTAGGCTTCTACCTAAATGGATAATGACATTTCTCTATTAGGAACTTGATACGTCGCAATTTTAACAATAAATAAATAAAATATTGAATTTTTGTGTTTTCTTTCAGACAATCTCATCTCTTCTGGAGTGTCTAAAAATATGTATGAAAGAGTACACGGGTCCATGTGGGTCGTTCAGAAAATCAATAAACAACCTTCTCTCCAAACTGGTCAATTCGGAATCGAGTCTACTCTCACAAGCGTCAAAGTGTTACGCGCTTCTGGCGCAAATCAAATGCTCGTCCAATCCGGGTGTCTCATTCAACTCCTATTGGAAAGATAATCAACTGATACTCGTCAACACGTTACACTATCACATGAACAGACTATTTAGTAACGTTCATGAAATTCAGGTTGGCGTGATTGATCTCTAATGATAATTTATGTGTTGTAAACTTATTTAATTGCAAATATGGGAAAATTATAAATCTCTGATTAATATAATCTATACTTGGTTTCTAGGTATTGATACTAGAAAAATACTTTGTCCATGCTGGTATAGTCTGTCCAAGCAAAGAAGACATTATGGCAAGATGGGGAAATGACTCAGCTCGGTCAATATTAGTTCAATTTTTTTTAATTTGGTCTCAATCGTAGATCAGATTGCTTCCTAAAATTTTTGACTAAATTTATAATTTTCGAATCAATATTCACTGGATCAATAAATGGCTAGTCTTCTTGCCAGAATGCTTTGTTTTCTTGGGCGGACTATGTAAACGATTGCCAGTCAGGTAGCTCAACCATTCGTCAATACATTCTGTCAATAGATATTACTGTGAAGGAATATTCATTTTTATTAAGTCTCACCAGCAGAAATTTTCAAAGATTGGGGGATTATTTCATACAGTTCTGAAATTTTTCTGAGGGTGAAGCTCAGGGTTGGGCGTGGGTAATGAGATGGATGAAGATGTGAGATGACAACTAATTTTTAGGTAGTCGGGACCGGAAGCTTATCATTTTCTCCGAAAGACGGGGTATCTATGTGATGTGTTCGAAGAATTTTTCCCCGGCCTGGACTAAAACTCAGATCCTTTTGATTATCAGACCGGCGCGTTATCACTCACTCCAATGAGCCACCCAATTGCATTTGGATTCGAACAATTGATCCTACAACTAATCAAATAATCATATTTTCAGAGCTTGAAGCTCCAGAGTAAATTATATAATTTATATTTTTATTAAATCAATCATTTTAATTCAATAGCAATTGAATACCTGCATTATTGTCTGAATTATTCAATTAATAACACAAAGTAGCCTAGTGTATTATTAATCAGTTAGTGCCATAGAATTGAAATTAT